>JADLZK010001918.1:0-1200000 GCA_015847255.1 Hyparrhenia diplandra
GTCAGTGCTGATGAACCAGGAAGTAAACAAGCATGTTTTCAGATAGGGGTCTGCAGCTAGCTCTATATATAGAGGCGTACTATGAAGTAATCTGATATTGTTATGCTCTTTTGTTTATTCAACCATCCATCAGGCTATATAACAATACTGAAGTGTGGTAAATCCTTTTTCCATGCAAATAGGGGCACCATATTCAGTATTCCGCCTTACTCTATAGGGTCCTGTCCCCTGTGCATGTTTTTTCTATCTTTATTCTCGTTCTCTGTTCAGAAGCATAATGTGGGGTAAAATCTCTAAAAACTAAAATAACCACCCGCGATGATCATCCTTATGCTAGCCTTTGTTGCACAAGATAATATCTCATCCTAGTTGACTTAATTATCTAGCCTTGTAGTGGCGTGCAAGAACGTTTTTTTTTATAAAAACCATTCTCCCCAGGGGGAGGGCTTCCCACCTACTTTCATTTCAAAAAAAAAAAAAGTCCTCGTTTTTAGGGGATGGGAAGAAACCCGGTCGTCCGGTTAATCATGGAAAACAGGACTAAAAACCACACATGGCACCACACTAAAACACAAGAAAGACAAAAAGAAAATTACAACGCCAGAACACATGAACTCTTCAACGATGCCTCGAGGGGAGGTGGATGACGGACAGCGCCACCATCGCCAACCAAGCAAACACCATAGAGCTTGGCGTGAGCTTTCACCGAGTCTTGTGCTAAGGAGTTGAGCCGGGGTGACCAAAGCAGAGCAACGCACGTGTTTTTCAATGACGCCTCAAAGAAGGAGATTGCCATCATCGCCGGGGTAATCTGGGCTGATCTTTCACCCGTAAACCGTGGAAGAGGCCCCCATCAAGCTGTTGTCTCCATAAAGTCACCGGGTTGTCGTGCTTGTCACTACCACCGCCGGTTGCCGCCACACGTTATGGAGCTGTACAGAATCACCCATGACGATGGGCGGCGCCCCCGACAACGCCGATCCACCGCCACATGTCGTGGGAGCCGCCGGACTTCGCCTCGCAAGATGGAAGGCGTGCACCCGACAGAGCTGCTCACCCCCACACATCCCGGATCTGCTCGAACTTCGCACGCGTGATGACGGGGAGGTGCGCGACCGACAGCATCGGGTCGCCGCCACACAACGCCGGAGCTGCACGGACTCGCTCCCGATGACAGCAGGCACGCGCCCACAGCGCCGTCGCTACCATCACGCCGCTGGAGTCGCCGGTTCGCGACGGTGACCGGAGGCGCCAAGATCGACAGTGCGATGGCCGCTGCCACACGTCATGGAGCCGCGATATGGACTCCGTCCGCGACGGCAGGAGGCGCAGACCGACAGCGCCGGTTGCCACCACACATCACGGAGCCGCATAGACTCGCTCGCGATGACGGAGGAGACGGCACCGACAGCACCGTCACCGCCACACGTCATGGAGCTACACAAACTCAGCCACAACGACAGGAGGTGTGTTGGGAATAAGCCCTAGAGATAATCATAGAGATCATTGTATTGTCGTATGTACTCAAGATGTGAAATGACCTACTTAGGGACTATCAAACGTTACCTCCCATAATTGGGTAGCTATAATGGTGGTCTTCGGTTTAACGTTACTCGTAATTGGGCAGCTATAAAGGTGGTCTTCGGGTTTGTCGTGAAGCATGCTATGCGACATAGTCAATCAAGATGGAATTGTCCTCACAATGAGAGAGGTATCATTGGACCACTCGAATGATTGGATCAAGAAATGCATGGCGTGCTTGGGTTAAATGTTAATCCACCAGGTGGCCCAAATATCGTGATGCAAGAAAATAACATGTATGTGAGTTTGTGGTGGTTCGTCGGATATGATTATTGCGTACACATGGGAGTTCACACGTCTTGCTAGAGGCAGCTGTCAACTATTGGTTGAGTAGGAGTACTTGGTCCATGTCTATGTGTGCGTGAGCCCAAAGGGTCGCACCCTGGGGAAGGAGGCCTAATTCGGATCCGACCCCAATTAGATGAGGCTTAGGTTACTAATGGGCTTCCTCGGGGGAGACTACTAGGACACCTATATAAGAGGTGGGGTGGGCGCGGGGTTGCTACGCCACTTTGGCAGCCACCAGCCGCCCACGCCGTCTCTGCATCTCGCGGACCTAGCAGTCCTGATGTATCGCCTCCCTATACATGTGGGATACCTGAGGTGTTGCATCCGGAGCAACAAGGATGAACCGCACGTGGAGGACGGACGCGTGAGCAACTGCATAGCAATCGCTATGACGCATACATCTACGCCGAGGGTCGACGCTTGCCGTTGTACCCGCCCGTCTAGTGGTAATTTGTGATCTATAACTAGCCAGAGTTCCTAGTTTATGGGTAGAAAAAGTTTTGTTTTCTAGCTAGCGAAGCGATCCCATATTCCTTCAAGGTGCACACCAATAGCGCCTGCCGTAGCCACACGCCTCGGAGCTGCTTGGACTGGCCTGCGACGATGGGAGGCGCCTTCACATGTAGTTTGGGCATTCCGTCAACACTTGGCGTGCACCACCAACTGGAGCAGCTTGTCCTTTGACGGCAGGTCAGTAGGGCTTCTTGTTGCTCTGCACCTAGGATCGATCCGTTAGACAACCCACCGCCCGGCAACAACCGCTAGCAAGAACGGGCTGCTGGGCGGCGAGCATAGCAAGCCGCACCGCTAGTCACCTAGATTAGACAGCTCTGGCGTTGGTCGGCCGAGCTGGCCGGCACACCACCCGGCGTTTTTCTGCCCCAGCCACCACGACGCCTCGGGCGAAAGCACGCTGCATGAAGACTCAGATCCGATCCGCCGCGGTAGGCCCGGATCCGGCCGGCCCCCTGCAAGAATGTTTATGATTTACGCTCCATATGAAACACAGAGTCATGGATACCTTCAAGATTCAAGTCACGAGACCTCCCCTTTAGTGATTTTCAGTCCATCCAAATCTGTTGCACCGTTTGTTCATTTTTTTTTTTAGTTTCCTTACACGGATTTTTTAGCTGTTTCCTTTTCATTGTTCTCATGATTGAAATATAAGGCAACATTAAAGAAATGATCATGTTATTTAAGAACTGTAATTCAATGAGTTATTCGTGTTGATACAAGACAAGGCTTTACTTGACAATAGCTAGATAAGTTGAAGACATGGAAAAACAAGTAGTGACATCTTATTGTTCTAGATCGAGTAGACACAAGGATATGATGGTGGATCACATATGCTCTCGCCTCTCAATGCTGATAATAAGGCTCAAACACCTGATGTATCACATTCCTAGTGGTGGCCTCAGCAAAGTTGCCATTGATATGCTACTGCAAAAACAAATAATTACCATTCAATATATAGCGTGTAGCTTTATTTATAGGCGAATGTTTTCTACTCAACATTAATGCTCTCATTGCTTTACACATCAACAAATAGCTGCATTTTGAGCACACCACATTTGCACAAGAACTCTAGCTATATAAATAGAAACCTGGAATGCTGGGAACAAATGTTTTGTTGCTTCGATGTCATTTTGCTTTACCGATGACAAGGAAAAGATAGATTCACAATGCTACATCCATGATGAGGATCAGCCAATCACTGTAATGGAACAGAATGCTTGAGTTTTTCTGTGGTACTGGTACACTAAAATACTGTCTCGTCGTATAGAAGAGGTAATGGAAAACTAGTATGGTTATATATTTGTTCGTTCAGAAAAATAGGGAAGATAGTTGGTAGGAAAACTAGTATCAGTATGGTTATAATCCGCGTTTAATTATCGGATGATCCATATCCGCCGGATTTTGCCAATACCATAACCTACACCGCATCCGCATATAGTCGGATTCGGATTATCCGCATCCACACGGATATTAAAAACACTTCTCCATATCCTTAAAAATTCGGATTCGAGCGGATCGCCTGCGGAGTATTATCCGTAAAGTTCGTGGAGGGAATACACAGAGCTGGAAAAATACACTCTGGTGGCGAGCACTGCCAGTACGTAGCAGTAAGAGAGGCTGGCAAGAAGGATGGCTGCTGAGAATCGAAGGCTCCCTCAAACACACCCGAAGCTGAGAAGAATCAAATGTGATGTCATTGATTTCACACCTTTTTGTATATGAAATTTCAGTTATATAGATCCTACATAATCTAAAATGAGTGTTTCTCACTCTTGCGACTGAAGATCGAGAGACTAAATGTTGTTGCCATCTAGAGAGTTTTTTTTTTCACTTGCTCTGGTGACCAATTTGCTGATGAAGTGGAATTTTTTTAGGTAAAATTTTCTGGATGTAGCTACATTTTCTGCTGCCCTTAAAGCAAGATATAAGAAGTCCCAGTCACTGAAATGGAAAGAGTTTCACCGACGGACTACCACGGTGGCGGCGCATGTCCCCTTCACCAACAGCGCCCGGCCTAACCTCTCTCCTTCATCAACGGCGCCGGTGTCACATGCAACTCTCCTTCACCGACGGAACCCATGCTCCCTGTCTCAAAACTCTTTGATCCACCATGTATTTTAGCTCCATCTTTCCTTGAGGTTCATTCCTGTGCTAAAACTCCTGATGCATCACATCCTCATTAGAATCTCTTTCTAAGGGTCGCCACTGAACTAGCTACTAGAATGATACTGGTCAGCAAGTCATTTGAGGTACCTGTTGCACAAAAAGCCTGACTTGGGTATATGAGCAGATTTGTTGAGGAGCCCCATGAGGAGCATCAGGCAGTGGTGAAAAATAATTTGAGGTTCATATAGCTGGGACTAGAAGCCGATTTCTCTTATTATAGCCCAGAAAGGAAGAAGGTACGTACAGCACTAAATGGGTTGAGTGACTACAGCACTAAATGGGTCATCTTGGACCGGACATTCATTACAGGAAGAGCACGACTAGAGTACTCTTCATCCTGAGGCATCAAACTGTGAGGTTTTGCACTGCTGCTCCTACCTTTCCTTGCTGGCTGACATGCTGCTAGCGCTATTTCCTGGATAGAGAAAGTCTAGTGTATGACTACTCCCTCTGTCCCAAAGAAGACTGTCGTTCTTAGACTCCACGGATGTCCCAATGAGTCTGTCGCTTTTAGCTGCGGGACCACAAGTGCTGCTCTCCACCGTGAAAGCATGCAGCTGCAGCCTTATCCGTTCGCCACACCAAGTTCGAACACCGAGCCATGCCAGCTACGCTTGTCAGATTCAGGCGGGACCGAGCTCGCTTTCTGCCCGATGAGGAGACCGGGCGGGACGGGCGCCGACGAGCAATCTTCGCGAGAGGGGCGTGGCCCGCCCACCCTCGCAGATCCGCAGGAGACGCTTTCAGTTGTTGCGGCTGAGGCAGAGGCGGCCGCCGGGCTGTGGCGGAGCGGCGACCCCGACAGCACTTTGCTCGACCGCTGCCTTGCGGTCTCCCCAGCCCTGGCTACGAGTCCCGTCCCATGCCCGCCCGAGTGCCGGTCCTGGCCTGGCTCCGCGACGAACCCGGCAGTGGTGCCGCGATGGCCTTCCCGCGCACGTCGCGGCGCTGAAATTCGGACGCATCCCATCCCTACACTAATGTAACCACCGACAACACTGTAATTTTCTTCCCTTTTGTTTTTCTTCTGTGAAGTGTGTACATGAGTATAATTGTTTTTTGCTGACGCCTAAAACCCACTGGTGCTGAACTGAGAACACTGAGGTCAACATAGTTTATATAAGACTCCTCCCTTTGCATGCAACGTATCGTAAGGATTAATTAGGAATCCCAATTCATTTTTTTTTTGTCGTGGTAAAGAATTAAATAGGAAAGAGACAAGTCGCAATGCACATGATTTTTTCTTATGCATTGTGTTCACAATTTAACTAGGGTTCGCACCAACACACGTGGGAGGGCCTTGGACGTCCATGAGATTGCGATCAACCTGAAACGATCGGCAAGACTCGCTGCTTGACCACCTAAACCGATCTACAGAGCGGTGGAGGCAATGTAGAGGTCGATATCGGCCGAAATTGACTTCCGAACAACCTCCGGAAGGATTTGTCGGGAGGATGCACGCGAAGGGTCTTCTAGAATCGGCAACGCCACCTAGAACGCCGTGAAATTCTTCGAGAGCTTCTGGTCGAACAGCAAGTTAAGGTTTGGAAGAGGTAAAAGTAGAGGCAGGGTTTGTGTTTTGACGATTGGATGTAGATGGGATCAAATCGGCCATAAACCTCTCACTATATAGAGGGGGGATGTTATGCCCTTAGGAACCGCCTTTAGATGCATTTCAAGCACGGGACCTTCCAAAACCGATCTAAAATCGAATCGGTTCGACACGGTCTCTTCACGCACACCGCGAAGGTGCCTGGGATGCGTCCGGCGGGGACCGTGACGCCCGGTGGGGAGAGTGTCGAATGCCTTGGGTGCGGCGTCCCCCGCCTCTCTGCCGTGGTTCGAGCTCCTTCGTCCGGATTTCTTGATCTTTTGACCATTCCGACTTTCTCTTGACCATTTTTGAGAACCACCGGGGCGGGGGGGGGGAGTGGAGGGGAGAGCTTCCCCACCTACTTTCATTTAAAAGTCCTCGATTTTAGGGAACGGAAGAAACCCAGGGTCGTCCGGTTAATCCTGGAAAATCAGACTAAAACCGCACATGGCACCACACTAAAACACAAGAAAGATAAAAAAAGAAAATTACAACGCCGAGAACACATGAACTCTTCAACGATGCCTCTAGGGGAGGTGGATGACGTGGACAGGCGCCACCCATCGCCAACCAAGCAAAACACCATAGAGCTTGGCAGAGTTTTCACCCGAGTCTTGTGCTAAGGTGTTGAGCGGGGTGGTCGAAGCAGGAGCAACAAACCGGGTTCTTCAATGACGCCTTCAAGAAGGAGATTACCATCACCGGCCTAGAGTAATCTCGGCTGAGCTTGCACCTAGAACCTCGTGGAAGAGGCCCCATCAAGTCAGCTGTCTCCACACGGTCGCCCGGTCGTCATTCCCTGCCACCACCACACGCCGTCGCCGCCACACGTCATGGAGCTGCATGCGACTTCGCTGCGATGACTGAAGTGCACACAAAAGCTCCGTCAGCCACATCGCGCCGAGCCAGAACTCACATCGCGACGATAGGAGGCCTGCAGACCGACAATGCTAGTCATCGCCCACACGTCGCGGATACGCTTGGACTTGCCCACGACGACGGGAGGCGCGCCGCCGAAACGCGCCCGGTTGCCACCACACGCCGCTGAGCCACACGTACTCGCCCCCACGCACAGGGGCGTGTCGCGGCGCTATTGGCCGATTCGCCACATGTCGTGGAGCCGCTCGGACTTCGCCGCGACGCGGGAGACGCGCCCCGACAGCGTGGGTCGCCGCTTACACGTCGCGGAGCCGCATGGACTTCGCCCGCGACGACGGGAGGCGAGCACCGGATGCTGCCCGTCACCACCACATGTTTCGGAGCCGCACTTACTCGCCCACGCCGACAGAATCACGCGACCGATAGCGCCGTCGCACCACACGTCACGAGCCGCCCGGACTCACCGCGGATGAGAGGTGTGCACCGACAAGACGGTCGCCGCCACACGCCGTGGACTTACACATACTTGGCCCACGATGACTTGAGGTGTGCACCGACAGCGCGGCCACCACCACACGTCGTAGAGCTGCTCGGACTCACCCACACTAGTGGTTTGGGCATTCCGTCGAACACCCGGGCGTGCACCACCAACCGGAGCAGCTTGTCCTTTGACGACAGGTCAGTAGGGCTTCACGTTGCCTTGTGCCCAGGATCTGTTAGATAACCCACCACCGGCAACTCCCCGCCGGCAAGAACCGCCACCGGGCGACAAGCATAGCAAAGCGCACCACCAGCCCTAGATCCGATAGATACGCCATTGTCCGCCCGAGTTGGCGGGCAAGACACCAGCCGCTTTGGTCCCGCCCAGCCACCACGCGTGCCCTCGCCACCACCGCGGCATGAAGACTTAGATCCGGCTACCGTAGGCTCGGATCTGGCCGGCCGACCGACCAACCACCGTCCACGATCTCGTAGATGGAGAGGGTGAGGTGGAAGGGTGGGAGGGAGAGACCGCTGGGGCCGGGGCGGGAGGGCGCAGCCATCGCCGCACCTCGATCCGCCTTGCAGACGCAGACGCCCACGGAGGCGGTGCACCGCCGGGTTGCCTGAGAGGGAGATTTGGGGGATGCGGGGGGGATTTTTATCTGGGGGGGGAGTGAATAGAGGAATGCCCCCGCTGCCACCTTCCTTGCGGGACGTAGCGGCATCCGGCGGCACACTTGGGTGGTGGCGAGGACCAGCGGCAAGAACCTAGGAGCACGGGCGGCTCAACATTACTTGGCTTCCACCCCGAGCCACCCTCGAATGCCGGGAACAAACGTTTTGTTGCTTCGATGTCACTTGCTTTACCGATGACAAGGAAAAGTTAGATTCACATTGCTACATCCGTGATGAGGATCGACCAAGCAACAATGATCTATCCGAAACTCAGTCACTAGCTGGCAATCATCAGAATGGAACATAATGCTTGAGTTTTTCTCGTGGTCTTTGGTACACTAAAATAACCGTCTCGTCGTATAGAAGAGGTAACTAAAAACTAGGATGGGCATAGGCATATAGTCCCAACCATACACAAGGACTGGGCTGGGTTGGGTTTAGTCCCACATCGGTAATCGATGGAGGGAGAGCACAACATATAGGATGGGGCAGTACTCACCTATTAGGCTAGTCTTTTGGGTTGAGTTAGGCCTAAGCCTTTATATGTGTTGCTCTGTTGGACCTGGGTGTTTGGCCCATTTTGCTCGTGGTACAACGAGCTGGGCTGTTTTCCGCTGCGCACCTTATAACAAGTGGTATCGTGAGCCGAAGGTCGAAAAAACCCGTGAAAACATCTCCGGGATCACATGTTGTGGGGAGCCCGTGTCTCTAAAGGGTCATGAAACCCCTTGTGACTGGAGAATTAAAACTTGGGGCCTGTTAAAATCTTCTGTCAGAAGATCATATGGGTTGTCATGTGATGGAAGAGTTGGGTCCGATGTGTGACGGGGGAGATTGTTGGGTTTAGTCCCAGATCGGTAATCGATGGAGGGGGAGCACAACATATAGGATGGGGCAGTCCTCACCTATTAGGCTAGTCTTTTGGGTTGAGTTAGGCCCAAGCCTTTATATGTGTTGCTCTGTTGGACCTGGGTGTTTGGCCCGTTTTGCTCGTGGTACAAGTAGCTGGGCTGTTTTCCGCTGCGCACCTTATAACGATCGGGCGTGCAATCTCCTAAGATCATCGGACGGGCCTTTGTTGGTTCCCTGTGCGACAGAAGGGAGCCGCCACCACGCCGTCGGGGTTCCGGCGATAATCCGTCAAGAAGGGAGCCACCACCACTCCGCCAACGCCCAAGGTTCCCGGCCGATCATTTTGATCGAGGGAAGGGAGGACCGCGGCGTTAGGTCAATCCGCGAATCCCTTGACACCGCCGCTAGCGGCCGCTGGCTTCGACGTCTCCACTTCATCGCTGGCGACACCGCCCGCGGCACCGAGATCCTACCACGACGTACTCATGGCCGATGGAGACGTGGGGAGAGGGAGGAAGCCATGGCGCCTGTGGTATGGCGCCCGCCGGGTCGCGGTCGTGGCCATGCCTGTGACGCGGTCGCGGGGGGCCATCGCCCGTGGGCGCCGTAACCGCGCGCCGTGGTCGAGCGTGGGCGATCCTCCACCGGCCGGGGGTGGGGATCCACCGCCCCGGTGGTCGCGGTGGCCGGGTGATCCACCGCCGCATGGTGGTCGCGGCGGCACCATCTGCAGGTCGTGGGCGCCAGCCAACGCTATCGCTGTTGGTCGTGGTGGCGCCATCCCGCCGATCGACGGTGCCATCTGGCGATCAAGCCTCGGGACGCCGTCGACAATGCGGGCGCCGGAAGTGGAGCCGCAGGCGCCTCCTGTGTGGAGGTGGTCGTGGCAACGATAATCGAGCGCAACAAGGTGGATGCTGATCGGGGTAAGAAAAGAAAGCGCGATGGGAAGAGGGAGTGTGTGATATGCATGGAAGAGCATTTCGCTAACCAATGCCCACTGCTTTGGGGACCCAAACCTTCTGTTGCTTTGTGTGGCGCCGCCGAGGATGGGACGGGGTTCTTCCACATTCAAGCTGCGAGGAACAATCATGTTGTGCAAGCATTTCAGTCTTCAAATGCAGCCCTCATCATAGTCGAAGAGGGAGAAGTTTCCGCACGTTGCTACACAGTCGAATCGGCTAGGATTATCCTTGTTCGTTGGAATTGGGAGGTACAGCAACTTGGGCTGAAATCTTATGTCGTCCCTTTCCCTAGCATGGAAGAGCTTGATCGCATGATTGAAATCAACACCATCAAAACAAAGAACAAGGAAGGCACTATTGTTTTTGCTGAATTTGTGGATGATGTCCAGCCAATAAGATTCTTGGAGCAGGTATGGGTGACTATCACTAGGGTGCCTAGGGCTCTTCATTCTTTTCTTCCTTTGTGGGCAGTTGGGACCATTATTGGAACTACACAAAAGGTGGATATGGTACATCCGAGGGCTTAATGGACAAGTCCGCATTCTTGTGGGCGTGTATGATGTTAAGAAAATACCGGAGTATGTTGATGTTTGTGTTGGCACTGGTATTTATCGTCTCTTTTTCAAGCCTGATGAAGCTATACTGCCTCGATCCTCGTTGAGCCGGGAGATGAAGACCTTTTGGGTGATAGTGATAAGGATCCCGGAGAGTGATCATGAGATGGGAGAGGCGGAAGATGATCAAAACCCGCCAAATCCTCGGGTTGATAATACCACAACCCCAGAACCCCCACTTCCTTCCCAGTGATTCCCCCCTCAAAAACAAGGTTGCTTTGGCGAATGAGATTGTGGATTTGGCTTGTGAGCAGCTCCTAAATGAGATCAACCTCAAAGTTATGCTTGAGTCGGCCGGTGGGTCTCCACGGAAGACGAACTCTCCACCGACAGCTGAAGACGTGGTTGACTATAACATTACCTCTAACAAATCTTTTGTTTTGTCACAAACGGTGGAGCTCTCGGCAGGGGAGGCTGCTACAGGTGCCGCTGACATAGGTGACGAGGTTCTTGGGGGCTCTACATCGCCATTGACCGCCACCTCGCCACCACTTGTGTTGGAGGCCTTCGTCGCCCCTAATGGTGGGGGCGACATTACTTCTTTGGAGATGGTGGGCTCGCCACCGGTATCTTTCCCGGCTACTCGGGCGGTAGTCGGGACCGGCTCTCCCTCACCGGTCCTTGTTGCCCGGTTCACGGAAGATGGAGGAGCCATGGAGGAGGGTGACGTGCTGCCCCCTCTGCTGACGACGCCCGAGGAGGGGGGCACGCTCACCACCCCAGCAGCTGCACTAGAGATGGGGGACATGTTCCCTGCCCACTGCCTGCTGGGGCCGACCGAGGCGGGGGGCCCGAACACCGCCACCCCGTCTACGCGGTGGTGGGGGATCGCTTCTACCCCCTCGCCCCTTGTCCCCCGACGCCCGACGACACGGGAGGTGGGGGGGATCGCCTCTCACCCCCCGCCCCTTACCCCGATGATGCGGGAGGTGGGGGCACGCCCACGCCCGCCCGCCCTGCCACGTGGGGTGGGAGAGGCTGGGACGGCTCGCCGTCAAGCGCCACTACTTCCCGGGCGGTGGGGAGTGTGCACCTGCAGTTACAGCAGCACCTTTCAAAGTGCCGCGTCGTAGCTCCAGGAATGCGGTAACGGCGGACGCCCACACCCTACACAAGGCGGACTGGATGGCAGCGAAGAAGAACCTTGAATTCCGGGTAATTTTCAGAGGTGCGTATTGGTTACGCCATTGGGCACAGCTGCAGCGTGATTGAGATGGCCAAGGAAGCTCTCAACAATAAGCAAGAAATTAGAATTTATTGCTTTAGAGATATCCAACAATGGATGGAAACATTTATATTGTTTGTCTTAGCTTCCTAGTCGATTTATGACCGAGGCTCTCTCTTTTTGTTTCTTCGAAAAACTTGTAATAATGGGCTGTGTACATCCTCGGATGTAGAGGCGGATATTTGTTATCCATTATCTAAAAAATACACAAGGACTGGGCATGCACAATGGCCTGATGAACTTAGTTTATTGTTAAAGCAACAGCTAGCTGTGTGCTGTCCTCGTTACGACCCATTTTGGAGTAATCCTTCCCAAGACAATTCTGGGAAGATAATGCATTTGACAGACACGTCAGGGAGACACATGTAGAGTAGTTCTAGGGTCAAAATAAAAGGCCATACAAAACATACATATACTGGGTTTGTAAGCAATCATTATGATAATTGAAGGAGTTTTCCTGTTGTATCAATGTATTCCTCCGATTTTTTGTGCAGCATTTTTTTGAGGAATAGTGCTGTAATTGAATCTTGATTAAATGAAATATCGTGATGAGCAAACTGCATTGCTCATGGATAGTGCTGGATATCATATAATATTTCCTAGTGATCAGTTAGCATGTTAATGACATAATTAGTTTCTAGGCATGCTCCTTCAAGTGTTTCAGAACAGGCATGTACTCACCCTCTTGGACATGTGTAGTGACTAGTGACTCATGAGATCAACACAAAAATTCCCTCTACTTTTGCATCTCTTGCATATTTTACTCTTGACTAGAACAAGCTGCTGGAGCCTTGCCGAGACCTCACCCTTTTAAAACTGTGTTGGATCTAAAATTCCTGGTGCATCCTATCCTATATCGAGACCACACCCACCTAGATCATAGCGGCGTTTTTCATTAAGCGGAAGAGAGTGTTGACAACACAAATACAAAGGACCTCCCGGTAACACCCAGAGAGGTTGAGGGGACGCAGCCCGCAGTTACCGAAGCCCACCCGACAACAACTCGCATGTGGTTGTGATTACAAATAAACAATTACAACTAAAGAGACAGACACTCCGGAACCTACAACTCGTCCTCCGGACCTGTCAAGTTCAGATCCAAGGCTGTTACGCCGAAACGTCCGTTCAAAAGAATATGGAAACACTCCTTCTTTCGTTCGACCAAGTTGATGTGTCCCGAAGAAGGCCTTGAGCTCACTTTCGCCACCAAATCGTCCCTCGACTTCAATGCCCATCTTCCTCATCATCCAATCCTCACAATCTCGAATGCTTTCGTGGCCGGGTTGCCACCGAATTCCCACTGTTGCCATGCTATATGCCTATTATCTTGTTCTCATCAATACTTTCAGCTCTATTTTAGATACTATATATCGTCTCTTCAACCAGGAAGTATACAAGTGATTTCACATACACACCCCCTTCGTAGGATGTGCATCTAGTTATATATAGAGGCATATGTAGTAAACTGAGATTTTATATATGCCCTTTTCGATTACTCACCTGTCCGCCAGGTAGTTACATAATTGAGAGTATGTGGGGCCTTGAACACAGGTCATAATCCTAAGTGAGAAAACACTTTGGAACCTGCATGGTAATCTATAACCCCTATATAGAAGGAGGCCACTAGGGGACTTCTCTGCACATGCAGAGGTGACACATCAGCGCATCCTTCAGTTACTGCCTTACTAGTCCGTGTGAGATGCCGACGATCCGAAACGGCACCGGCCTGTGAAGAGTTGTTCCTGTGCGGCTGCATGTCTACCGATGTTCCCGTGCGGCTGCCGGCTGCATGTCTGCCGAAACGCCTCCTCCGTCTCCTTCTAATCCGCCCGCATGCCGTCCGCCTCCACCCGCCCGCATGCCATCCGCCTTCACCTGACCGCCCACCTCCTCCCTACCCCGCATGCCATCCGCTTCCACCCGAGCTCTCGATGTGCACTGCTAGGTTCGGGAGGTACATGGACTCCTCGGCGGTGAAGGTCATCCAGGGTGGCCTGGAGATCGGCGAGCAGCTCATGGAGCACCGCTGGGACAAGGTCCTCTTCACCGGTAAGCCGACAACTTTTTTTACCCGAGATGTCCTAATGGTGGCAACTAAAGCGTTTGCGGAAGCACAAGTTCAGGGCGGTCAGTTGTGCATGCTATCCCATTGTCCACAGGTACAGGGAGCCTGTGCATCGCTAAGGGGCGCTGATGGCCGCGGCGGCCAGGCACCTGACGCCGGTCGCGCTGGAGCTGGGCGGCAAGTGCCCGTGCATCCGACAGCGCCCAGGAACTGCAGATCTTAGTGAACGAGCGCTACTTCGAGAGACTGAGTAACCTTCTGAAAGATAGGTCCGTGGCACCGTCTGTTCTACACGAGGCTGACGAGGCTCCATGGACGCCAAGAACTTGTGAGTTTCTGAACACCCGATGATTTATCAACTGGCTTATCAACTGGCTTCCTGCGTGTAGACCGTAGAGTGTAGACAAGGTCACATTGTTCTCTGACGAAACTGTCTCAGGTACATTGAGCCCACGATACTGCTGAACCCACCTCTGGACTCCACGACCATGACCGAGGAGATATTCGCCCCCTGCTCCCGATCATCACGGTAAATTCGTGAACGCTATCCAGGCCAGGAGGTGCCTTTAATTTTGCTCCGGAGTGTTGCTTGACTTTTGCTTCTGGCTGAGTACACACAAGTCAAGAAGATCGACAACAGCATTGCCTTCGTGAAGGCCATGCCCGGCCGCTGGCCATCTACGCGTTCACCCAGGACGCCACGCCACGGCGACGGATAGTGGAGGAAACGTCGTCCGGCAGCCTCGCCTTTAACGACGCGGTAGTGCAGGTACTCCCTCCTCTACTAGGCGCAGGTAGAAATTCATCAAATAGTTATGGTTCATCGGTACCCCGCGCTGTCGCGCTGCCTCCCGCAACACGGATCCCTGACTGCTCCTAACATTCCTCGCGGGGACCCGCTCCAGTCTCCGACTTGCTGCTGTGGCGGCGGAGGAACGCCCGGCAGCGGTCGCGTGGTGGGCGCTACCGCGGTCTGGTTCATCTTCGAGCCGCGGGCTACAACTTCCTCTCCGCCGTCCTGTCCAACGCGGCCGGCAGTTCGCCATCAGCCAGCGCGACCGGCCACATCCCCGCGCGCAGGTAATGGCGCTCCGACCTCGCCTCCACGCCCACGTAAGTCGCCTCTTCACATGGGATGACGTAGCCTTCAAGGTCAGCGCTCCCACGCAGAGGCAGCTAGCTGTGGCCTCGAGCTCCATGGTGGCGATTCGCCCGGCGCTCGCCCAGACCTGCTACCCATGGCGTTCACCCGGCGGCGGCCAGGAAGGGAACTGGCCCCTGCGGCCGGGCGGAGGTGGATGCGGCGGGAGGTGTTGCGCACGCCGGGCTTCTGAGTCCTGTTCCGTGGCCCGCCCAGGTTAGTGTCGTGTCTGACTGTCTGGTAGCCATGGTGTGTGGATGAAGTCTGAAGACAGCCATGTACGGAGTACGTAGCTAGGACTGATATGTGTCATGTGTGCTAATGTTGTGCAATTATGTGTAGTCTAAAATTATTTTTCATGATAACTAACATCCGTCTCTATTAAATTTATATGATTTCTTATCTTTTGTTTTCTACTATGCGCATTTATATTATAATCCTATATTATTTCTTTTGTATTTTTACATCATCTAAATTCTTTGGGATTCATATAAATTTCTTTTTCTACAATATCTCTATTCCCGCAGCAACGCGCGGGTATTCCCCTAGCACAACAGTCATGCAACGTGATTAGTAGTCTTTTTCTATATATAAGAGTGTACATGTGTGATCAACATCATAGCAATATTTTAGTTTTGACAATAAATCACAGTAAGGCCTTCCACCCCTCCTCCTGTTTTCAGTCAAAGAAAAACATTGCAGCAATCTGTCCATACATACAGAGTCACGATATAATGGCAGCCGAATGTGGAATTAGAATATGATAAAAATCAATGAAGAGCCATAATCATTCGGATCAGAAACTAAGTAGCCTTGAAACAATATAATGAAATGATACGTAGCGCCACAAAGATTATATCTAAAGAACACACATTAATGACTCATGTAAAATTTAAGCTTCGTGTTCCCATTGTAATGCACGGCCATATTTGCTATATATTATATGCATGGAGGCACGTTTCCATGGCGGTTTACTCAGTATGAGTTGGAACAGTGTGTTCAGACATAGTGCGGAGTTTGATACCTACTATTACAATGACAGTTTATCGAGACGGTCAAAACACATTAACAGAAGCGGGCCAGCTTTAACATCATTGTCATGGTAAATGGATTTTTCCAGAGGCAGTGGTCCCTGCTTACCTCTATTAACCAGTCCTTGACAATCTAGTAAGTTGGGGCCTTGATTTGGGTTACCAGGACAGCGCTACGCGGTGTGGATCCGATCACCATCATGCCGTCCTGGACACATCCGCACCACCCTACACACCGTACGTAACACCATTGCATTGGAACAATGATGAGTATATGATCCCAAGATAAATAAACATGTATGTGATCAATGGATAATTTCCAAGTATCCTATATGTCAACACAGGTTATAAAATCAGATTCTAATATGAATTGGAATGCACGTCACAATTGTTGAATAGGACCCATTTGGATTGACTGATGGGGGTTACTGCTCCTCGTCTTATTCAATTTAGTACTATTGTTAGGTACTATAGCAATGAGCCGTTTCGCATCCTGACCCAAGGAAGAACTAGAAAGAGGATGAGCCGGAGGCGCCACAATTTATGGCTCCTCTGGTTCTATAGAGGTGAGTATTACACAACTCATAGGACGTGGGAGTAGTTATACAGTACCAGGAATACATATGAAGGGCCAGTAACACACTCATTTACCATTATTAATTGATGTACAGTAACACCAAGTCATAGTACTGAACGCTTTTGTAGTGGTCACAAGGACTTAGTAATTACATAACTCATATGATCTGACACGGGAATAGTTATAACCCAATACATGAAGGAGTCGTTATATCACTATTGTTTCACACCTTTGCTGGTCGAGCCGCCTCTTCCATCTCTATGACTGCCTCAAGACATTCTCCCAACATACCTAAATGCTCCATGAAAGTTAAAGTTTACGGAGGAGCACAGAGCTGGACAATACACTTATGCTGGTGTTGTGACCACTGCCAGTAGGCCCAGTACGTAAGTAGTAACAGAATGACCAATGGACAGAGGCTGGTAAGAAGGATGGCCGCTGAGAATTGAAGGCTTGCTCAACACACCCCAAGCTGAGGAGAAGAATGAGATGTGATGTCATGGATTTCACACATTTTTGTATATAACTTTCAGTTATTTAGATCCTACAAAATCTGAAATGTGTGTTTGTCACTCTTGTGAGTGAATATCGAGAGACTAAATGTTGTTGCCATCTAGAGATGTTTTTTTCACTTGATCTGGTGACCAATTTGCGATGAAGTGGATCTTTTCAGGCAGAATTTTCTGGGTGTAGCTACATTTTCTGCTGCCCCTAAAGCAAGATATAACAAGTCTCAGTCCCTGAAATGGACAAACTTAATTTCACCCGACGGGCTGGCCACGGTGGCGACGCACCAGCGCCCCTTGACCAACGGCACCGCCCCTCACCTCTCTCCTACACCAACGGGCCGGCGTCACATGGAAAACTCCTTCACCGACGGATCCCATGCTCCCAGTCTCAAAACTCATGAATGCACCAAGTTAGGAAAATAAGTTCGCTAGCTATCAGGACTCTTTTGTGTTGACCATGTATTTTAGCTCCATCTGTCCTTGAAGTTCATTCCTGTGCCTCATCACATGTATTTTAACTCCTGATGCATCCCATCCTCAGTAGAATCTCTCTCTAAAGGTCGCCACTGCACTACTAGAATGATACTAGTCAGCAACTCAACACACTCATTTGAGGTACCAGTACATTGCACAAGGCCCGACCTTAGTAGGTGTGAGCTAGCAGATTTGTTGAGGAGCCTCATGAGGAGCATTGGGCAGTGGTGAAAAATAATTTGAGGTTCGTGGCTGGGACTAGAAGCTAGGTTCTCTTATTATAGCCCAAAACAAAGGAGGAAGGTACAACACTAAATGGGTTGAGTGAGTACAGCACTAAATGGGTCATCTTGACGGGACATTCACTGTAGGAAGAGCACGACTAGAGTACTCTTCATCCAGAGGCATCAATGAACAAGGATGTGGTGTTATCAGATTCTGCGGTTTTTCACTGCTGCTTCTACCTTTGCTTGCCAAGGAGTGTGGTTAATTGGCATGTATGGTTGCTAGCTGACATGCTGCTATTTCCTGAATAAACAAGTTCAGTGCATCATGACTAGAATGAGCACATAGACACAAAAGGTTTGGCATTATGCGCATGACGGCCAAAACCGAAGTGAAGTTCATTCGACCTGACTATCTCGCAATTGGGAGATATGCTGACAAAGCCTCCCTGCGAGGCAAGAGTTACGTTCCTGGAGATTTTCAAAAAAAAATCAGTCTTCATTGGTGTAAAGTTTTAGTTTGCACAATACTTAGGAAGGGATTTGGTTGACTAATACTTGTGCAATAGAAGCTACGAGAGTTCATTTTTATTTCTCTCCATGTTATTAGTTAGTTGTATATGGACAAGTTTTCAGCTGTGGGCTCATTGAGCTATAACATGCACTGGTCTTGTAACACATTAAAAAAACAAAGGTCCAGCCGACCAGCCTTCCTTCTCCCATTCACCCTCTCCAGAATAGCCACTTCGGCTTCTTACCTTCCTTTCCTCCTCTTGCTCTCCCATTGATCCCTCCCTAAATGACCTCTCTACACCACCAACCCCTTGAGGGAATATAGCAAAACGGATTGGGGACGTAAATAGAAGCAGGAAGATGAGGTGCATCTTTCTTGAGATCTATCCGAATGGATGCCTGATATTTTTCCACGCACCATAAAATTTCTCATAATATTATAATTAACACCTGATTAATCATAACATACTGTTTTGTAGAGTCTGATCAATATTATTATTTTTCATATAAATACAAATGTAGGTTGAAACACTTAAATTACTACTTTTTTAAAAAAAAAAAATCTATGTGAAACAGGAGATTTTTAAACGAGCAGGCCCGGCATCTTGGGCCCACTGGAGGATGGAACATTTTTGAGGAGTTCATGCAAGGAATGATGGCAGATGCGGTAGGATATAGTCGGGAGAAGAGAACACACTACTACAAATTTGCGGAAATGCAGATAGATGTTTTCGAGTTGCCTCTACAGTAGATTTTTATAATAGTGAGAACTGACGGAGGAGGCACAAGGAAATGGTGGTGTTTGTGCCAATGGCAGTGCTGGGATAATTCTCCAATGGTGGTGGATGATGTGTACTCTCTGTGCAGCTGAGACTCCAGCCACTGATGTATCACATTCCAAGTGGAAGCCTAGGCTCTCCTAAGGAAGAACAGGTCTTGTGCCTCTCTTCCTTAGCCAGAACCCCGACAGCTGAACGAGACACCCCCTGCATCAACCGCACTGCATACAAACAAGCTACCGTAGAGGCCTTGCTAGCTCAAGGGAGTTTCTTCCCTATATATTTTACATCTCTTCTGGATCTAAAACTCCTGGTGCATCCCATCCCCACTAACTCCTGGTGCACGATGATCAAGCATAGGCACTTTAATTTTATAGTCTAAGCATGCCAAACATACAATTCATGAAATGCTCTTTGAATGTAGTTGTCTCTTTTTTAAATGCTTTGCTATAATACCTTTGAGTAATGTTTTGCAAGAAATGCAGGAAAGAGGTTACAGTTTCGAAATATTTTTCCTATATTTTCTAACAGTAAATAATTTTAAGATTGTGAGTGGCTTGAGCATGATCATCACTCCAAACTGAAGGATCATGACACCATTGACTGTATCTGAAAAGATGATGAAATTTGCATTTGTTTCCAGGTGAAGCATAAACATATGGCATTTGAGGCTTCTTCCACTTTCTACATTTAACAAAGGCCTGTTTGGCTATGGCTGATTTGAATGTATTTGACTAGCTTTGTGAGATTCCAACACTTGAAGTGCCCCATTAAGGGTTCAATTTGCCTCTCGATAGAAGCAGAACAGGTGTTTGACAAGAGATCCATGCTGAGAGAATACGAGAAGCCACATATGTCTTCTACTCAGTTTGGTTTTGCGTTTTTTGAGGAAAAAAAGGAGATCACGAAAATGTCATATCACTACTACTATATCAAGTAGATATGCAATCTTTTCCATGACATGTGGCTTACAACTCCACAAATATGATGAAGTTTGTTTATGCTGAGAATTGTTTAGATTAACTGCTGTTTCTTCACATTCAGGTGCCTAAGAACTTGCTGAAATCAAGGAATTTCCAAGAGGGGTGCATTCTTTCAGCGATTCAGGTCCTATTAGCACATTTTGCCCAGTGGAGCTACCATGTTTCATTCCCAGAAGTAGCCGCCATTCCTCTTTTGCTCTTGAAAAAGACTACATGAGCAGACAATAATTGAATCAATTCACCATCCTATCAAGCGATTGATAGACCAGGTGAATACAATTGATCGGTCTGAGGGCGAGATTCAGAGAGGCCTTGCATTTTTGTTATTTTAAAAACGTTTCAAAGAAGCTGCTCTTGCTGTGATGCCATTTTAGAGAGCAGGAAAGCTTGCTTAGCTAGCTATCAGGGGCTCAGGGCTCAGCCTTCAACAAATTTCTGTATGTAGAGCTAACCCTTTTTTTTAAAGATCACATGGCGTATGCAGATGAAGCACTAATTTACTGAGCAAATTAAAGTCATCACAATTTCTTCAATTATTTGATACTCTTATGATAGGAGCAAATATATATATTCCAATGAATTTATTATTTGTTTCATACATTTATGATCTTTTGTGTCTGTCTGAACTATCAGCCACTCTTCCACAAAGTTTGAATTCAAAGATGCTAAAATGAACAACACATTTATCACCTGCAAAAGGTGATTGTCCTCAAGAGCTAATTGTGATTAGAATTCTTAATGATTACAAATGAATCCATTAACAAAACCTCATTACTTCCCGCAGCAACGCGCGGAGAATCCTACTAGTATAAGAGAAGGCCATGCCATATAATTATGTATATTACGTATAGCTATAATTATTTTTTAAAAAGGAACATAAAATGGAAAACATAAAAAATGGAAAATATAAAAAGAAAATAAAAAGGCAGCAATAGGGAATTGAACTAGTGGCCGCACGGTCACAAAGAGCAAGGAACTTATCAAAATGTATTGACGACTACAAGTTGTAAATGCTTTTAATCTAGAACTCTAATCCAATGCTTATATATGAGGAGATGTATTGGGTCTTGGACCGGATATCAAATACTCTTGTTCTTGCTTCGTTTACAGAGAAATGGGATCTACGACATCCTACCATGACGATAACTAAACCGGCTGTCATAGATGCATCACCTCATAAATGAATCGTCCCACAGACAAGACAATTTTGTGATGTTTTCTTAGAACGTCACCAGAAACCGTCACGCAAAGCGCTATTTCTTGTAGTTAATTACGGCATAGCAGCAAAATTTCAGATCGGCAAAATATTTTAAATAAATGTGCGTCATATATACATATAACGACAATTCTTTTTTAACAGTAATCAATTACATCGCTGAATTTACCTCTGATAGTAAAAATAAAATCCCTATATGCCATGCTAATTTCAGCATGATACATCACAAGATTAATTAGCCTTCACGAATATGCTGCATGTGCGTCACTTCTATTTTGTGGACGGCTTTACCTTGTCCACTATGCTCTACAACAATTCAGGTCATTTTATTACTTTTATTGATTGAAGAGTATCACCTCCAGTATGCAGATTCACAAGGAACAAAATAACATACACATCTACTCCTCCTCCTATAAGAACAAATCACACTAAGCTATTTCTCTGCATGACTGCATCCTCCTTGAGCGACGCCATCAAAAAGTGCTGGCGTACGCACCATCCCTGCCTCTTCATCTTAATTTCCCAATGTATCCCATCCCAACGATAAACCTAGCTCTTTGGGCAAGATTCGCATTATATTCATTCATCATCACTCCAGATCCCTGGGCTAGTTTCTAATCAGTCTTATTAGGAAAAATCTGTCAACAGACTTATGTCAAGCAGTAGGTATTCAGCCATGGGAAGCTCGACCTTAAAAGACAAACCTCAAAGATAACGTTGGGAGACAAGCTGAGATTTTTTGGGGGTGGTGGAGGAGGACCCTCTTGTTTGGAAATCAATCCCTTGTGTGTTGTGAACCCGTCTGAGTGCTGACTATATAGGGTGATTGTTGGGGGTTACTTCCCAGCTTGCCACCGAGTGACTTAATGTCATGTACAGAGCTAGTTATTTTAGCCTTTTGGGTTTTTGGACATAATAGTAGTGTAGTACTATGGTGGTTCAAATCTATACAGTGTAATGGCAGCTGCTTGAAAGCAACAACCCGAACCCTTGAAGACTTGCAGCTAGGGTGGTACCGTGGAGGAGAAAGAGAGGCCATTGAAATGTCTCTTGACTCCCTCAGTGAGGAAAGAGCGCTTGACACGGAAGCTTGCTGCTAGGAGCCTCAACTGTAGGGCTCGAGTCTTGCTGAGGTCGATAACACTGGGGCAATGTAGAGCATCACTAATAAACTTTGGTGAACTCAGAAGACACTCGAGAAAGAAAGGATAGAGTCATGGAGTCAAATTTATTATTTTTTTTTATTCAAAGAAAGTGATTTATAAATAAAATGTCACGAAATCAAATTGCATAAACCTTTTAATTACTGCCATTTTGGTGAGGCCAATCTGGCAAATTGTAGAAGCTAGCTACTTGCTTGAAGGGTGTAATTATGTTTTAATTTGCTGCAAATATCATATGTACCTCAATGCTCCATGGAAGTTTATGGAAGGAGTATGCAGACATAGACGATACACTTGTTCATCAGGTGCTGCTTAGCAATGCTAGCACTAAGTAGTAACAGATCAGTCGACTAGTTGAAGTCTCGCTAGCTCAATGCTCCTGTAGCTTAGGAGAAGAATGCGATGCAATCTTCTTCGATTTTCACACCGTTTATTTAGCATTTTGTTTATACATCCTAAAAAATCCAAAATAATTGGTTCTTCTTTGTAATTACCATTTTGAGAGCTTTCCTTCTCAATCTAGTGTTTTATTTACTGAAGTAGCATTTTCCATGTAGAACTATCTGGTATATGTGTATATTTGTGACAAAGCTCAAGTCCTGAACCTCTTCTCCAGGCGGCAACGCAACAGAACCCAAGGACTCCACGACACAACAGAATCCAAGCACTCCACGAGACAACAGAACCAAGCAAATATCCAGCAAGCCAAGATAGGCAGCTACTGGCTTCCAATCCACAAGCTAGCTTTCAGAGTTGAAGGCCTTGCCGTCATGTAGACGTATTTGGGCACTTGCATTCACTTTCAGTCTCGCTAAAACCCCTTATGCATCCCATCCCCAATGGAATCCTCTCTAGGTGGTCGATGGTGACCTTACAGAGAGCAATTCAGCAGACTGGTCATCAGTCGTTACTCATTGCCCCATCATTCAGCCAGGCCGTTCCATATTAAGGAGGCGTCAATTTTTCTTCTTTTTTTTTTGAGATATTTTTTACAGATGCCTAAAACCTACCAGCATTATACTGACAAGATGGTGATGATATTATTGTTGCTCTCGCGTATAAAAACATTTATATGGTAACAGAGTTGATGTGGCCAGTTTGGGAATACGCTGTTTTAGTTTCTGCGCCAGCAACTCTGCTATGGAGTTGCTCCATTCGAGAGTTGCTAGAGCAGGTGGACCTATTAGACATGCAGACTGACACCTGACTCCAGCTTGAGGAATGAGAGTTTTTTTCAGCGAAAGGTCTATGTGGCCCTCGATGATGTTTGGTGTATATTTGATTTTTGTAACTAATAAGCTTTTGTTGCATGCAACTTTTTGCATCAACAAAATATCTTAAATTTACAATGAAAAATGTTTTAATCAGCAATCAATTGCATCACTGAATTTACTGCTGATAATAAAAATACAGATGGCCTATATACCATGCTAATTTGTGCATGATACATCACAAGATTAGGCTTCACCATTATGTACTGTTGGTAGTTCTTCTTCATGTCTTTGTTTAGCAATGTGCATCGAATCAGTTGACATAGACAAGTTCACTTCTATAAGTATTCCGGTGGTGGTTGTGGTACGTATGTGAAAAGAAATATGATAACGCTCAAGTTTTGCATTTTCCAGTTCCATGACCAGGCGCCACTCTATGACGCAACATACCCCAAGCTACCTGGGCTCAAAAATTCCACCATGCTTCACGATTTTGTTAGCTTTCAGGAGCCTCTGTGTGCTGCCCATGTATTTTTGCTATCTTGCTTTCAAGTTCATTCTCACGCTAAAACTCCTGATGCATCCCATACTCATTAGAATCTCTCTCTAAGGGTCTCCACTGAACAACTAGAGTTGAGTTAGTCATCAACTCAGCCCAATCACTTGAGGTACCTGCTGCGCACAAGGCCCAAATCTGAACATGTTTGTGGAGGAGCCCCATGAGTAGCATCTGACAGAGTGAAACATAATTTGATGTTTATAGCTGGGACTAGAAGCTGCGGTCTCTTGTATATATAGCTCAGAAAGGAGCAAGCTTCAGTACCACATGGGTTCAGTGATAGTCAATCTTGTAGGGGACATTGATTACAGAGAGAGGACGACTGGAGTACTAGCTCCTCTTCCTGAGGCATCAATGCAAAAGGTGGTGGCTCAGTTTTTGAGGACATAATAGTGTGTTTTTGGTTGAGAACTTGATGATTTACAGGATAAAAGGTCCACCTATCCTTGTCTTGCAAATGTTTCTACACGTAGGATTTTGCTTCATAGTATGTGGTCGATTTAGCAAAGTAGTCAAGCCTCACCACCGCATGCATATTGGAGTTATAGTCTTTGCATACTCTCTCAGTTTCAAGTTGCATTCTCCCTCTCTGTTGCCAATATATTTTGGCTCCATCTCAGTTTCAAGTTCATTCTCATGCTAAAACTCCTGATGCATCCCATACTCATTAGAATCTCTCTCTAAGGGTCTCCACTGAATTACTAGAGTGGTCCTAGTCATCAACTCAGCACAATCACTTGAGGTACCTGCTGCACACAAGGCCCAAATCTGAACATATTTGTGGAGGAGCCCCATGAGTAGCATCTGACAGAGTGAAACATAATTTGAGGTGGGACTAGAAGCTGCGGTATCTTATATATATAGCTCAGAAAGGAGGAAGCTTTAGCACCACATTGGTTCAGTGATAGTCAATCTTGGAGGGGACATTGATAACAGAGAGAGGACGACTAGAGTACTCTTCTTCCCGAGGCATCAATGCAAAAGGTGGCATGGTGGCTGAGTGTTTGAGGATATAATAGTGTGTTTTGTGGAGAACTTGATGTTTACAGGATAAAAGGTCCACCTATCCTTGTCTTGCAAATGTTTCTACACGTAGGATTTTGCTTCATATTATGTGGTCGATTTAACAAAGTAGTCAAGCCTCACCACCACACACATATTGGAGTTATAGAGTCTTTGCATACTCTCTCTATATATTCTGCAATCTATGAACCAGGAAATTAAATATTGTACAATAAGTTCATCATGTGTGTCTATGAGTCCTAAGGCGGCGAGGTTTGTCGGTTACCATCAACACAAGCACTCAAACAGGGGGGATTGCTTCTGCGCTAGAATGGTGCTGGATTCACATAGCTGGCCTTTGGTAACAACGCTCAAGTCCTCCTTCAAGTTGCCTTCTCAGGTTCACTCCACGAGGTCGACGTCTAGACAACAGAACCCAAAGCACCCAGTCCCAAAATTCCACCTAGTCATCATAGGTAAACCGGTTCGCTAGCTTGCAGGTCTTGCCACCATGCGGATGTATTTTAGCTCTATCTTTATTTGGTTCATGCTTGCACCAAAACCCCAGACGCGTCTCATCCTCATTCTCTTTGGAAACTCTCTCTAATAAGGGTTGCTACTGAACTCCTAGCTAGAGAAAGTTAGTACCTACTAGTCAACAACTCAGGTCGTCAACCCGATTTCAGGCAGGGCATTCCAATCTGAAGGAGGCGTGTATTTTCTTCTCTCTTTCGATTGGATCTGTGAATTTTATTTTTTTTTCTGGTGTCTAAGACCCACCGGCACTACACTGATGACACCCACATACATGCAAGGAACTTGTCTTAGCCACTCAGGTCGTCAACCAATTTTACACAAGAACAGTTCCAACATGAGTGGGTCTTGATATGATGTACTGTGCAATTGTACATGTTTTAGCTTTCCAGATTTCATTACACATCCTACTACTATGTTTGGTCTGTACTGTGATGGCACAGCGCTTGAAAGAAGCGACCTGAACCCAGACATACAGAAGCCATTGGAAATGTTGCAGAGGTGTGGGATGAAATTAAGTAATCTCAACGCACTCCCCTAGCGCTTCGGGCGACACGGGCGGCGATGCCACCGCCGGTCCTCTCGCCCCCTCCTCTCCAGTGGCGAAGCCATGTTCAGCCGTAGGGGTCGGACGACACCGGCGACTTTTCCGTAAAACTTCATAGCGATCAAGTTTCGGCCG
This sequence comes from Hyparrhenia diplandra, assembly GCA_015847255.1. Lineage (NCBI taxonomy): Eukaryota > Viridiplantae > Streptophyta > Magnoliopsida > Poales > Poaceae > Hyparrhenia > Hyparrhenia diplandra. Next base: position 26,502 of record JADLZK010001918.1, read on the forward strand.
GCAAAGACCCCACTGAAATTTTGTTGCGACCCCAGTGGCGTGGCCCATCTGCGGCAGCAGTCTAGAGTCCGAGTCCATCTCAGCCCAACAGCCAGTCGATACGTTCGTGATTTGGAGGCGTTCGTGATTTGGAGTTGGGGAGGCCGAGAAGGCCATCTGCTATCCGCGCGGCACGGCGTACGTGAATTACGGAATTAGAAGGCCAAATGTTCACGTTGCCTTCCCAGTTCCCACTTTCCAAATCGTATCTGACGCATCTCAAATCTCCTGCCGTCCTGCCGCGCGGCATTGCTCCTAGCGCCGGCGACCGGCGGACAGCCGTAGCGCCGCTCGACGCTCGTGCTCTGATGTCAGTTCTCCACTTCTTCATTCCAGCGACCAACATCCAGCAAGATGCCAGGTATTTATTTAGTATTAACAATTGTACGCATACATGCTATTTGTTTTAGTTTTTATTATGTGACTAATTTAGTGATTTGATAGTGAATCTACCTACTTTTGAAAGATTTCTTAAAATCCCCAACCGGCGATAATGAGAATAATCATTAATACACTGACACTTCAAGAAATCGTATTAGAGATGGATTTATGAATGATTGTATTGTATGCTTCGTGGAACCGAATTTCTTTCCACAATTCCTATCGAAGATGTGATAGTTTGCTTTCATAAGATGTAAGATCGTAGTTGTAGAGGGAAATTGTAAGAGATAACTACCCTTGCAAAACCTTATTTACTACAATATGCATTGCTATATTATGAACTTGATATTATGCGCTCTCAGCCCCAGGAACCGCCGCGGAGGACGCACTTCACTGCGTGCGTACTCTTTCCGGAGTGCACGATCGAGCTTAGTTGTTTATTTCACGAGTAATGGGCTTAGCAAAACTGTTCCAGGGAGGCGGCGCCAATTGTAAAATCTTAACCTCCCATCACCGGCTTTCGCTGGGTGTAAAACCAAAACTATATTCTCCTTAAATACAAAGATGCGCAAATCTTTTGCGTATTCAAGAAAAAAGATATTATGCGCTCTAAAAAACCTTATATTATGCATTGCCGGCTGGGGGCGGCTGAGTAGTGTGAGTGCTGACCCCGGCTACCATTTTTCTGGCTTCGCCGCTGCTCCTCTCTCCCTCCCTTCCGCCGCCGCCGCCGGAGGGGCCGGCCGGACGCCCGCGGTGGCCTCCCGGGACGGGCGGCGGCGGGCGTTTCTCGACCGGGACGGCGCTTCCCGAGCGGCGGAGAAGCTCGCGCGCGGCCGCCGCCATGGAGACGGCGGGGGCTCGGGGTCCTGGATCCGCGCGCCCCAGGGCCGGATCCGCACCCACCTTTCCGGATACGCTTCATGGGGAGGTGGGGGACCGGATGCGGCAGCGGCGGCTTCGGACGTGACGCTGGTCGGCTGTGGCGGGGCAGCCCTCCGCGGACGGACCGCGCGGCGGCGCGGCGTGGTGCGGTTTGGGTCGCCCCATGGTGGACGACGGGCTGCTGGTGGGCGACTTGCAGCTGGTGGTGGGGGGTTGGAGGCGGTGGTAGCGGCGGAGGTGCAGCAATGGTGGAAGCAAGTGGAGTGGGGGCTTGTTGCTCGGATCCGCGCCAGTGGGCGGGTGGCGCTGGTCGGACGGAGTCCCGGGCGCTACTGGAGCAGTCCAGTCCTCCAGGGATGGCTTCGTGTGCAGCCGAGCAAAGGCAGGGGGCGGCGGGCGGCGGCTGATGTCGCGGAGGTTAAGGTGCCCTGGGGAGGACGGGAGCAGGGCTGCTGCTCTGCGGCTTTTGTGCTCCTCGTCCCGCTCCGGTGGTGGGCAGCAGCAGGGTTCCAGAGCTGGCGCCTTCTCGACGACGGAGGACTTCGGGTACCCTGCTGTGGTGTAGTAGTGGTGGCTGTGGTGGAGTAGCGGTGGTCGTGATCGGGCGTGGCTGCGGGACGGCCGGGCGACACGAGGGCTGCGGACATGCCGGTGCGGCTCGCACGGGGACGGCGGTCCGCGGCGGCCCGCAAGGTGCGGGCAGCGGCGACTCAAGTCCACGGGAGGCCCCGTGGGGCGCCCTTGTTCTTGACGCTCTCGACCATGGTGGTCGGGAGACGGAGTCGGCAGTCTTCTCGCGGGAGGGCGTTGGGGTGGCGGTCAGTTGGTGGTGCTCCCCCTCTTCTTCCTCGTCGGTTGGGGTTCAGCGTCGCCTCGTTGGCGGGGCTGGGTGGCCAGGTATGTCTTCGCGGTGCCGTGGCGGCTTTGTGCTGATGTACCGAACCACCTCCTCGGCTGGGGAGTGCGGAGGCGGCGGGGAGTCCTGGTTGCTTGTCTGTGGCCGTGCGTAAGGGGCGATGGCGTTCCAGGCGAAAGCCTTCACCGACACTCTAGTCGGTGGTAATGGTGGCGGCGCTCCTGGAGCGTCGTTCTTCCCGTTGGGGACATCATTATGGGGCATCGTGTTTGAAGCATGGAGTCTCGGGGTGAAAACCCGTCCAGCCGACGGAGCGGCGCGGCGCCGCGGCGCCGCATTCTCCTTGAGGCGGCGCGCTCGAGACCCACCTCAGCTTGTGGCAGGGTGGGAGGTGGTTTGGTTGGCCCATGCGCAGCGGCATAGGAGGTGCGCCTTGGTCTTGATGTTGGCGGCAAGGTGCAGAGGGCCCATGGGTGCTAGTGGCCTTGAGCTGGTGCGCTTGGTGCAGTGGTGATCTCGGTGATGGCTGGGCGGAGGTGGGGTTTCTCTGAGCGGTTTCAATTATCTGAGTCCTGGGCAGTGGATTTAGTGGAGTGTGAGGCGAGGCCCCCACGCGAGTAGCCGTGGATCGGTGGTTTTCAATGGTGCCATGATGGGATTGTTCACGATGCATCGAAGCGTGGGGATCGGCGACCAGGTGTGTGTGGCTTGGGGACGTTGGTCCTGTGGTGGAGGAGTGATGGTGGCCGCTAGGACCTGCAGTGGGCTGCGACAAAGCATTGGTAGCGACGGCGCGGTTCCGGGCGGATTGCTTTTTTCTCCTCTCCCAGGTGGCGGTGCTGTAGGTTGGTTTTGTGTGTGTGGTGTCGATGTCCCAATCCGACCGATCGTTGCGGATGGAGGCTCGTGTTGATGACCCAATCCAACCGAGCGGAGCTTCATGTAATTTTTCTCCCATCTTAGTGGTTTTCTTGTAACAAGTGGTAGTGGAGGGGATATCTCCCCTAAGTTGAGTTGAGTGGGCGCCAGTAGTGGCGCGAGTTGAGTTGTTTTGGTACCTAGGTGTGCAGGTGGAGTAGGGTACCCTCCACATTTGTATGGTTTTTCTAGCCCGGTTTCCAGTCAAAAAACTGGGCTGGCACTTGCCTTTTTCTTTTTTTTCGTCTAATAGAAATTGCGGCAAAGCTTTTGCCGCCCCTTCTAAAAAATTAAGTAATCTCATTCTTCTCTATTTACAGCGAATGGATTAATGAGGAAATGTGAGGAATCTTACTATACACATCCTTTTAGTGCTGTTTTGGTGAAGCCAACCTCCAAAGTGGCAAATTGTAGATTCTAGTTCCTGTTTGAAGGGCCAAGAATTTAAATTTTCCACTAATATCATAAGTAACAAATGCTCCATGGAAGTGAATTTTGTAGAGGGAGTACACAAAGCAGGACAATACAGTCTGGTGCTCGGTCAATGCAAGTAGTAGTAACTGAACTACCAAGACTCCCAGTCTCATCCTTCCACATTGCCTCAAGATAGGAAAACGGGTTTGCTAGCTTTCAGGACTCTCTATGGTACCCATCTGTTTTAGCTCCATCATTTCTTCAAGTTCATTTTCGCACTAAAACTCCTAATGCATCCCATCCTCATTAGAATCTCTCTCTAAGGGTTCCCACTGAACTACTTGAATGGTTGTAGTCAGCAACCCAGCACAAGGCTAACTTGGGTATGTGAACAGATTTGTGGAGGAGCCCCATGAGGAGCATCTGGCAGCAACGAAATATAATTTGAGGTTCATAGCTGGAACTAGAAGCTGGGTCTCTTATAGCCCAGACAGGATGAAGGTACAACACTACATGGGTTCAGTGGCAGTCATCTTGGAAGGTACATTGATTATAGAAAGAGAACGATTTGAGTACTCTTTTTCCTGATGCATCAATGGGAAAAGGTGTTGCTGTTGTCTACTTGTGACGTTTTGCATTAATGCTGCTACCTTTCCTTGCCAAACAGTGTGGTTAGCTTGGTCGCTGGCTGACAATGTCTAAACCGAAGCTAGTGCTAAGGGTGGACAAAATGTCTGTTATTTCCTTGATGAAAAACCAAGTGCATCTTCCAAGAGTAAAGACATGGATACAATGTTTATCATCCAAGATTACACACACGATGGCCAAACCGAAGCGAAGTTCATTCGGACTAACTAGCAGTTAGGACTTGGGAGATATATGCTGACAAAACCTACCTGCAAGGTGATGTTCTATGAGCTGAACTGATCGTATAACTCAATCCTCCCCGCTCCCCCAAAAAAAAAAAAAAAACCCATCATTTATGGCGCGTCGTTGTAAACTATTTCATCTTAATACAAAATATGCGCAAACCTTTTACATATACAAGAAAAAAAACTATCTGCAAGGTGATGTTCCAACTGCGGTGTCTCTCCTCACGTCTTGACTGTCCCACCGTATTTCTTTTTTGAACGGAGGAGCACCTGGCTGCGGCCTGCGGATGCTTCATCGCTCTACCTTTTACATCGCTGATGAATCTAAAACTCCTGGTGCATCCTATCCCCACTAACTCGAATGCTTGCACGGCTAGGTTGAAACCAATTCCGTTGCCATGCTATATGCCTCTGTTCTTGTGCTCATCAACACCTTCATCACTATTTTGGATACTCTATAGTCAGTGCCGATGAACCAGGAAGTATACAATCATGTTTTCGGATAGGGGACTGCAGCTAGCTCTATATATAGAGGCGTACTACGAAGTAATCTGGTATTGTTATGTTCTCTTTGTTCATTCAACCATCCATCAGGCTATATAACAATACTGAAGTGTGGTAAATCCTTTTCCATGCAAATAGGGGCACCATATTCAGTATTCCGCCTTACGTTATAGGGTCTTGTCCCCTGTGCATGTTTTCCTGTCTTTATTCTCATTCTCTGCTCAGAAGCACAACGTGGGGTAAAAATCTCTAAAAAAACCACCCGCGATGATCATCCTCATGCCAGCCTTTGTTGCACAAGATAATATCTCATCCTAGTTGACTTAATTATCTAGCCTCGTAGTGGCGTGCAAGAACGGGGGGGGGGGGGGGGGGGTCTTCCCTACTTTCATTTCAAAAAAAAAAAGTCCTCATTTTTAGGAACGGAAGAAACCGGGTCGTCCGGTTAATCATGGAAAACCAGACTAAAACCACACATGGCACCACACTAAAACACAAGAAAGACAAAAAGAAAATTACAACGACGAGAACACATGAATTCTTCAACGATGCCTCAAGGGAGGTGGATGATGTGACAGCGCCACCATCGTCAACCAAGCAAACACCATAGAGCTTGGCAGAGCTTCGCCCGAGTCTTCTGCTAAGGAGTTGAGCGGGGTGACCAAAGCAGGAGCAACGCACGGTGTTCTTCAATGAAGCCTCAAAGAAGGAGATTGGCATCACTGGCCCAGGTAATCTGGGCTGAGCTTTTCATCCAGAACCTGTGGAAGAGGCTACATCAAGCTGCTGTCTCCACAAGGTCGCCTGTTGTCATGCTTGTGACCACCACACGTTATGGAGCTGTACAGACTCACCTGTGACGACGGGCGGCGCTAGCCGACAGCGCCGGTCACCGCCACATGTCACGGAGCTGCTCGAGAGACTCGCCCGCGAAGATGGAAGGCGTGCACCGACAGAGCTGCTAACTACCACACGTCCCGAATCCGCTCGGACTCGCACGCGATGAGGGGAGGTGCGCACCGATAGCGTCGGTCGCCGCTACACATCGCGCAGCTGCACAGACTTGCTCTCGACGACGGGACGCGCGCTCCGACAGCGCCGGTCGCTACCACACATCGAGGAGCCGCTCAGACTCGCGGCGATGACGGGAGGCGCGCCAGACCGACAGTGCGGTCGCCGTCACATGTCGCAGAGCCGCATATGGACTCACCCGCGATGACAGGAGGCACGCACCGACAGCGCTGATCACCACCACACATCGCGGAGCCGCCGGACTTCGCCCGCGACGACGGAGACGCGTGCACCGACAGCACCGGTCACCGCCACATGTCGTGGAGCTACACAAACTCGACCGCGACGATGGGAGGTGTGCTGGGAGTATGCCCTAGAGATAATCATAGAGATGATTGTATTGCCTTTTATCCATGATAAAATATGTGTTCATGAATATCCATTAAGACAACTTGTATCGATTGGTAATTATGTGAATTGTTTGTGAAACTCTTTACTTGTATGGTTATTCTATAATTGTCCCTAGTCGGAGTTCATGTGAGGACACATATGAATATTAGATCAGCACACATATTGGTTGATAAATATGTTTCACAAGTAATAGACATGGAGATATCAAACTAATAGTGTGGGCACATGTATGACATAGGGCTGGATTTGACCTGACATGAGATGTTATTATTATCTCTTTACGCATCATGTACGTTACGTCCTTAGACCTGAGATTGTCGTATGTACTCAAGATGTGAAATGACCTACTTAGGGACTATCAAACATTACTTCATAATTGGGTAGCTATAAAGGTGGTCTTCGGGTTTAACGTTACTCCTTAATTGGGTAGCTATAAAGGTGGTCTTCGGGTTTGTCAGGAAGCATGATGTGAGACATAGTCAGTCAATATGGAATTGTCCCTCTCAATGAGGGAGGTATCACTAGACCACTCGAATGATTGGATCAAAAAATGCATGGTTGTGCTTGGGTTAAATGTTAATCCATGAGGTGGACCAAATATCATGAGGCAAGAAAATAACATTATGTGAGTTTGTTGTGGTTCGTCTGATATGATTATAGCTTACACATGGGAGTTTACACGTCTTGCTAGAGGCTGCTATCAACTATTGGTTGAGTAGGAGTACTTGATCCATGTCTATGTGTGTGTGAGCCCAAAGGGTCGCACGCTTAAGGGGAAGGAGGCCTAATTCAGATCTGAACCCAATTAGATGAGGCTTAGGGTTACTAATGGGCTTCCAGCTCGGAAGCCTATTAGGGACGCCTATATAAGAGAGGTGGGCACGGGGTTAGGTTAAGCCACGCCACTTTGGCAGCTGCCACCGCCCACGCCGTCGCCTCTTGCATCTCGCGGACCTAGCAGTCCGGAGGTGTATCGCTTCCTCCCTATCCGTGTGGGATACCTCGGAGGTGCTACATCTAGAGCACAAGGATGAACCGCACGTGGAGGACGGACGTGAGCAACTGCATAGCACTGCTACGACGCATACGTCTATGTCGAGGGTCGACGCTTTCCGCTGCACCTGCACATCTAGTGGTAATCTCGTGATCTATAACTAGCAGTAGTTCCTAGTTTATGGGTAGAAAAGTTTTGTTTCCTAGCTAGCATAGCGATCCCATATTACTTCAAGGTGCACAGCGATAGCGTCGGTCGCCGCCACACGTCGCAGAGCTGCTCGGACTCGCATGCGCGACGACAGGAGGCACCCACTCGGTGGTTTGGGCATTCCGTCGAACACCTGGCGTGCACCACCAACCAGAGCAGCTTGTCCTTTGACGGTAGGTCAGTATGGCTTCTCGTTGCTCTGCATCCTGGATCCGTTAGACAACCCACCGCCGGCAACAACCGGCCGTTGGGCGGTGAGCATAGCAAGCCGCACAACCAACTACATAGATTAGACAGATCTGGTCGTTGGTCGCCCGAGTTGGCCGACACACCCGCTGCCTTGTTCTGCCCCGGCTGCCACACCGCCCTGGTGAGCACCTACGGCATGAAGACTCAATCCGCCGCGGTGGGCCCGGATCCGGCCGGCCGCCCCTGATTATCTGCAATAACGTTTATGATATACGCTCCATATGAAACATAGAGTCATGGATACCTTCAAGATTCAAGTCACGAGACTTCCCTTTAGTGATTTTCAGTCCATCCAAATCTGTTGCACCGTTTGTTCATTTTTGTTTTTAGTTTCCTTACAGGGATTTTTTTTAGCTGTTTCCCTTTCATTGATCTCAAGATTGAAATGTAAGGCAACATTAAAGAAATGATCATGTTATTTAAGAACTGTAATTCAATTAGTTATTCGTGTTGATACAAGACAAGGCTTTACTTGACAATAGCTAGATAAGTTGAAGAGATGGAAAAACAAGTAGTGACATCTGATTGTTCTAGATCGAGTAGACACAAGGATATGATGGTGGATCACATATGCTCTCGCCTCTCAATGCTGATAATAAGGTTCAAACACCTGATGTATCACATTCCTAGTGGAGGCCTCAGCAAAGTTGCCATTGATATGCTACTGCAAAAACAAACAATTACCATTCAATATATATTTTCTTTGTCAATTCGATGGTGTAGTGTGTAGCTTTATTTATAGGCGAATGTTTTCTACTCAACATTAATGCTCTTATTGCTTTACACATCAACAAATAGCTGCATTTTGAGCACACCACATTTGCACAAGAACTCTAGCTATATAAATAGAAACCTGGAATGCTGGGAACAAATGTTTTGTTGCTTCGATGTCACTTGCTTTACGGATGACAAGGAAAAGATAGATTCACAATGCTACATCCATGATGAGGATCAGCCAAGCAACAATGATCTATGTGGAAACTCAGTCACTAGCTGCCAATCACTGTAATGGAACAGAATGCTTGAGTTTTTCTGTGGTACTGGTACACTAAAATACCATCTCGTCGTATAGAAGAGGTAATGGAAAACTAGTATGGTTATATATTTGTTAGTTCAGAAAAATAGAGAAGATAGTTGGTAGGAAAACTAGTATGGTTATAATCCGCGTTTAATTTCGGATAATCCATATCCGCCGGATTTTGCCAATACCATAACCACCGCATCCGCATATAGTCGGATTCGGATTATCCGCATCCCCACGGAAATTAAAAACACTTTTCGATATCCTTAAAATTCGGATTCGGAGCGGATCGGTGCGGAGGAATATCCGTACCACTTTCATCCCTGTGAAAGTTTGTGGAGGGAGTACACAGAGCTGGACAATACACTCTGGTGCTGCGAGCACTGCCAGCACGTAAGCCGTAACAGAGGCTGGTAAGAAGGATGGCCGCTGAGAATCGAAGGCTCCCTCAACACACCCGAAGCTGAGGAGAAGAATCAAATGTGATGTCATTGATTTCACACCTTTTTGTATATGAAATTTCAGTTATATAGATCCTACATCATCTAAAATGAGTGTTTCTCACTCTTGCGACTGAAGATCGAGAGACTAACTGTTGTTGCCATCTAGAGAGTTTTTTTTCACTTGCTCTAGTGACCAATTTGCTGATGAAGTGGAATTTTTTAGGTACAATTTTCTGGGTGTAGCTACATTTTCTGCTGCCCTTAAAGCAAGATATAAGAAGTCCCAATCACAGAATCACTGAAATGGAAAGAGTTTCACTGACGGACTACCATGGTGGCGACACATGCCCCCTTCACCAACAGCGCCGGCCTAACCTCTCTCCTTCATCAACAGCGCCGGCGTCACATGCAACTCTCCTTCACCGACAGAACCCATGCTCCCTGTCTCAAAACTCTTTGATCCACCATGTATTTTAGCTCCATCTTTCCTTGAGATTCATTCCTGTGCTAAAACTCCTGATGCATTTGTTGAGTTGCATGTGTCGCCACTGAACTAGCTACTAGAATGATACTGGTCAGCAAGTCATTTGAGGTACCTGTTGCACAAAAAGCCTGACTTGGGTATATGAGCAGATTTGTTGAGGAGCCCCATGAGGAGCATCAGGCAGTGGTGAAAAATAATTTGAGGTTCATATAGCTGGGACTAGAAGCCGCTTTCTCTTATTATAGCACAGAAGAAAGGAGGAAGGTAGGTACAGCACTAAATGGGTTGAGTGAGTATACCACTAAATGGGTCATCTTGGATGGGACATTCATTACAGGAACAGCACGACTAGAGTACTCTTCATCCTGAGGCATCAATGCAAAAGGTTGTGGTGTTATCAAACTGTAAGGTTTTGCACTGCTGCTGCTACATTTCCTTGCTAGCTGACATGCTGCTAGCGCTATTTCCTGGATAAAAAAAGTCTAGTGTATGACTGCTCCCTCTATCCCAGTAAGATTGTCGTACAAGGACTCCACCAATGTCCCGATGAGTCTGTCGTTTTAGCTGCGGGACCACAAGTGCTGCTCTCCACCGTAGCATGCAGCAGCAGCCTTATCCGTTCGCCACACCAAGTTCCGAACACCAAGCCATGCCGGCCGCGCTGCCAGATTCGCGCGGGACCGAGCTCGCTGTCTGACTGATGAGGAGGCCGGCGGGACGGGCGTCGACGAGCAATCTTGCGAGAGAGCATGGCCCGGCCCTCACTCGCAGATTGTGAACCACTGATAACACTGTAATTTTCTTCTTTTTTTCTTTTGTGAAGTGTGTACATGAGTATAATTGTTTTTTGCTGACGCCTAAAACCCACTGGTGCTGAACTGAGAACACTAAGGTCAACATAGTTTATATAAGCCTCCTCCCTTTGCATGCAACGTATCATAAGGATTAATTATGAATCCCAATTCATTTTTTCTGTTGTGGTAAAGAAGTATATAGGAAAGAGACAAGTCGCAATGCACATGATTTTTCTTATGCATTGTGTTCACACGAACTAGGGTTCGCACCAACATATCGGGAGGGCCTTGGACGCCCACGAGGTTGCGATCAACCTGAAACGATCGGCAAGAGATGCAGCTTGACCACCTAAACCGAGCTAGAGAGCGGTGGAGGCGATGTAGAGCTCGATCTCGGCCGCAATTGACTTCCAAATAACCTCCGAAGGATCCGTCGGGAGGATGCATGCGAAGGGTTTTCTAGAATTGGCAAGGCCACCTAGAACGCTGGCGAAATTCGTCGAGAGCTTCGTCGAACAACAAGTTAGGGTTTGGAAGAGGTAAAAGTAGAGGTACGGTTTGTGTTTTGACGATTGGATGTAGATGGGATCAAATCGGTCATAAACCTCTCATTATATAGAGGAGGGGGATCTTATCCACTTTGGAACCGCCTTAGATGCGTTTTCAAGCATCGAGGACCTTCAAAACCGATCTAAAAATGAATCGGTTCAGACATGATCTCTTGACGTGCGCCCACGAAAGGTGCGGATGCGTCCGGCCGGGGCGCCGGACGCAGATCGAAGAGCCCCTGCGGAGGGACCGCTGGATGCCATCTAGGGAGAGTCTTTGGGCCCGGCGCGAGAGGCCCGGCGTCCGGCGCCTCCTCTCGCCGTGGTTCGAGCTCCTTCGTCGGATTTCTTGAAACCATTGGGGGCAGAGGGTGGGGGGGGGTGGGGGTTTGGAGGGAGGAGAGCCTCCCGCCTACTTTCATTTAAAAAATCCTCTTTTTAGGGAATGGGAAGAAACCGAGGTCGTCCGGTTAATCCTAGAAAACCAGACTAAAACCGTACATGGCACCACACTAAAACACAAGAATGACAAATAGAAAATTACAATGCCAGAACACATGATCAACGATGCCTCTAGGGGGTGGATGACGTGACAGCGCCACCATCGTCAACCAAGCATAAACCATAGAGCTTGGCAGAGCTTTCACCCAAGTCTTGTGCTAAGGAGTTGACCGGGGTGGCCAATGCAGGAGCAACACACGGGGTTCTTCAATGACACCTTCAAGAAGGAGATTACCATCACCGCCCAAAGTAATGCTGGGCTGAGCTTTCACCTAGAACTTGTGGAAGAGGCCCCATCAAGCCTTTGTCTCCACAAGGCCGGGGTCGTCGTTCCTATCACCACCACACACGCCGGTCGCCACCACACGTCATGGAGCCATACTGATTCGCCCGCGACGGACGGGAAGTGCACACCGACAGCTCTGGTCGCCGCCATGTTGCGGAGCTCCTTAGACTCGCCCACGGCGATAGGAGGCGCGCAGACCGACAATCTTTGGTCACCACCACACGCCGCGGATACGCTTGAACTCCACGTAGCGGCGATGGGAGGCACACACCGGCGGCGGCCGGTCACCACCACCGTCGGGAGCCGCGGACTCGCCCCATAACGGGGCGCAGCGTCGACAGCGCCGGTCACGCCACACGTCGCGAGCCGCTTCGGGCTCGCCCGCGGCGACGGGAGGCGCCACGGCAAGCGCCGATCGCCGCCACATGTTGCGGAACGCCGACGGACTGCGCCGGGCGACGGGGAGGCGTGCACTGATAGCGCCGACCTGCACCACCACGCCGCGAGGCTCCACCCAGCACTCACCCACGACGGACGGGAGGTGCGCCGACAGCACCGGTCGCCACCACATGTCGTGGGGCTACCGCACTTGGCGGCGATGACGGGAGGTGCGCACCTTGGCGCCCGGTCACCACCACACGTCGCTGAGCTGCTCGGACTTCGCCCGACACTAGTGGTTTGGGCATTCCGTCAAAACACGGTGTGCACCACCAACCGGAGTAGCTTGTCCTTTGATGGCATGTCGGAGGGGCTTCACGTTGCTTTGCACCCAGGATCCGTTAGATAACCCGCTGCAGGCAACTCCCGCCCGGCAAGAACCGCCGGGCCGGGGCGAAAGCATAGCAAACCGCACCACCAGCCGCCTAGATCGGATAGATCAGGCCGTTGGCGGCCTGAGTTGGCCAACACACCTGCCGCCTTGATTTACCCGGCCGCCACACCGCCCGGGCCACCAGGGCCGTGGCATGAAGACATAGATCCGGGCCGCGGTAGGCCCGGATCTGGCCGGCCGACCGATCAGCTGGTCCACGATCCCGAGATCAAGAGGGTGAGGAGGAAGGGTGGGAGGGCCAGGCCATCTTCCCTCGATTCGCCCCCGCGGTTTGCCCACCGGAGGAGGCGCACCGCCCGGTTGCCGAAGAGGGAGATGGGGTGGGGGGGGAGTGAACAGAGGAAAGCCCCCGCCATTCCTTGCGGGACGCGTGGCCTCCGCGACACGCTTGGGTGGCGGCGGAGACAAGCGGCAGAACCTAGGAGGGGGGCGGGCGGCGCTGCTTGGCTTCCACCCGAGCGCCCCTGATTATCTGCAAGAAAGTTTATGGTGTACGCTCCATATGATACACAAAATCATGGATACCTTCAAGATTCAAGTCACGAAACTTCCCTATAGTGATTTTCAGTCCATCCAAATCTGTTGCACCGTCTGTTCATTTTGTTTTTAGTTTCCTTGCAGTGATTTTTGTTAGCTGCTTCGTTTTCATTGACCTCAAGATTGAAATAAAATGCAACATAAAGAAATGATCATGTTATTTAAGAAATGTAATTCAGTGAGTTATTCGAGTTGATACAAGACAAGGCTTTACTTGACAATAACTAGATACGTCGAAGAGATGGAAAAAGTAGTGACATCTGATTGTTCTAGATCGAGTAGACACAAGGATATGATGGTGGATCACATATGCTCTCGCCTCTCATTGCTGATAATAAGGCTCAAACACCTGATGTATCAGATTCCTAGTGGATGCCTCTGCAAAGTTGCCATTGATACGCTACTGCAAAAACAAACAATTACCATTCAATATTTTCTTTGTCAATTCGATGGTGTAGTGTGTAGCTTTATTTATAGGCGAATGTTTTCTACTCAACATTAATGCTCTCATTGCTTTACACAACACCAAGCTATATAAATAGAAACCTGGAATGCAAATAGCTGCATTTTGAGCACACCACATTTGCACAAGAACTCTAGCTATATAAATAGAAACCTGGAATGCCGGGAACATATGTTTTGTTGCTTCGATGTCACTTGCTTTACCGATGACAAGGAAAAGTTAGATTCACAATGTTACATCCATGATGAGGATCAGCCAAGCAACAATGATCTATCTGGAAACTCAGTCACTAGCTGGCAATCACTGTAACGGAACACAATGCTTCAGTTTTTCTGTGGTACTGGTACACTAAAAAGAACCGTCTCGTCGTATACAAGAGGTAATGGAAAACTAGTATGTTTATACATTTGTTAGTTCAGAAAAATAGGGAAGATAGTTGGTAGGAAAAATATTTTAGTTACATCTAATAGGTCTACCCTGCTGCTTGCGTGATGACATGAGTTTATTATGATTTGTTTGGAGCAACACGTAAGCATACAACAGGTTGGCATGGTGAATTATCCTCTATGTTACAGTTAACGGCAATGGACTCGGCATAATGGCATAGAGTCCCAACCATAAACAAGGACTCGGCATAATGCATTTTGGCGGACACGTCAGGGAGACCAATGTAGAGTAGTTCTAGGTTAAAATAAAAGGCCATACAAAACATACATATACTGGGTTTCTAAGCAATTATTATGATAATTGAAGGAGTTTTCCTGTTGTATCAAAGTATTCCTCAGATTTTTTTGTGCCGCATTTTTTCGAGGAATAGTGTTGTAGTTGAATCTTGATTAAATGAATATCGTAATGACAAATTGCATTGCTCATGGATAGTGCTGGATATCATATAATATTTCCTAGTGATCAGTTAGCATGTTAATGACATAATTTTTCTAGGCATGCTCCTTTCAAGTATTTCAGAACAGTCATGTACTCACCCTCTTGGACATGTGTTGTGAGTAGTGACTGATCAACACAAAAATTCCCTCTACTTTTGCATCTCTTGCATATTTTACTCTTGATTAGAACAAGCTGCTGCAGGAGGCCTTGCCGAGACCTCTCCCTTTTAAAACTGTGTTGGATCTAAAATTCCTGGTGCATCCAATTCTCACAATCTCAAATGCTTTCGTGGCTGGGTTGCCACCGAATTCCCATTGTTGCCATGCTATATGCCTATTATCTTGTACTCATCAAGACTTTCAGCTCTATTTTAGATACTATATATTGTCTCTCTTCAACCAGGAAGTATACAAGTGATTTCACATACACACCCCCTTCGTAGGATGTGCATCTAGTTATATATAGAGGCATATGTAGTAAACTGAGATTTTATATATGCCCTTTTCGATTACTCACCTGTCCGCCAGGTAGTTACATAATTGAGAGTATGTGGGGCCATGAACACAGGTCATAATCCTAACTTGAGAAAACACTTTGGAACCTGCATGGTAATACAACAGTCATGCAACATGATTAGTAGTCTTTTTCTATATATAAGAGTGTACATGTGTGATCAACATCATAGCAATCTTTTTAGTTTTGGCATGACTGTTTTTCAGCACGGCCTTCCATCCCGCCTGTTTTCATTCAAAAACATTGTACCAAACTGTCCATACATACAGAGTCACGGTATAGTGAAGTTAAAAAAAAAAGAGTCACGGTATAAAAAAAAAGAGTCACGGTATAGTGGCAGCCGAATGTGGAATTAGAATACGATAAAAATCAATGAAGAGCCATAATCTTTCGGATCAGAAACTCAGTAGCCTTGAAATGATACGTAACGCCACAAAGATCATATCTAAAGAACAGACAATAATGACTCATGTAAAATTTAAGCTTCATCTTCCCATTGTAATGCATGGCCATATTTGCTATATATTATATGCATGGAGGCACGTTTCCATGGCGGTTTACTCAGTATTGAGACCGTATTAGTTGGAACAGTGTGTTCAGACATAGTGCAGAGTCTGATCCCCACTATAACAATAACAGTTTATCAAGACGGTCAAAACACATTAACAGAAGCGGGCCTGCTTTGACATCATTGTCATGGTAAATGGATTTTTCCAGAGGCACTGGCCCCTGCCTACCTCTATTAACCAGGCCTTGATATCCTATCGAGTAAGTTGGGGCCTTGATTTGGGTTACCAGGACAGCGCTATGGTGTGGATCCGATCACCATCATGCCATCCTGGACACATCCGCACCACCCTACACCGTAACACCATTGCATTGGAAAAATGATGAGTATATGATCCTAAGATAAATAAACATGTATGTGATCAATGGATAATTTCCATGTATCCTATATGTCAACACAGGTTATAAAATCAGATTCTAATATGAATTGGAATGCATGTCACAATTGTTGAATAGGACCCATTTGGATTGACTGATGGGGGTTCCTGCTCCTCGTCTCATTCAATATTGTACTATTGTTAGGTACTATAGTAATGAGCCGTTTCGCATCCTGACCCAAAGAAGAACTAGAAAGAGGATGAGCCAGAGGCGCCACAATTTATAGCTCCTCTGGTTCTGTAGAGGTGAGTATTACACAACTCATAGGACGTGGGAGTAGTTATACAGTACCAGGAATACATATGAAGGGCCCGTAACACACTCATTGACCATTATTAATTGATGTACAGTAACAGCAAGTCATAATACTGAACGCTTTTGTAGTGGTGCCAAGGACTTAGTAATTACATAACTCATATGATCTGACACGGGAATAGTTATAACCCAGTACATGAAGGAGTCGTTATATCACTATTGTTTCACACCTTTGCTGGTCGAGCCGCCTCTTCCATTTCTATGACTGCCTCAAGACATCCTCCCAACATACCTAAATGCTCCATGAAAATTAAAGTTTACGGAGGGAGTACAGAGCTGGACAATACACTTATGCTGGTGTTGTGACCACTGCCAGTAGGCCCAGTACGTAAGTAGTAACAGAATGACCAATGGACAGAGGCTGGTAAGAAGGATGGCCGCGCACACCCCAAGCTGAGAAGAATGAGATGTGATGTCATGGATTTCACACATTTTTGTATATAAATTTCAGTTATTTAGATCCTACAAAATCTAAAATGTGTGTTTGCCACTCTTGTGAGTGAATATCGAGGGACTAAATGTTGTTGCCATCTAGAGATGTTTTTTTTTCACTTGATCTGGTGACCAATTTGCCGATGAAGTGGAACTTTTCTGGCAGAATTTTCTGGGTGTAGCTACATTTTCTGCTGCCCCTAAAGCAAGATATAACAAGTCTCAGTCCCTGAAATGGACAAACTTAATTTCACCGACGGGCTGGCCACGGTGGCGACGCACCAGCGCTCCTTGACCAACGGCGCTGCCCTCACCTCTCTCCTTCACCACCAACGGCACCGGCGTCACATGGACATCTCCTTCACCGACGGATCCCATGCTCCCAGTCTCAAAACTCATGAATGCACCAAGTTAGGAAAATAAGTTCGCTAGCCATCAGGACTCTTTGTGTTGACCATGTATTTTAGCTCCATCTGTCCTTGGAGTTCATTCCTGTGCTAAAACTCCTGATGCATCCCATCCTCATTTGAGGTACCAGTTCATTGCACACAACGGTCACCACTATAGATGTGAGCAGATTTGTTGAGGAGCATTTGGCAGTGGTTTTAAAATAATTTGAGGTTCATGGCTGGGACTAGAAGCTAGGTTCTCTTATTATAGCCCAAAACAAAGGAGGAAGGTACAACACTAAATGGGTTGAGTGAGTACAGCACTAAATGGGTCTTCTTGGACGGGACATTCACTGTAGGAAGAGCACGACTAGAATACTCTTCATCCAGAGGCGTCAATGAAAAAGGATGTGGTGTTATCAAATTGTGCGGTTTTGCACTGCTGCTTCTACCTTTGCTTGCCAAGGAGTGTGGTTAATTGGCATGTACGGTTGCTAGCTGACATGCTGCTATTTCCTGGATAAACAAGTTCAGTGCATCATGACTAGAATGAACACATAGACACACAAAAGGTTTTCTCATGTGGCATTACGCGCATGACGGCCAAAGCCGAAGTGAAGTTAATTCGTCCTGCCTATCTCGCAATTGGGAGATATTCTGACAAAGCCTCCTGCGAGGCAAGAGTTACGTTCCTGGAGATTTTTTAAAAAATCAGTCTTCATCGGTGTAAACTTTTAGTTTGCACAATACTTAGGAAGTGATTTGGTTGACTAATTAATGCTTGTGCAATACAAGCTACGAGAGTTCATTTTATTTCTCTCCATGTTATTAGTTAGTTAGTTGGATATGGACAAGCGCTCATTGAGCTATGACATGCACTGGTCTTGTAACACATTAAAAACCAAAGGTCCAGCCGACCAGCCTTCCTTCTCCTATTCACCCCTCTCCAGAATAGCCACTTCGGTTTCTTACGTTCCTTTCCTCCGTTTCCTCTCCCATTGATCCATCCCTAAATGACCTCTCTACATCACCAAACCCTTGAAGGAATATAGCAAAACGGATTGGGGACGTAAATAGAAGCAGGAAGATGAGGTGCATCTTTCTTGGAGATCTATCTGAATGGATGACTGATATTTTTTCCACGCAGCATAATATTATAATTAACACCTGATTAATCATAACATACTGTTTTGTAGAGTCTGATCTGTTTTATTATTTTTCATATAAATACAAATGTAGGTTCAAACATTTACATATTACTACTTTTTAAAAAAAATAAATCTATGTGGAACAGGAGATTTTTTAATCGAGCAGGCCCGACATCTTGGGCCCACTAGAGGATGGAACGTTTTTGAGGAGTTCATGCAAAGAATGAGGGCAGATGCGGTAGGACAGTCGGGAGAAGAGAACACACTACTACAAATTTTGCGGAAATGTCGATATATGCTTTCAGTCGCCTCTACATGTAGTAGTGAGAACTGATGGAGGAGGCACAAGGAAATGGTGGTGTTTGTGCCAATGGCAGTGCTGGAAAAATTCTCCAATGGTGGTGGATGACGTGTACTCTCTGTGTAGCTGAGACTCCAGCCTCTGATGTATCACATTCCAAGTGGAAGCCTAGACTATCCTAAGGAAGAACAGGTCTCGTGCCTCTTCTTTCTTAGCCAGAACCCCGAGAGCTGAACGAGACACCCCTACATCAACCGTATCGTATAAACAAGCTACCGCAGAGGCCTTGCTAGCTCAAGGGAGTTTCTTCCCTATATATTTTACATCTCTGCTGGATCTAAATCTCCTGGTGCATCCCATCCCCACTAACTCCAATGTTTTCGTGGCCGGGTCACCACCAAATTTTTCATTGCCATGCTACTTGCCTATATTCTTGTGCACATCAACACCTTCATCATTATTTTGAATACTATTGTCTGTGTTGGACCAGGAAATAGAAGTGTTTTTTCAAACATACCCTCTTAGTAGGGTCTGCAGCTAGCCCTATATATAGAGGCATAAGAAGTAAACTGAGATTTTCCACTCTTTTTATTATTGTACTATCCACCGGCCTATATATATAACAATATTAAAGTGCAGTAATCCTTTTTCCATGCGAATAAGGGCACCATATAAGTATTCGAGACTTATGCTATAGGTTCTCTTCTCCTGTGCACATCTTGCTGTCGTTATTCTCATGCACTGATCAGTAGAAGAACACCAGGTAAAAATTCTCCAAAAACTAAAATAGCCACCTTCCATGATGATTCTCAAGCTAGGTTAATTAAGCAGAACACAACGAGAACTAAAAAAATTATCAAGAACATGTGGGGTTTCTCCAACGCACAGGTCCCAGGGTGAGAAAACAATTTGGAACCAGCATGGGCATTCGAAGCGATGTATGTTTAGTTTTTTTTTAGATAATGGAATTACATTCCGGCCTCTGCGGTAACGCACACAGCCAAAGCCTCTGCATTACCACACACAGCCAAACTTATTATAGAATATAAGAAAAAAGAAACTTTAGTACATAAAGATAAGTGTACTAAAGATCAACTGGCATCCATAGTGTCGAAGAATTGAAATCCATGGACGCCCCACCTCAGCGCACCCGACGAGAAGGCAAAGTGATGTTGCCTTCCACACCATGCCGGCAAACCGGCTCACGCTTGATCCAAAACCAGGATGTGGATAAGATCTGGCGATAGATATGTCGCCGGGCTTTGTGTAATACCGGTCGTCGGGGGTGCATCGCGACGCCGAATGGTCGCCATTGGTGGAAGAGAGGTTGTTGCTCACTGTTAGAATGTGTGAGCAAAGGCCGTCGTCGTCGTGTCGGCGAAGACGGGAAGTCGACACTAGATCTGCGACCCCATCCTTACCTCTTCGACCTCCACCTTGGGCATCCCCACCTACCGCTTACGCGCGAGCGGCGTGAGGTGCTGCCGCCGACATCGGATATGCTGGCGGCATGAGGTCCAAATATTTGATCTCGAAGCTGCCCAAGATGACATAGCAGCGGGGAAAGGCCCCGCCGCTGCCTTCCCTCGCAGTTTATGCGGTCCTCGCGGCGATCTTCGGGCGGCGGCGGCTGGGTGCAGATGGTAGAGACCCGGCGGCGCCGTCGACTCGCGATTAGATGGCGATGCAGCTCCGCTCCCGATGCGGCCTCCGTCCGTGCCCCCGCCCGTCGCTGCGGATCCGATCATCGAGATCTCCGCCTAGCCGGCCACCATGATGGGCTCCCGGCGTGGTCGGAGTTGGCGTTGCTGGCTGTTGAAGAAGCGCCGCCCCGCCGCCAGGGAGGCAGTCCGGGCCAAGACGGCCAGCCGCCTCTCTCTTTCTCGCGTGACATGGGTGAGGAAGTGCCCGCGGCGACGAGATGATCGAGACCGGTGGGTGCCTCGATCGGACCGCGAGGAAGTGCGGTACGACGCTTGAAGACCAAGACCGGGCGCCAGATCAGAGACCCGGCGTGGGGTGACCACGTGATCGGCGGGCGTAGGGGCCGCGGGTAGACGAACGCGACTTTCGCCTGGCGCTCAGCCGGCGTAGATGACCGGTAGACGACCGTGACCAAGCGACACGTAGATGACCGAGGCCCAGGCCCGCGAGGTAGATGACCGCGCTCGGCCTGGCGCTCAGCCTCGACGAAGATGACCGCGACGGCGCCGAACGTAGACGAATCGCTGATGTCACTGTCGCCAACGAACGCCTGGCGAGTGCACGCCAGCGTCGACCGATCGATGAAATGGATCGGAACCGGCGGCGGTACCGGTAGATCCGGGACGGCAGGATCGGCGGCGGGGGGACCACCGGTTCGCACATCGGCGGTGCACCGCCGTCGACCGCACGGCCGGGCGCCGCGGATCACCGGCGGGTGCTCGATCGCCACGACGCTTCGAGTCGCTAGATCGAGGACCGCAATTAGCGGATTACATCGCCCGACAAGTTAGCCACCCATTTTGATATTACCCATATTGTATTGTTTTCTCTAGCAATACTACATGAAATTGATCTTCTAAATCTATGGTAGTAGAGAATGACATGTGAGACCCACATGCCGTATCCTCTTTCGTTATCTTACCGCTGTGGAAAACACACGGCAATGAAATAATAAAAAAACATTGTGTAATTTCTTTGCCGAAAGTGCTGTTAATTAAGGTGGGCACTCGGCAAAGAGTAATGCCACCACGTGGCCGCGTGACTTTTCTTTTCTTTGCCGGGTGCAGCCCCTGGCACTTTCGGCAAAGAGCTTCGTAACACTTTCGGCAAAGACTAAGCCGAGTCTATACTGAGAAAACGCTGCCGTGTGGGGTAAAAATCGGCTTACCCTTTGCCATGTGTTTTGGTGTCTAAGATGCTGAATCTGGTAGTGTATCATGCATTAATTGCCCGGTAGTGGGGATGAAACGTCCCAGCACCGGTGTGTGGGATGCCTATCCGACTATCCGAGAAGATGCCACCGACAATCCATTGGCACACTTCGGTCGGGGCGGAAAAGGCTGGTGGGCAAGCTGGTGTCAGGATGATGACTTGAAGAAATAGGGAGGAAAACACAGAAGAAAAGTTTTAGGTTGGCATTTGTTAGCCCAACATTAATATATGTATACTAGACCAATCTAAGCTTGATCCTCTTGAGTTTTCTTGTTCTTATTTTCCTCACCTTCTCCCTTATATGTTTTATGCAGTTCAGGTGGATGATCAGGCTGGGACTTCAGGGCATAGGTTGCTGCCTTGAGCAAGGTGCCTGCATTCTCGAGGATGCTTTCATGAATGCTAGGTCATGAAGGTATGAAATGGCCAATATTTCATATAAGAACCTGCACTGCGTAAAATTTCACAAGGGTGCTTGTTTAATTGATTTCTTATCAAAACAGGCCTTGTTCTGATCGATCCTTCCATAGATCTGGTAATTCCCAATGTATAATCCTTTTTTTCATATGGTAAAGTTTTACTCAGGCACTTGTAGCATGCCTTCCAATTGTATGTAATGTTATTAACATCACACAAAGAAGCAACCGCAGATGAAACCACACGAGCAAAACCACAGAAGTAACTTGTTGTGTTGATTGATTCGGTTTGTTGAGAATATAATTTTACAATATATGAGGATACGGCCGGGACTTGTGGACCACAGCACAAAAGTGTGTAGATAGATTGGGACAGCCGGCTGCAAGCATCCATCATCTGTTTAACCGACTAAGAAATACAATTCTTTCAATGACTACTATCTGTTTTGCCAGCCTCCATTAAATGTTAATCGACGAAAAGATATTTTAACGTCTCAGATTTCGAAATTAAACTTCAGAATTTTCGAGCATCCTTGAATATTGACATGGTGTACACCAAAGTTGCAACTTTGTATTTAACACATTTGATTCTAAGCTATATTCTGACCAAATCTCCATACGGGGCCCACCCAGACAAGGCAAAACTGGGTGAGACCACTGTTTTCGGCTCCGTCTCTCCTCAAATCTCTGTGAAAGCACAATTTAAATGACTACTGCTAATGATGGAGAAGCCCCGGGTGTTAAGGTACTACAGCAAATAGTCTATTGACACAAACCAGCTCATGGTGGCAGTCCGGCTGAGTTGCTGATGCTAGAATTTCCATTCTGATTCTTGCTTCCTTCCAACTTGCAGTGTCGTACATTATTTCTGATATGTGCTTCTGCCTCGATTGATTGGCTTCATTAAAAAATCCTCATGTATCCTATTCTCACGTCAAATTGAAAATCTGTTCATGTATCACCATCATATAACCATTGCATTGCTCGCTTTATTTGTGGTTTTAGATGGGAAGCTCAATTCTATAGTAAAGGAGGTGTGGATCTGATATACTCTTTTGATGTTATCACTGTTGCACATGGGGGCAAGTGATTTTATAGGGGTATCAAGTGGGGTTTTATTTATTTTATTTCTCCTCCTGGGTCTGTATGTGTGTGTATATATATACATACATGACTTATTAACTAACTATATATAAGAGTCGTTGATATGTGAAAAATACCAAGTGTTGGTCACAGAGGTCAACAAAATGTTATTTTTCTTTTCTTAAGCTGCAAATAACATGGTGCTAATTTAATTTTTGTGTTATCTTTCATTTCATTAACAATAGAGACTGTCATGCATTAGCTCCTTATTATTGCGCCTTCATCTCACAAGGCACATGCAAGCTACAAACAACACACATTGGAGACAAATCAAGCTACATGATATATGTTTTCTTGAGTTATAACAGTTTTTTTTACTAAAGATTTGTATATTTTATTTATTATCAGATTGGTGAAACCCAACAAACATGGCTAACTTAGAACACACATCCAATTCCAGTAACACACGAATTACCGCACCATAGTATCCTATGCATAATAGTAACCACATAGGAACAACAAATTAAATAGATGATGGAAGTTAAGATGCTAAAATCACTAGTGACCAACCTCCCACATTTTACCACATAACGTTTGTGATATTTTACCACATGAAAGGTGATGCAAAGAGTATTAGCCTATCAATATATGTCTATGCCTACCTAACAGGCTTCAACGCTGAATATAGCCTTTGTCGCACTATACTCTAGATATGATTCATAACCCTAAATATGGCCTTTGTCGCACAAGATAATATTTGATCCTAATGTGTTTGATTTATGCTCCATATGAAATAGAGAGTCGCGGATACCATCAAGATTCAAGTCACGGTTTCCTTATCGTTATTTTCAGTCCATCCAAATCTCTTGCACCGTCTGCTTTTGTTTATTATTGCACTTGCAGGTATTTTCGGTAGCTGCTTTCTTAATTTTCATTCATCTCAAGATTGAAATAATAGAAAACACTAAAGCAATGATTATGTTATTGAAGAAATGTAGTTCAATGAGTTATTCGTGTTGACAAAAGATAACCTTGACTTGACAATAGCTAAAAGATGGTGACAATGAAATAACTTCCAGGTCGTGAAATAACAGCCCTTATTATATACTCAACCTGAAGTGTGGAATGTTTAAATCATCACATAAATACTTGGGTCGTTCCTCTCGATGGAATTATTTCCAGCCATGTGGCCATGTGATATAAGGAAATATACTAACATAATCCATGGAAATTAAGGGTACTTTAATCGTTTTAGTAGGACTTATCCTTTCTTCCCTTTCTGTGTACGATCGAAATCGCAGGGATCTGCGGGAAAGGACCTTTTGCCTCTGCCTCCCACTTGCAAGGGCTCAGTGGCACTGGTTGCCTATCCAAAGATAGGCACCATCGCCACCTCCTATTACTGATTGGCAGCCTACAAGCTGTCGCCTGTCTACACTTATTTGTTCATGCCAGAAATACTAAGATGTGAAAATATCATTGTACCTTCTGAATTTAATTTGCCCACACATTTTAAGTTTTGGTCCACAACTTATGCTTCTGAATTGGCTCTTTCTATTTTATATAGTGGATCTATCTGAATATGAATAGCTCCTTTTTTCCAATCACCATAAAATTGGAGATATCATTATAATTAAAGCCTGATTAATCATGATGTACTGTATTGCAAAGACTGATCAATACTAATATTTTCTGTATTAATAAATATGTTCGATGAAACATCTACAATTGCTACATATTTATCAAATAAATCTAGCTGTGAGGCAAGATTTGGCGGAGCGAGGCAGACCAAGATTTGGAGCGAGCCAGTTTTGTCTTCGAACTGCTAGAGGAGGGACCTTGAACAGATGTTCAGTTCTGGGTTGTCGAAGAGAACAAATTGAACAGCTGTTTGAAGTGCTGGATGAATGTTCTATGTCACATGTGCTCTCCCGTGATGGCGGATGACATGTTCTCTCGGGGCCGTTAAGGCTCAAGCTCCTGATGCAGCATATACCCAGTGAGAGCCTTGGCAATGTTGCCATTGATCATTTATTGCAAAAACAATTACCATTCACTGGTTTCTTTATCTTTTCGATGATGTGGGTGTAGCTTTATTTATAGGCGCATCTCCTGTGTCGAACATTTATGCTCTCATTATTTTACCTAACAACAAATAGCTGCATTTAGAGGACACCACATTACCAAAATAAAACCATAGTATTATAAAAAGAAGTGTCATGCCCGAAACAAATTTTTTGTTGAGTCGATGGCACTTCCTTTGTAGATGACAAAGAAAAGTTAGATTTTTTTTGTAGTGTAGATGCTTTTAGTTAAGGACCTTCTGGAGATATATGTATGCATTATGAACTGCAATGTAAATATTTTTTTTGTAATGTGTGTTTCTGATATATTCTTGCGTGTGAAACTTTGATTTAATTGCTGAAATTCTAATATATATTTACATGAGAGAATTGCCCTTTTTCCTGTTGTTAAGACTTAAAAAGGGCTCGCCAAGGACAGTACCAGAAAATTTTCAACGAAACAAAACATTTGAAGTGGTTCTTCATTGAAAACTGCTCTGTCGGTTTTAAATTATTCTTCATTGAAAAAAAAGCATTCTTGTTTTTAAGTTTTTATTGTGAGATATAATATAAATTTAAGTGCCATTTTACTGTTTTAATATAATATATAAATTTAAATGTCTAACAGAAAATATGTAGAAAAAGTCAACATAATTATAGTTTGGAACGGACCAACCGACCAAGTCGCATTACAATGTAGTTTCACAGTTTTGAATTTGATCGGCAACCTGGTTAATTTCTGTTCAATAAATTTAATATTGAATACTAAAATCTTCCACCTGCGTGAATAGAGCACGATATTCCTCCCTGCCAGGTATTCAGTTACTAGATCTCAACCACCTTAATATAACGCAACGCTACCCGTATTTCAGGACTGAGTTCTGCTATGGTACTCAAGTATGAGTCTAATATTTACCTCATATTGAAGCCAAACATGTAAGCATACAGCCGGTTGGCAAGTTGAAATCCTGTATGTTCCAACCATACAAGAGGACTGGGCATACATGGCATGATGAACTTACTTTATCATTAGAACAATCGCCCCCAAGACAATTCGGTCCGTTTTTAACAAGGTCATGATGTACTGTTATGGACGTCTCTGCTTTTGCAAGGTAGGTCTTCACTGAAAGGAGGGATCCAAATTTGTAATCTCAGAAGACCACCGAACATAGATGGCCATGGTGTCAGAAACATGCAAAAGGATGTCCCCATACATCCCGTGTTATACAACTTATAATGTTTTTTCGCCACTGAATTCACATTTCCATGCTATATATATTTGTCCTCCTCATCAACACTTCACTGTTATTTTTGATATTATTATTTCTCCGTTTAACTAGGAAACAAGTAATTTCAGATCACACCACCTTTGAAGTGTGTGTGCAGCTATCTATATATGAATATAAGCATAAGAAGTAAATTGAGGTTTTACACTCATTCATTATTCACCTGTCCACCAGGCTGGATTGAGAGTACATTGTATAGATGGTTCATGAGCTACTATATCGTGAGCACGTTGCTACAATGGTCATTATAACCTGCACTGATCTATGAATGTGAATTTCAACATAGACAGAGGGAGTACCGCAATTCAGTTACCCCCAAATGCATGAAGAGCCCGTGCCACACTCGTTTTTGCCTGATTAATTAATGGATATATGTAAAGTAAACCATTGAGAATAATGTAATGTAAAATTCATGTGTGTATAGGCAGTAAATTTTCCATAATGACATATCTGAGTCTTGTTAAGGTTAATTTGGAATTGAAGCTCCAAAATGCGTGTGTGTAAATAGCGATAATAAGATATTTTCTGGACCTAGTGGATTTCAAGCCATCATCTCATCCAATAGATATATTCTTCTTCTTCCATGTTTAATAACAGGAAGGATTTCAATCAGTTGATATCAGAAAACACATTCATTCCATGTGGCCTGTAATGTATCCTTAAATAAATCTGTTCGGATGTGCTCCTGTACAAACTAGCCAAGTTATTCAGAGACCAGTTGTCGGTTTTTGGCTTTTGAGCCTGCTTCTTGGGCATAGCTTTATCTAAAGGCATGTGAAGTAATGGTTGACGTCTATGGTTTTTGCAAACAGAAGTAAACTGTAGCAGTACAAACAAGATATTGCTCAAGTGATTGTGTGCTAATGTCATGATCAAATCAATGATGAAATCCTGAAACTCAAGCTGAAACTTCTGATGTATCTCATTCCCATTTGAAGTAGCTAGAAACCTCTCTATGTACTGTAGTTGGCTGATGTTACATAGTATAGAAGGCATGAATGTTGTTGTTTTGTATCCTATATGTCAACACAGGTTATAAAATCACATTCTACTATGAATTAGAATGCATGTAGTACTATTGTTAGCTACTATAGCAATGAGCCGTTTCCCATCCTGAGACAAAAAAAAAAAAAAAAAAAAAAAAACTAGAAAGTGGATGAGCGAGGCGCCATGATTTATAGCTCCTCTGGTTCTGTAGAGGTGAATATTACACAACTCATAGGACATGGGAGTCGTTATATGGTACCATGAATACATATGAAGGGCCGGTAACGCACTCATTTACTGAACGTTTTTGTAGAGGTGGCAAGGACTTAGTATTACATAACTCATATGACATGGGAATAGTTATAACCCAGTGTACATGAAGGGAGTAGTTATATATCACTATTGTTTCACACCTTGCTGGTCGAGCCGCCTCTACTCTTCCATTTCTATGACTGCCTCTGGACATGCTCCCAACATACCTAAATGCTTCATGGAAGGTGGGAGTACACAGAGCAGGACAATACACTTATGCTGGTGCTCCTTGAGTGCGTAAATAGTATCAGAATTGAAGGATCGCACAATACACCCGAAGCTGCGGAGAATAATGAGATGTGATGTCATTAATATCACACCTTTTATATATATATATATATAGATATATATATAGCGTTTAACTTATATAGATCCTACAAAATCTGAAATGATTGTTTCACACTCTTGCGACTGATGATCTATAGACTAAATTTTGTTGCCATCTAGAGAGCTTGTTTTTACACTTGATCTGGTGACCAATTTGCTGATGAAAGTTGCATTTTTCAGGCAAAATTTTCTGGGTGTAGCTACATTTTCTGCTTCCCCTTAAGCAAGATATATGTTTGTGTTTCAAACCATTTGACAGAGAAGTTCACTTCTATGAGTCCAGCGGTGGCAGATAGGCTGGTAGTAGTGGTACATATATGTGATAACGCATTGCATGATCAGGGGTCACTCCACAAGACAAGAGAACCCATGCTGCCAGTGTAAAAAGTCTTGGATACCGCAAGTTAGGAAAATAGGTTCGCTAGATTTCAGGACTCTCTGTGTTAATTGGCCATGTATTTTAGACCCATCTTTTCTTCAAGTTCTTTCTTGTGCTAAAACTCCTGATGCATCCCACACTCATGATCAGTAGAATTTCCCTCTAAGTGTCGCCAGTGAACTACTAGAATGATACTAGTCAGCAACTCAACACACACATTTGAGGTACCCGTACATTGCACACAGGGCCTGAGTTTAGTAGATGTGAGCAGATTTGTTGAGGAGCCTCATGAGGAGCATCGGGCAGTGGTGAAAAATAATTTGAGGTTCGTGGCCGGGACTAGAAGCTAGGTTCTCTTATTATAGCCCAAAAGAAAGGAGGAAGGTACAACACTAAATGGGTTGAGTGAGTACAGCACTAAATGGGTCATCTTGGACGGGACATTCACTGTAGGAAGAGCACGGCTTGAGTACTCTTCATCCTGAAGCTGTTAGAAAATGTAATGATGTATTCATATCATATTATGTAAACGTGATACAAGTTGTACACGGCAAATGACAGTGGTTGACGTGCACGTCAAGATGAAGCTCTGGTTGGGATATTCCATTGGTTAGTTTAGATCCTATCGTGATAATGATCATCCCAACCGACTTCCTTGTATGTCAAGATTGTAATCTCTATATATATCAACGTGGAGACGTGACCAGCCAAGATAGGCAGTCAGGGTTGCTGTCATTCTTTCATGGTAATTAGAGCAACCCTTCCAAAACACATCTAACTTATTTGTTCATGCCAGAAATACTAGGATGTGAAAATATTATTGTACCCTTTGAATTTAATTTCCCCACAGATTTTAAGTTTTTTGGTTCACAACTTAAGTTCTTCTGAATTGGTTCTTTCTATTTTATATATCCAGTGGATCTATCTGAATATGGATAACTCCTTTTCTTCCAAAC
This sequence comes from Hyparrhenia diplandra, assembly GCA_015847255.1. Taxonomy (NCBI): domain Eukaryota; kingdom Viridiplantae; phylum Streptophyta; class Magnoliopsida; order Poales; family Poaceae; genus Hyparrhenia; species Hyparrhenia diplandra. Next base: position 55,808 of record JADLZK010001918.1, read on the forward strand.
ACCATATAAAACTGGAGATATTATTATAATTTAAGCCTGATTAATCATGATATACTGCATTTCAAAGACTGATCAATACTAATATTTTTTATATTAATAAATTTGTTGGATGAAACATTTAAAATTTCTACATATTTATCAAATAAATCTAGCTGCGAGGCAAGAATATGCGGAGCGAGCTGGGCCGCTGTCTTGGAACTGCTTGAGGATGGACCATGTAGAGATGCTCCATTAGTTCTGGGTTCTCGGAACTGAAGAAAAAGAACAGCTGATTGTTCTTGATCGAGGAGGCACATGGAAATGGTGGTATTTGTGCCACTTGTAGTGCTGGATGATTGTGCTAGATGACATGCCGTCTCCTGTGATGGTGGATGACATGTGCTCTCTGTGCTGATAAGGCTCAACCTGCTGATGCATCACATTCCTAGTGGGAGCCTCGGCAATGTTGTCATTCGCAGTTCATAAGCATACAGCCGGTTGGCATGATGAAATCCTGTATGTTTACAGGAGGACTGGGCATACATGGCATGATGGAGTTACATTATCATTGCAACAATCGCCCCCAAAACAATTCGGTCCGTTTTTTGACATGTTGGCCATGATGTTTTGTTATGGACGTCTCTGCTTTTGCAAGGTAGGTCTTCATTGAAAGGAGAAATCCAAATTTGTAATCTCAAAAGACCACCAAATACAGATGGCCATAGTATCAGAAACATGCAAAAGGATGTACCTACCTTGCAAAAGGATGTATTCTGGCTCTACCTTCGACATTTGTGCTAGGTCGTCTAAACTCCCCATACATCCACATAGCACTGCATATATATCCACTGCAGAACCTTCCCGTTTAATTTCAATAGGAAGACAGTAGCGCCCCTTAGCAATTACTGGAAAACTACAAAATATATTAAAATTGGTTTAAATATTTTTTGCAAGCATTTCTGTATTATTTGATTATTGGCCAGCCTGCGTTGCTCTTTTTTACGTATTCACAACTTTTGGAGTTAAATCAAATCAGACCTCAGAAACAATGTTTCTCTTTTTTCCTAAAATTTGGTCCTTGAATAGTGTGATAAGAAAATATTTGCAGACATTATCGATTTATGGGAGCTTAGTTCCAGAAAGTGTCAATTTTTTCACATTTCTGTGAAAACAGTTATTATACATGCTATTCTAATCACTTGGAGACCATTGCCCTTTCATCATTGACCGGTCCTAATGGGGAACTTTTGTTCATCCACATTTGATTGTGTGCTGCTCCAGCATCAAGGTGACCATTAATTAATGTCAGCATTATCCATGCATAGCATAGCACGAAGAGGAAAAGGAATGTCACATTAATCTAGCGTTGGAAGAAATTGTCTGGTTGTGTTCATTCACCAAGCACAAAAGAGTACCATTTCCAAAACAAGCACAAAAGAGTAGCAATTGAGGATCAGGCTACACGGGGATGATCTGGTTATGGCTAAAGGGCGAACACCACTTGAACTTGCTGTGATCTTGTATCTAGAGTCTGGTAGAGCCATCCCAAGCTGAATCTTTGGCTACAGATACACGACCATTAATTATTTTTAGATGGGTGGTTCGATCCAGCTCTTGTATTGTAGAGAATGAGGGTAGGATTTTCTGTTTCTCTGCGCCCTTCCAGCTGTCCAGTGCATTGACTCTCCCTTGGGCTAAGGTTCAAGCTCCTGATGTATCACATTCCTAGCGCGCGGAAGCCTTAGCAATGTTGCCATTGATCCGTTACTCATAAATACTTATCATTCACTTACTTCTTTATCCCTTGCTTCTAGAGTGCATCATTATTTATAGGCTCATGTCTCATATAGAAGATTTACGACATCATTGTTCACCCACCAAAGAACTACATTTAGAGCACACCACCAGTGCACACACTAGATATTTATACAAGAAAAAGTTAGCATGCCTGGAACAAATTGTATGTTTATGTCATCCGATACATGTCACTTTCGTTATATATAGACGATGAGGAAAAGCTTTTGTTTCACAATGCTACATGCTTGATGAAGGCCAGCTAACCACAAACCATATGGGAACTCAATCATTAGCATTTAAGCACTATAACTAATCAGGATAGACTTTTTTGGTATATATATGGTAGCACTCCAAATGAACGTGCCTCATCATATATTATGTCGCAGAAGCTAATAGAAAATTGTATGCTTATATATTTTAAATTTCAAATTTAGGAAAATATAGAAGATATATAGTTGGAAAAAAACTCGTTCCATTGTATTTAATAGTACTATCCTGTTCCATGAGTGATGGCTTGAGTTTAATAGGATTTTGTTTTGGACAACACCATGTGGAATGATGAACTACACTATATGCTCGTGGGATTACAACAAGTTTATTCTAGAAATATCACTAGAGGCAATCATACATTAGGATACAACAGATCTTGGATAGCAATAAGATTTGGGGCTGCTTCTACGGAGTGGAAAGACCTCACTAAATGATGGTGGAACTCATATTAGAGACCCCAAGGATGTGGATCTAAAGCTTCACATGCTTGTGGATGAATCCGTTTTGATCTACTGAAAGATCTCTCTCTCTCAAAAAAAAAACCTGGTGGGTGATTCCCCCTTGATCTATTGGAAAATATCCTCTCTATTCTCACTCTTCTCCATCTCTTTTTTCTGTCTCTGGTTTTCTTCCCTCTCTTATACTCAAGGAGCATCGGGACAAGGTCTGTACCTCCGAGCATGGGCGGTATGCTGGCTCCTTGCACCTAGTGTGTGCGTGTTCTTTTGCTACTGTAGGATGGTTCAGCATGAGGGTAGGATTTTCTGGTGCTCTGGGCTCAGCTGTCCAGTCCATAGATTTTTGCCACGATAACCTATGAACGCCGTTTGAGAAGGACCTGTCAGGGAGAAATATGTACTGTAGCTCTAGGATAAAAATTCCATCTAAAGCACAGATAAATCGGGGTTTCCAAGCAATTATTAAGGAGTTTTCCTGTTGTATCAATGTATTCATCAAATTTTTTTTCGTATGGTTTCTCTCACTACCAGAATCCTGAATTGCCTTGAGGGCCGAAAACCGTCAAGGAAAGGGGATAAACCGCCAAGGAAATGATCCCTGGCCATAAACCGTCAAGCAAACACACTCAAGAATAGAGGGCAAGGGAAATTAGCTTCCTTGGCGGTTTTTCGACACTCAAGGATGATTTCCTTGGAGGCTAGCCGCCAAGGAAATCAATGCCTGACTTAACTTGCCAAATGGTCAAGGAAATGGTAGAGCCGCCAAGGAAAGTAGTTTCCTTGAGGGTCGACAGCCGCCAAGTTAACACTCCAGACCGCCAAGAATATTGTTGTTTCCTTGGCTACTCTTCACCTCCAAGGAAATTATTGTTTTCCTTGACTGTCATTAACCGTCAAGCTAATCCTATTTCCTTGAGGGCCAGCCCCCAAGGAAATTTATAGTAGCAATAAAAAAAATGCAGTAATCAATATATTCTAAAATGCAGTCACTATATTCAATTGACGCGTGATGATATACAGAGACATTTTATTATGTTCGCCGACCATTACTTTGATGTAAAATATCCATATCAATATTACAAGAGCATTTATCATTCATCCTTACATGAAGTCCATACAGCATAACACAAGTCACTAATAGTTTCCAAAGCGGTAGGGTATTACTAACTCCTGTGTAAGTCCTCCCAGCACACTATCTTTTGGCCTAAGTCAGTACATTTGCTAGTTGCATACCTACATGAGAAAATAGAACAATGAATCAATTACTAAGCATGTATGAAATCAACATGGTTCATGTATAGATAGTGAGGTGGAAGCAGAACAAGGTAACTCACTTGTGGAGATCAACTGCTTTGATGTTGATCTGTTGCACAACAAACTTGCTGGCTCCCTCTGTAGGTAACCCACCATTAGTTCCTCGTTATCCCCCATCAGCTGCACCGGATAGCAAGACTGTTTACTCTATTTTGAATCCATGATAGTATTCTATCAGGAAATCAGGTATGTGTACAATCATGAGAAAGATGAACACTACTGTCTTATAAACATTTCTTTAGAATAACAATATTATCTAATTGGGCTAAATTCATTCAGATTACCACTACTGGTCCAGAAACTCACAAGTATCCTGAGTTAGCAGTAACCACTAAATGTGTCCACAACAACACTAAATTTGAGAAGAGTTCGCAGTGATTCTGACCTCGTTCATTTTCTCTCTTCCATGGAATTCCACGCTCTCGCTTTGGACATTGCTTGGACCAACTATGACCTGCACCATAACCAATATACAAAAGTAGAAATGATTCAGATTCTTTTAAAGCTCATGAGCTATCAGCCGATGTCCTGAAAGCTTCAAGATTTATACACTTTATTAAAACTGCACATAGATCCATGTATCTCAGGCATTACACCATGCACATTCCAACCACACATACCATTTTGTGGCTAGCTAATCACTTGGATAACCTCCTTAGATAACCTCCTCAAATTCAGTCAATGGTGCTGCTGGCTGAGTTCATTCAGTTAGGACCTCTGTTCACAATGAAAATATTCAGTTCATTCAGATTACTAACTGAAACTCATAACTGATGTTTCAAACTGATGCACGGCTGAGTAGCAGTTCACCAAAATTAGAGCTTCAGAAACATTGCCAATCTATAGACTGTTCATCAGTATTCAGTAACCACTACTGCTAAACTATGAGAAACGTACAGATTGCTAGTAAAATACAATTGCTTACTTGGTATGACACTATACATGTACTCAGGCAAACGATGGACTGCTAGTATAATACAATTTTTTGCTAGACATCGAAATTGCTAATAAAAAATACATCTATCCAGACACGAATCAGCCGCCATGGACGGCGAAATTGAGGAACATGGAAGTGTCTTACCAATCCCAGCTTGCTAGACGACGAAATTGACAAGAAATTGGAGAAGCGCCGTCGGCTGCATCGAACCAAACAGGAGAAGCACCAGTCAAAATCCGCCGTCGCCGCTCCACCAAATCTGGGGACGAACCAAATCCGGCCTGAGAGGAAGCCGTCGCCGCTGCACCAAATCCGGCCTTGGAGGAAGCCGCCGCTGCTGCAGCGCCGGATCAGGCTTGGGAGGGGCGTCGGAGCAGGCCAGGCAGGGGCGCCGGAGTACGGTGGCTCTCCTGTGCCAACGCCCACGGAGCCATGGCCCCGCGCCATTGTTGCTCGCCTGTGCTAACCCTAGTGCGTCGTTGTAAACTGGGCAGCGGCCACGAGAACAGTACAAGGGAAGTGCCGATAGGATAGGGTTCCTGGGAGCAATATATTCCAATGCCTGATGCATCTTGACCATTCCTTTAGATCCAACGGCTGAACATGATGAGGGGTTTGGTTTGGGCTATAGTGGGCTGGCTGCACCCAATGACATGGGCTTCATTTCTAGGCTGTATATTGGGGCACGATCAATTATATGTATTTATTTTTCAGCACATGTTTTTTATTTATAATCACTATTTGATTATTAAACACTCTTGTGAAGTAAACACTTTAATCCAATAATATTTATGTACCAAAAAATAATTTTTAAATAAAATATACTACATATTTGTCGATTTGTGTAACAGTTTCACAAATTTAAGAACCAATTTCTTGATTTCTATCATTTAAATGAATTTCTACGCACTTTTCAAAAATCACCACAATTTGAACTACACATCATATCTAACAATGTCAACAAACTAGAAAAACATATCTGTAAGAAGACATGTTCCATTTGATGTTACATCCAAAAACCGATGCAAAATGAAGTATTTTGCTAAACATTACTTAAACTACTATTTTGGTGACTCAGAACGAAAAAAATCAATAATATCATAAAGTGGTCTAAAAATTCTAAGAATTGCTATGGGGTTATGATATGGTCATATAAACTTCTCATAAAAAAAAAAAATTAAATCATTTTGACAAAGTGAGACTATCGTTGTTTACAAATGAATACATCTCTCTCACACACAGTTACATAACTATGAGACTATATGTGAGAGTTTTATCCACTTGTGAATAATGTGTAGTCCAACTTTGTTAATATGGTTTGAAAAAAAATTATGGTAAGATAATACAACCAAGTTATGATCTCATGCCAAATTTTAGAATTTTTTTAGACGCTATTAAGATATTATTGTTTTTTTTGTTAGATTCACTAAAATTCTTATAAACATTTCCTTGGCTGTCGACCTCCAAGAAAATTCAATAACCCCCAAGGAAATCATATTTTACTTGACGGTTTAGAATAATAGTCAAGGAAATGATTTATTTCCTTGGAGGTTATTACAAACCGCCAAGGAAACATACATATTCCTTGGCGGTTTAGATAAACCGTCAAGAAAATATGTTTCCTTGAGTGCGGTGTAGAACCGCCAAGAAAAACTACCCTTTCCTTGGCGGTTTGATTTAGGCACTCAAGGAAATTCCTGGCCGCCAAGGCAATTCAGTATTCTGGTAGTGTGCGGAATAGTGGAATAATTGAAGGATGATCAAATGAATATTACAATGAGCAAATTGATCAGGGACAGTGTTGGAAGTAATATTTTCTAGTCATCAAGTAGTAGTTTAGTGAACATAATATTGGTAACTGCCAGGCATGCCTCTTTGGTGTTTCAGAACAGGCGTGAACTCTTCTCTTGGATATGTGTAATCAGTCATGAGATCAATATACAAAATTTCTCTCTCTGCTTTTTGTGTCTCTTGCATATTTTATTCTTAAAAAAATGTTACACTTGGTTAATCATGACGTAGTCCTATTGTAAAGTCTAGCTGACGAAGATGATATATTTCGTATAAATAAAAGTGTTGGATTAAGAATTTACAACTACATTTATTTCAGATAAATGTAATCTAGCTGGAAGGCGTGATCGGCAGAGGGAGCAGGTGGCTTGGCTTCTTGGAGCCACTGGAGAATGCAAAGGAAATCCCGTGGCTTCATAGTCTGGCGGAGAAGATGCCAGATCTCTAGAGCATGTAGGACAGACCGGGCAAACAGCTGATCCATGTTGATCATTGAGGCGCAAGGTGATGGTAAGGGCGTGTTTGGTAGAACTCCAGCTCTGCCAAACTAGCTCTGGAGCTGCTGCTCCACCACAGAGCAGCTCTAGCATGGATCTGAGATCTAAAAAATGTTCGGTAGCTTTCTTTCCTCAGATCTTTTTTTTTTTTTTTTTTCCAGGTGTGAATGTGAAGTGAAACCAATTAGTACTACCATCAAAACACCAGCAAAATTAGTGGATGTGCGTATCTAGCTATAGCACTACATGGCACCAGAGACACAGGAATTGGTATCTTCTGAAATGGTGGCAGAATTTGGAATGGGGATTCTTGTTCGTAGTGGTGACGGGGAGGACTGAGTTTGGAGCGCTAGCAACGATGCCCCACGTTTCTGGACGACCGGCGGAGTAGGGAGTAGGGAGCGGACGGCGGCGCGGGAGCGACCAACGGGCGGCGCGGAGAGGGCGCGACGGGCGGACGAAGGCAGAAAGAAATAAAATGAACCGTACATTTTCCACTAATCGGTGGCAGTGGTAGGTAATTTCTCTCAACTCCACCGAATCTGATTTTGTGGAGCACCCCCGAGCTACTCCACCAAATCCATGGATCTGGGGGCAGCTCCACCGTTTCTGTGGAGCAGATGTGCGGTGGAGTTGGCGGAGCTAAAACCGTTTGGCAAAATAAAATTAAAGCGGAGTTGATTTTCAGGATCTGGAGCTACGTGGTGCTAGGATAATTCTCCCATTCTGGTGGATGACACCGCTGCGCTCTCTATGGCTAAGGTTGAAGCTCCTGATGTATCTCATTCCTAGCGGAAGGGCTCGGCAATGATGCCATATACTGATCTGTTACTTCATTAGTACTTATCATCCACTGATTTCTTTATCCCTTGCTTCTAGAGTGCAGCATTATTTATAGGCGCATGTCTTGTATCAAACATTTACGATATCATAGTTGCACACACCAAAGAACTACATTTAGAGCACACCACCAGCAGTGGTGTACTGGAGCTCTAGCTATTTATACAAGAAAATGTTGGCATGCCTTGAACAAATTGTTTGTTTCTTTCATCCATGTCACTTTCATTATATATAGACGACAAAGGAAAAGTTAGTTTCACAGCACTACATGCTTGATGAAGGTATATTACGTCGCAGAAGCTAATACAAAATTGTATGTTTACATTACATATTTTAATTTTGAAATTTGTGAAGATAGAGAAGATATATAGTTGGAAAAAAACTTGTTCCATTGTATTTGATAGATCTATCCTGTTGCACGAGTGATGGCATGAGTTTAATAGGATTTTGTTTTAGCCCACCCATAAGCATACAAGACGTGGCATGGTGAACAAAACTGTATGTTATGGTTAACATGGCATGCATAGAAATTAGCCAAATAAACTTATATAAATAAAAAACAGTAGTGTATCCCAACTTCATCTGACACAAGTCGGAACCAACATTCGTAGAAGACTGCTGGTGCCCCACATGCAGAAGGAAAGCGCAGGTGACAGAGTCGCGAGAACCACTAGGCAAGATGCTTGTGGCCGCTGGAGCTCAACGCCACCAGCGGTGCAGCCGTCAGGGCTGGCGCCTAAAACCCACTGTGCTAAACAGAGAACACTGAGGTCAACATAGTTTATATAAGGCTCCTCTCTTTGCATGCAACGTATCGTAAGGATTAATTAGGAATCCCAATTCATTTTTCTCTGTCATGATAAAGAATTAAATAGGAAAGAGACAAGTCGCATTGCATATGATGTTCCTTATGCATTCAAATCCAATATTGGGTGCTCTGTAGACATCAGATAACAACAATTAATTTCCCTGCTTTGAATAGTAACATGCAGGCAATATAGTTGAGGTTTTTGTCACATAAGAACAATTTATTTTTTATTTTTTATTTTTTGACAAGGGAACACATTTCCAGTTTGTACCATCCAAAGATGGTACGGCAGATTGTCATGATACAATTCAATGCCATAGGTCTTACACATCTAGAAAAAGAGAAACATCATTCTGCCCAGCTAACGAGCGCGGTAAATAAAGCAAAGAGCTATAAGACATAATGTGTTTTCCAAAGTTCTTCAAATCGGAGGGATATGATCTCGTACCTCCAGTTTCACGTATTTTTTTTCAACAAACAAGAGAGGTTACTCCATACCAATTTATATTTGTTCGGATCCCCAATTAGCCAACTGAGGTTAATTTTGAGAAAATGGGCTCTCTTCGCCCTCTTCTCCCTCTCTTTATTTCTTTAACACGCAAGGAGCAATTCTGGTACTGCTCTCTCTGCTGTCATCTCACGAGGCAAACTGAAGTAGTAAAATAGTACTGCTGCTGTCCAGATGCTTAATTCACCTAGGTATGTAGTTCTCCAACTTTTCTCCAAAATTTCTAAAATTTTCATCACATCAAAGCATTAAATACACCAAAATATGCATGTGCGGAGTATGAAATATAGGTAAACAAAATAACTAATTGCATAGTTTAGATGTATATTGCGAGGCGATTCTTTTGAGTCTAGTTACTCCATGATTGGATAATATTTACCATAAACAAACAAAACATGCTATAATGCTTCTCAGTTTGGAACAATGACAGTTTTCAAGGATCTAAGCGCACCCTAGAAGTAAAAGAAGCAAATGCTAGGTGCACCAACAAGTTGGTCCACTCCCTGTGCTGCACCTATGATGTGTGGGCCTGCTCACTAGGAACAATTACTCTCCTCACCAACCCCTCATCATTAGAGGATTTCCCAACAACTAGCTAGGGTGTGTTTGGTTCTTTGCATCTGGCTGAACCAGGCTAGCTAGATGCAGGGTGCGGGCGTTTGGTTGCCTGCTCACGTTGGTGAGCTAGGCTCTGCACGTGCAACAACCACCCCGCAGCCAGGCTCTACAGGAACGAGCAATTCAGCCGTTCCTGCCGGGCCTCGCTAGCTGAATGTGGTTATTTCCCTCCTAATGACAGTATTAATATATGGTTAGTAAATATCAAGCGATATTAAGATGTTTAAAAGAGGATTAACACATTGTTAGACAAAATAAGTACTTCAGAAGTGTATTTTCACAAAATAAAAATTATCTCATGCAACACATCTTTGTAGAAACAACCAAACAACATCTCTTCTCACCCAAGCTAAGTCATTTGCAGCCAACCTAACATGGCAGGGGTTGCATGCACTCAACTTGTCCCATGTGATCGGCTCCCATATACAAGCCAGACTCAACTAGTATGCGAACCAAATAGGCCTAAGGGCTTTCTCATAGGATTCCTTGGGGCTCAACAAACACAGCTCTTTCGTGGGGTGCAAAGAATTAGAGCACATTAGACTTGGTAGAAAATGTTGGTAAATGGTGAGTCGGTCAGTCGGTCAGTCGATCAGTGTCGATAGTGGCGCTACGGGTGTTGTTAGGGAAGTGATGGTGCTTGTGTTTGTTGTGATTTTTTTTATAGGAGTTTATATGTGTAGCACTATCTATGTATATGTACCAACACATCTGTTATGTGCTTCAATTTTTGCACGTACTCAAACAAATTTTGTGACTCTAAGAAGATGTCAAAATCTAGAAGAACTCATCTCCTGGTTCAATTTTTGCACGTACTCAGTACATGTTTTGTGATTCTAAGAAGGCGTCAAAATCCGAACAACTCATCTCCTGGAAACTCGTCTAATGGAGATTTGTGTTACGACAACCATGGAGAAGCCTTGCATTCTGACTCACATTGTGAGGTAGAAAATTGAGTCCATCATGACTGCAGACTTGACAAGGTAATGCGAGAACCCAATGTGCATACTAAAACGTACTCCTGATGCATCTCATCCCCATTAGAACCCTCTCTAAGGTCTTCCAGAACTCCAACAACCATACTAGTCAGCAAATCAGCATGCTCATCAGTGATCACCCAGCCTACCCTACCCTATTTCAGTCGAGCCATTCCATACTAGAGGCGTGGATTTTCTTCTCTTTGAGATTTGTGAATTTATTTTCTTTTTTTCTGGTGGCTAATAACACCCTCCAGTGCTAGTTTAGCCACTCAGGTTGAGGAAGTTTATATAACGGCAGTCCTAATGCATTGATGCATATTGTCCTCATGATAATAAATTGAACGACCTACCATGTATACTAAATACTAATGTCGCAAAAGTGTGAGGCCAACGTTAATATAGAGGATTTTTATAAGAAAAGAGCAGAGCTAAACAATCCTAATAAAATATCAATTGGTTCATATATGAAGGGTTTGGACCCCCTACAGCAGATTATTTAAAGCATAAAGTCAAGTAACAAAGGGTTACAAAGCAGTTCAAGAAACAAAGAAAGTAAAACAGAAAATATGAGAAGAAAGACAGATTACAACAAATTTTGGATCCATAAATCAAAATTTCTCTGTTGAACACCTCTTTGGCTCTATTATATGGGCAAGCTGGAATGCCCTTGAAGATGAGACCATTTCTCACTGACCAGATTGGCCAACTCATTAGAACGGCCAATATCATGAAGAAATTTTTGTTTGTCTGCCTTCCGATAGCCTCAATTGCTTGGAAAATGTTGTCTATATTTTGAATGTCAATACCAATCAGATGTCAGCAATCATTAGCAAACTGGCAGATCAGGAAGAGGTGAAACAGAGTTCCTTGTGCTTAACCTTCTTCATTGCAATTAGGGATCATATATGACAAAGCTCAAATTCTTCTTGAGCAGATTATTCTTGCGCTGAAATTCCGGACGCATCCCATCCCTATACTAATGGAACCACTGACAACACTGTAATTTTCTTCCTTTTTTTTTCTTCTGTGAAGTGTGTACATGAGTATAATTGTTTTTTGCTGACGCCTAAAACTCACTGGTGTACATGCTAGTGTTAAATATGACACCCAATTGAGGGCAGCTAGCCCAGCTAACTAATGCATATTTTCATTGCCGGTTTGCAACCGACATTGATCAACGAGAGCGAAATCCAGTGTTGATGATAAGCACTTCAGAACCAGTAGTGATGAAGTTGTTGCAGTTGTGAGACGTATTTTGATATCTCCAGTTTCACGTATTTTTGCAACAAACAAGAGAGGTTACCCATACCAATTTATATTTGTTCGGATCCCGAATTTGCCAACTCAGGTTGATTTTGACGAAATTGGCTCTCTTGGCCGTCTTCTGATCCGTCTTTGCTCTCACTATTTTTCGCCCTCTCTTTCTTTTTCTCTCTGGTTTTCTTTCTTTTTGTCACCATTCTCCTGTCTTCTCACGCGGAGGCAAGCTGAAGTAGTACTCAGCTGTCCAGATGCTTCTTCCTTCACCAAGAAGTAAAAAAAAAAAAGCAAATGTAAGATGCAAGCACGAGTTGGTTCACTTCGCGTGCTGCACCTATGACGTGTGGGCTAGCACACTAGGAGCAATTACTGTCCTCACCACCCACTCATAAGACGATTTCTTAACATTTAAGGGCAACTCTGCGAACCGTACTAGATGGCCAATTCCCATATTAGCACGTCAGACTGTAGATCCCTAAAAAGAGCTAACCTTTGTTTTACCATTCTCGGATGATCCTTGCGGAATAGCTCTTTCATGGGGCACAAGGAATTAGAGAACGCATTGGACAGTTCGGTAAATGGTGAGTCGGTCAGTCTGTCAGTGTCGACGGAGGCGGGGAGTGTTAGGCTTGGAGGAGGCACAGTGGCGCTACGGCTGTTGTTATGGAAGGTATGGTGCTTGTGTTTTTATGTAATTTTTAGGAGTTTTTTTGTGTTGCACTAGTATGTGTGTGCCAACACATCTGTTATATGCTTTAAAAATTTGCACGTACAGTTTTGTGACTTTCAAAAGACGCCAATCCAGAAGAACTCTATCATCTCCTGAAAACTCAACTGATGGAGATTCAAGTGCTACCACTACCATGGAGAAGAGTTGCACTCCGACTCTCACTGACCTAGAAAATTTAGTCCACCATGATGGCAGACTCGACAAGTATGCGAGTGTCTGTATATGCTATATACCACGTGTCTCCCTTGGTGCTTTCGGTGTACCTGTGTGCATACTAAAACTCCCGATGCATCTCATCCCCATTAGGACCCCCTCTAAGGACTGTCAGAACTCCGAATAGCATACTAGTCAGCAAATCAGCATGCTCCTCAGTGATCACCCTACCCTATTTCAGTCAACCATTCCATACTAGAGGCGTGTATTCTTCTTTTTTGAGATCTGTCAATTTATTTTCCATTTTCTGATGGCTAATAACACCCTCCAGTGCTACTTTAGCCACTCAGGTTGACGAAGTTTATATAACGGCAGTCTCAATGCAGTGATGCACACTGTCATCATGATAATAATTGAAGAACCTACCATGTATACAAAATACTAATGTGGCATAAGAGTAAGGCCGCCTTTGAAGTAGAGGATTTTTATAAGAAATTTGCAGAGTCGAACAATCCAAAAGAATATGATTGCCATCCTATGATTTCAAATGAATTTACTCGGAGCAAACATCTACATGAACCTCTTCCTTTCATGATGGCTCGTGCGTAGGATTGAAGTACAACTACTACCATGTTCGTAACTACGGACGAGGTAAAAAATATGAAAGAAGAATAGAGAGCATCCTCTAATTAGAAATAAGAAGAAACATCAGAAGAAATATCAGATTCATGCTCTGGATTTCTTGTCGAGGTATAGATGGTGTTTCTTTTTGCAATTATAAATAAATCAATAATTATGAGCTCGTTTACAATGGTTGGAAAAGTACCCTGGCAGTTACTTTTTATTTATTGCCAGCGCATGGAGTCTGATACAAAGGTGCTTCCCACACAATCCTTGCTGGCAGAACAATGTTTCATTGCTATACTTTTGCAGCTCTGCTAGATCCAAAACTCCAGGTGCATCCCATCCCCACTAACTCTGAATGTTTTTGCGGCCAGGTCGCCACCAAATTCCCATTGCGATGCTTTGCCTATTTTTTGTGCCTATTGACACCTTCACCTGCTATACTTTAATGTTTCATTGCAAGTATTCAAGTTCGTTTCTAACATACCACCTTCGTTGGTCTGTAGCTAGCTGATCTATATATAGATGCGTCAGAAGTATATGCTGAGAGTTTACACCCTATTTCACTATTTGATTATTCCAGCATCCACCAGCCTATATAACAATATTAAAGTGCGGTACATCCTTTTGGATGTTAATAGGAACACAATAATCAGTATATTCGGACTTACGCTATACGGTTTTTCCTCCTCTGCATGTCTTCGTTATTATTTCTCACAACACGGGGTAATAAATCTCCAAAAACTAAAATAGCCACCAGCGATGAGAATTTTCATGGTATGTTTTGGAACAAAATGTGGCATAAAAATCTCCTAAAACTAGAACATGTGGGGCCTTGAACACATAGGTCCCATGAGCGAACAAACATCTCGTACAATTCTACCTAAAACAGACTATACCTACTATCCATCTGGGTGGCCATGCATTTTGATACTACCCATATTTTGTCGTTTTCTCCTGCAAATCCGATCCTAGTTGATTATGAAATGTGAGACCCACATGTCATCCCCTTTGTTCCCTTTTTGCCGTTGAAAAACTTGGCCATTGTCGGAGATGGGGAAGGAGATGCCTGGCCACTAGCAGTGAGGTGATGCAGGACATCGGTGTGTGCGCGGGGAGGGCTCCAATGGCCTTTGGAGAACTCCAGCTGGCCGCAGAAAACATGTCAAAAAAATCTCCAAAATCTAAAATAAGCACTTGCTCAACAATTAAATGTTACATGAGTTTTTTTTTCCTCTGACCACCCGCACGTACGCTAACAGCACAGAATTCAGTCGTGTATATAAATGCCCAACCATGTATGGTACACTTTTTTTAGGACATGCACAAAATTAAGTCGCCTAAAAATAATGCCCAACCACGTACATGCATCAATTACAAAAAAAACATATCACTTAAAGATTACGCATGCGGCAAGCATGCATCAAAAAATCTACATATAAGATTTTTTTTTTTATTTAAAACTATCATTATTTACCCCATTTGATAAAATAAAAATTAAATAAATACTATTACCTCTAAGGAGGTAATAGTTGATAAATGACCGTTTGATCTGAACAAATGGACGGTCCACAATCATTTCGAGTACCGTAGCAATTGCCAAAAAATTTCCTTTCTTCTCTTTCTATTGTACGACCGATGATCGCATGGATCTGCAGGGAAGGACTCGCCGCTGCCACCCACTAGAAGGTCTCATTGTGCAGGCTCCTTGTGTGAAGATCACCCCACCACTGCATCCTCCCATCACCAATCTACGGTTCCTCCGAACTGTGGCCATCCTATGATCCTTCAACCATGCCAGAAATCCTAAGCTGTGAAAATATTTTTACACCCTTCGAATTCTACTTTGAATTAGATCCTGGCCTTTAGATTTTTGTTTCAGTCCACAAAGTTCCCTGTGACTTGGTTCCTCCATCTTATAGCTAATTAATAGATCTATAGCGTACTGGATAGCTCCTTTCTTTCCAAATACTCTGAAACTTCCCTTGATATTATAATTAAAACCAGGTTAATCATAGCGTACTTTATTTTAAACTCTAGTCAATACTATTATTTTTTCATAATGACAAAAATATAGGATGAAACATTTACAATTACTACATATTTTCAAACTAATCCAACTGAAAGTCGAGATTGTCGCAGCTGAGTTTGCGCGTGTCTTGACCCGCTGGACGGCTGGAGGAAGGACGACCAAGCAGAGAATTTCAGTTCGGCGTTCTCCCAGAGAACTATCGCAGAAATTGTCGGAAGAACAGCTAGATCTAGGAGGCACGAGGGAATGGTGGTATTTTCCACAAATATTGGTGCTCTCCTTGCTGATAAGGTTCAAGCCCCTGATGTATCACATTCCTAGCGGGAGCCGGCAATGTTGTTGTTCATCTGCTACTACAAAAATAATTCTCATTCACTGACTTCCTTATCAGTTCGATGGTGTAGTGTAGCTCTATTTATAGCCGCATGTCTTGTACCGACCATTTATTGTTCTATCCAATAAGAAGTAGGTGCATTTAGAGCACACCACATTTGCAGAGGAACTCTAGATTATTTATAGAAAGAAACTTGTTATGCCCGGAACATTATTTTTATTTCACCGATGGCACTAGATTCTTGTATGATGCCAGGACCATCATCTAAAGTCATTCACAATGCTACATGCGTGATGATGAAGATGAGGCAAGCACCTACTATCCTGCTGCATGCGAGAGACCATTTTGTAAAGACACGTTTCAGGATCGAGTTCTGCAATGGTACTCCAAAATGACAGTCTCATATTATCTCGTATAGAAGCTAACGAGAAATTTGCATTCTATATATTTTTTAATTTAGAAAGTCAGAATAATAGGGAATATAGTTGAAAAAATAATTACAGTTGCATCTACTATCCTGCTGCATGTTAGAGACCTTTTTGTAAAAAACGCCTCACTCAAAATTCGCCTCAAACGAGCTTCCTCTTCAAATCCATTTTAGAGGCGGTTAATAATATCCAAACCACCTCTAAAAAATACCCCTATGAATGCCTTTCGAGAAGACATGTACTGTAGTTCTAGGATAAAAAAGGCCATCTAAAACGCAGATAAATTGGGGTTTCTAGACAATTATTATGATATAATTAAAGGATAAGCAAATGATTATTAGGATGATCAATTTTATCAGGGACAGTTTTTGAAATAATATTTCCTGGTGCTCAATTAGCAGATTAAGGAACACGATTGGAAGTTGCAAGGCGTGTACTCTTCTCTTGGACATGTGTAATCGCTCACGTGGTTAATACAAAATCACTCCCTCTAGTTTTGTCTCTTGGATATTTTATTCTTGACAAAATGTCCTATAAGGCAATAATTAACACTTAGTTAATCGTGACGTAGTCCCATTGTAAAGTCTAGCTGATGAAGATGATATATTTCGTATATATATATAAAATTATAGGATTAAGAATTTATAAGTACATATATTTCAGATAAATTAATTAATTCTCCTGGAAGGCGTGAATGGCAGAGAGAGAGAGAAGGTAGCCTGGCTTCTTGGAGCCATAGTCCTATTCGGGAAGAGAAGATGCCATAGCATCTAGGAGAGACTGGAGAACAGCTGATCTTCAAGGAGGCACAAGGTGATGGTAACTGTACCAGTGGCAGTGGTTGGATATTTCTTTCATTGTGGTAGATGACACCATGTCGCTCCCCACTGCTAAAGTTCAGGCTCCTGATGTATCACACTACCAGAATCCTGAATCCTGATGTATCACATTCCTAGCGGAAGCCTCAGCAATATTGCCATCGATATGTTACTTCATAAATAGTTGATTTCATTATCCCTTGCTTCTAGAGTGCAGCATTATTTATAGGTGCATTTCTTATATCAAACATTTACAATATCATTGTTTCAGCCACCAAAAAACTACATTTAGAGAACACCACCAGTGCACTGGAACACTAGCTATATATATAAGAAGTTGGCCTGCCTGGAACAAATATTTCATCCATGCCACTTTCGTTATATATATAGACGACGAGGAAAGTTAGTTCCACAATGCTACACGCTTGATGAAGGCCAGCCAACTACCTACCATATGGGAACTCAGTCATTAGCAATTAAGCGTTATAGTTGGAAAACATAATAGAGAATTGTATGTTTATATATTTTAATTTTGAAAATTTGGAAAATAGAGAAGATATATAGTTGGAAAAAAGTCGTTCCATCGCACTCCCTACGTACCATGGAGATTGTCGGTTTTTACTTTGGAGTACCGTGCTTGACCATTCGTTTTATTCACATCATTTTGGCAAATCATAAAATAAATAAGTTATGATTAAAGTATGTCCAATGATAAAATAAATTATAAAAAATATTTATACAAAATTTTTGAATAAGACGAATGGACAAACAAAATGACACGGAGTCCAAAACGACAATCTTAGTGGGACGGAGGGAGTATTTGATAGATCTATCCTGTTTATGAGTGATGGCGTGAGTTTAATAGAATTTTGTTCGGGACAACACGTAAGCAATTAAACATACAACAAGTGGCATGGATGAACTACACTGTATGCTATATATTGTTATGGTTGACATGATGGGGCATACAGTCATACCCATATAGGTGGATTGGCACGCATTGACATTGTCTACATGAACTTATTAGTTTAGCCTAATGAACTTATGGCATGTTTGGCACAGCTTTACTAACAGCTTCACAAGTTTTTTTTTTTTTATTTTTTTGCCAAACACCCTATTTGAAAACATCTTTGGGTGAAACTGTTTTTTTTCTTTCCTCTCACAAAGGGACGAGTTCGAATAAAGCTCAAAAAAGCTTATCCCAAGTTTATCTTACACAGCTGGGACCCAAAAGCTGTCGAAGACTGCTGGTGCCCCAGAAGGACGGCAAGATGTCATCATCGGAGCTTTGGCTACCCATGCTAGATCTAGGAGGCACAAGGAAACAATTTTATTTGCCACAAGTAGTGCTTGGATAATTGTACCATGACGGAGGATTGCATGTGCGCTCTCCGTGCTGATAAGGCTCAAGCTCCTGATGTATCACATTCCCAGCGGGAGCCGGCAATGTTGTTGTTGATCTGCTACTGCAAAAATAACTATCATACACTGATTTCCTTATCAGTTCGATGGTGTAGTGTACCTCTTTTTATAGACGCATGTCTTGTATCAACCATTTATTGTTCTACCCAACAAGAAGTAGCTGCCTTTAGAGCACACCACATTGGAGAAGAACTCTATCATTATAAAAAGAAACTTGGCATGCCCGGAACATTATATTTTGTGTCATTGATGACACTACTTTCTCTGTAGATGACAAGGAAAAGTTATTCACAATGCTACATGCATGATGAAGATGAGGCAAAAGCCCACCAATGATCCGGGAACTCAGTTCACTAGCTCTGAAGCACTGTAACGTAGTACAAATCTACACACGTTTCAAGATCGAGTTCTGCAATGGCACTCCAAAATCCAAATTGATCTTCTCAAATTATCTTGTATAGAAGCTAACGGAAAATTTGCATGTTTATATTTTTAATTTAGAAATTCAGAATAATAGGGCAGATAGTTGAGAAAAAAATAATTACAGTTGCATCTACTAGATCTACCCTGCTGCATTCGAGAGACCTTTTTGTAAAAGATGCTCCAAGCAAAATTCTCCCCAAACGAGTTTCCTCTTAAAATCAATATTTAGAGGCGGTTAATAGCCAACAACCTCTAAAATGACCTGTAAAACAACCTCTAAATCAATCTTTAGATCATGGTAGGATTTTCTCGTGCGGTGCGCCCAGCTGTCTAGTGCATTATTTTTTCCACGATAACCTATGCATGCCTTTCGAAAAGGATCTGTGAGGGAGACTTATGTAGTTCTAGGATAAAAAGGCCATCTAATCTAAAAACGCTGATAAATTGGGGTTTCCAAACAATTAATATGATAATTAAAGGAATTTTCTTGTTGTATCAATGTATTCATGAGAAAAAAAAATTCTCACGGTTTTTTCGTGGAATAGTGGAATAATTGAAGGATAATCAGATGAATATTACAATGATCAAATTTATCAGGGACAGTGTTAGAAATAATATTTCCTTGTGATCAGTTAGCAGATTAGTGAACACAAATGCTAGTTGCAAGGCACGCACCTTTGGTGGTGTTTCAGACAGGCATGTACTCTTCTCTTGAAATTGTAGTTGAGATTAATTACAGATAATACCTCCAAGTGAAATTGGAGAAGATTGTCATCCACTATGGGTAATCCACAACTGATCGTGTGCAGACAGGAAAGACAACAATATATGTTAGGACCTTGACAAGCGGAGGGGAGCTCCCAGGTGTGGCTGAAGACTGAATGGAGATGGTGCTGTTTTTTTTTTTTTTTTTTTTTTTTTGAGCATATGGAGATGGTGCTGTTAAGAGTACGACAACAGGCTAGCGTTGTCAGTGTATTGCTCATTTCTTTGCATCGGGCTGATTAGCCTTAGGACCTTGGGCCATTAGTTGTTGGGCCTCATAGTCAGTTTGACCGGTGAAATATAAGGCCAACCTAGCCTCATGGTGAAGGCATAGAACTTGTAACCGTTTTTTGAACTCTGAATGAAATCGCCCTACGTCGGTTTCCCTCTCTGCTTTTCGTGCTCGCCCGAAACCCCTCTGTTCTTGCTTAATCCTACACCGGATTCCCCTCAAATCCTTCCAATCCACTCAGTTATCATTGGGATTCCATCGCGGATCCTATCAATTGGTATCAACTCCCTCAATCGGCGATGAATTCCCCTCATTCCCGGTTGATTTTCCATGCAGCCGCCTGGGCGGAAACCGACCAAGGTACAAGCTCATATTTTTTTTGTAGCTGCATTTAGAGCACACCACATATGCAGAAGAACCGTAGCTTTATAAAAAGAAACTTGGCATGCCCGAACATTTTTTTTGTTTCATCGATGAAACTACTTTCTTCGTAGATGACAAGGAAAAGTTCTTCACAATGCTACATGCATGATGAAGATCAGGCAAGCCCACCAATGATCTGGGAACTCGGTCACTAGATCCGAAGCACCGTAATGTAGCACAAAACTACACACGTTTCAGGATCGAATTCTGCATTGGTACTAAAAAAAAAATGATCGTATCATATTATCTCGTATAGAAGCTGACCGAAAATTTGCATGTTTATATATATATTTTTAATTTATAAATTCAGAAAAAGTAGGGAAAATAGTTGAAAATAATAATTACAGTTGCATCTACTAGATCTATCCCGCTGCACGCAAGCGACACTTTTTTTTTTAAAGACGGTTCAATCAAAGATTGCCTCAAACGAGCTTCCTCTTCAAATCCATTTTACAGGTGACTAATATCCAACCACCTCTAAAATGCCCCAAACTTTAGATGGATAGCTCCATCGACCCGCTTGCAAAAAGGATTTGTACAGAAGGACCTTTGTCATATATGAGCGTTGGCACACATGGATTGGTGCGCAAGGGATGGTTTTCAGCACGAGAGTAGGATTATCTGGAGCTCTGCGCGCAAGCTATCTAGTCAGGGAGACATATGTACTCTGGTTCTAGGATGAAAATGCCATCCAAAATGCAGATAAATTGGGGTTTCCAAAGAATTATTATGATAATTAAAGGAATTTTCCTTTTATATCAATGTATTCTTCAATTTTTTTACTTACGGTTTTGCGTGGAATAGTGGAATAATTGAAGGATAAGAAGGTGAATATTACACTGATCAGATTTATCAGGGACAGTGTTAGAAATAATATTTCCTAGTGATCAATTAGCAGATTAATGAGCACAATTGGAAGTTGCAAGGCACGCCCCTTTGGTTTTCAGAACAGGCGGGTACTCTTCTCTTGGACATGTGTAATCACTCACGAGATCAATACAAATTCATTCCCTCTACTTTTGTGTCTGTCGCATATTTTATTCTTAATAAAATGTCCTATATCATATTTTACATAGTCCTACTGTAAAGTCTAGCTGACGAAGATGATATATTTCATATAATATAAAATTGTAGGATTAAGAATTTATAACTACATATATTTCAGATAAATTAAATGTCCCTGGAAGGCGTGATCGGCAGAGAGAGCAGGTGGCCTGGCTTCTTGTATCCACTGGAGAATGGAAATCCTGTGGATTCAATTGATAGTCCTATTCGGAAGAGAAGATGCCAGAGCAGCATGTAGGACAGACCAGGAGGCGCAAGGTGATGGTAACTGTACCAATGGCAGTGGTTGGATTGTGGTAGATGACACAGAATCTTTCTCTACCGCTAAAGCTCAAGCTCCTGATGTATCGCATTCCTAGCTTAAGCCTCAGCTATGCCATTGATCTGTTAGATCATAATACTTATCATTCACCGATATCTTTATCCCTTGCTTCTAGAGTGCAGCATTATTTATAGGCGCATGTCTTATATCAAACATTTTCGATATCATTGTTTCACCAACCAAAGAACTACATTTAGAGCACAGCATCAGTGCACCAGAACTCTAGCTATTTATATAAGAAAAAGTTGGCATCTGGGGAACAAATGTTTCATCCATGCCACTTTCGTTATATATACACAACGAGGGAAAGTTTGTTTCACAATGCAACATACTTAGCTTGATGAAGGCCAGCCAACCACACCTAATTTGTGGGAACTCAGTCATTAGCATTTAAGCGCTATATCTAATCCGGATAGAGTTCTGGTATATATATGGTACTCCAAATGACGTGCCTGATCATATAGTACGACGCAGAGGCTAATAGAAAATCATATGTTTATATATTTTAATTTGAAATTTGGAAGAATAGAAACGATATATAGTTGGAAAAAAAAGTCGCTCCATTGTATTTAATAGATCTATCCTGTTGCATGAGTGATGGCGTGAGTTTAATGGGATTTTGTTTTGGACAACCACATAAGCATACAAGACATGGCACGATGAACCACACTGTATGTTATGGTTGACATGATGGATTGATGGGGCATACAGTCATAACCATACAGGAGGATTGCCATGCATAGACATTGGCCATATGAACTTAGTTTGGGCTAATGAACTTAGGGCATGTTTGGCACAACCATTTTTCTTTTGTGCCAAACACCTTAATTCATAACAGATCTTGCCCTTGCAGAGACGCGACGCCGAGGCTCGGCCACCCAGGCTTGTAGTGGCTGCAAGCAACCGACCTCTTGGGAGGGTGGCCACCGTGGGTCACTGGGTCAGCCATCGGGGCTCATAGCCGCCTGTGCGAGTGGCCTCCAGGACGTGCTGCCATCGTAGCAGGCCACCGAGGCTCAACTCTGTGGGGCCACGTGAGTACGCGGGCCGAGCGGTCCTTGAGAAAGACAGCCAAGGAAGAAGACATGCATTGGCACTCGGTAAAGAATCGTTTGCCGAGTAATTCTTTGCCGAGTGGGGTTTGCCGAGTTCGGCACTCGGCAATGGCTTTGCCGAGTGCATATGTGCCTTTGCCTAGTGCATACTGCACTCGGCAAAGCAGCCGATTCCCTGTAGTGATGCCCGTGAAGAGTTCAGCACAAAGTAAAAACAAAATATATGGATATGTTAATTTTGATATTTTTGGCCATCATATGAAGTTGTTATGTCAAACAGAAGGACAAAAAACACCTCATCTTCATGGATAGAGCTGCTCACAGATGATTTTGAATATTTCTGTACCTGGCCCCTTGCACTAGCTGTTTGCTGTTACACTTTTTCGAAAGCGCACCCATTGGCACGTACTTCATTAAGGGAAAATAGAGTTTTACACGTCGCACACTTTAGCCAAAACAATTGGCCGTAGTGCACGAAAACACACATACAAGAATCACCGGCTAGAACGGTGGTGCGTTACGGATGTACTAAAAGTTAAACTAATGTGCGACGAGTGTTCGAAAGCAAAACGACCGCGGCTACAGCTCGAGATCAGAATCTCCCCCCAGTGGCAGCAATGCACCAGGCCGCATCAAGGGGAATATCTCGCGCATGCGCTTATGCTTGCCGGACGATCCGACCTCGCGAATTTGCTCCCGGAGCTTACGCTGTAGCTCGGGGACAGGCGCCACCTCTACCTAGCGTCCCTCAAGCTTGCTGAGCATCTCCAACAACGTCGTCCGCTCCCGGTGCACCGGAGGAGGGTCGTGCTTCGGTTGCTTGGCACGGAGGCGAGCATGTCGTGCTTGCCGTTCTTCAACAGGCACCTTGGACGAGCGGAGGATGGGCTGGTCGCTGAGGACGGCGTCGAGCGGGAGGGTGAGCGACGCGATGAAGTCCTGGACGGAGGGAGGAAGTGGGCACGACCGCATGCACCATCCGATCCCCCGGGGCGACGGGTCCGGGCCATTGAGAGCGAGGGGGTGCTGGAGGCACCGGGTGTCCGCAGCGCTGGGACTCCCAACTCATCCCCCGCGGCGAACGCCGAGGAGGAAGGATCCGGCGCACATTCTCCGCCCGGAGGACGGCTCGACATCCCTCGAAGGCTGCGTGGAACCTCGCAGCGAGTGAGGGGGGGGTAGGCAACGCATGCACGTGTCGCTGGTCCACTTGCCGGATCGGACACGCCGCGCCGCTCCGGACGGTGATCGCGAGCAGATTTGGCGCCAGCCGATCGCCGCGACGCGGTACGGTCGTCATCGACCACTGCGGTCCTTCGCTTTTGCGAGGAGCAACGGAAGGTGCCGGCGAGGCGGCGGCGGC
This sequence comes from Hyparrhenia diplandra, assembly GCA_015847255.1. Lineage (NCBI taxonomy): Eukaryota > Viridiplantae > Streptophyta > Magnoliopsida > Poales > Poaceae > Hyparrhenia > Hyparrhenia diplandra. The sequence goes on from JADLZK010001918.1 coordinate 80,054, forward strand.
GGCCGGTGGGACATCCGGCCCGAGGGAAGTCGGGAGTGCGAGCAGCCCGAAAGTCTCGCCGCTACCGCACCGGGCATGTCGTTTGGTGGGTCGGCAAAGCGGCGACGGGGGGGTGGCAGCACGTCCTGGTGGCTGCGGGAAGCCCCCACCCCCGATGGCGAGGGGCAAGGCGGATCCGCCAAAGACAACAGGAACCTCCGAGTCATCCGCCTCCACGAAGCAGAGTGCATTGCGCGCAGAGGTGAAGGTGGCTCCAACGGTAGTGGCGAGGGTGGCACCGGGGTGGATGGTGGCGCGACGACGGAGGTCACGAAGCCTCAAGCATTGGGTCCACCCGAGTGGGGGCACCGCAACCTCACACGAGATGAGCGTGAGCGGGTCCCGAAGATGCGACGGCTTCGTTGATGGAAGTAGCCACCGCGACCTTGTGCTCCCTAAAGTTCCCGCAAGGCGATCCTCCGGCAAGAGCTTGATGTGGAGGAGGCCACACAAAGCCTTGACCAGACGGAGCCAACGCAAGGTCGGTGGTAGGTGGCGGTGGTGCGCACGATCGTGACACCAGCCGAGGTGCAGGCTCCACCTGCGGTGGCGACGGAGCTGGAGCTGAAGTGGTGGACCGTTTAACCGCAGCCCACGCCCACCGCTGCGTCACGGGCCCGTGGCCGCACATCGCGAGATGAGGCAGCGTATTGTCGGCGATAAGTCGCAGCCGACGTGGTCCTCCATGGTGCGATTGAAGAAGAGGCCAACGAGGTAGGTCGGGATCGGGCATCGATGGTGGCGCGAGACGGAAGGAGGGAGCCACGCTGCGGGCGTGCTCGTGAGTGGTGGAGGACGACCGCCGCCGCAGAGATGGCACGGCCGCCCGACGACACGCCCCCGCCGGTGGTGGGCGGCACGCGGGCGCGACCGAGACGAAGACGGCGAGACGGCGTTCCGACGCCGCAGGGCCGGACCGTCATGAGCCCCGCTTGGGGGTTCCCGCAGGTCCACCGCTGGGACGGCGCGCTGGCTCGGCCGCTGGCGCTGCGGGTGGGAGGCATGACGCCCGCGTCGGCCGCCAAGACGACAGCGGCCCGTGCCGACTCGATGCCCATGGCAGAGTCCATTGTGCACGGGCGCCGCACCGCTACGCCCAGTACCGCCGAGGCAGCCGCACGGAGTGTCCATGAAGAACCACACGAAGGTGAAGTGGATGCGCCGCCACCTCCACATCGACGCCGTTGTCACCGGCCCCATCGGAGTCAACGCCCACCCCAACGACGCCTTGACCTGCCAGGAGTTGCTGATGTAGTAGTGGGCGACGCGTTGGAGGCGGGTGGCGATGCCGAGGCGGAAGGCCGCACGACCACAACATCCGTGTCCACCAAAGAGTGACGCCGAACAGGTGGCCGCTGCGCACGACGGCGCCTTGAGGAAGACAGAGACGTGCTCCACAATCTCTCCTTCCTCGATGTCCACAATGGGGGCGATCAAGGGGGGAGAGGGCCATCGCAAGGGAGCAGCTGCAGCCGATGTCGGCCGGGCTCGCCGCTCCCCGGCGGGTCCCAACCACATCGTGGGGACCACCACCACCGCGCCCGGCAGAGCGGCGCGAAAAGGCCGGACACCGCTTTGGCCGAGAGGCGGCGACGAGATGTGCGCGGCCTCGGGCGGGTCGAGGGAGCCCACCGACGAGGACGCCTCCCGTGTCTCTCCCGGAGCCCGCTCTACCGCAGCAGCGGATCCACAGAACGACGGCGACGGCACCGCGGGCGGGCGGCGGCGGTGACGGGAGCGCGACGGCATCCGGCGGGGAGGGATCAGCCAGTCGGGAGACAGAGGAGGGAGCCGCAGCGCCGGGAAGGGAAGGTCGCCGAGCTTTTGGCGGAGCCGCTGGGCCGGAGCGGCCTGTCGCCCGACTCGCATCGCGGGAGGCCACCGAAGAAGCCGCGCCGCGATCCGGCCGCGCCCGGCCGGATCCAGGCCCCCGGCGACGGGGAGGGCCGGCAGCAGGTGGTCGCGGGACCCAAGCGGGCGAGGCCCCTCGGTGCTTCACCGTCGCGAGCTAGGGAGGGGTTGGGTTGACCAGCCGGGCGGGAGGTAGGGGAGGGGCAGGGGGAGTGGGTGGGCATGGTAGCTGGGGAGGAGGTGGCGGGCGCCGGGGCCGGAGGGGCCGCCGGCGCCGAGGAGGCGGCGTCGCCGGGCAGGACGCCGAGAGGCAACGGTCGGGAGCGTCTCACTCGCAGCGCTATTACCTTAGTGTTATTCTTCACCTGTTTGCTGTTACATTGTTCCCTGCCTACCTACCATTGCATGAATGTTACAAGTTCAAACGGGATGAACATCGATCTCTTGCCATGTTCGATATTGCTTCCTACAGTCAACTCAATATCATTGTTTGGTTCAAACAAGCCCATCGTATATGACAAAGGTCAAATTCTTCTTTCGCAGATTGCAGACTCAGGCCATTGTGTCAGGCACTGAGGTCAACCAAGTTTATATAAGGCTCCTCCCTTTGCAACGTACCCTAAGGATTAATTTGTACTGCCCATTCATTTTTCCTGTCATCGTAAAGATATAAATAGGAAAGAGACAAGTCAATGCACGTGATTTTTTTTCTTATGCATTGAAATCCAATATTTGGTGGTCTGTAGGAATCAGACAACAACAATTTATTTCCCTGCCTTGAATAGTAACATGCAGGCAATATATATATAGTGGAAGTTTTTGTCACAAAAGAACAATTAACTGTTTGCTTTTTTGACAAGGGAACAAAGTTCCAGCTTGTACCGTCCAGAGTGGTACATAGCTGATAGTCACGATACAACTCAAAGCCAAAAGTCTTACACATCTTCAAAAGTGAAACATTATTCAGCCCAGCTAATGAGCGCGGTAAAGAAAGAAAAAAGTTAAGACATAATGCGGTATCTAAAGCTCTACAAATCGGAGGGGTATCCCACACGTAAATTTCATGTTATGTGCCTGCCATGATAGTGTTCAATATGACTCCTGACTGAGGGCAGCTAGCCGAGACCCCAGATAACTAATGCATATTTTCATTGCCGGTTTGCAACTGACTTTCATCAACGAGGGCGAAAACCAGTGATGATCAGCACTTTAGAACCAGCAGTGATGAAGTTGTTGCAGTTGAGATATATTTTCATACCTCCAGTTTCATGTACTTTTATCAACAAACAAGAGAGGTTACTCCATACCAATTTATATTGTTCAGATCCCAAAATAGCCAACTCATGTTGATTTTGTGAAAATCGGCTCTGTTGCTCTTCTCCCTCTCTTTCTTTTTTTCTCTCTGGTTTTCTTCCTTCTCACACCGGCTGGTTCTGGAATGCTGTACTGCTCTCTCAAGCTGATGTAGACGCTTGTTCCTTAACCTAGAAGTAAAAGAAGCAAATGCTAGAGGCACCCACAAGTTGGTCCACTTTCTGTGCTGCACCTATGACGTGTGGGCTTGCTCACAAGCATCAATTACTCTTCTCACCACCCACTCATCATAGGAGGACTTCCTAACATCTAAGGGCTGTCACTGGACTCTGAGAACCGTACTAGACGGGCTATTCCATACTAACCTGTCAGACTGTTCGTCCCTAGGGGGCTAACCTGTGTTTTACCTTTCTTAGATGATTCCTTGGGGAATAGCTATTTCATATGGCACTACGAATTAGAGCACCTTGGACATGGTAGAACAGGTCCTTAAATCTTCAGTCGGTCAGTCCGTCATTGTCGATGAAGGTGGGGAGGTTTAGGCTTGGAGGAGGCATAGTGCTGTATGGATGTTGTTTTTTTTAGATAAAGGATTTGAAAAAATCCGGCTTCATCTATCCAAAGATAGAATCAGACCTCTTATTACAAAGTAACGCACAAAAGACAAATTGGGCTATAAAGAAAAACCACCGCACACGCGGGTGAAATAAAGGAAAAGATTTTGACTAAACATAGCCAATGTGTCTGTTTGAAAGCCATCCATTGGATCCGAAGAAATCAAGAGCTACCGTTTCTAGATGTGAAGCCACAAAGGTCATTTGGTCTTGTAGATCTTCATGACTTTGTATTTTTGCCCATTGACGAAGCCAATGCGTTCCTCGAAATAGGACCTACAAAAGAGTTTTTGTTCTACATTTGTCAAAAACCACCTCATTCCTGGTTAGCCATATTGCCAAAAAAAAAAGCCGCAGCTGCAGCTAACAACAATGTATTATACTTTTTTTACCCATTTTGGACCAAATATGGAACATATCATGTATGGATGTTGTTAAGGAAGCGATTATGTTTATATTTGGTGTAATTTTTTTTATAGGAATTTTTTATATGTTGCACTAGTATGCATGTGCCAACACATCTGTTATATGCTTTGATATTTGCACGTACAAGTTTTCTGACTTTCAGAAGGCCAATCCAGAATCTATCATCTCCTGAAAACATCAACTGATGGAGATTCAAGTGGTACCACAACCATGGAGAGAAGAGTTGCACTCCGACTCTCACTGACCTAGAGAATTCAGTCATGTATGACTATAGACTTGACAAGGTACTGTGAGTGGGTGTAGACGACCATCAGCTAGTTCCCTGGGTGCTTTGTGTCTACCTGTGTGCAAACTAAAACTCCTGATGCATCTCATCCCCGTTAGAACAACAACCCTCTCTAAGGTCCGCCTGAACTCCAAAACCATACTTCTCACCAAATCAGCATGCTCATCAGTGATCACTCAGGTTGACGAAGTTTTTATAGAGGCGTGGATTTTCTTCTTTTTTCTGATCTGTGAATTCATTATCTCTTTTCTGCTGGCTAATAATACCCACCAGGCATCCCAATGCTCATCATTGATCACTCAGGTTCCCCGCCCCTGCCCTGGCCGCCACCCCTTCTCCCCCTGTGCACGCGCCGCCCGCCTCCCTGCCACATGCTGCTGCGAGCCGGCCGGTGTCGCCGCCGCCTCCCCGTAGTCGCTGTGATAGCTGGTATCCGGAGGCCACTATGATCCAACCACCACCATGGACACTGATTTGAAGAAGTTTCTGCAAGATCTGTCCAAGCAGTTCACCACGATCACCGAGCACCTAGACACAAAAACCAACCAAGTCTCCATCCTCTCCGGTACCGATCCGATGGAGGAACGCATGCGCAAGATGTTGATAGACATGGAGAAGGAGATGAAGACAGTCGTGGAGGAATCCACACGTGCTTTCCTCAAGGGCAACAAGGACGGCGCCAAGACAGCCACCGAACCGCAGATCACAGCAGAGCTGGAGACTAGGTTGGCCGCCATGCTAACGCCAGCGCCGGCGCCAGTACTAGGGGCGCTGCCCCCAAAGGTATACCAGCCCCTCCCGGTTGCCCCTCCACATCACTTTCCTGGGTTAGCTCCTCGTCTTCGCAAGTTGTCTTTCCCGACATACGATGGCAAGGAGGATCCCCTATCCTGGATCAACCGCTACGAACAATTCTTCAGTGGTCAAGGTACGCCAGCCACAGAGCAAGTCTGGTACGCATCTTACCATCTCATAGGAGGAGCACAACAGTGGTACATGAGGCTATCCCAGGAGAAGCCGATGACAGATTGGGCTTGCTTCGCCTAGTATGTCAATGAGTGCTTTGGTCCAGCTTGCCGACGCAATCCGCTGGGTGAGCTGACATCTCTTCACAAGACAGGCATCGTCGACGAGCACAATTAAGGAGCAGTTCCTGGCACACGTGGCACACGATCAGCACCTCGACGATCAACAGCAGGTCAACATCTACACAGCGGGATTGGGTGAACCACTGAATACCAACATTGAGCTCCAAAACCCGAAGGACATGGAGAGGGCCATGTCACTCGCCAGGGTGTATGAATGATGACTGACCATCCTCTACACCAGCAACACAGTGCCACAAAGGGGCAAGGCGCACCTCTAGCGCTACCGGTGGTGCCACCACAGTCGACGACTCCAACGACGGCTACATCGACTCGTCCGTTCAAGCGGTTGACCCCGATGGAGATGACCAAACGATGCAAGGCAGGACTTTGCTTCAACTGTGAAAAGCCCTTCTCATGCGGTCACAAGTGCAAGCATCTCTTCGACATCACGGTCTTCAATGACAACATAGTGCCACAAAGGGGCAAGGCGCCACCTCTGGCGCTACCAGCGGCGCCACCACGGTCGGCGACTCCAACGACGGCTACATCGACTCGTCACGTTCAAGCGGCTGGCCCCGATGGAGATGACCGAATGATGCAAGGTGGGACTTTGCTTCAACTGCGACGAGCCCTTCTCATGCGGTCACAAGTGCAAGCACCTCTTTGACATCACGATCTTCATCGACTACGACAGAGATAAGGATGGCACAACCGCGACTGATGACGCCGATGGCGTCGACTTGAGGGTCCCCATCGGGGATCCCAACTCCCCGGTCACTCTCTCCACTTGATTGGGGTGATTTCAGACACTGGTATCGGCATCGTCGTCGATTCGGGAGCCACACACAACTACATTGATCCTCGTGTGGGTAGTCATAGCCGGACTACGCACACAGCCAGTTCAGGTGACAGTCACAGCTGGCATAGGCGCCATTTTGACATGCCATTCAACGGCATGCGACGCCCTAGTCCGCATCGACGCCTACGTGCTCCACATCGGCAGCGACATCGACATCATCATCGGCATGCCATGGCTAGCAAGCTTGGGAAAGGTGACTTGGGACTTCGCATCGCACGAGCCGACGTACTATAGACAGGGACAGGTCGTGACATTCATGCAAGCACCACCCCCACACGTGGACATGGAGGCACCCAGGTCATCTTGGCCTGGTAACCGAGGCAAGCTAGCGCCCTCGACTGCTAGGACACATCGTCAGTGTCTTCGTTCAACTTCGTCAGGCGACACTTGAGGACCACCACCTGCGCCGGATAGCCCTCGATGTCACAACGGGCATTGCCGCTCCGGCCTAGATGCTGGAAGATGGCTTCCTCCACTTCGGTGGTCGCTTCTAACTTCCAACACCTCACCACTACTATCGGACCTGCTAGACGCTCTGCTTCAAGGAGGGACTCGCCAGACCAACCACCTTTCTCTAGGCACATACACTACTCCACCAACGACAGCAGCTCCAACGGCCATCCTGCTTGGTGGCGTCACTGGCGTGTGGCCACGGCGCCACCATGTGGGCATAGCCCGCATCATCATCTTCGACAACATGGATTGCCAGTTCTTCAGTGTCGATAATGTCTACATCCATTACGATGCCGACAAGGAGACGCACTAGCTCTCTCCTTGAATGTTCAACATCGGCTCCTTCATGTATGGTACGATGCTCAATCTTGCGGCTTCCCCACCAACACGCCGCGATGTCACTATTTGGCGCCTCATGCCTGTCTTCATCACACCACCACCATTTGGACCGCTTCATGTTCTTGGAGAGCCCCCCTTGTGACATGCTCCATCAGCACCTTGAAGCTGGCGTTTCGAGGGAGCTTCTACTTGCTGCTCATAGGGAGACAACAGCTTCACAGGGCCGGGCAATGCATCAATACATCTACCACAGCTTCATGGAGTTTGCCCTGATCCGTACCAGGGAGAACATGATCCTCGCCAATCCGGTTCATGGACGATTGGTGCTACGCGTTGAGCTCATCATGTCGTACCCCGGACCTTGCTCCTGGTGTCACAGAATGGTCTTTTATCCAGCGTGAGGACGCGCCGGTCGGAGTAGGCGGGGAGATGTCACACCCCAGGCGATCGGGCCCAAAGGGGCCGGCCCAAGAGGCCCGTAGCCGGCATGGGGGGCCTCCGCCGCCGCCGCCCTTCTGCGGATTTTTTCGGAAATTAATGTAGGAGTTTGCTTAGGATAATTTAGGACTTTTTGGTGTGAAGAAGATATTTCCAATCTATAGGGAAGTCTCCTATTAGGATAAGAATAAGGATTTGCTTGTAAAATTTATTCCGATCTTATAAGAAAACTATTAGAGATTGCTTGAGATACAAGTCCCATAGCTAGGAGGGCTATATAAGTAAGGGTCTGTAATCTCTTAGGGACAAGCAATATAGAAAATATTTCCCTGCTCCTGCCCTGTCCGCTGCTCCCTGCTCCCCTGCGCACGCGCCGCCCCCCCCTGCCACACGCCGCCACCAGCGCCGCCGCCGTGCCGTCCCCCCGCGGGCAAGACCGGCCGGGTCGCCGCCGCCCTCCACGATGCAGTAAATGAACAACCTATCATGTATACAAAATACTAATGTCCCAAAAGAGTGAGGCCAACGTTGGTATAGAGGATTTCCATAAGAAAAATAGCAGAGTTAATCAATCCTAATGATTTTGTACTTTAGATATCAATGGGTTCATAGGAAAACACCTCAGGAAATCTAAAGGAATATTGTTGCCATCTAACGATTTGAGATGAATTTACTGGAGAAAATATCTACTTGAACCTCTTCCTTTTTCATGCTGGCTCGTGCGGACGAGGTAAAGAAATATGAAAGAAGAATAGAGAGCATCCTCTAATTAGAAACAAGAAGAAACATCAGAAGAAAATAAGATCCATACTCTGGATTTCTTGCAAGAAATAAATAAACATCAGAACAATTGTCCAGGTATAGATGGCACTTTTCAATAACAAATAAATAAACATGAGCTTATTTACAATGGTTGGAAAAGTACCCGCTTCCAGGTACGTAGAATTTTTATTTACTAGATATTTAAATAAGAAAAGTATTCATAAAATTTAAAATTTGTTCTTGAGGGTGTCGTGGTAATTGGCCATTTCTCTCTCTCTCTTCCTCTGATAGAACTGAGAGCTGTGTGTACATACTGTGCAACAAGCCTACCTGATCAAAGCCCGTCCTTGATTGGGAGCAGAGATTTCAGATAATACCTCCAAGTGGAATTGGAGAAGATTGTCATCTATATAGTAATCCACAACTGATGGGGTGTACACAGGAAAAGACGACGACGAGAACATATATCCAGCTCGACTAGGTGCAGGAACATGATGGACCTGTTGGCACGCGAAATTGATCCGCGCAACAACACGATAACTATCGTGCTTTCGCGACGACGAGCGATTGCTTTCCGAGCAAAGCAACAAAGGATCCTCGCTTTCGTGGAGGGAAGCTGACCGTTTTTCAGTGCAAAACGGCAAAGATGAACCAATCCCTAGAGAAGCTAGGGCTTGGCAAGAACTAGAACAGAAAAATAGAAAGCAGTAAAAGAATAGATTTATTTTGTTTGTGTCGATTGGCTAGGAAAACAATCGGCCATGCACCCAGTGTTTATATATGGGTATGTCACGGTCTTTGACAAGCTGTATCCGGCCAGGACTCTAATAATCTAAAATAGGTGTACGATTGGTCATCATATCAACTAGAAATCTAATGGCCGAATAAACAGCCCAATTAGTTACAAATCTGCATGTAGATAATAACAAATAAAATATTCCTTTTAACTCTCCCGTTTGTTGGCCTTTCCTGACTCCTGAAACGTATCAAAATCTTCTCTGTCCAGCCAATCCGAGTAGATCTTGAACTTTCCAACAAAACAATAATCTGTGGAAAAATCCTCTAATCACCTCCTCCAAGCTTCTTTATGTCTTCTCTTCATATACGTGACTTTCATCATGAGCATGTCACATTTATTCTTTGTACTCGAACACATCTTGCCTGTAAAAATAATATTTGAACAAATGTGCTAACTGACGAATTTGGTCACCATCAAGTACAGAAATTTGGCCAACCATATGTATGTCAACTAACAAGCCAAATTACACTATGAACAGGACCACAGGAGGAAGAGGAAACTGAAAGCCGACAAAGCCGACACCATAGCACGCCCGCGAGGCTGCCACTGCCCTCGCTACCACTCATGAAAATATCCTTACTCCTACTATTTTGGTACTTTGGTGCCTCTCCTCAAGACTTTTCCACGCTATTTTTTCTTTGAAGGGATGGTAGAACCAGACCGTGCAAGGAGCCTGATAGAAGCATGCTACAGCTATGAAGAGATGTGGCAGAACAATGTTCCATTGCTATACATTTTACATCTCTGCTGGATCTAGAATTCCCTGTGCATCCCATCCCCACCAATAACTCAGAATGCTTTCGTGGCTGGGTCGTCGCCAAATTCCCATTGCCACGCTATATCAATATTTTTGTGCTTATACTATTGTCTGTGTTGAGCCAGGAAGTATTCAAGTGTGTTTTATAACATGCCTACCTCCTTCGTAGGTCTCCACAGCTCTAGCTCTCAATATACAGAAGAAAACAGAGAGTTTACACCCTCATTGATTATTCCACCATCCACCCAGCCTATATAACAATATTAAAGTGTGGTAGATCCTTTTTGATGCGAATAGGAGCACCATTCAGTATTCGCACTTACGCTATAGTTTTTTTTCCCATTCTCCTGTGCACATCTTTCTGTTATTATTTCATCTCACAGCCGCGGGGTAAAAATCTCTCAAAACTAAAACAACCACCAGGGATGACGATTCTCATGCTATGTTCTGAACCAAAATGTGGTATGAAGTGAATTGGCTTGTAGTCCAATGGTAGGACGGTCTTGTTGACACTGCTCGTTCTAATAATGTCAAGTGTCGTTGTATCCATTTAGATGCATTAGCTAGTTCATTTTGGTGTTGAACATGTTTTGTAATAGCGCGTAGAACCGTGGGTGGAGTCGGAGGCTGCACGTCTCCACGCCATGACCGCGCCCAGGGGGCTCTCTCCGCCGCTGCTCTCACGCCGTGCATGTCGCACGGGCGACCACAAATGACAGCGCACCGTGCAGCTGTGAGTGGTGGCGGGGATGTCGGATCGGCCCGGTTATCATCAAAGAAACAATGCATCAGGGAGCTGCGCCATTCGCAGTTAACACATTTGTCTCACGCTTTCTCTCTCGCTCCAGCGCACGCGGTAGGGTTTTAGTTGACGCGGTCACCACCTGCCGGCGCCACGCTGTCGCCGAGCTCGCCGTCGTTGAGCTCGGTTCCAACATTCTGGTATCAGAGCCGTTCTATGCAATATAGTGGCTCGGTGAGTCCTCCCTCGTCGCCGCCGAAGAAGAAGTACGTCGTCCCTCGCCGCCGGGCACCGGAGGTGAAGAAGATGGGAGAAGGAGACAGGTCGTCGAGCGGTGTCCATGGCGTCAAGGAGTCCTCACTCATGTGGCCGATGCTGTCACGCAACAACTACACCGAGTGGTCCATGATTATGCAGTGCAATCTTGAAGCGTTGGAGATCTGGGAGGTGATCGACCCGGGCACCAACGTCAAGAGAGCGCACGATCGTCATGCCATGAGCGCGCTGCTTCGTTCGGTGCCAAAGGAGATGTGGCGATGCCGGGGCGCACACAAGACGGTGAAGGTGGCTTGGGAAGCGGTGAAGACGATGCGAGTGGGTGCCGATCGGGTGAAGGAAGTAAACGCCCAGAAATTCATGAAGGAGTTCGAGAACATCCAGTTCAAGGATGGGGAGACGATCGATGAGTTTGCGATGAGGATCACAAACCTTGTCGGCAACCTCAAAACTCTCGGGGAGTCGATCGATGATGTCCGCGTGGTGAAGAAGTTTCTGCGCGTCGTGCCGGCGCGATTCAACCAAGTGGTGGTCTCCATCGAGATGTTCAACGATCTCAAGAAGCTCTCGGTGGATGATGTTGTGAGCCTGTTGCGCGGCGGAGGATCGCCTCGTCGACAAGGTGGATCACATCATCGACAAGGCCGGCCGCCTCCTCCTCGAGGAATAGTTCTTCGGAGAAGAACAAACACTGACTCCATTCCGGGAACAAGTCGACCGGGAGTGGATCTGGTGGAAACTCCGGGAAGGGCAAGGCGGCGGCGCGCTCAGATGGCGGTGCCTCGGGTCCGGTCAAATTGACCTCCGAGGGCACACCACGGAGGAAAGGCCGGTGCCGGAACTGTGGCATATACGGTCATTGGGCGGAGGACTGCAAGAGGCCCAAGAAGGAGAAGAAGGGGGACGACGCTCAGCCGGAAGCCAACGTCGTCATCGGTGCTGGCGGCGGTGATTAGGTGGGTGCACCGATCGCACCGCGGCGATGTCCGCACGGCCAACTCGGGGCGTGCACGACGGAGGAGGTGGTGCCGGTGGGACGTCCTTGACGGCGTGTGGGTCCGGACACAGTGCAAGAACCACATGACCGAATGAGATCAGCATCGTCCCCAACTTGACACTCGGATCACCGGTGCGCCGGGTTTGGGGATGGTTCAAACGTCAAGATCGAAGGTATGGGTTCAAGTGGTCATGAAAGATCGAAATAATGGCCATTAGGTACTTCATCAAGTATATTACATACCTGCATTGAAAAGCAACATTGTGAGTTTGGGACAGTTAGAAGCAAAGGGGTTTAAGTTTGTGGGAGAAAATGGGAGACTATGTGTTTATGATCAAGATCGCATAATCGTTGATTTCGCACCTAGAATTGGTAATCAATTTGTACTTGGCAAAGTTTGGGCTAACACCACCAGTATGCTTGCTTAGTCAGTCAGTAGAGGAGTCATGGCGTTGGCATGCTAGGCTTGGTGTCATATCCAATTTATAGAACAAATTGAACAATAAATTATATGTGCACCCTAGGATCAATCGCACACATATAATGACAAAATTTAAAGGAAATAGTATCATCCGAGTGCCTTATTACATCACGAACTGTATCTCATACATAAATATCATAAAAGTCTTAACAATGAAATAGAAACTAGCTAAGCTTCGTGGCGCCTTCATCTCCACAGGGAAGATCGATTTGGTTGACACTCAAGCCTAGTAGTCATCTTCGTAAGGTTGGTAACCATGGCCATCTGTACCCATCCGGGATTTTCCCAAAAATGAAATATAAAGCAAGCGTGAGTACACATCGTACTCAACAAGTATAACATGGGCGTAAATGAGGCTCAAAAGCTGACACTGGTTATACTGCGGTAAGCTTTTAATAAGTCAAAGTTTTATTCATTCTAATCATTCTAAGTTCGGCTTAAGCTCCAATTATTCCTCAACAATTAATTAAGATCACCACTGTTCAAGTATCACCATTATTCACCATTATCATCATGTTACATTTATTACGTGAGTTTTCCGGGCGCTCATAACCGTGAGCACGGCTGTTATAACAGATTTTACTCTCAAGCAGAGGTGTACACTTTCACCGTGAGTTATGATTTCCAAATGTAAAGGCTCATGACTTCCATTACACCGAAAATCATACATAGCCTTTCGAAAGATTATCTAACAAGTCAGAAGCCGCTATAGGTTTCGGGCCCAGCAGATATAGGACCAACCTTCCCGATGGCACAATGACACGCAACCTATACACAAGGGGACAGGGACCGCACTATACCCAACCGACAACCCCCTTTTGCGCCACAAGGGTAACCCCCAACAAGCTAGACATGAGCTTTCTAATCAACTACAGTCAGAGCCACATGACCCTCCCAGTTGTACGGTTTTCCCAGCTTTTGCCGACGGATCAGTCCTTATGGAGGGCCAAGAGCATCGAAGAGCTCTCTCGCCCTTTTGTTTCATTATCATGTTCACCATCACCAACATCTCATAAATAAGTAACATCATTGGGTTCATTTATCTTAAGTTGAGCGCTAGCATACTACCCAATGCATATATCCCAAGGTAACAAGGAATAGATAACAAAACTAGGACAGTCCTTAAAGCAAATTAATTAAACTCATGCACATGAAATAATGGTTAAAGGTGAATAGGTCAACAAGGTAAAACCCAAGCTATACTTGCCTTCAGCAGGTGGTTGTTGCTGGTCGAACTGGTCCTCGTAGTACTCCTCGTCACCGGCACCGATCTCCAAAGAAACCGATCACCTTCTACTCAAACACCACGCAACAACACGCAATCCGAATCATTCATGCAAAGCAAACAAGCCTATCATTAGAACATTGCACCAACAGTACAGAAATAAATTGAAAAGTTTCATAAATCAATCTACGATTTACTACGATCACACAGATATAAAGATCACGCGAATCGGAGCTAAAACGAAAGCGAAGTTACGAATAAAACAAGGCTAATTAAAGCGAGGTAATTAATTAAATCTAACTACGAAAATTAACAGTGGCAAACTGAACTAACAGTGTCATAAACATCTAGGAAACTTAACTACGATCCTAACACAATTTGAACGGATCGATTTGGATTTAAAACGTGAAAGTTATAAGCATTTGAATTCAATGGCAAATCTGTAAATAGATGAAAACCGATTTCGAATAAAAACAAATAGAATTTCTTTTTTATAAATCGAGCCAGGGACCTATGCATAAATAACCATAGACCTGGGGACTCTTAAACAAAAAGACACCGAAAGGGTATCATGCGACCGGGGGCCGGATCACGTGTGAGTGGCCCGGATTAAATCGGGCGGATGAGGAAAACTCTCACCGGCCGGCAATAGTGCCCTCGCACGGCAGCCGCACCATCTTTGGATGGCGGCGGGGTCGCCGGAGGCTGTGAAACCGCGGCGCGGACCGCGTTTCGGTGATCTGACCGCGCTTAGGGTGAAGTGGATGAGTGCGACCAGGCGCTCGCGGCCGAAAAGCGTGAGTGCGCGATGCACAACCATGGCGGCGGCGCAAAGTCGCTGGTGTGCTTTGAACTCGGCCGTAGCGGCCATAAACTAACAAATTGACGGCGCCGCAGATCGATCTAGGAGGCAAGGGGATCTCACCGACGCCTAGCGTTGAATCGGCGGAGAGAGAAGGACGACGACGGACGACGAAGGACGGCGGCCGGCGCTATTCCCCGCACGACCGACGAATGGACTTGAGCAACCCGGCGAAATTGAAGTCGGCGACGGCCTACCGGTTTAAGACGCCGACCGACCTCAACGACGGCCGGCAAGGTCAAAGACGGGCAGCGGCGCCACCTTCCCGAGCTCGGCGCCGAGGGCGGCAATGGCGGCGGCTCTGCGGTTTCTCGGCTGTGGTGCGCGAGCGCAGATGGGGAAACGCGATGCGCCGGGCGTGGTTCGCTTTTTAAAGAAGAGCACCAAGACCTAGAAGGCAAGGCGCGCGGTGAAGGAAAGAGCGCGGCATCACCGGGATTTTTGTGCGGCGTCGGGAAGGAAACAGAGCCGAGCGGCGTTCGCCCCGGGTGGAGGGGGCGACGCCAGTAGCGCCGAGGCCCGCCTGGTCGCTGGCACCGGGCCAAGGAAGGAGGCCGGCAACGCCGCCGCCGCTTGCCTTGGCAAGATGGGTCGGCCCAGAAGAAGTTCAAAAAGGGCTCGGTCCACCAAAGAAAAACAAGGAGAAAGAAGTAGCAGGCCAAGCAGGCCTACGGGTGTCGATATTTCTTACACGATCCCAATTAGGAAGGCGAAAGAAATATATATGGGATATCTATCTAATCATGTTAGCTTGGATATGGGATTAACCTCATGATCCAACAAAGCGGAGTTAGGCGGTGTTAATAGTGGATGTATCATAGTAACATTATCCATAGTGGAGTTAATCTCACCAGGATATGTACTCAAGGTATACCACTCATTTCTAGGCATTACCTATACACTAGTCGTCACCCTAGCAATAACGCTAAGAAATGCGGGGCATGGTATTCTTGATTGGCCTTGATAAAAGAATGAACATGATATTCGCAAGCGCCTGAGATAGAAATACCAATTGTAGCACTTCACCGGGAGTAATCCGGGTATCATATTTATATTTTACCACGCGGGGAAGGGAGTCTATGGAAAGGTAGAGAGAAAAGGATGTCTAAAGGTTTATATATTGTGATTTAGCTATGAGATCATCCTCTTTACAAGATTATAATGCAGAGTAACCATATGCATCTAACATTACTCAACAGGATAAGTCACGGGATAAAGATAAATATAATATAATTGATAAATACCCAAGTCTAAGATCATTAAGCTACTAGAATCATACAAGCAATTAACATGTTATAAATTAGAATAGAATGAATATTCCTAAGTTACTCCTAATCATATATGTCAATGAATACTACAATTAGTGCAATGCATCTAGCTATCATGGCAAGGTTGGATTACTTCTACACATGGCAAGCATTACCAATGACAAATAAGGACGAAACTTATTCATCACCGTAATTAAGACTCGACGTGTCCTACATTCGGAGGGTGGATTCCAAAGGACTCAACAGATTGTCACTCCCGCGATCTACCACACGGCCCGGAATATAGGGTGCAATTGCGGATAAACGTTGTATAAACACCATGTTTACACATTGCTTATCACCCACATAGTGATCATCTATATGGATGCTATACAATTCCATGCATAAAATATAAAGCAATCTTACTAAACTAAATATATAATCATAGCAAGCATAAACACATATCAATAAGAATATAATAATTATAAAGATCAAAGCCATAACAATTGTATTCTAAATATAAGAGTACTTACAGATTGAATACAAGAGAGAAGTCTCAAGAACGATCCTTGCTACTTCTTGACTAATCGGGAACTCAAGATGAACTTGATCTTCAACTAGAACTAGTTAGATAGCTAATTACTTCTAGTATGAACTAGGGCTTATGTCTAGACTTCCTACTGGACTTGATGGGTATGAGTTGATAATGAAATTGTTATTAGCCTCGTGGTCACCGTGGTCTTCTTATATAGTACTTGGCGATGAACGTCAACCCTTGGATCAAACCGACCTTGGCAATGGTGTAGATACAACCTCAATGTCGGTAGTGAACCGACATAAAAATGTGAGGCCGAGAGGAGGGCCCCACCGGCGGCCGCCGTGGTGGATCTTGGCGGGCGCCAGCTGGCGTGCCACCTTGTCTTCCGTCTTTTCTCCCGTCCTCTCGGTGTCTTCTAGAATGTTTTAGTCCACTTTTTGGGTTGATTTGATTCACGGATAAGTTTGGTCTTCATAGGCCTTGTATATTACGGAACTTTCTCCATTATTCTCTGCATTTACCTATTAGGTCCCCGAAAAGTCACGTAATACCAAAACTCATGGAATTATGTTAGTTAGACCCCTAGACTTATGTTTGGTCTTTGACTTTAGCCCTTAATTCATGTTTTTTAACTTGTATTTTTATGCTTTAAGAGGTGTCAACAAGCTCCCCAAGCTTACCTCTTGCTAGTCTCTTAGCAAGACACAAAATATAAACTACTTATTTGGATCGGGAGTTGCCGCAACGCTATCACACCTTTAAAGTACACATGTTTTCAAACAAAATTTCTCTCCGGATAAAGATAAACTTTTTCAAACTTTAATTATTCAATTACCTCTTACCTTGTAATACTTTCTTTTCTCGCAATCTTGGGTAATTGAAAGATAGAAACGATCAAGTCAAGCACTAAATCTCAAACTCTTTTGATCAACTGTCCTACGGAGTTTTTGCTGATTTTCAAATAAAACTCAAAGTTCCTGATATGACTCTCTCTAATCTCTCATTTGTGGTATTTGTGGATCCTTTCTTAGATAATAATATAGTATTTGCCTTACTCTCATAATATATAACATTTTTAACTAAGGCATTAGTATACTATGACTTCTTCCCTTTCACCTAATATCTAAGGCTTATATATGTGGAGCTCATAGGTAAGAGAAAATAATTTATTTTCTTACTAAGCATATATCGTAAATTCAAGCAATGGATCCAAAGATACTAGTCACACTGATCAAGTGGTGCATGTGTATGGTGGATAGAATATAAATATGGTATGTAGTATGAAGTGAATAGAATAGATGATGGGAAATCTTACTTTTGCTCCTTTTAGGAATCTTCTCTCTTTTTGAATTTTTGTAGAGAACCTGGGTTGTATCTCTTTCTTTTCTTTTTCTTTCTTTCTTCTCTTTTTTTTTTAATCAAGAGAGGTGGACTCTGCTGGCCCTCGGACTTGTGTCTATTATTTCCTCTCTTATAAAGATGTGGGTTCTATCGACCCTCGGACACTTGTCCATTATTCATCTTTATTTTTTAGAGATGTGGGCTCTACTCGCCCTCGAACACTTGTTCATTATTCATCTTTATTTTTTAGAGATGTGGGCTCTACTAAGCCCTCAAACACTTGTTCATTATTCATCTCTTTTTTTTTTTTTTAGGGAGGTAGGCTCTACTCGCCCGTAGGACTTTTGTCCATTTTCATCTCCCTTTTTCTTTTTTTTTTTAAAAGATACACAACCCAGATCTCTTTTTGCAATAACTTTTGAGAGGTATAAATGATGGAGCTTTTTGTAAGATATTGGCTAGCAATGAATGAGTGGATGGGTATAGTAAATATTTTTTGGTTGCTCTCCCCGATAGGAGTAGAACATTTTTCTTTGGCTAGAGTGAGTAGATGATAGTGAAATGAAATGAATGGAGTGAGTGGAGTGTATATGATCAGCATGACAAGTTTCTAAGGGTCGACAAAGATTGAACAAACTTAATGCAAAGCAAGCAGCCTATATATATATCTATCTATATTTTTCAAAAGGTTTTTCTAATCTAATTAGCATGTATATATGGTTGTGGTAGGAGGTTCACACTCTTGTCATACAGGAACTTATCATGTGCATTTTCAATTTTCAAAATATAAATCTCCAAAAATCTAGTGTCACTAGGAGTAAGATCAAATAGCAAAACTCGGACTATCATATATCATATCAGTCAATTACCTAGAGTTTAGAGCAAGCATTTGCAACTCATATGTTTCAGGTTTCAAAGTAAATATTAATTTTACAAATGGAACTCGAGAGAAATTAAGCTTGAAAACTAGGTACTAGAAAAGCATAAACAACTGAGCAACTATTCATCATCTCCTTGTTGACAAATTTTAAGGTTCCTCTTAGTTGAGAAAAGTAAACTTTAGTGTGCACTCTCTCTTGATTTTTTTTTTTTATTCTCACTCTAACAAAAGAAACTATATAAACTATATAAAACTAGACTCTTAACAAACTTTCTAACAAACAAAATATTTAACTAATAATAATATAATAATATAATAGATAGAAAGTAGGATACTTATCTCGATAACTGGGGGTTGCACTCCCCAAGCTAGATTGGAGTGTAATCTTTATTGATGTAGAAGTTGAGGTAGTTAGCATCAAATGTGACACTTGACATATCTCTTCTCCTCTTGAAATCTGTTAATCTCAAAATAGACAACAAAGCTAGTGGAACTTGATTAAGCATTAGAGATAAACCACATTGCTTATGTCGCTTTGGGATTATTTTTATATATTTTTTATTTTGCAAATTTTTATTTTATTTTTATGCCACCACAAACAAATAGCCTAGAGGTATTAAACCTCGGGGATATTAGCATGGGGCTTAAAGGTTTTCTCAAAAGACAAAAGAAAAGAAATAAACAGAAAATATTTTACCCTTTTGTCTTCAGATATAAGATACTAAAAAGATAAATATGATATGGAAAGAAAATATACAATGCAAGAAATTAAATATGGATAACTTACCGACTTACCTTTCGGTGAGGATTCGGTGTTTAGAGTCCTCCGAACAAGACTCCAAGTTCTGTTCTTTACTCCCATGGTACATCAGTGGTCACAATCGGTGGCATCGATGATTCTATTGTCTCTTCGATGATGTTCTGGGAGATGTCTTTTTCTTCCTCCATCTTTTGGATGATGTACTCTTCTTTGAAGTATTTGTTTCTTCTTTTTCCGTGGATGTAATAGGTGTAAGAGCTTTAGCTTCTTCACTTTCCTTTGCTTCTTCTAGTAGATTCTTCATCCATCTTCTATTATGACGGTGACGAGCTGTCCTATTTCCCCCCTGGGATTTGTATATTCATTATAGCTATTAAAGTAAACACGTACCTTCTCCTTAGGAAAATGGAAATGTATCTCTCCTGTGTGGATGTAAATGATTGCACGAGTAGTGTTGAGGAATGGTCTCCCAAGCACTAGTGGAGGGTCTACTTCTTTTCCCATGTCCATGATTATAAAGTCGGTGAGAACATAGTGGTCCATAATCTTGACTGGTACATTCTTGGCAATTCCTTCGGGAACTCTATAGGATTGGTGCGCCATCCGTAGCCGCACAAATGTTGGTTGCAACGGCAATTTTCCAAATAATAATTCATATGTAACCTTTGCCATTATATTAACTCCGCATCCGGTATCGCAATATGTATTATAAAAAGTTAAGCATTGAATAGAACATGCAATGGTAGGAGTACGGATCATCTTGCCGACGAAGCATCGGATATTCAAGTAAATGGTCATTATAAGATGTTGTTTTATTTACTACCATTACCTTTGTAGGTTTTGTGCCGTCTTGTTCTTGTTCGATTCGATTCTCGATTCCTCCTTCTATTTTGATTGTAGCTCTCTATCTTTGATTCTACAATATATTGATAAGTAAGAGAGTTTTGTACCTTATCTTTGAAAGTGAATTTCTTCTTCTTTCCTTTGATATTGAAAACAATCTTCGCCTTTGTCTGCGTAGATGATAGCTTTAGCTGAGCATAAGAATGGTCTACCAAGTATGATTGTTGCTCTTTCATTTCTTCCCGGTGTCTACGATTTGCGAAGTCTCTTTGGCACATATGAGCCTCGATTCCCACACACACGTCTTCAAGGATCCCCGGGATAACAAAATGATTGATCCGCAAGCCGCAAGCACATATTCGTTTTCCAAAGTGGTTCACTATAAATCTTTTCATAAATTACCTTTGGTAGTATATTGACGCTTGAGCCAAAATCACGAGAGAGCATTGTCGAATGTGTGTTGTCCAATCTTGATTGTAATGACTGGCCTTCCTGGGTCTTCCTTTTTAGGTGGCATTGAGTCATCCAACCAACAGCTTCCTGAGGTCTCTCTATAGTAACGACCTGCATTATAAATATCGACAAGGTTTGCAGTTTCTAATTCTTCCGTCTGTCCTAGAATCTTTCCTGGTGTGGTTAGTGGAACAGATAACTGAGAAATCTGAGATTCTATCATCTTATTAAAACTGTGTTGCTTCTTTATAGCTGAAGAAAAGCTTTCTAAACGAGTATTGATAAGTTCAAGAGCTTTATCATTAGTTGCTATCTTTCTTGACAGATTCTCCATAGTCTTACCTTGGTTAACAACAAGATCTCTTAAAGAAGGTTGATAAGTATTAAAATTGTTACCTGGATTGTTACCTTGGTAATTTCCTTGATAGTTACCTTGATAGTTGGGCCTCTGTTGGTTCCAACCTTGATTCTGTTGAGGACGGAAATTATTGTTGTTATTATTGATGAAGTTGATGTCCTCCTGAATCTCTGGGCAATTCCTTCCAGTGTGGCCTAAGTTTCCACATTCTTCACATGTCATGTGTGAGTCTTGAATTTGCATAACTGCTCTGGGTTGAGGATCTCTATCCTCTAGCTTCTTCATGATAAGGTCCATTTTAGCAGATAGCATATCTACTTCTTTAAGCTGGTGCATTCCCCTCTTGCGAGTTTGACGTTCTTCACTCCAACCTTGGTTGGAAGCCATCTTCTCCACAAGTTCTGTGGCATTAGTTAATGTAAGTGATAAGAAAGCACCACCAGCTGCAAGCATCCATAGTTTCACCTTTGGGAACAAGCCCATGATAGAAAGTCTCGCATCAATAGCCACTTCTCCATCCCATGGTGTGGACATTCTAAAATATATTCTTGAAAACGCTCCCATGCTTCAGGGACTGATTCATCATGCTGTTGTTGAAAATTGGATATCTTCCCCCTTAAGGCATTTGTCTTGCCCACAGGAAAGAACTTAGCAAGAAAGGTTGTGGAACAAATATCCCATGTTGTATTCTTATCTTTCCGTAGCATAAAACCATTGCTTGGCCCTCCCCAAAAGTGAGAATGGAAAGAGACGGAGCAATATTGCATCTGCGGGTATGTCCTTCATAGTAAATGTACTGCATATCTCCAAAAAGTGTTGGAGATGAGCACTAGCATCTTCATGTGCCTTTCAACAAAATTGACTTGCTTGCACCATATTGATGAGCCCCGGCTTAAGCTCAAAGCCTTTGTCTCCAACCTCTACCTTCGGACCGGTGAGAATGTTTTCCGTGGTAGGAGCTGAAAATTCACGAAGTGTCTTGGTTGCCATAGCTTCAAATTGAGATGTCAAGTATTTAGTAATTTGATTAACTTCCGATTCAAGTAGGTCTTGGATTATCGGCGGCGATGATGATGATGATGATGATAATGTAGGTGCTGGAGTTTGTCCGAGTTTTGCTCGGCCTGCCCGATTAATTTTCGGGATCTTCAACAAAATTATCCGGAAGGTTATTACTCATACATATATTTTTCCTCGCATAAGATAAAAACAAAATAAAGAACGGGGGTGAACCTGTTTGAGTATGTGATAATGGGTTCTCAATGCATTAGGTGATGTAAAGGGATCTCTCTTGTTTCCTTATATGATGTGTTTATAGGATTTTTGGCTAGCACCCTTTCTAACTAATAAGTCGAAATAATACCAACTTAATAGGAATAACACTGTCTAAGTTTTGGCTAATACCCTCTCAAACTAGAGAAAGCTGGAAAGAAGCACTAGAAAACTTTTGAAGTTTTGAAAACATCTTTTAAAAATAGAAAGATTAACTATGCTCTCCAAACTAGGAAATTTTTGAAAAACAAAGCCAAGATAAATTTATTTTTCTCTAAATAGACTACGCCTTCCCAAGAACGGCGCCGTAAATGCTTGTTGATATTTCTTACACGATCCCAATTAGGAAGGCGAAAGAAATATATATGGGATATCTATCTAATCATGTTAGCTTGGATATGGGATTAACCTCATGATCCAACAAAGTGGAGTTAGGCGGTGTTAATAGTGGATGCATCATAGTAACATTATCCATAGTGGAGTTAATCTCACCGGGATATGTACTCAAGGTATACCACTCATTTCTAGGCATTACCTATACACTAGTCCGTCACCCTAACAATAACGCTAAGAAATGCGGGGCATGGTATTCTTGATTGGCCTTGATAAAAGAATGAACATGATATCTCGCAGCGCACGAGATAGAAATACCAATTGTAGCACTTCACCGGGAGTAATCCGGGTATCGTATTTATATTTTACCACGGGAAGGGAGTCTATGGAAAGGTAGAGAGAAAAGGATGTCTAAAGGTTTATATATTGTGATTTAGCTATGAGATCATCCTCTTTACAGTATTATAATGCAGAGTAACCATATGCATCTAACATTACTCAACAGGATAAGTCACAGGATAAAGATAAATATAATATAATTGATAAATACCCAAGTCTAAGATCATTAAGCTACTAGAATCATACAAGCAATTAACATGTTATAAATTAGAATAGAATGAATATTCCTAAGTTACTCCTAATCATATATGTCAATGAATACTACAATTAGTGCAATGCATCTAGCTATCATGGCAAGGTTGGATTACTTCTACACATGGCAAGCATTACCAATGACAAATAAGGGACGAAACTTATTCATCACCGTAATTAAGACTCGACGTGTCCTACATTCGGAGGGTGGATTCCAAAGGACTCAACAGGATTTGTCACTCCCGCGATCTACCACACGGCCGAATATAGGGTGCAATTGCGGATAAACGTTGTATAAACACCATGTTTACACATTGCTTATCACCCACATAGTGATCATCTATATGGATGCTATACAATTCCATGCATAAAATATAAAGCAATCTTACTAAACTAAATATATAATCATAGCAAGCATAAACACATATCAATAAGAATATAATAATTATAAAGATCAAAGCCATAACAATTGTATTCTAAATATAAGAGTACTTACGATTGAATACAAGAGAGAAGTCTCAAGAACGATCCTTGCTACTTCTTGACTAATCAGAACTCAAGATGAACTTGATCTTCAACTAGAACTAGTTAGATAGCTAATTACTTCTAGTATGAACTAGGGCTTATGTCTAGACTCTACTGGACTTGATGGGTATGAGTTGATAATGAAATTGTTATTAGCCTCGTGGTCATTTGGTCTTCTTATATAGTACTTGGCGATGAACGTCAACCCTTGGATCAAACCGACCTTGGCAGCGGTGTAGATACAACCTCAATGTCGGTAGTGAACTGACATAAAAATGTGAGGCTGAGAGGAGGGCCCCACCTGGCGGCCGCCAGGGTGGATCTTGGCGGGCGCCAGGCTGGCGTGCCACCTTGTCTTCCCGTCTTTTCTCCTGTCCTCTGGTGTCTTCTAGAATGTTTTAGTCCACTTTTCGGGTTGATTTGATTCACGGATAAGTTTGGTCTTCATAGGCCTTGTATATTCTGGAACTTTCTCCATTATTCTCTGCATTTACCTATTAGGTCCCTGAAAAGTCACAGAATACCAAAACTCATGGAATTATGTTAGTTAGACCCCTAGACTTATGTTTGGTCTTTGACTTTAGCCCTTAATTCATGTTTTTTAACTTGTATTTTTATGCTTTAAGAGGTGTCAACAACGGGCCAAAATGAGAAAGGAGTAAGGGAGGTAAAAAGAAATCCTTTTCTTTTTCTAAACACTTTTCAAATTGCTTTTGAAAATTGATTTGAACTCAATTTAAGTTTCGCTAAAAACCCGGTCACACCAAAGAGAAAAATGCAAAGAAGCATGAGTGCATCAACCATGAGTCTAGCCTTATGATTGATTTTATTTTCATAAAAATTATTTATTTCCTATATTCAATGCATCACAAAATAGCATAAATAAATCCATTTAACTACTTTAAATACAAGAAAAATTTAGGGTGTTACAATTCTACCCCCTTAAGAGAATCTCATCCCGAGATTAGATAAAGCTTACTCGAACAACTTCGGATAAGTCTCCCTCAATTCATCCTCTCTTTCCCCGTGGCATCATCCTCTCGAATACCGATTCCATCGAACCTTGCACATCTTTATAACCCGGCTTCGTGACTCTATCTCGCCCACTCTATGATCTTTCTTTGGATACTCTTCATAGGTGAGATCATCCTTAACTATGAGTTCCTCCAATGATATTTGCTCTTCTGGTACCCGGAGACACCTTTTCAACCGAGAAATTAACATGGAACACATTGTGGACACCTGTCAATCTAGCTGGTAACTCTAGCCGGTAAGCAACCTCTCCACGTCTCTCGAGATTCCTAAAAAGGTCCAATGTACCTTGGTGCTAATTTGCCCTTGACATTGAACCTCTTAACTCCTCTCATAGGTGACACCTTCAAATACACATAGTCACCTACGTTGAAACTTAAATCTTTTCTCCGTGTATCAGCATAACTTTTCTGTCGTGTTTGTGCTATTCTCAAATTTTCCCTGATCTTCCTCACCTGCTCTTCTGCATTCTTTATGACATCAGGTCCAAACACTTGGGTTTCTCCCGTTTGATTCCAGAACAGAGGAGTTCTACACTTACATCCATACAAAGCCTCAAAAGGTGCCATCTTGAGACTCTGCTGATAACTGTTATTGTAGGAGAACTCTGCATAAGGCAAACTCTTATCCGAACTATCCCCATACTGCAATGCACAAGCTCTCAACATATCCTCTAGTATCTGGTTAACTCTCTCAGTCTGCCCATCAGTTTGAGGATGAAAGGCAGTACTAAAATTCAATTTGGTTCCCAAAGAGCGATGTACCTTCTGCTAGAACTGTGAAGTGAACTGAGTACCCCGATCAGACACAATCTTCTTCGAAACTCCATGCAAACACACTATCCTTTCCATATACAGACTCCGCTAACCTTGCCCCGGGGTAGTCGTCTTTCTTTTGGTAGAAAGTGAGCCACCTTAGTAAGACGATCCACAATTACCCATATTGAATCAAAACCTCTTTGGGTGCGAGGCAACCCCACAATGAAGTCCGTACCGACTTCTTCCCATTTCCACTCAGGTATCTTCATCGGTTGTAGCAGACCTGCAGGCCTCTGATGCTCAGCCTTAACTCTCTGACAGGTGTCACACAGAGCCACATACTCAGCCACATCTCTCTTTAGTCCATACCACTAATATCTCTCTTTCAAGTCTAAGTACATCTTAGTACTTCCCGGGTGTATGGAGTAAGCTGACTCATGTGCCTCCCGTAGGATTGTATCCCTTATTGACTTGATTTCAGGTACACAAATCTGCTTACCAAACCATAGAGTGCCACTCTCGTCCACTCTAAACCCTGGTGCCTTGCCAAAGGGTACATTAGCTACTATCTCTCGAATCTTCTCATCCTCTAGCTGCCCCTTGCGAATTTCTTGTTCCAAAGTGGGTGTTATCTCTAATTCCACCACACTGACAGCCATACCAAGGTTTAATGCCTCAAATTCTGCACACAACTCCTTGGGCATGGTTATTGCTTGGACCTCATTAACATAGACCTTCCTACGAAGGGCATCGGCCACTACGTTAGCCTTCCCAGGATGGTAGTGCACTTCCAAATCATAGTCCTTGATGAGCTCTAACCATCTTCTTTGCCTCAGGTTTAGATCAGACTGGGTGAAGATGTACTTCAAACTTTTATGATCTGTATAGATATCACACTTATGACCAATAAGATAGTGTCGCCATATCTTCAGAGCATGCACCACTGCTGCCAATTCCAGGTCATGAGTGGGATAATTCAGCTCATGCTTCCTCAGCTACCTTGAAGCATATGCTACAACTCTCCCCTCTTGCATAAGAACACAACCAAGGCCTTGTCGAGAAGCATCACAATATATAGAGAAGCTCTTACTCAAATCAGGCAAGGTCAACACAGGAGCAGTAGTCAACCTCTTCTTTAGTTCTTCAAAGCTAAATTGGCACTTCTCAGACCACACAAACTTGGCACTCTTCTCAAGCAAAGTTGTCATTGGTTTAGCCAACTTGGAGAACCCTTCAATAAATCTTCTGTAATATCCAGCCAATCCCAGAAAGCTGTGAATCTCACTAACATTGGTTGGTGGTTGCCAATTCAACACATCAGAGACTTTACTAGGATCAACTGCTATCCCACCATTTGAGACCACATGGCCTAAGAATGCCACTTCCTTCAACCAAAACTCACACTTGCTCCTCTTAGCATACAACCGGTGTTCTCTCGAGCTTCTCGCAAGACTAACCTCAAATGTTCTTCATGTTCTTCCTCGAACGACCTCCTTGTCTTCATCTTCGGCTGCATGGGTTCATCTTCCTCATCATTCCCATCATCATCATCATGGGAGTCATTGCTGTCATGTGAGCTGTCAGAACCATCATCATCACCATCATCGGGATCGCCAGCAGCCTTCCCCGATTGCCCCGGGTTCCTCTTCCATAGGCGCATAGCCCTCCATGGGCGCATACGCCGGCACTTGCTCGCCGTGCATCCACTGGTGCAAGCGCCTCCTGCACCTGGGGCTGCACCACTGGCTCCTGCTCAGGCTCGTCCCACAGAAGCTATGCCAACAGAGAGCTCACAGAACGGCCACAAGTGAACCTCTGCCTCCATTCCATTGACGCACCGTCGTGACACGCTTGCGTGGGGTCTGCTTGGTGCGAGCCATCTAAAAATTAAAATGAAATCAAAATTAGAACCAACTCTTTTATAATAGAATGAAGCAAGTGGAGCATAAAACAAAATTTTCACAAGTAATAATGCTAAACAATAGCAAGAACAAGTGAGACAAAAACTTTTTAAGACGACCATTCTACCTAGGCTTGCGTCCTACAGTCGACACGGCTTTGATACCAACTTTGTCATATCCAATTTATAGAACAAATTGA
This sequence comes from Hyparrhenia diplandra, assembly GCA_015847255.1. Classification (NCBI taxonomy): domain Eukaryota; kingdom Viridiplantae; phylum Streptophyta; class Magnoliopsida; order Poales; family Poaceae; genus Hyparrhenia; species Hyparrhenia diplandra. The sequence goes on from JADLZK010001918.1 coordinate 107,693, forward strand.
ACAATAAATTATATGTGCACCCTAGGATCAATCGCACACATATAATGACAAAATTTAAAGGAAAGAGTATCATCCGAGTGCCTTATTACATCACGAACTGTATCTCATACATAAATATCATAAAAGTCTTAACAATAAAATAGAAACTAGCTAAGCTTCAGGGCGCCTTCATCTCCACAGGGGAAGATCGACCGGTTGACACTCAAGCCTAGTAGTCATCTTCGTAAGGTTGGTAACCATGGCCATCTGTACCCATCCAGGATTTCCCCAAAAATGAAATATAAAGCAAGCGTGAGTACACATCGTACTCAACAAGTATAACATGGGCGTAAATGAGGCTCAAAAAGCGACCTTTGGTTATACCGCGGTAAGCTTTTAGTAAGTCAAAGTTTTATTCATTCTAATCATTCTAAGTTCTCGCTTAAGCTCCAATTATTCCTCAACAATTAATTAAGATCACCACTTGTTCAAGTATCACCATTATTCACCATTATCATCATATTACATTTATTCCGTGAGTTTTCCGGGCCGCTCATAACCGTGAGAGCACATTTTGTTATAACAGTTTTTCTGCGCTGAGAGGTGTACACTTTCACCGTGAGTTATGATTTCCAAATGTAAAGGCTCATGACTTTCATTACACCGAAAAATCATACATAGCCTTTTCGAAAGATTATCTAACAAGTCGGGAGCCGCTATAGGTTTTTGAAGCCGACGATATAGGACCAACCTTCCCGATGGCACAATGACACGCAGCCTATACACAAGGGGACGGGGACCGCACTATACCCAACCGACAACCCCTTTTTGCGCCACAAGGGTAACCCCCAACAAGCTAGACACGAGCTTTCTAATCAACTACGATCGAGCCACATGACCCTCCCCGGTTGTACAGTTTTTCCGGCTTTTTTTGCCGACGGATCGGTCCTTATGGAGGGCCAAGAGCATCGAAGAGCTCTCTCGCCTCGTTGTTTCATTATCATGTTCACCATCACCAACGTCTCATAAATAAGTAACATCATTGGGTTCATTTATCTTAAGTTGAGCGCTAGCATGCTACCCAATGCATATATCCCAAGGTAACAAGGAACAGATAACAAAACTAGGGCCGGTCCTTAAAGCAAATTAATTAAACTCATGCACATGAAATAATGGTTAAAGGTGAATAGGTCAACAAGGTAAAACCCAAGCTATACTTGCCTTCAGCAGGTGGTTGTTGCTGGTCTAACTGGTCCTCGTAGTACTCCTCGTCACCGAAGTACTGATCTCCAGCAAACTGATCACCTTCTACTCAAACACCACGCAACAACACGCAATCCGGAATCATTCATGCAAAGCAAACAAGCCTATCATTAGAACATTGCACCAACAGTACAGAAATAAATTGAAAAGTTTCATAAATCAATCTACGATTTACTACGATCACACAGATATAAAGATCACGCGAATCGGGGCTAAACGAAAGGAAGTTACGAATCAAACAAGGCTAATTAAAGCGAGGTAATTAATTAAATCTAACTGTGAAAATTAACAGTGGCAAACTGAACTAACAGTGGCATAAACATCTAGGAAACTTAACTACGATCCTAACGCAATTTGAACGGATCGATTTGGATTTAAAACGTGAAAGTTATAAGCATTTGAATTCAATGGCAAATCTGTAAATACACGAAAACCGATTTCGAATAAAAACAAATAGATTTCTTTTATAAATCGAGCCAGGGACCTATGCATAAATAACCATAAACCTGGGGACTCTTAAACAAAAAGACACTGAAAGGGTATCATGCGATCTGGGCCGTCGGATCACGTGTGAGTGGCCCGGATTAGATCGGGCGGATGAGGAAAAACTCTCACCGGCCGGCTACGGTCGCGTGGCAGCGCGACCATCTTGGATGGCGGCGTGGTCGCGGAGGCGCTGAAATCCGCGATGCGGACCGCGTTTTGATCTGACTGCGCTTAGGTGAAGTTGGCGAGCGGCGATCTCTTCAGGTGCGTTCTTGCGGCCGGAACGCGTGAGTGCGCGATGCCCGACCATGGCCGGCGGCGGCAAAGTCGCCGGCGTGCTTGAACTCGACCATAGCGGCCATAAACTAACAAATTGACGGCGCGGATCGATCTAGGAGGCAAGGGGGTCTCACCGACGCGTTGAATCGGGCGAGAGAGAAGGACGGCGATGGGCGGCGAAGGGCGGCGGCGGCGGCGTTCTGCACGACCCGGCGAATGGGACGTGAGCAACCCGCGAAATTGAAGTCGAAGGGCGGCCTACCGGTTTAAGACGCCGACCCGACCTCAACGACGGCTGGCAAGGTCGAAGACGGCAGCGGCGTCACCTTCCCGAGCTCGCAGCGAGGGCGGCAATGGCGGCGGCTCGGGGCTCTCGGTGGCTGTGTGCGCGAAGCGCAGATGGGGAAACGCGATGCAGCGCTCGCGTTCGCTTTTTAAAGAAGAGCACCGGCACCTAGAAGGCAAGGCGCGGTGAAGGAAAGAGCGGCATCACCGGGATTTTGGTGCGCCGGGGAAGGAAACAGAGCCGAGCGTTCGTCCTGGTGGAGGGGGTGACGCTGTAGCAGCGGGGCCCGCTGGTCAGTGGCACTGGGCCAAGGAAGGAGGCCAGCAACGCTGCTGCTCCTTGCCTTGGCAAGATGGGTCGGCCCAGGAAGAAGTTCAGGTGCGGGCTCGGTCCAGCAAAGAAAAACAAGGAGAAAGAAGTAGCAGGCCAAGCAGGCCTACGGGCCAAAATGAGAAAGGAGTAAGGGAGGTAAAAAGAAATCCTTTTCTTTTTCTAAACACTTTTTCAAATTGCTTTTGAAAATTGATTCGAACTCAATTTAAGTTTCGCTAAAAACCAGTCACACCAAAGAGAAAAATGCAGCAGCATGAGTGCATCAACCATGAGTCTAGCCTTATGATTGATTTTATTTTCATAAAAATTATTTATTTCCTATATTCAATGCATCACAAAATAGCATAAATAAATCCATTTAACTATTTTAAATGCAAGAAAAATTTAGGGTGTTACACTTGGGCATCTAAATTTCAGATCTCTGAATAATCTAAGTGCAAAGTCCATGGTTCATAGTCTACCAGTCATTAGAAGTGTAGAGAAGGTCTGTGATGGGTGTGCTCTTGGCAAACAGCACAGAAAGCCATTCCCACAAGTGTCAAATTTCAGAGCAGAAAATGGTCTAGAGCTAGTTCATGCTGACCTATGTGGCCACATCACTCCCAAGAGCCTAGGGGGTGCATCCTATTTTCTACTAGTGGTGGATGTTCACAGTAGATACATGTGGTTGGACATGTTGAGTTCCAAAGATCAAGCCCTTGACAGTTTTAAGAGGTTGATGCAGAGGGCTCAAACTGGAACAGGTGGCAAGCTGAAAGCTCTTAGAACAGATAGGGGGGAGAATTTACCTCTAATCTATTCTCAGTTTTTTGTGATGAGGGGGGGATCAAACACTACACTACTACACCATATACACCACAACACAATGGAGTAGTGGAGAGGAGAAATCACCGTTGTTGAAATGGCAAGGTGTCTATTGAAAGCAATGCGGGTTCCTTGAGTTCGGGGTGAGGTCGTCGAGGCTCGCTGTTTACCTGTTGAACCAGGGCACCCACCAAAGCTTTGAACAACATGACCCCCTATGAAGCTTGGCATAAGAAAAAACCCACTATGAGTCACTTAAGAATTTTTGGTTGTACTTGCTCATGTGAAGATTGTTTGGTCCGTGGCTGAATAAACCGCCGATGCATCCAAGAAGCCGGGTGTTCATTGGCTATGAGTCGAGGCACCAAAGGCTGGGCGGGTTTTTGATCCCACCACCAAGAAACTTGTAGTCGGTCGTGATGTCATTTTTGAAGAAAATGTTCCCCGGAATTGGAGTAAAGAAGACAAGAAGATGCCAGATCAAGAAGTGATGCAGACACATTCACAAAAGTGCACTATGATCGTAATCCACGAAAATCGACAATAGAGAATCGCAGACGGATAGTGAAGGCAGTCAGCTTGCCGAGCATGGGCTAGAAGATTCTGTCGATCCAGGGGTGCAACGAGATAAGTTTGCACCACCTAATTCACCACATACTCCAACCTCAAGTGCAGGCCAAGGCATTGTTTATGCAACACCACCAGAACTTCATTCAGAAGAAACATTTGGTGGACCATTGAGATTCAAAAAAGTCAGTGATCTCCTAGATACATCTGAGGAGGTGCTGGACTATGAGTACAGTGGGCTGTGTCTATTAGCTGCAGATGAGCCAAGTGGAGTGGATGAAGCAATGGAGAATGACTGCTGGATCAAGGCTGTGAACACTGAAATGCAGTCAATTCAGGAGAATGACACCTGGCATTACTTAGATCTGCCAAAGGGTCACAAGGCAATTGGTTTAAAATGGGTCTATAAAGTGAAGAGGGATCCAGAGGGTAACATCATCAAGCACAACGCAAGACTTGTTGCAAAAGGTTATGCTCAAAGACAAGGAGTTGATTATGAAGAGGTTTTTGCTCCTGTTGCTAGGCTTGAAACAGTGAGATTACTACTAGCACTAGCTGCCACTGGAAAATGGCAGGTTCATCACATGGATGTAAAATCTGCATTTTTAAATGGTGAGCTGCAGGAAGGGGTTTATGTCCAACAACCTCCTGGCTTCCAAAGCCCCAGGCATCAAGGAAAAGTTTTGAAGCTGAAGAAGGTTCTTTATGGGCTCAAACAGGCACCTAGAGCCTGGAATGCTAAGTTGGACAAGGAGCTGATCGGACTGGGTTTTAGTAGGAGTGAGGAGGAACATGCAGTCTATAAGAAGGGCAGTGGGGATTCTCTGTTGCTGCTGGGAGTGTATGTTGATGATATCATCATCTGTGAGCCTAATACTCAGGTTATTCAGGAGTTTAAGCAGCAGATGTGCAAAACTTTCGTGTATGTCCGATCTGGGCTTGCCGAGTTATTATTTGGGGATGGAAGTCAAGCGAAAACCTGGTGAAATAATTGCGGTCGGGAAAGCATATGCAATGAAGATTATTGACCAATGTGGGATGACTGGGTGTAATCTGAGTGGACACTCCTATGGAGCAAAACTGTAAACTATTACCTGGGAAACCTGGAGCTGTGAAGGATGCAACTAAATTCAGAAGCTTGGTAGGCAGTTTGAGGTATTTGGTGAACACTAGGCCAAACATTTCTTATTCAATTGGTCTTGTGAGCAGGTTTGTGGAATCACCATCTACTGAACATTGGGCTGCTATAAAGAGGATTGTCCGGTACATTGCAGGTACCACTGACTATGGTTGCAGATACACAAATAGATCATTTGATAACTTGAAGCTGCTGGGATACTCAGACAGCGATCATGCCGGGTGACTTGGAGAAGAGGAAGAGCACCACTGGTGTTGTATTTTTTCTGGATGGTAACATAGTGACATGGACCTCACGTAAAAGCGAGAAGGTTGTGTCATTGTCTAGTTTGTGAGGCTGAGTATGTTGCAGCGGCCTCGGCAGCTTGTCAAGGGGTGTGGCTCCTTCGACTCATCTATGATCCGACGGGACATAAACTTCAGAAGTTCAAGCTATTGATGGACGGTAAGTCAGCCATAGAGCTGAGCAAGAACCCGGTGTATCATGAGCGAACCAAGCACATTGACACTCGCTACCATTTCATCAGAGAGTGTGTCAGTGATGGCATTGCCGAGGTTGAACACATCAGTACTGATCGTCAGCTTGCAGACATCCTAACGAAGCCCCTCGGGAGAATCAAGTTCGTGGAGATGCGCCAGAAGCTGGGAGTCATTGATGTTGCACACGATTAAGGGGGTGAAATGTTGACACTACTCGTTCTAATCGTGTCAAGTGTCGTTGTATCCATTTAGATGGATTAGCTAGTTCATTTTGGTGTTGAACATGTTTTGTAATAGCGCGTAGAATCGTGGGTGGAGTCGGAGGCTGCACGTCTCCACGCCATGACCGCGCCCAGGGGGCTCTCTCCGCCGCTGCTCTCACGCCGTGCATGTCGCGACGGGCGACCGCAAATGACCGCGCACCGTGCAGCTGTGAGTGGTGGCGGGGATGTCGGATCGGCACGGTTATAATCAAAGAAACAATGCATCGGGGAGTTGCGCCATTCGCAGTTAACACATTTGTTTCACGCTTTCTCTCTCGCTCCAGCGACGCGGTAGGGTTTTAGTTGACGCGGTCACCACCGCCGGGCGGCGCCGCGCCGTCACCGAGCTTCGCCGTCGTTGAGCTCGGTTCCAACGGGTCTAATGGGACCCTACCTAGCAGGGGTTTACATCCCCGGTGCTTGCACCTTTGCTCGGATTTTTCAAGGATTTACCGGCACTATGCGTTAAGGGGTAAGCAATATTCGTGTTGACAATGATGCGCTAATGGTGACTTAGGGAATCTCTAGATCTGCCGGGTGCTCGGTCCTTCGGAGGTGCTCATAGGAGTAGGCTTTGCGTACGCATGTTCATAAGGGTGAGTGTGCATGCGTGTTGTGAACGTCTGCGTTGTACCGTGTAATTCTAAAAAATGTGGCATGAAAAATCTCCAAACCTAGAACATGTGGGGCCTTCAACACATAGGCCCCATCAAAAAAAAAAAAAGGATCTGGAACCACATGGTTGTAAGGGAATATCCTACAATTAATACTATCTAAAACATACCACATATATTATTACACTTCTGCCGTGCCTGGAATCCTACGATGTGAATATATTTGAATTTTATTTTAAACAAGATCCTGGCCCTTAGATTTTAGATTTGTTCCACAACTTAAATTCCCATGAATTGGTTCTTTTCCTCTTATATCCAATAGATCTATTTGAATCGATAGCTCCTTTCTTTCCAAAAAACTGTGAAATTTAAAGTCCATAATGCAGCTGAGCGATCACATATGTTTGTCGAGGCAAATAGCAATCCATGGGGTCAAGGCTGAAGGCCACACGTGCGTGTGGTTACCAGCGGTGCATCCCCACGTATACAGGCTATGTGGAAGCTAGGATTGCGAACAAGATGGTAGTATGGTAGCTATAAAAACCGAACACCAAACATATGAAGTCGAAACCGAAGTCGTTGGTTGTTATTTATCCTAAGTATTGATCAGTTTCCAATTTTTCAAGACAACACCGAAACACTATAAAACTCATTTCATAGAAAGGGCAAAATACCGGTTCAGGAATTCATAAGAAATGTTTTCTGCTGTGAAGCAGAAATAGTTTACCAAACAATTGAAACACAATGAAACTAAACTTTTGTGTGATGATACAGAACTTCCAACAAGCTTACTTGGAGGTGGATCGCGAATGAGATGGACCTTGAGGACATAATGTGCTGAAATCAAATAAACCACTACACCCTTGGTTCATTTTTTTTTTTTAGATACAACACCCTTGGTTTCATACTCATGGCGCATTTACACTTTCACAGAAAGAACAGGTTTAATACCAAGCCTTTCACCAATATTTACTGGGCGGTGGATAGGTTCCATCAGAGAACTGTCGCATTTGGAGCTACAGTTGAAGTAGACAGCATTCATGTGTATAGGAAGCCAGCTGCCAATCACCAAGAGACTATCTCAAGGCGGACGAATGGAAAATGTTTTCAACTGGAAGACGACCTCGATCAGAGATTCAGTAACTTCCACTTGAAAGAGAAGGGAGGTTTCCCATATTATGTCTAGTACTTTTTATCTGAGAAAATGGCAAGGGTGAAACTTGCAGCACAAGGTTCAGTATGCACAAAATATGGGTGCAAGTGTGAGATCGAATATATAAAAGATTTGGCAACACACGAAGCATTTACCAGGTTGTTATTTGGTGACTAACAATAAAACCCTTGAATAATGGTGGCGAACGGCTCATAATCCGGTGAGCCTTTTTAATATGAATATAGGATGCATCCGAACCCTCTTGACTAGTAGCAAGGATTGCCTTCTAATAATCTAGTTTGTTACACGCTTGCCTCTTTTCCACAACGAGTATACTGTGTGCAGTGATGTTTGCAATGGCACGAATGAACCAAACAACCCGGGCTGCGTTGTGAACCAAACATGTCTTCGCCACGCGGCACCCTTACCCTTCTGGTGCAAAACAGAAACAAAGAGTACATACAATGTTCTATTCAAAAAGTATGGTCACTAACTAGCGCCAAACGGCAACTGCGCGTGCCATCAGTCACTGCGCTGCTCCATGTTTTTGGGGCTTCCTTGTGCCTGCTGCCATGATTGGTGACACGGTGCTCACATTACTGCTGGTGCACGTGCCGCCACGTCAGCTTCAACTAGGATACCTGAAAATGTGGGAAATGGCAAGGACCCCGAGCATGCTTGCGGGACATGGCATCACACAGTTACCAGCTCCAGTGCTCAATCTACGATTATTTTCGTACATCAATGATATGTGCCATGGATACCCTTGTTCCAGATGCCTCCTACTCACAAAGTCACAATAAGCTTCATTGTTCTTCGATCACCCATACTTTCACTCTGTCTCTCCCCATCTTTGTTGCACTTGTTTCAAGCCGATTCCTACCGCTAGCGCCAACACACACAAAGATATGTACTTATAGGTAGGAGTCTTAGGATGTTAGCGTCATATGGTCTTTGTCATTCATTATTTCCATTTTCAAGTGCATATAACCATTACATTTATTGTCTACCAACCTGTCTAATTAACGTGAAAAATCTAAACCATTCTTCATGCAATCCATTCATTTTCTGAATCTGGTGAATTAACTTCTTTGCTAAAGGATAGGCCCCTCTAAAATCTCTGGCATGGGATTGGAGTGTGGAGATCGAAGTACCTAGCCTCAATGCTCCAAGTGCTCTACATCTAACAAAATCAGCTCGATCTGAATCCCGTTTTTTAATATACAAACACCTCACCTCCACCAACTCTGTATCCACCAAAACTCCAGATCTGAGAGCCACATTCATGAATTTTCGAAGTGCTCTACAAAATTACCGACTATGCCACTCGTAACACAAAAACAATTGTTTGATAAGATGTCGCAAGCGTCCATCGATGTCTTCCTTCCTTTTACATCGTCGGTGTGGTTCTCGCCGAGTACCACACCCATTCACCGGCACGCTGGGCCATCCTCACCGGCGATCGCATACCAACACCTACCACGCGAGTGCCGCCAGAACCCTCCGGTTGTGTGTCATGCCCCACAAGGCACTGCACACAGTCGCGCCCATGCCCACCACCGACCACCACCCCGCCCACGCCGGCCTACACGGCCATGCCTTGCCACACCGCCGTTCTAGTCGCCGCCTCACACGGGGCTGCCGACCTCCACTATCGTGCTCTTGTCAAGTTCCTAGGAAGAAGAAGACTCTGACATGAGGGGCCCATAGTGTGAGTGAGATAAAGTTGAATAGGAGCTTCCTTTGACGTGCAATTTGTTGGGCCGCATTTGGGCTTCGTTCCAATGTTTAGTTGTGTATTAATTAGTTGATAACAACACAAACTATCACAAATTCTGTTCCACCGCCTTGCCACCTCCCCCATCTCCGGGAACTCTCACGGGTTGTTCGGTGATGATACTCACCTCTCTCCACATCGCCCCTCTTCCACCTTCCCCATAGCCGAGGAATCGTCTCCTCGCTTCTCATTCAAACCCTAGTGGCGTTGAGACGGGCTCGCCGGAGTACGAACTTGTGTTCCCATCGCAGCAGAGAGTTGGAGGATCCGTGATAAGGAGAAGATCACGAGATTTCCGGTTGATATCTCGGGCGGGGAGATTCAGGAGCAAAATTCAAAGGAATTCAATCCCATTTGAAGCAATTGGGCGAGAAGAGGTGAAGCTGAAGGCAATTCCAATCTCGCTGAAGTGGTGCTCCAATGGCGGAACAAATGCGAGAGGAGGAAGAGGAATTGCCACCCGAAAAAAAAGAGTTCGGTTTGAAGAAGGCTCGAGCAATGGCCCCACGGGGCGGCGACCATGGTTCGAGCCACCTCCAAAAGTTCGAGATCGTACGGGTATACTTGGACATGGAACGTGGATGGAGCCACGCGACAAGCATCCGTAGGATGGTGAGGTTTTGGAAATTGGTACAATCCGGGGTCCTCATGGTGAAATCATCCCACAACCAAACCCTAACCCACGGCGGCCGCCGCCATCTACCTCTCCCCCATGTCAAAACATCCACAAAATCGTTAGCCACTTTTGGAAGAAGACCACGAGATGAATCGTGGAGGGGGAAGGTGGGGGGGATGGAGGCAGAGGGTGGGGAGGCGGTGGAGGTAGCAGTGGGGAAATCAAAATTAAGGTGGAGGAAATCGGGGACGGGGAGGATTTGGTGGTGGTGGCGGTGGTTTCGGGAACCGCTTTTTGGGAGAGAAGGGAAGTTCGGAAGGAAGAAGAGAGTGCCGAGAAGTCGGATGGCAAGGGCACCAATCAAACAAGTTCCCGAAAAAAATGGGATAAGGCTGTAGATATGCAAGCTTCTCGGGGAGAAGAGCGTGGAGATCACCGATCGGAGCGATCAACAAGGGACAAGTTCAGGCAAGGCCATGCAAGGTGATGCGTAGCTAAGGTAATCTCGGTAAACAGATTCTGGCTGGTAACATCAAGGGTCCATGTGAGAAGCGTGGGTTGCATAATCATGAGACTAGAGGCGTAGGAAAATCGGATGTGAGATATGTGGTTATACCAATCACTTAGCATATGATTGTAGAATGTGCTTGCCTTGGAACTATGGACCTGAACTTTGTGCTGCCCAAGTCGGAGATCAGTGCTTCTTTTTCATAGAAGAATGTATTGATCCATCCATGGCAAGGCAAAGAGAGTGTATTGGAATCATTGACATCATCTCAGGAAGTGCTACAGCAAGACAAGTGGAACAAGAATTTGATTATTTGGAGGGTTCTGCTTGGAAATGGAATGCTATAATGGTCACTGACAAGAGATACATCATGATATTTCCCAATGCCAAATCTCTCGAAAGATTGGTGCAAGTTGAAGAGAGGATTAGCAATGAATGTAACCGATGCCTACATGAAGATCAGTCAATCCGAGGGAGTTGAATCTGAAGAAACTTTACAGCAAGCTTGGTTCAGGGTGGGGAAGATACCTGGTGATCAGAGGTCTTTGATGACAATAGCAAAAGTGGGTGCTCTAGTTGGAAAAGTGTGTGAACTTGATGAAAGTACAAGGTTCAAAGCTGAGTATGTGAGAATGAAGATTGCATGCAGGAACATTCACAAGGTTCCAAGATCGCCTGAAGCTTTCACCGGTATGCACAAAATAAACTTCACTTTTGAGAGAGAAGAGATAGGGGAAGTTCAAAACAGGACTCTTACTAGTGGGATCAATGTGGGAGACAAAGAGCCACCAATCAAGAAATTTAAAGGTGATGCGGGGAAGAGCAACTATCACCAATGCTGAGTCCAGTCAAACAGGAGAGATTAAGGGAAATGAGTCAGCTAGTCGGTCTAAGCAAAAAGAGAATAGATGCTTCAGTGCAAATGGTGGCTATCGGCAAGAGCTCGAACAAAAGTACCGACAATGACAAGGCGGCACCAAAGATAGAGCAAACAGCTTTCAAATCTTATCACGGTGTGATGATGACAACAGCAAAAAAGATAATGAAACAGAGACTGAGAACACCAATGAAGTGGATTATGAATCTGAAGATGGCAATTCTCTTCCAAGCAGGAAAAGATGAGGCAGGATCCAGTGGCAAGGACATCTGGAGGATGGAGTTGGACAGTGATCAAACAGCTTTGAAGCATGCTGAAATCAAAGAGCAGCAATACTTGATAGCCGAGAATGACAAGGAAGTTTTCTTCAACTCTCAAGAGAGTGTGCTAACTACTGTGGGTTCTCGGGGAGACCGAAATGGAGCCGAAAGGGACTCTGCTAAGAAGGTGAAGGATACAGACAAGTCAAACACGGTTGATACTGCAAGAGAACTGGAAATCATTGATCCTATTACTAAAGAGAACAAGAATGTGGTTATTGGGAAATCAATGGAACCAAGTATGACAAAACAGATAAAAGATCAATTTGATGGTCAGCAAGAGGAGAGGAGAAGGAGTGAAAGACTCAAGAAAGATCTTTTGATGACTACATCAGAAAAAAATGAAGAATATGCTAGGAAGAGGCATTTGAAGGTAATAAAAACAAACCATGCCTTCTTCCAGTTCGATCGATTATTATTACATGATATGGCTAAATGCATGGGTGTTTCGTTGGTTGTGATGAGTTTGCTTCTTTAAATTTGCTTGCCGATCTAGAGAAAGCTAAACTGAATCTTTTGAATAAACAAAGTGAATTAGCTAAACAAAAGATTAATGAAGAAAATTTGAATTCATTCCTGATAATGCCTGTTTGGATAATAGCAATGATGTGAATGATGATAGTGATTTGGATGATGTGGTGATTTTTCAAGAAAAAGCTAAGAAGTCAGTTTATGGAAAAAACAAAAACAATCCTCTCCAAGTGGGAGGAAGAAAGTTCAGGAAGGTTGTCACTCTTCAGGTCACAAGGTTCTTGTGGACCTGAAGAGAAAAAAAAAAAAAAGAAAAGTTATAAATGATAAGTGGCCTTATTTGGAATTGTAGAGGCATCGAAAAAAGGTGTCTCTACTTTCTTAAAAGACCTCATATATGAAACACAGATTTCATTTTATTGGCTTACAAGAAACTTTGATTGAAGATTTTTTTCTGACTCTATTCTCAGATCATTTGATTGCTATCAGTCATATTATTGGGTTTGGAATCCTGTTAAAGGCAGATCTGGAGGTATTTTGTGTGGTGTGCTTTTGGAAAGATTTGATGTAGTTTCTTTCAAACAAGGGGAATTCTTGATTCAGATAAATCTATGGGACAAATTTGTTAAATGTAAATGGAATCTAATTGTGGTTTATGGGGCTGCACAGGAAGAGAGGAAGATAGATTTTTAACAGAGTTATCTCACTACTATGCTAGTTCGGTGGAACCTTTTGTGGTAGGTGGTGATTTTAATATCATCGATATTCAAATGAGAAAAATCCTATTGATGGTGTGCACAGATGCACTCCAATTTTCAATTCATTAATACATTTTTATGAGCTTAGAGAGCTCACAATGACTGGGGAGTGTTCACTTGGTCTAACAACCAAACTCCACCAGTTTTGGTTAAACTGGATAGAATTTTAATGACAAAAGAATGGGAGGATCTTTTTCCACAAGCTACAGTTAGAAAACTTGTAAGGGATATTTCGGATCACAATCCTTTAATCATTTCTTCAGGGATGGCTACAAAATCACCAAAAATTCAGTTTTCATTTGATCTTAATTGGTTGAAAAACCCTGATTTTTTCACCAAAGTTAAAGAAATTTGGGACAAGCCATGTAGAGCAAAATCCACTTTGGATAAAGTGTGTCAAAAGCTGAAACTCATTAAACAGTTCTTTAAGGGATGGGGTTTTAATTTGCAAGGTGAGTGGAGGAAAAACAGGAAGTTGTGGAGGGAGGAACTAGCAGAATTAGAACTTATTGAGGAAAATTCAGATCCGAGTAATGAGATAGATAGGAAGGTGTGGCTTCTTTTAGAGAATACGAGGAGTCTTCAAACCGAAGAAGTTTACTATCATGAAAGAAGCCATGAAAAATGGTTGCTAAAAGGGGATTCCAACTCGCTTATTTTCATAAGTGTGCAAGTGGTAGAAAGAGAAAGAATACAATCATTAGTTTTGATAAGGATGGGGAAACCATAGAGGGAGATGAAAAATTTGCTCAAGCATGCCACTTGAGTATTATTTTTGAGTTGTTTGGCCCTCCGGTGATAATGATATTCAGATTGATAATAGCATTTGGGAGAATATTCCCAAAGTGTCGATAGTGAAAATGAATTTTTGTGTAGAGAATTTTGTGAGAAAGAAATAAAAGATGCTTTAGATCAAGTCAAAAAAAAAATAAGGTGCGGGCCCGGACAAAATTCCCATAGAATTTTATCGAGCTACTGGTTTATTATCAAGAATGATATAGTTCTGTTGTTTTCAGGATTTCTTTGACAACAAGATGGAAATTAGTAGATTGAATTATGGTATTATATCCTTGTTGCCAAAAATCAGTGATGCATCTCGAATTCAGCAATATAGGCCCATTTGTCGTTGAATTGTTTATATAAACTGTTTACAAAGATTTTGACAATCGACTTGAAAAAGTAGTCGAACAGTTAATTCATCACACTCAAACAAAGCATTCATGAAGAATAGACACATAGTGAGTGGGATTGCTTGTTTGCATGAAATTATGCATGAAACCAAAAAGGAGAAAAGAAATTGGTGTAATTTTAAAATTAGATTTCGAGAAAGCGTATGATAAAGTGAAATGGGAGTTGTTGTTTACATGCTGACAAAAAAGAGGATTTCATCCAAAATGGTGTAATTGGATTAAAAAGGTGGTTTCGGTGGCACTTTGTGAGTGTAAAGATTAACAATACAATTGGTCCCTATATTAAAAGCTACAAAGGGGTCGACAGGGGGTGCATTTGTTATTCAATTTCGTGGCTGATTGTTTGACAAGAATTGTGCACAAAGCTCAAGAAAATAAGTTGATATGTGGTTTGATTAGTCATATAATACCTAATGGAGTGGTGCTTTTACAATATGCGGATGATACTATTGTTTTCCTTAAACATGATCTAGAAAATGCTAATAATCTTAAATTCCTGCTATGTCTGTTTGAGAAATTGGCTGGTCTGAAAATTAATTTCAATAAGAGTGAAATCTTTATGATCAATGATAATGATGATTGGGGGTCTGTTTATGCTCATATGTTTGGATGTCAAATTGGCACTTTCCCTGTTAAGTATCTAGGGGTTCCTGTGAGCCCTAGTAGACTAAAAGTGAAAGATTGGAAACCTTTAATTGAAAAAGGAAATAAAAAGCTGGATGTTTGGCAAGGGGGTCTGACATCTATGGCTGGTAGGAAAGTGTTAATACAATGCAGTTTGAGCAGCACTTCCACTTATCACATGTCTGTCTATTTGCTGCCAAAAACAAATGTTGATGAATTAGATAAACAAATGAGAACATTCTTTTGGCAAGGGGAGTTCTAAAAAAAAATCTTGTGAAATGGGAAGTTATTTGTAAAAGTAAAAAGAAAGGGGGACTAGGTATCAAGGATATTAGGAAAATGAATATGAGCCTTATGACTAAATGGTGGTGGAAACTTGATACAGAAGAAGGGCTTTGGCAACAGATTGTTAAATTCAAATATTTGAAAGGGAAAAACATTTTTGAGGTCAAACACAGGTTAGACGATTCACCAATGTGGGCTAATCTTTTAAAGCTTAAAGAGATCTACTTGCAAAATAGAAAGGTGATTTGTGCTTCTGGAAATGTAACTAGATTTTGGTGGGATGAGTGGTTGTATGACTGTCCTATCAAAGATAAGTATCCTGATTTGTTTGTGTTAGCTGTGCGTAAAGAAATTTCTGTACGGGAAGTAAGAAATGGATCTTCAATCACCTTTAGAAGATGGTTAGATATAGATATGAGAAGCAACTGGGATAGCATTAAGGATGATATGAGTAATTTTGAATTTAAGAATCATGATGATTGCATTTTTTGGAAGGCTGGGAAAAAAGGTAGATTTTACTGTTAAATCCTTGTATGACTCTTTGACCATTTCTGATGTTGGTTCATATCACAAAAAGATCTGAAAGGCAAAATTCCAGAAAAAATTAAAATGTTTTTGTGGCAAATTTCTAGAGATGTTGTTTTGACTAAAGAAAATATGATGAAAAGAAACTGGAAAGGTGATACTTCATGTGCATTCTGTAATGAATTGGAAACTTGCTCTCATTTGTTTTTCACTTGTCATGTTGCTAAGGTTATCTGGAATGTGATGGCAATTTGTTTAGGAGCTTCTAATATCCCACAGAACTTTAATCAAAGCTGGGAATGGTGTCAAATGTGGTTTCCCTCTGGAAGTGATTTTCATGCTATTGGGATTGGTGCTTTATGTTGGGCTATATGGAAATCTAGAAATAAGGCTGTTTTTGATAAAAAAGATCATTAAGAACCCAATTGCAATTATCTGTCAAGCTCATACATACATGATATATTGGGCAGGCTTGTTTGCTGCAGATGACAAGGAATTTTGGATATCCAGTGCAAAATACCATGATTCACATTGCCAAGAAGGTTCTTAAAGAACAAACCGCAAGGCAGATTGATCATCTTCTCTTGCAGAGTCCCGAGGGGAGGACCTGGACGAATCCTGAAGAATGACTGACTTCAAACGGTGGAGTGGAAGAAGCTTCACATCAGATGGCTTTGCTCAGTCAAGTGTTATCAAGTCTTTTGAACATGGTCTATGTCTTTCTTTTGACAGCAGTGTGCTGATGTAATAATGGTAGTTGTCAGTTCAGCTAAACGTTTGTGACCTTTGTTGGAAACAGTTGTCTTGTCAGGTTTAAGCTAGCTTTGGTTCAGTCAGGTTTAGCTTAAGTCAGTTGCGTATCGCGTTAGCTCTTTCTGATTGGGCACTTCGGCCTACATCTTTGCTGTCTGTATCCCTCTCAAATGCTGTGCATTTCTGTTCATCTAATGGAAATGAGTTATCTCGGTTGGAAAATCACAAATTTAAAAAAAAACACACAAACTATTGCATGCATTAGCTTGCCACATGCTTTGTGGTGCCTTCATCTTCATCTCACATGGCAAAACGAAGCTACACCTAGTACATCCTATTCTAGATTTGTTGAAAACAAAAACACAGTCGATCCTACGATAATTTACATAGAACAACCAAGTACTAGTAAAGAGTGACGGAAGTGATTAAATACCTAAAATCACTAATGACAATGACTTGTAACGTTTTATACCAGTGATCACGACACATTATTAGCTCTTCATTTAATAACCTGTATAACTGTTTTTGCCTGCCACTGTATGTGTATATATGCCCTGCTATGAAGCTTCAGCCTCACTACTTTCCTCGCGCCTTGAAAGTGTCAATAAAAGCACCACTAATATCTGATTATACTCTAAAAATTTAGCTTTCATTGGTGAGTAAATCCGTATATAAATATTGCCTCCTTAAGTATGGCATAGCTAGAGTGAAATAGGGTGAGTTATGATAATATATAACATATATAAGTGAAGCGACGGCGCTGAGTTGATGACACTAGCACCTTTTTCGCTAGGACTTGAGAGTGGACACCCTTAGAGAGATATTCTATTGAGGATGGGACACATCTGGATTTTTAGTACTAGTGAGAAGAGGAAAGCAAGATAGAGCTCAAGTCTGCTATGTACTGGAAGGTCTGTTCTTCTTATGGGCACCCCAGGGGAATCTTTCAATTGCAATTTTGCAAATGAGATTCTATGCAAGGCGACCCACTCACCCCTCTTATTGGTTCTAGATGCATATCTGATCCAAGCATTGCTTAACAAAGCATCCCATGCTGGGGTTCTTGAACTTGCATCCTCTTAGTGATAACTTTCAAGATGACTAACCAATTGTTCACTATGCTGATGATACACTACTAATAATGCTGGGAGATGCTAGAGTGCTTTTTAATCTGAAAGGCTTACTCAGATCATTGTCTGATTTTACAGGTTTGCATGTCAACTTTGCAAAGTTTTTCTTGGTGCCTATCAATTTCAGCATTGAAATGGCCTTCATCCAGCCAACACTTTTGGGCATCAAATGGGTGATATGCCTTTCACCTATAAGTCTGCCCTTTTGGGTGTCAAACTTTGCAAAGTCGTTCTTTGTGCCCATTACAGCATGCAGGATAATATGGACTACAAGAAGCATATCATATTCGATAATGGACAAAGAAATGTTGATCATTGGAATTGCAGTTCAGAGATGAGCTTGGCTTGGTATGCTTTGTGTAGTTCCTTCCTTTTTTTCTGTTTGGGTCCGCCATGTATTTGCCTACTGTACCTATTATTTTTTTATTTAATGGAAAAGAAAGAAATATAGGGGGCTCCTCTACTGGCCGGTTCGGACAATAAAAGTATGTGTTTACATAGCCGTCCGATGCTTTAAGTTTGTTTTGCAAAGGAATCAGCTAACTTTGATTTTCGTTGTGATTCCTTTGCAATGAGCTAGTTTTGCTTTACACAGCAAGAATCAACATAATGAACATTTGCAATTGGTTTAACATGCTTCTGTCATGATATATACATTTCAGATATATGGCGTACACATCCGTCATGACATATTGGCAATGGTGGGAGGATCAACATTTCTCCGTGCCTCCGATGTACAAGGGTATCTTGACGTTCACCATGGCTCAAACAAAATTGCAGCACCAAATAACTGTAGATGACATCGTCATTTGGTGGTCTCTGCGACCAAGGGTCCATAGCGGACAATAAGCCTCAAGCTCCTGATGTATCACTGGACCACGTGTTCTTCCATGACGGTGGACGACATGTGCTTTTCGTGCTAATAAGCCTCAAGCTCCTGATGTATCACATTCCGAGTGGCAGCCTTGGCAATTTTACCTTTGATCTCTTACTACAAAAATAATTACCATTCACTGATTTCTTTAGCAACTCCACTGTGTTGTCTAGCTTTATTTCTAGGCCCATGTCTTGTATGGAACATTTATATTCTCATTATTTTACCCAACAACAAATAGCGCCGCATTTAGAGCATGTTGGCACGGTTTAGGATGCTACTGAATTTATCCTAACATAGTTTGGCTTTATAGGTTGCATGCATCCTCAAATGAGCCTGCTTATTTATTTCTGTATGTATAGTTGCTTTATCATCTGTGTTACTACATCGAGATAGCTCTAGCTACATATGAAAAGTATATAGCTACATACACCATGCTTCCTGTTTTATTTCTGTATCAAGACTGTAGGACAAGCACCCTGAGCAATTATGAAAAGTATGAAAAGTATACTAGCTACATGAGAGGGACAAGGACAGCATCTGATTTGGATCAAGGGTGTAGATTTTGTCAGTAGGTATAGGAGGCCGGATCAAATGACTGGTGTTTGGCATGGCCGAGATTGCATTGGTTGGTATTACTATTCACAACATTTGTAGTTTGACAGTTAAATCAAATCATAATTCTGAGGAAACATTGTCTGTCTTAAATTGCGACAAGATAATACATGGTGTGACAAGAAAAGATCCGCACCACGACGCAGCATTGACATTATAACATATTAGTTCCTCAAAGAGTCAATTTTTTTCTCATTTTATGTCATGCCATTTATGAATTATTACACATGTTATTAATGAATCCGTCGGTTAAGGTATCTATATTTCCTCCTCAGGAACTACTAGAGTTTCTAATAAAACTACATGCGACAACAAATGGAGTCATGCTTAACCTTGTACATGGTCCGGTTACAAACCGCCCAACGCAGGAACCAGCCCATTACAAACCGTATTTGGATTCCCAAAAAAAAAAAAAAAAAAACAAACAAACCGTATTTGGAGGCCTTAGATGGGTTGGCTTGGTTACGGTCCAACCGCGGTACCCATGTCTTCCTCCTCGTCGAAATGACGGAACAGTCGCCGTTGGCGATGGCGGTCTCGCCTCTCCCCGCGACTCCATGGACGCATCGGAGGCCACACCAAGGCAGCGTTCGACTGGATGCGGGCGCTGGACCCGGATAACATGTCGAAGATGCCTGCTGCTGATCCAAGACAACAGCGACAAGGGGCTCATCAGCCTCGCCTATGGCCCCGACCACCTCATCCATGCCTTCGCCGCCGCCGTGTGCGCCAACCTCACCGCCGCAGCCGTCAACTCCTCCAGGCCGTCCTCCCCGCCGTTGCCTATCCTTGGCCCGCTCCACCAGCCCGCCCGGCGGCCTCTGACTACCACCACCAGTCCCCCTTCGCCGTCGACCACACGCATGGGTACGACTATGAAGGGCGGCGGCACTCCCGCATCCGACGCGCGTTCTTCCCGATGACTAGGACTGCTGGTCCCTGGCTGGTGCCACCTGCCACTGCCGCAGCTTCTCGCTCAGCGATGCCAATCCAACCAATCGAAGAATGAATTGAACCCGCCGAAACCATGAAACCCGTCGAGACCAAACCGCTGGCACACCTTCTTCATTGGGTTGGGCTGGGTTTTATCCAAAGACCGGATAAACCGGACCATGTACAGGGTGAGTCATGCTGTCCTGCCCACAATTTAATTTTTACACCCTCAACAGAAAATAAATACACCAATGAAATAAAGTTAGATGTGGTCTCTGAGGGACCATTATTTTTCAAGCATGAGAACAACTTGTAGCCATACCGTCCTGGTTGCTACCCATAATGGAGTAGTCAATCCCCAACCAGCCAATACAATTCAGATTTGTTTTCCACCTGGTTGTTATGACCTGTTCTCTGTTCAGCTCCTGACTGTTCTAGGCTAGGTCTCTTTAAACACAAAATTGTAATCTTGAAATACAACAAACCATATATGCGCACCGTGTCTCCAACAAACAATTTACCACAAACGCTTTGCTGGTTAAAGGGTGTATTCTGGCTCCATCTTGGACTTCTGCTGGATCTGAAACTCCTGTTGCACCCAATACCCACTAATTAGATTCCATTCATGGCTGGTATGCCACTGAATTTACCATATTGAGATGCTATATATATATTCCTTGTGCTCATCAATACCTTGGACGATAATTTGTATGTTATTGTTTATCTGTGTGCAGATAACTATATAGGCATAGAAAAACTAGATAGGAAACGTAGATTTTAGGCTGTCATTGATTCACACGTTCACCAGGTAGGTATTTATAGAACAAAGTATATAAACTTGAGCTACCAGGGGCAGGTTTGTGAAGTAGTAATCATTAATATAATAATCTGCAGTGATGCATCTAATTTTCATTGAAAGATAGACAGGGAGTATTACATACAACTCACAGGATGGGATGAGAGTATTTATATCTTCCCAGTACATGGACAATAGAGTAAAGTAAACTATTTACAATAATATAATGTGAAGTAAATTCACTCATTTGTGTGCAGATGTGGTTAATTGATACTATGTTCTATAATGAATTACAAGTAATTTTCTACGATGTAGAGTAGATAGAAATGTTATTATACTAATGATGATTGGAATCAGAACTGATGGCAAGGCTATAGTACATACAATTAGCAAACACAAAGGGTTTGCAACAATTTATCATCGAATGGTCGACTAAGTAACCAGCAATGATACTTTTTCTAGAAATGAACAACAAAATGGAGCAAATCCAAGGCGCTCACACACACCACCACGGTGACACCTTCCAGCAGGCTGTTTTTATTGTCTATCATATGGAGGTGGATCGCTGATGACTTGGACATTGAGGCCACAACATGCTGAAATCAATAAACCACTACACCCATGGTTTCAGACTCACGTGGCATTTACAGTTTTACAGACAAAAAAAGGTTAACCAAGCCTTTCACCAATATTTACAGGATGGAAGTTCGCTTCCATCAGAGAACCAATGATGATTTGGTGCCGAAGTTTCAAGTAGATGCCACTCATGTGTAGGAACCCAGGGGCCAAACACCAAGAGACTATCTCAAGGGAGGAGGTGCGCCATTTTTTTCTGAGAAGATGGCCTAGAGCTGAGATTCAGTAACATCCATCTTAAAGAGAAGGGGAGAGGTTCCATATCATGTGCACCACTTCTTTCTGAGAAAATAGGAAGGGTAAAACCTACTATAGCACAATATTTGGTATGGACATAATACTAATGCAAGTGTGAGAGCATATACCAGATTTGGTAACACACGAAACATAATAATGGTGTGGAACATAAAGTCACAAGAAGGCTAGCTAGAACGTAGACAACTATAAGTGCGTTCATGGCCATTCACTGGAATAGTACGAAGGGCTACTTAGTGTGAATAACATCAACCTGCAAAATATACAAAGCCTATGCAATAGGAATATTAAACAGATTATTCGTCTGAACCCTCTTTATTAGTAGCAAGCATTGCCTTCTAATAATCTAATTCGTTACAGGCTGATCGCCTCTATTCCACAATGTATACTGTGTGCAGTGATGTTTGCCAGGCGCAAATGAACCAACCCGGGATGCATTGTGAACCAAACATGTCTGTGCCGTAGATAGCCTTGTTCCAGATGCCTCCGACTCAGAAAGTCACAAGAAGCTCTGTTGTTCTTGGATCACTCGTACTTTCACTCTGTCTCGCTAGCAATCGCAGACAAGAATCTGTGCCGTAGATAGGTAGCCACGTTCCAGATGCCTCCTACTCACAAAGTCACAATAAGCTTTGTTGTTCGTCGATCACCCATACTTTCACTCTGTCTCTCCCCACATTCTGCACTCGTTTTAAGCCGATTGCCACTCGATCACCAGCCGCCACACACAAGGGTCTTTACTTATAAGTGAGATTCGTAGGCATTTAGTGCCATATGGTCTTTGTCATTCTTCATTATTTCAATTTTCAAGTGCATATTGACATAATTATATTTAATGTCTACCAACTTATCAAATTAAGGAGACAATCGGAACCATTCATCATGCAATACAATAATTTCTGAATCTAGTGAATTAACTTCTTTGCTAAAGGATAGGTCCCTCTGAAATATCAGTTATGATATATAATTAGTGGATTGATCATGGAGATCTTAAGTACCTCACCTCAATGGACTGTCTGGCCTTGTTTGGGACAGCTCCAAGTGCTCTATATTCACCAAAATCTGCCGCGGATCCCATTATTTTTTGTCCAAGCCACACCTCCGCCATTCCGCAAAACTCTAGATCCAAGGGCACATATCTATGGATTTCCATTATTTTTGTGTAATGAGTGGTATGGTCCGTCATTGAAGTTGCGACGTCAAGGAGAAATAAAAGAGCCAATCCAACCATTATTTTTGTGTAATGAGTTGTATGGTCCGTCATTTTAGAGAACCGAGCAGGACTGACCGCACCTGCAAGTCTCTTGCCAGCCATGACCATCGTGTCATTCCTCTTGTTCACCGTGCCCATTACCGAAACGATTTTGCAAGCACCGACCGTTTCTTTTCCGTGGCGGGCACATAATTTGCCCGTCCACGGTTAATGCCCTGCCACGGAAAAAAATTATTTTCCGTGGCGGGCATTATTACGCCCCGCCACGGTTAATATTTATTAACCGTGGCGGGCACATTAAGGTGCCCGCCATGAAAAATTTATTTTCCGTGACGGGCAACATTACGTGCCCGTCACCTAAAATACCGGCCCAATATAGAGTCCGGGCAGCCTAAAATCGCGCACCTAGTATATAAGGACGATGAAACCATAGGAGCCCCAATCATTCAGTCGAGCCCAATCATTCCAGCCGACACTGAGCCGCCCCTTCCTCTTTCTCGCGAAGACCAGCGCCGCCCCTTCCTCTTTCTCGCGAAGACCAGCGCCGCCCCTTCCTCTTTCTCGCGAAGACCAGCGCCGCGCCCCTTCACCGCGCCGCCTCCTTCTTCTCGCGCCGCACCTACCCCGACCCCGGATCGGCTCCCTCTTCGACGGCGGCGGCCGGACGGGGGGCGGCGGATCCGCGCGCCCCTCTTCTCCGGCGGTGGGCGGCGTGAAGATCCGGCGGCGGCGGATGGATCCTCGACTCCACCAAGCGGCGGCGGCGGCGCGCCGACTTTACCAGCGGCAGCGCAGCGAGGGCGGCGGATGCGCCGTCGAGAGCGGGCCGAGCACGGGCGAGGTGGCGGCGGATTCAGCGCTGAGCCGCGCGACCGGCGGCGGATCCCGCACTCCAGCTCGCTAACGGGCGGGCGGCGCCCGCTGGCGGCGGCGTCAGCGTCGGCGGCGGGCGTAAAGGCATCACGGATCCGGCGGCGCCCAGCGCGGCGAGCGTGGGGGGCGGCTTGCAGGCCTAGATGGGGCTCGGCGGGCCCGTGGATGGGCTCACCGGGCCTATCTAGGGTTTCTTTTCTCTTTTTATTTTTTCAAAAATATTTACCGTGACAGGCACTGTAGCGCCGCCTGCCACGGGTGATTCATTCACCATGACGGGCACCGTAGCCCGCCACGGAAACCCAATGATTTACCGTGACCTCTTGTTAGTGACGGGCTCCAACGCCCGCCACGCAAAACCAGAAATGCCCGTCCACGGAAAACTATTTCGGTACTAGTAGCGCACAATGCTTGTTTCATACACCCTATGAGAAAGCTAATTGGTCCAACTACCCGTGCATCACCCTCCAAGCTTAGCTCCACCCGTCTAACTCTGCCATGCACATTGCCCCAGAGGCATGTGTGCCCATGCCTCATGCTATATTTTTTTTCACATAAATGGATATGGAGGATTAAAGATTTACATTTACTACATGCTTTTCATACAAAATGTATCTAGAAGGGGAAAATGGAAGAGCAAGGACTAGAATCTTTGACCTGCTGATGTAGGCTACCTTGTGGAGGATGAGTTCATTGTTCTAGCGGAGAAGGATGCCAGTGGAAGTCGCTCATATTGGAGTTTAGCTGATCCACCTAGTTTGAGAAGGCCTGAGAAAATGGTATGCTGTACAGTCGTTTGAAAATTCTCACTTGATGGTGGATGACAAGAACTCTCACTGCAGCTAAGACCCAAGATCCTGATGTATCCCTTTCCCAGAAGCTTGTGCAAGTTATAGCCAATGGAATTTGTACTCCTCTACAGACATCCGAACACAGATGCGTATTGTGTCTCTTATGACCAGGCTACCACAAAGGCATTGCTGGCACAGGGGTGGATCCACCAATCTTGGTGAAGCCTGGCGGGCGCCAGACCTCCCAGCGACCATACATGAAAAGCCCTCTGCGTACGTCTACTTCTTTCTGTCGGCGTCGCCTTGTTGTTTCAGTTTGTTCAATCTCAGGCAGACAATACTGGCCGCCCGTCACAATGCTGCACTGCACTGCTGATTAAACAATTCTGGTCCAGCTGCAATGCAGAGGGGAAAAACAAAAAGGTAGGGTAAATTATTAATTCAATCTATTGAAAATTTGATTGGCCTAAATTGAGCAATTGATTTACTGTATTTTTTAGTTGATAGATACTTTAGCACCATTTCTGGGACAAGTGCGGATACAAATATTGCTGCACCTCATTAAACAATTGATGATGCAGCTAGAGGTACAGATACTTCTCCTCAACCTGAAGAAACAATTGAAATTGCAGCAATTGGCACTACAGAATCTGAAGAGCAGGATGGGGTAACTCCCATTGTGGAAACAAAAGCACAGGCTAAGGCTGCAGCTAAGGAAGAATCAGAAGAACCAGGAGGTGGCGATTGATATGCTGAGCATGAGACTTGATATCATGATGTGATCATGAAGCGGTTTCCACTAGATCTTGAACTCCCAATGTATCTCGTTCCCACTAGTAACAATCCTTTCATGGCCGCGTTGCTATTGAATTCTGGATGCAATGCTATACCTTGGGGCTCAGGAGCACCTTCCATGCATGTTCTGGATATATACAGGTGTCTCTATTAAACTTGAGAGCAAGTGATTTCAGATCTCAACCTCATCAGGGTGCAGCTAGCTATTATGGGCGTAGAAAGTAAACTGTGATTTCACAAGCTAATTAATTTTTCAACCACCCACAGCCTACTTGCTAGTTACATATTGATTGAGTGTTGCATATATATAACTGGACTACATACACATGACCTACCGAGAGCATTGTTACTAAAATTGACATTAGTTGCAACGTGAAATGACACTAACGTGAATGTCAATCCCCGTTTTCGTTAGGGCAGGGGCATTCCAAGTTTTTTGGCACCCCTGACGTGGAACTGTATAGTGGAGCGTGCTAAAAAAATTAGTGACAACCGTTAAGTAGCTATTGTGCGCATCCGGTATGATGTTAAAAAGTTATATATCCCTGCAGGAACTTTGCTAAAAAATTACCGCACCAAGGGAAAGTCTTGCTTTCGTTCTTTTTTATGTTGTAGAGAAAAGGACCCTTAGAGAAATTTATTAAGATACGGACCGGTACTTATCATTAGGGGGGGTCAGGAACTGATTCCCAATTAAATTTGAATGGTATAATAACAGTACCTTATATGCTATTTTAATTCAAAGCATACGTCCCATGATACAAATGGATCCTAGAACTATATTGACTACTTTGATGTCTGGCCGTCGGTGACTCTTCAGCGATCGAGCCACTACTGGGTGGGGCCTGTGTGCCCCAGCAGCAAATTGGTGAACGAGTGCATATGTTTCCCTTGCTGCAGGACCTCAATTACCACAGGACGTTGAGTGGTGTGAGGGCAACTGTGAGCCCTGCATTCGGGGAGAAGTGGTGGACAGAATCGTAGTGAGGTGTTGCTAGGCCCCGCTGGTGGATTCAACAACAGGCAAACCAATTTAATTAAGAGGACGACATTAAAATAGAATGACCATGAAAATTACTTTCTCTTCTTATTTTGTTTTGCAATGGAATCAGCTAATTTGATTTTCATTGTGATACCCTTGCAGGTAGCTAATTAAGAGGACGACATTGCTCTGTGCCTGCTCCAACAAAATTGCAGTGCCAAATAATTGTGGACAACCTCCTCGTCCGGAGCAAAAGTTGCTCTTCTTGATTGTGCTGCTTGACCATCACTGGACTGTGAATTTTTCTCTCTGCAGCCAAGGGTCCAAAATTAGGGCTGTCACCTCTCAGTGGCTGTTAGCGGTAGCGGTGATATATGTACTACTACTATAGTACATTTAAATTATCCATTCCCTCAATATGGTGACTTCCCAAATCTGAACCTTTGATCAAAATCTCCTTATGCATCCTATCCTCATGTGAAACCTCTTCAAGGGATCATCATCGATATACCATTGCTATGACGCTAATTCTTTGGATGGATGTGTGGACACTACTGCTTCACGAGCCAAGTTGGGAACTGATGACTACCCTTTGATGGGTGAGGCTTTATAGGCATGCATAGTGAACAATTGCTTTTTAATCTTTAATTTATTACCCATCCACACCTACCGGATACACAGGCACACAACTATGCATATATATTGGGGCAACATCCACAGATTCACTTACAAGGTATACAGCTCTACAGTCTACACAGGCATTCACACACGTGAAAGCACAGGATTCATAGTTTCCCTTTCATTTTGGGTGACTAATTTAATTTGGTGCAACAGTTACTTTATAATAACAACAGAAACTATATGTATTTGCATGCTATCTCCACATGGCGCATTGAAACAACACGTAACATACCAATTCCAGATATGATGGACAAATAAGCATGCCATCATATGGTAATCATTACATAGATCGAGCAACCAAATAGTGACGACAGATGTCAATAAGCTGCTCAAATCACTAATGATTCGCCTGTACATCCTATGGTAACCATTGTAGTAGAATGTTGAGTACGCGAGGGCAATTGTGAGCACTGCATGTGGACGGGATGGCGGTGGCCCCTGTAAATCGAGCTGGTCAGGCCCCTCAGGTGGCTGTCAAAACAGGCGGACTAAATGAATCGGATGAAATTTGAAGAGAAAGACCCATACAATTAGAGCATCTCCAACTGTTTTGCATATTTGAGTTAGCATTTGTGAGTGTTTGCCAAGTCTGAAAATAGAATGCAAAGCTAAAAATATGGTCATCTCCAAGAGTTTTGCCATTTGGACTTGGCAAAACAAAAATTGTGGGCCCTCCTGTTTGGCAGTTGAACTGAGTCTCTTGCCTCTCCTCCCGATTTATTTCTTTCATGCGTCCTGCTCGTGCGCTGAACGCGCGCTGAATGCTGCCACCGCCAGTTCGTTAAAGGCTGTCGCCGCCCATGCACACGTCAATCACCTCATGCATCGACAAACTTGATTGCTCAGTGATCAGTGAATCTGCCGGCCAAAAGATGGAGACAACGGCCAACACAATACTGTTGTTTGGCACTCAATGAATGTTGTTCGGCAGAAACACAGAGCGACAGGAATGGTTCGCGCATGGGGAGGGTTCATGCATCGCAGATGAACTTTCAGGCGCCTTGGGGGAGGGAATTTCGCGCCGTGTGGGGACGTATGCCAAGTATGACTTGGCTTGGCAAATTTGGGAGTCTAGGGGAAGAATTTGCCATGTTTTGCAAAAATGTCAAGTGAAATGCAAAACTGTCTTTTTAATGTTTCGGCAAATTTCAAGAATGACAACCCTGTTTGCAAAACTGTTAGAGTTTCTCTTACTAATTATAAAGTTCCCTGACACTTATGACTTTATGTTTATGTTTTACTTTGGAAGGAACTATTTCTTATTTCTTAGTGATGTAAACCATTTAACATGAGCAATATATTTTTCTTGTCATCGGTTAATATCTGGTAATGCTGATAAGATATATAGTGCATGGGGATGCTACAACCTAGAGACAATTGTGCAATGATACAGCATTGTCGATCTATTGATAGAGGTTTAGATTTGTTATATCATGACCAATGCTGCTTTGGCCCTCGGAGGAAGCATGGCAATGCTTGCCGAGACATGAACGACTTAAGCTCATCCTGCCAAGGTGAAACTCAAGCTGAAACTCCTGACGTGTCTCATTCCTTTTGAAGTGGAAACCTCACCAATGGTGACCATCGATTTTGTACATACTTCCATTCTACCTAGCTTGCTCATGAACCTCCTCCCTTTTACATCGAAGCCATTCACTTACTGTGGGGAGGGTTGAATAATGTTGTTCTGGATGTTGCCTCTGTTCTAGCTTTATACTACAATTGACTATCTGAATTTGCTCTACTATAGTTAACGGTGGATGCCTTCCAAGAAGTAGCCTTTCATTAGTACCCAGGACCGACGTGTCGGAGATGTCGCCGAGGCAGCAGGCGGCGGCTGCCATGTTGTGCACAGTGCGGGTAAGTGCAGCAAGTTGGGAGCCCCCATGTAGTTGTCGTCATCATGCAGAGCGGCTCGCTGATGCTCCATCTCGATTGTCCTTCCCCATCTCTAGTTTTGTGGGGTTGGAGTCGATGTTGGTCTGCCATGCCTTGAGGTTCTCAACCTTCTCCTGGATGTAACCACAACCACCTCCAAATCGCGGATCTGGCGGATTTTGGTGTACCAGCGGGGGTGTCGAGGAACAGCGAGAGCAGGTCGGGAGGGGCCTCAGGGTCTTCCATCTTATTGGTTAACAACAGGGAATCTTGAAAACAGTTAGTCTAGTGACCCCAATTGCAACTGCAATTCGGAATCAACTCAAACTAGTGGCAGTGTCCCACAGAACTTATTAGTTGCAAATGTCTCTGATCGAATGCCTTCCTTGCTCCATCTATGGTGACATGGACGAGCCCTGTACGGGAAGCAGCCCACTGGATTCAATGATCCCGGATTGTCCTGTACAAACAGTGTTATAATAGGATATTTGGTTAATTTGTGCTTATTTAAATAATTTTGAAACTAGCAATGCATATTGATAATTTTGAAGTACATTTGAGGTGTGGATGAGTATCTACAGCAGCAAGCAAGCAAGCATGTAACAGGAACGAGCTAAACCAACAAAAAAAATGTAACAGCAATTCGACTCCTATATTCTGGTTTCCAATTTTCTACATGTGCTTGTACCAATTTCATATGCCTAGTTCATAGTTCAAACTATACAAACCAAAAGGTTCAGTTTCTCATCTTAATAATTAGCAGTAAAGACATTGTCAGGGAAGCTAGGTACCGGTCAGATATAGAGGGCTTCTTCTGTACCCGGTCGGAGTGAAGGGAACCTTGTGAAGGGCTGTACCCGGCCGGGAGCTTCTAGAGAACCTTGGGAGAGAAGGATCATGTGGCAGGATCACGACTGGTCTTCCGGAAGCTAAGGCTCAAGGTCCCGATGCATCACATTCCCATGGCAGGAGCCCTGGCAAGCTAGGTACATGTGTCTTGGACCCACGGGTGAGGGGAGCCTTGTGAAGGGCTGTACCAGGGAGCTTGCAGAGAACCTTGGGAGAGAAGGATCATGTGGCAGGGAAGCTCGATCGATGGTCGGATTGACGAGAAGCAAGGAAATTGTATTTGTACCTACGCACAATTTGGTACCGGTGAAAATTCTCTCATACTAGTGGTCTCCTAGAAGCTAAGGCTCAAGGTCCCAGTGCATCACATTCCCATGGCAGGAGCCCCGGCAATAGTTATCATTGATTTCTATCTGCACAAATACTACTTATTTTTTGCATGCCTCTTCGCTGTAGATTTATTTATAGGGGCATTCTTGTATTGATCGTTTGTGTTTTTATTGTCTCACCCACCAAATATAGCTACATTTAATTTAGAGAACATATATATTTAACAAATATTCTAGCTATATATAACGTTAGAATATATATAATGTTGGCATGCCTCGAGCAAATTGTGTGTTGCATCCATAGAACTGGTTATAGATGACGAGAACGTGTTAGATGCACGATGTTACATGCATGATGAAAGGTCTACCAAGCACAATGAACATACAAGTCTTGATCGGTTGGGATTGACGCGCGCCTCCTTCCCTGATATGAACCGGGTGTGGGAAATCAGAAGACCGGCAGCTGTACCTGCTCAACTCCTCTCTATGTACATCCTGATGTGTTGTTGGCACCTTTGGAAACACCACAATGGTGTGGTGTTCAAGCATGACAGCCCAAGTCTCGATCGGTTGCTTGCTGCTTGCAAAGAAGATTGCAAACTGGAGTCACCGTCTCCCGAAACGCCTTGACCGCTTCTCTGCTGCTTGGTGCACTTTATTTTCAATGTTTTAGCACTCTTCTTGTATTTTCTCCTAAAACCCTTGTTGGCCACTGGCCGTGTACTGTTACATTTCGGTGCCCGTCACCGTCCACTACCGGCTTGCCGTAATCAATGGAAAATCATTCAGGTGGGGCATTCAGGTGGGGTCTCTCAACCCCCCCCGGTTCTACATACAAGAGACGTGGTCATGCTGGTGCTGCAAGTAGTAGTTAAGATTATCATGTCTCTAAATGATTTTAAATAATCAAGTAGTTAAGTACAAAGTTGCAACTCTGTTCTAGGTAGTTTCTCCCCACCCCCTCCAGTCCAGATCTGACGGTGGGGAGAGCGAACCTGGTGGTGGGAGAACAGGCTGGCCAGTTCTGTTCTGTTTCCTTTTTTTCCTAATGAAAAGGGTAACTCGGTTATTTTTCTGATTAATGCGAACAGCAAAATTGGGATTTCCATCATTTCTGTCTCTTACCGTTCTCCTCTCAATAGCTCCAAGCTCCCAAACCGCCACTGCCACTGTCATGTTGCCATCCTCGCGCGGCCTCTCACACCATGTCGCTCTGTCCACAGCACCGCCATCTGCAGCCGATGGAACTCGAAAAATTCATCTCTCAGCTCTAGCCACCATCATGTGAGCAGAGATGTGGCAGCAGTAGGCGAGCTTGTGATCCAAGACACTAAGGCCACCTTGCGGTAGCCCTCTTCTAGTTCACGTTGACTAGCCTGCTGCCTCCATATACAGGATAAGCTTGCTTAGCCTCATTATCCTTTCGGTGGATCATTTTGTTGCTAATTAAATCATTAATTTGTAAAATGAACGGCCCCAATGTATGGCAAAGGTTTCAGGATGCCCCAAGCTGGGCTGGCCTCCAGTGGGCAGCACTACTACAGTAAAGTTCTGTAGGGGCGGCTCGTTTGGAGCAGTAGGGGCGGTTTTTGAAACCGCCCCTAACTCTCCGTTCCTACAAAGTGAGACCCACTGTAGGGCGGTTCCCTGCCGCCCCTACTGTGGTCCTTTGTAGGGGTGGCTAATAAGACTAACCGCCCCTACAGTAGGTTTCATTAGGGGTGGCTCAATATAAAACCGCCCCAAGTGAAGAAATCTTTGTAGGGGCGGTTGTTTCTAAAGCCGCCCCTAAAAAAAGGAAATACTGTAGGGACGGTTTAATCTAAAACCGCCCCTAAACTGAATTTGGTGCCAAAAAAAATTCAAAACTGAAATATACATACTCGCCTCTATAAACATCTATAATTTACAATTCTCACAATACATGTACATATTATATTTAATAAGCATCTATAATTCATAATTCTCACAATATATATACATATTATATTCAATAAACATCTACAATTCACATAACTCACAAAGTATCATCTCCATTACTCAATCTTACAATAAACATGGTTTATTTGACATAAGTTACAAGTTCAATCTCATCTCTTAGTTCACCTCCCTATTGCTAGCCTTTCCCACTCATGAAAATGTTGAAGTAGTGGATTCCTCTGCAACTCGGAAGTACGATCAAGATAGCAACCTTTTGGATGTATAGCATGATCTAATATGAAGTCACAAAGGCTAGCCACGAGTTCCAAGAGGTCATCATCTCGGTAAGGGTCCCCTTTTGTCCCTACCTGGCGTCTCGCCTACACAATTAGGGGATAATAAATAGTTAGCCTATATATAGAAACACATAGTGAGCATATACATAGAGAGAGAGAGGAATGAGCATATATACCAAGTCCGGGTGTCTCAGGTATGAAAGACTGTTACTCATCGCCATGCATACGTAATATCCACAGTGAACACTTCCAGGCTTTTGCTTGGCACACTGTGTATATAAAATTGTTAGCAAATGCATTTGAGATTATGCAGTACTGAGGTAGGTCATACTTACACAAGTTTCTGTTTTGACGCACAGCTCACCCTTCATTCTGGCAAGATGTCTCCCATTCAACTTTTGATTGAGCCGCCCCTACTGTTACTATAGCAGGGGCGGTTCATCCCCAGCCGCCCCTACTGATGGAACGCCCCCACTAACAGTAGGGCGGTTCATAACACGAGCCGCCCCTACTGTGCCTTCAGTAGGGGCGGCCCGTAACCTGCTCCCCGGGCCGCTCGCATTAGGGGCGCCTCGTAAAACGAGCCGCCCCTAATGTAAATGGGGGGCGTTCTTACAGTAAGTTTCTGTAGTAGTGCAGGTATATAATCCACAGAAGCACGTAATAAATGGATAAACATTTGATCGTACATGGCAGCCGGTTCTGGACATACACGAGAGGTCGAGTACATGCATGGACGACGGAACCTTTCCAAAAAAAACAAACGTGAGCAGAAGGAACACAATGCATTAGTACAAATATACATGCTTACTAGACAAAAATGTAGAAAATCTCATCAACAGAGGCAGTTTTCTTTACTGCACCACCAATGTAAATACATGATTTATACTAGTGGTGTATGACTATTTACTCTTGTGGTTCATAGCCCAAGGCCCAGATATTTTTTTCTACTGATGCCTTGTCCTTATGAACCCTTCGCCGAAAAACATTGACACAATCAGGAAATATCTGAATCAAATAAACTCTAGACCATGGTGATGAGATTCAGATCACCACACTCATGTCATGCATGAGTGTTCCATACTCGCCCTTGCTTCAATTGTGGAACCCGAATATAATCTGGAAGGGCCACGAGACAAAGATGTATGCGGCAAAGCACGAATCGCCTTGTACAAACGGCAAGGTAGCATAATGGTCTTCGGTGGCTTACAGATATCTTTTGACACTCCACTGTTTCCCGTGGATGTAAAACTCACTACTACAATAGCCTGCTATGGGAATGCCACACATTTTGATTAGGGGTGGTTCACATTTTCAGCCGCCCCTAGCACAGTAGGGGCGGCTAGTGTTACGAGCTGCCCCTACTATTATTGGGCCAACTTGATATCCAGCCACCCCTATTGTGACTTCCATCGAGGGGCGAATGGAGGTGAACCGCCCCTACCGTGACTAACGATCAAGCGTGAGCCGAAGATGAGAGCAAAATTCGTAATGCGATAGGCAACCTTGTAAGAGATCAGTTGAACCCAGCTATCCCATCATGGCCACAAATACCAGAGGAGACAAAGAGGGGCCTATGGAAGTTGTTAGTCCCCCTGTTTCATCAAAAAAAAAAAGTTGTTAGTCAATTTTAGGTTTCCATCTGGTACCGAGGAGGCCGTGAAACGTCAAGCCTATATGACAATGGGGGAGATATTTCGACATTGGAGGTGTTAGCTCAACACCAAATATATCCAATAGGGCAAAACTTCGTTTCACAAGTATCGAGAGAATAACTTAGAGTCAATGGGGACGAGCTTGTGGCTCAAAAGACTACAGCGGAAGCATTGGCGCTCCTCGGTGCCCGTAACATATTGAGCCACTCCGCTTATCCCGCGAATCGTTGACTCGGTGTGACAATGAGTTCTCAAGTTGGACGATGAAGCAGAATATTTCTTTCCATAGTACAAAAATTGGTGAGTGTGACCTGCTGGCCTTGGCGAACCACGACTTGTAGTCGGGTTCGGGATCATCTCATCGGGCTTTTCGGGAGACTTGGCAACCTCCTTGGGTGGAACCGGGAGGCCGGATCGAGAGTCTCCGCCATCCGCGCTCCGTTGATGGCCGACATCACTTGCGCTTTCCACATCTTGAAATTGCTCCGTCCCTAGCTTGTCGGTTGGCGGATAACCCGATGCAAAGGCAACGCCAGGGCGCGGTGGATGATGGCATCACTATGGAGGTACCAGAATCAAAATGCTCGATTACCATGTGAAAGTTAGGGTAACGTGATGCCCGTTCGCTCACGGCTTCATGTTTATATAGGATGGGATGCACCCCCACCGTGGTATTACAACTTGTATTACAAGGCGACTTACACTACTACGAGAATTGATTTTTACGAGACACTTCCAAATGATTTATGGTGGCGGGCATTTAGAAAACCGCCACGGTTAATACCCCGATTAATCATGGCGGTCATTTTTAATTAACCATGGCGGTTTTAAAACCATCGCGGTAAATAGATTTACCGTGGCGGTTTTTAAAACCGCCCAAAAAATTAGGCCCAAACGTCCAGCCCCGGATGAGCCCATACAGCCCATTACCATGTCAAGCATATAAAAGCAAGAGAAACCGTAACATCTCTCCCTCACCCCTCCCCTCATCCCCACTCCTCCAGCCGCGCCGTCCACACTTCACTCCACCGATCTCCCTCTCCACTTGCACTTCTCTCCCTCACCCGTCCCCTCATCCCCACTCCTCTCCACCGCATGCATCTCCATGTGCGGCCTCTCGATTGCATCTCCCTCTCCACCGCATGCACATGCACCCTCTCCACCGCAGCCGCCCGCGCTTGGCCTCCCGTCCCGTGGACATAGCGACACGGCGGCGGCGCGCACCGCAGCCGGGATCCACGACCACAGTGGCGGCAACCACGGCGGCGGGGAGCGGCGGATCCGGCGGCGACGCTTTGCTCCGGCTTCAACGGCGATGGCAGCGGTCAGGCGGCGGCGGCGGCGGCACTGCGCTTCGTCAAGGCGGGCCGGCAGCGAAGCACGGGGGCGAATCTGGTCTTGGGGCGCTGCGGGCCGGGCGGTGCTGGAACCCAAGCAGGGTGCGGGCGGTCCAGATCGGGGCCCATTTGGGCCTGGATGCGGGCTTTTTTTTTTTCTATTTTTTTTTATTATTAACCATAGCGGGCATTTTGTCCGCCACGGAAAATCGGCCATTTTCCGTGACCCTCCGTCCATGGCGGACAGAAAAACTGCCACGGAAAATGTTTTTTGTCCGCCCACGGAAGTTCGTTTATGCAGTAGTGTTAGCTTACAACGAAAAACAAGATAACAGAAGATTACAATCTGATTTATCTAACGTACTCCTTGTACAAGTAACTTAACCATCAAGTCAAACATACAATACTGTAACACGAAGCCTGGCTGACGTGACACATCGTTTAACACTGTCCCTAGCATGGCCTGTCCCTGTCCCTGTCCCCGGCGTGCCCCTTTCCTCGGCTCAACGTGCCAAGGGAAGCAGGGGTATATGGTCTTTATTCACACCTCTAGTCTCTTGAACAAAATAGTTTAGGGGACCACAGTTTGTGCCATCTTTAGTCTCTAGTATTCTCTTGTCTGTAGTCCCATGGAACCAAACAAGCCCTGTTAAATGTATTAAGTACACGTGACAATATATTCTAGTCTAGGTTCATTCTGTTGTAATCCGGTTGTTAGGATAGAGCCTAGATTAGTCTTGGTAAGTAAGTAGATACGCCTTGTACTCCAAGGTTGTTATACCGTGATCTTGATCACCTTGTAACCCAAGATGTAAACACCTGGTGGGGGTTGTTCTCACCAATATATAACATGTACCCGAGGCACCAGGAGAGGTAACCTCGTTCACACATTTCCACATGGTATTCAGAGCTTTCTTCTTAACCGAACTCAAAAATGGCGCAAGATCAATCTTCTTCCGCTGCATCTGCCATACAATCTCTCGTCACTTTCCTTCCCGTGACAGAGAAACTTACCAGAGCCAACTACCCCTCGTGGAAGGCTCAAGTCACCTCCGCCCTCCAAGGCACTCGCCTTAGCCGCTACATCCACCCAGATGCTGCGCCGCCGGACCAGTATGTGCCGGCCAAAGACCCCAAGGAGCCGCCGGTGGTAAACGCCGAGTATGAGACCTGGATGGCCAAGGATGGCCAGGTCCTCAACTACCTTCAGACGAACATGTCCAAGGAGATCCTTGGGCAGATCAACTCCGAGAAGACGGCCGCCAAGGCGTGGGCGGCCATTGAGGCAATGTTCGCCTCGCAGTCCAGAGCCCGCATCATCAGCACAAGGATGGCGCCGCCACAGCGTCCAAGGGCTCCTCGACCATCGGTGAATACTTCACGAAAATGAAGGGGCTAGCAGATGAGATGGCATCTGCTGGCAAAAGGTTAGAAGATGATGAGTTGATTTCGTATATTCTAACCGGGTTGGATCTTAAATTCAATCCTGTGGTGTCTGCTATTACTGCTCGCGTGGAGCCGATCACGGTTGGTGAGCTGTTCACCCAGCTTACTAGCTTTGAGCAGCGCCTTGAGATCAAGGGAGGTGCATCTAGAGGCACTTTCCAGTCGTCGGCCAACCTTGCTGCAAAGGGTGGTCGTGGTGGCGGTCAAGGAAACTTCAACCCGCCGGGGGAGGGCGTGGTGGTTTCGCGGCGCTGGGCGGTGGTGGCCGCGGTAAAACGGTGGTGGGCGTGGTGGTCGCGGTCGGTCGGCGGCAGCTTCCAAGCTGGCCTCATTTGCCAGCTGTGTGGAAAAGAAGGACATTCCGCCATCAAGTGCTTCAAGAGGTTTGATGCCTCTTTCCAGGGACAGCAGAAATCGGTGTCGTCGGCAACTACTTCGTATGGTGTCGACAGCAATTGATACATGGACACGGGAGCCACCGATCACATCACTGGTGATCTGGAACGCCTGACGGTGCGCGACAAGTACAACGGATCTGAACAGGTCCATGCTGCAAACGGCTCAGGTATGGAGATCAAACATGTTGGTCATAGTGTTTTACGCACCCCTTCTGCTTCCATCCATCTTAATAACATTCTGCATGTCCCTAAAACAAACAAGAACCTTCTTTCTGTTCATCGTGTTGCCAATGATAATAATGTGTTTCTTGAATTTCATCCAAATCATTTTTCTATTAAGGAGGAGGGAGACGAAGAGAACCCTCCTCCACAGGCAGGTGTGAAGGAGGCCTGTACCCGCCGAGATCATCATCGAATAAGTCGTCCCCCAATAAGCAAGTCCTCGGCGCCATCAAGCCGAGCATTTCATTGTGGCACTCTAGGCTCGGCCACGCGTCAACTTCTGTCGTGCAGCATGTGCTTAGCCACCACAAACTTTCATTTGTTTCCAATTCCAATAAAGGGCATGTGTGTAATGCACATCGCCAGGAAAGGCTCATCAATTGCCTTACCCTCGCTCCACTAGCGTTTACGCTAAACCATTAGATTTGATTTTTTTTCGGATGTATGGGGACCGGCGCCCACCTCTGTTGGGCGTCCACAGCTACTATGTTAGCTTTATAGATGATCACAGCAAATTCGTTTGGATTTACTTGTTGCGTCACAAGTCTGAAGTATTTGCATGCTTTCATAATTTTCAGCACTTAGTTGAACGGCAATTCGATCGAAAAATACTTGCTATCCAGACAGATTGGGGTGGTGAGTATCGATCCTTGAACGCTTTCTTCCAGCGCATTGGCATCTCTCATCATGTCTCTTGCCCTCATTCACATCAGCAGAATGGTTCTGCTGAACGTAAGCACCGGCATATTGTTGAAGTAGGGCTTAGTCTCCTATCTCATGCATCGATGCCACTGAAATTTTGGGACGAGGCTTTTCTCACTGCTGTTTATATCATTAACCGATTGCCATCCAAAGTCATAGCCAATGATACACCCCTTCATCGACTCCTTGACCAAAACCCAGTTACACTCAACTTCGAACGTTCGGCTGCGCATGCTAGCCGAATCTACGTCCCTACAACACCCGCAAACTAGCCTTTCGTTCCAAGCCATGTGTATTTTTAGGCTACAACAATATGCACAAAGGGTTCAAGTGTCTTGATCCCTCCGAGGGGCGTGTTTATATCTCAAGAGAAGTCACATTCGATGAGCAAGTCTTTCCCTTCTCTACTATGCGTCCCAATGCCGGTGCTCTCTTAAAAAAGGAACTCACCCTTCTTCCTGATATTCTTCTCAATCCTGTCCATGGGGCTGCTAATTCACATGACCACTGTGTACGATCTCATATGCCAGCTAACCCTCCCGTGAGTGCAGATGATTATCATGATTTTGCAGATTCAAATTCGGTGGAAAACGGTGAAGATCCGAGTCTCCCGGTGTCTCTACCGACTCATAACGCATGTGTCGGACGCTGCTGGACCTCGATCGACGGGCGGCAGGAACTGGGGATCGTCTTTGGGATCTCACCCAGTCTCACCTGCGGCGGATCGGTCGGCTGGACTGTCGACCGGTGGGATGGCTCCGCGACGGATCTTCAGCGGTCAGTCCTCCTTCGTCTCCTCCGGCCTGCGTCGTGCGGATCGGCGCAGGCGGATCCCATCCACTCGAGCTGGGATCTGGTGCAGGTTCGCTGGATCTAATGCAGGGAGCGGCACCGTGGCCTCTCCTGTGGTCGCCAGCAGCTCCATCAACTCGCCCTGTCACCAGGCTTCAGCAAGGTATCAGCAAACCTAAAATCCCTACTGATGGTACTGTTCGATTTGGTGTATGGCAGCCTCTGTTGATGACGAACCTGCCTCAGTTGGTGCTGCATTGGCTGATCCGGTGGGTTGAGGCCATGAATTCCGAGTACCAAGCATAATTGGGTGTAAATGGGTGTATCGTGTCAAGCGTCGTGCTGATGGTACTGTTGATCGTTACAAAGCCCGTCTTGTTGCAAAAGGGTTCAAGCAGCAGTATGGTCTTGACTATGAAGAAACATTCAGTCCAGTAGTTAAAGCTGCAACTATTCATTTAGTTCTGTCGATTGCAGTCAGCTTGGGGTGGTCTTTACGACAACTGGATGTTCACAATGCTTTCCTTCACGGTGTGTTGCATGAAGACGTGTATATGCAGCAACCTCCAGGGTATGCTGATCCATCTTGTCCTTCATATGTGTGCAAGCTTGATAAAGCTCTCTATGGTTTGAAACAAGCTCCACATGCCTGGTATGATCGCTTGTGTGCAAAGCTGAAGCGTTTGGGTTTTCTACCATCTCGAGCAGATACTTCTCTCTTTTTATTTCAGTAAAGGTGGCATCACTGTTTTTGTGCTTGTTTATGTTGATGATATCATTGTTGCAAGTTCATCTAGTGCAGCAACAGATGCTTTGCTCTCGGCGTTGAAGAGTGATTTTGCACTCAAGGATCTTGGTGATCTTCATTACTTCTTGGGCATTGAAGTCAAGCGGGATCATGATGGGCTGGTGCTGTCACAAGGTCGTTATGCTTCAGATATACTTCAACGGTCTGGTATGGACAAATGTAATACAGTTGACACCCCTCTTTCTACTGCACAAAAGCTAAGTCTCACAGATGGTGCACGGCTTAGTGAGGCTGATTCAACCCGTTACAGAAGTCTAGTTGGTGCTTTGCAGTATTTAACTCTTACCAGACCTGATATTGCTTTTGCTGTCAACAAAGTTTGCCAATTCTTGCATGCTCCTACCACAGTTCATTTTAGCGCCGTTAAAAGGATCCTGAGATATGTGCGTGGGACAATACATTTGGGCCTTCGGCTGTGGAAGTCTCGGTCTATGTTAGTCAGTGCTTTTTCAGACGCTGACTGGGCCGGCTGTGTTGATGATCGTCGTTCCACTGGTGGCTTTGCTGTGTTTCTTGGCAAGAATTTGGTGTCCTGGACAGCTCGCAAGCAAGCTACAGTATCTCGTTCTAGCACTGAGGCGGAATATAAGGCTCTTGCCAACGCTACAGCAGAAATGATGTGGATTCAAAAGTTGTTAAGGGAACTCAAGGTTGTTCATCCTCCTGGTGCACGTTTATGGTGTGATAATTTGGGGGCTACTTATCTTGCTGCCAACCCTGTATTCCATGCTCGCACGAAGCACATTGAGATTGATTATCACTTCGTTCGAGAACAGGTTGCTCAAGGCTTGCTTGACATTCGGTTCATTCATACAGGGGATCAGCTTGCCGATGGCTTCACGAAGCCCCTTTCTCGAGCTAAGTTAAAACAATTTGTAAGCAATCTCAGTCTTGTAGGTGGCTGAGATTGAGGGGGAGTGTTAAATGTATTATGTACATGTGACAATATATTCTAGTCTAGGTTCATTCTGTTGTAATCCGGTTGTTAGGATAGAGCCTAGATTAGTCTTTGTAAGTAAGTAGATACGCCTTGTACTCCAAGGTTGTTATACCGTGATCTTGATCACCTTGTAACCCAAGATGTAAACACCCGGTGGGGTTGTTCTCACCAATATATAACACGTACCCGAGGCACCAGGAGAGGTAACCTCGTTCACGCATTTCCACAAGCCCTAATATGGTAGAATAGTACTTTTGCAATTTTAGATGGTAGAACACATGGTAAAGACGAAGCTTCCCAGTTTTAGTCTGCCACTCAGATGGCATATTTTAATTTGAGATCACCTGATGGGCTATCTGAGTGTATTTTTTACTAGGAAGAAAACATACAATGTTAGGATGAAAGGAAAATATTCATTATTTTCTTTCTCTCTGAACATATGCTAACTCGTTGAACTGGTTTTTACCTGTAATAAACCGAGATACAGGCTCAAGGATTTCTTTGCATTCTATCCAACACGTAGAACCTGTAATAATAATGTCAATTAGACCCCCAGTACTCAAAAGAGACATGACCACGAAGCTCTAGTTTAAAGCTTTAGTCTGCAGCATTGACCACATGGTCAAGATCGAGGTTGCTGTAACTGCAGCTTTCGGCTATATCGATGCGGCTGGAAGTCCTTAGTTTGAAAGGGTGCCCTGGCTAGAGCAGGAAAGCAAGGTCGGCCGAAGTAGGTTCAACTTCCTGGACCGGTTCGACCAGTACGCCTTGCAATGGATCATACCTATGATATAGTAGAAAACAATGAGAAAGTAGGTACCATATGGGCGGATTGTGGCTCATCAATCTAGATTGAGGAGGGCACGAGCGAACGGTATTCATGGCTGGATCCATCGATGCGAGATCCTTCAAGCTATCTAAGACTCATGCTCCAGATGTATCACATTCCAAGCAGCAGCCTCGGCAATATAGCTACCATTGACTATTCTTATTATGTAAACATGGTTGTCAGCCATTGTTTTTTATCCCTTCGTTGGTGTAGCTTTACTTATAGGCGCATCCCTTATATGATTGAACATCTATGTTTACATTGTCACTCACCATACAGCTACATTTAATTAGAGCACACCACATATGCACAACAAAACTCCAGGTATATTAAAAGGTTCACATGCCTGCAGCAAATTGTTTGCTCCACACTTGCATCCATGTCAGAGACAACCGATCAAGAAGTTAATTAGATGCACAACTGTAAATGCCAAGATTAGGACACTCAATTACATGCTCTCAGGTGCTGTAACACAATGGTATATATGCATTAATTATTACAAGATTTGATTCAACTGCATGGCAAATGTGGACCTGTGGAGGACACCCCAACACGAATTAAGTTAAGTGCTCTAAAGTGTGTTTTTTAAGTTCCTGGACCTGAACGGCAATCTAGAACAATTAAGTTAATTAGCACGGAGTTACTTCAGCTTATAATGTTTAATTAAGTCGACAACAAAAATATGACTTCAATGTGTCAAACAAACTAAATTGCTCCATTTGACATTTTTACATGTACCTTCACAACTCTAACATGAAAAAACAACAAAGTAAATTAATTTGGTTTGACGGTTTACACTATCAAATTTGGCCTGTACGTGGCATGATCATCGACGTTTCCTCCTTGGCAGTTCCCCTGTCTCTCTGTATGTGTGTTGGCATGGCTTACATCCACACGGGAGCTGTCTACAGTGTGTTGACGCAATGACACTCGAAGCTCAGCATGCCCACTCAACACTCGGGCACTGCACTACAGGCTCGATTGTCCTAGGCTCTGCACCATCGGGGCCATTCTGGCTAGTGTCATGCAAAATCTTTTCTGTACTTGTGAATGGAGATCATGTAGAGCACATGCTGGAATCCCCCAGCTGTACCGACGTGCAAGCTAGCCATGCTGAACAGAGATGTAAGCCGAGATGTGGCCACAACAGATGAATACGCTAGGAATAACACTTGGCCGGCCAGTGGGAGCATGATGAGTGAAAGACTTATCGGTTTCCTAACCAAATTAAGCATTTTCCTCGTTGGCGGTAATTTGTGCCTACTAGCCCAATTGCTGTACAGTATCAAGGAGGCATGCGATTTACACATATTAATTAATTATTGATTTCATTCCTCATTTGCAGAAATCACTTCATTTTTTCAGTTCCTTGACCGATGGGAACTCTGCAGGTGGAGTAATTGCAGGGAAAGCAACAAATACAGACCAGTGAACAGGCTGCTCTACTTGCTCTAGTGGAATTAATCCATAACCCCTGGTCTTCTGCGTTGCTTCACTCGATGATGGAGCTCCAATTTGCAGGGTACAAATTCCAGCGAAGCCAACATACCTAGCACGGTGCCTGGAACAGCAACTCGATCTTTAACTGCTGATGTATCCCATTCCCAACCCTATCATTAGACATCTCTGAGGTGGTCACCATTGAATTCCTAGTGTCAGCTTATCATACTCATCTCCCTCTCCGGTTTCAGACTAGCAAAATGGTTTTCCTTCTG
Source organism: Hyparrhenia diplandra (assembly GCA_015847255.1). Lineage (NCBI taxonomy): Eukaryota > Viridiplantae > Streptophyta > Magnoliopsida > Poales > Poaceae > Hyparrhenia > Hyparrhenia diplandra. The sequence goes on from JADLZK010001918.1 coordinate 150,731, forward strand.
AGGTGGTCACCATTGAATTCCTAGTGTCTATTCCATACGTGCAGTGTCTGAATTATAGTTTTTCTTCTGTGGTTTTCTAGTTGGCAGCAAGAAGCAAAATAGTGCAGGTACATATAAGAATTTCCTGTCCTCGTAACGCTGCTGCTATATATAGATTGTTACCCTTGAGGTCGTGTAAAGGCCAAAATATCAGTGTTGAATCGAGAGCATGAAGTCTAGACGGTTGGTTTTTGCCATAACTAGGCTATAAATACGATGGCATTGTATATGACATGAAATCTGAGAAAAGAAAACCCTTATTTGCAATGTATTATTTTCATTGTATACCTAATGCAAACTACTGAATAACTACTTGCTTGGTTGATATTTAAAAAATGTAGACCTCTTGTTGGATGATGAAGCAGGATACTTGTTTCCATTTTATAAAAATAAAAGAATAAATTATGTGAAGATAATATTGATCAGAATACAGTTACCAGTAGGCAATTTTTTTCAGCCAAATTGGTTGTGATTTTTTTCTGAGTGTGGTTACGTAGAAACAGTACAAATTTGTTTTCTGTTTGCAGCCACATGTGCAGCTGTAAAATCTGCAGGGAGCAAATACATTAAAAAGTAGTATCCCGCTCATTATTTTGATATTTTGGTTATCTATCCATACACATGACACAAATTAAAGCCAGACAAATTCCAGAAACTTGGAACTGTGTAGTTAGTAGCATATCATGTGAATGCATTATGCATACACCATGTCAGTTTAAAACAAAACAGCCACCTACCCAACCCAAGGCCCTCTGGCCTCTGCCATCCTCTAGGACCTGCCACCATTGTGTAACCTCCACCTCTGACCCCTGCATGGATGCCCTGCTGTCTAGCCTGCAGTGGATGCAGATGCCAAGGCTGCCGATGGCTAGCTAGGAATGAACGTGTGAATCATGAAGTTGTTGGGTAAGGGGTGCCCATCAAGGATCGGGTTATCCATAACCAGTGATGGAGGTGCTAGGGCATGGTCAAGCGATTAGGGACTTCATCATTTAAAAATGGACCTTAAGTTTTGGTTGATGCACAATCACACTACAATGATCTGGATACACAATCATGAGTAGATAATGTCTTATTTTCCTTGTTTACCCCAAACTACTGAATAACTACTTGCAATGTCTAGAGAATGTTGATATTTAAGAAAATGTAGCTCTCCTGTTGGACGATGAAGCACACTATTTCTTTCCATTGTATAAAAAGAAAATACGAAATTGTATGAAGATAAGACTGATCAGAGGTATTATATATTTTCTAGCCGTTGTGATGGAAAATTTTATAAAGATAAGTATAATCTAGACAAATTTGTTACATGTAGTTGAAGGTTACTAGAATATGTAATCTGTTTATGTCAGAGTAACACGGCCACAGATACCAGTAGGCAAATTTATTCAGCACAATTGGTTGTGGTTTTTTCTGAGTTGCAGCGAAAGATGCATGTGGTTACATAGAAACAGTACAAATCTGTTTGCTGTTTGCAGTCACATGTGCAGCTGTAAAAATCTGCTGGGAGGATATCTATTATAAAGTAGTATCACGATCATTGTTTTGATATTTTCGTAGATGCACATGAACCAAATTAAATCCTGACAAATACCAGAACTTTGGAACTGTGTAATTAGTAGCACATCATGTGAATGCATACACCATGTAAGTTTAAAACAAAATAGCCTACAACCCGACCCAAGGACCTCCACGACATCCTCTAAGACCTGCCACCATTGTGTAACCTCCACCACTGTGGGGATCACCCGGTCCCTCTGACCTTCGCCACCGGAGGTGGTGGGAGGAGGGGCGAGGGCTTTCCACAGGAATGAAAGAAAGGGCTGTTGGAGGTGGTGGAGAGAGTGAGTAGACCTCCGCTCGGCCTCACCCACCGTAGGCTTTTCTCTATCAGGCCCGGGTATTTATAGGAAGGTGAAGAGGCGTTTGGGGGATTACAAAAGGGTACAAACAGCAGTCTCGCTGACCGATGGGCCTATGCATGAGCATGCTCGTACATTCACTAGCCTAGGGTACAAGGGTAAATGTACATGCTGGTTTCTCATAGCCCTAAATTTTGCTCGTCCTTGGCTGCTGCCGGCCCAGGCACCATTCCTTCCAGTCGAGACCCCTGCAACTGCGGAGGTTCGGTTGCGAGCTCTTTCCCCCGTATCTGTGGTTCCCATCTTGACCTCCGCTGGTCCTACATCGTGGGTGTGCGCTTGAGTGCTTGGTCCTTCCGTCGAGACTTCGGCAAACATGGAGGTTTGGCTGCGAGCTTTTCCTTCTGTCTCCGTGGTTTCCTTGTGGACCTCCACCGGTCCTACGTCGTGGGTGTGTGCCCGAGCACTTGGTCCTTCCATCGAGACATCCGCAAACGCGGAGGTTTAGCCGCAAGCTTTTCCTCCCGTCTCTGTGGCTTCCTTTTGGACCTCCGACGGTCCTACGCCGTGGGTGCGCGCCTGAGCGGTTGGTCCTTCCGTTGAGACCTTTGCAAACACGGAGGTTTGGCTGTGAGCTTTCCCTCCCTGTCTCCACGATACCTCCGCAAACGCGGTGGTCCGGCTGCGAGCTTTTCCCGCCATGAGAGAGTTAGTTTGTCGGATGTTGACCGAGGCAAAGTGCCGAGCGGGAGTTTGGATTGTTATTGGGGGCTGAGTATTAGATCCACGGAGCTGCCGGGTGGGGCTGCAAGGGTCGCCTCCCCAACAACGACTAAGCCCGCATGGATCTTTGTTGGGCTCTAACTTTGATTTCTGTATAAAACTTTCGCCCCAGACTTTGATAATTTCAGGATACACAAACTCCCAGCAAAAGGAGAGCGAAACAAAAAGTCCAAATGTGGCTTCGCAGAGAGTTGGCTTCGCATCCCAGAAAATGAAGATGAAAGCAAGAAGATCGAGGACACAGGCGAAGACGGACGGGCGGCTCGGCTGCTGAAGGTACAAGTCACTTTTAGAAGAGTAAAAAAAGTACGGCGAAGACGAAGGTCGTAGGCAAAGCACCGCGAAGACAAGAAGAACGTCTTCGCTAAGAATAGCTGCACCCCATAAGTTTGTCTCAAGATTCTTAGCATTCTTTGTACAGCTACGAAGTCAGGGGGGTGGGTGGCTATAAATACCCCCGGACCTCCTTTGTAATCGGCATGTTGAATGGCCACTTTGTAAACCATATCATCATCAATAAAGTGTTGTGCTGAGTAATCACCCAACATCTTGGCACCCACCGCTTTGTGTGAGCAACGATCTATCCCACGACCATCAAGAAATCATGGGAAGACCTCCCAAGAACAAGTCGGCAATTCTGCTGAAGAAGAAGCGACTACTGAGAGAATGAAGCACCAAGAGCAAGCGGAGACACCGCTTCCAAAGAAACCATCCCAAGCGAAGATCAAAATGAAGAAGCAAGAAAGCTCCAAGAACTAGAGGAAGAACTTATCAAAAAACGTAAAAGAACTCGAAGTTTGCAAAGCCGTAACAAGAGAAAAGACCCTCAAACAAAGAATTGAAGAAGCGAAGCGAGCTAAAAAGATTAAGCGAAGAACTCAACAATCAAGACCGCTGAAGTCCTCATAACGGCGAAGCCAAAAAAACAGACCAAAACAATGAAAAGGCAATAGTAACGGTCGATCCGGAATCCCCATTATCGGTGGACTTGCAAACGACAAAATGGCCAAAAGGCTTCAAGTTCAACATCATACCAACTTACGAAGGCTTAACGGATCCAAGACAATTCTTGATGAGTTTTGAAGCATTTGTTGTTGAATCGGGAGGAGGAGACGCACGTAACACTAGCAAAGGCACTTATAATGGCAATGAAAGGACCAACCCAAAAGTGGTATGCTTCGCTCAAACCAAGATCTCGAGAAAAGTTGGGAGCAACTTAGAACCACCCTGCTAGTCGACTTCCAAGGTTTCCAAAAAGACACGGGCTTAACAAGTGATGACCTGTTTGATATCAAGCAATACCCAAAGGAACCGATAATCCAGTATTACAAAAGATTCATCCAGATGAAGACCCAAATCCCCGAAGTCTCTGACGAAGTCGTCATCATCGCTGCAATAAGAGGCCTCAGAGCCGGACAACTGTCTTCGCACCTCAAAAGAGAAAGACCAACAACTGTCGCGCAACTATACGAAGAAATCCAAAAGTATGCAAGATCAGACGATGATTACAGAAGGAAAATCGAAGAAGAAAATACACAGAGAAATCAAGCAAGGACGAACAACCAGTTCAGGCAATACAACTCAGAGCGAAGACCATACTACAACCAATATCAACCACCACTCCGCATAAACCAAATCAACAATGAACAAGGCGAAGACAACAACCAGGCACAAAATAATCAGCGAAGCCAGTTTAACGGCAGAAACTTCAATAACAACCAAAGAGGAGGATTCAATCAAAGATTTGGAGAAAGAAGAATCTTGAAACCTGAAGAAATGTATTGCATCATCCACGGCAAAGGGGCTGGACATACGTCAAAAATGTGCCCAATGGTGAAGAAAAGCATAGAGCAACTACAGCAAGAAGGCAAATCAGTGCAAAACCAAAGATCAATAAACTTCTTATCTCAAGCAAAGACTTCACAAAATCAAGCATACTTTGATCCAAATTATAACCACCAAGCATTACCAGGGCCACCTCCGATATACAATTGCCAACCATTAGCAATAGCTCCACCACAATGGACACAGGCACACAATTCACAACCCGAAGCTTCGGTAGCAAACAACATGTCAAATGCTCAAAGCAACGCGCCGCCCGGCCGTGTCAACCACAAGCAGGGGCAGAATAATGACAATATGCGGAGGTAACATCATAGAACATGCAACAAACAACGATAGAAGAAATTACTTCCGAAGAGTTAACGCAATAACAATGGAAGGACCATACAAAAAGACAAGATGGTCACACCAACCAATCATTTTTACGTAACAAGACATGAAACTCAAGGATTATCCACACATGGACGCCATGGTCATAGAAGCAAACATCGATGGATGGGATGTCACAAAAATCCTGGTAGATGGAGGAAGCTCCGCCGATATACTCTTCGCATCAACATTGGATGCAATGGGAATCAAAAGACAAAACCTGGGAAGAGTAGAATACCCGCTAGTTGGCTTCGGGGGCAAAAGAACAAACTCAATTGGAAGAATTGTGTTACCGTTTCTTTCAAGACACAAAACAATGCGAGAACAGAACAAGTGGCATTCGACGTCGTTGAAATGCACAACCAATACAATGCAATTTTGGAAGAGGAAGTTTGAACATCTTGGCAAGAATCAACTATTCCTACTTGTGCATGAAGGTTCCAGCAATCAATGGGCCAATATCAATTCACGGAAACCAAAAGCGAAGCAAGGAATATTGAGAAAGATTCAAATCCAGCTCAAAGAAACGTTCTCGCCATCGAAGAAATCGAAAAAGCGAAGACGAGACGTAAAATGCGAAGTCACGTAAGAAAGCGAAGACATGTTACAAAGCGTAAAACCAAGGAAGTCCCCGCTAGATCCTATGATAACAAACAAGAAAGTCATCATTGGTGCCAACTTAACAAAAGAAGAAGAAGAGCAACTTATCAAATTCTTGAGAAGCAACCAAGACGTCTTCGCATGGTCCGCGAAGGATCTAGAAGGAGTCAAGAGAGAAATCATTGAACATCGTCTAAACATTGACCCAAATATCGGGCCAAAGAAACAAAAACTACAGAAAATATCCGAAGAGCGGAACAATCGCCGCGAACAACAAAGCTTGCCCCAAGGACAATTTCCCACTACCAAGAATCGACACATTAGTCCACCAAGCTGCAGGAAGTTTAAATGCTAAGTTTCCTTGATTGTTTCTCGGGATACCATCAAATCTACATGAAGAAGGAGGACGAAGAAAAGACAAGTTTTATAACACCATTTGGAACCTACTGCTTCCAAAGAATGGCAGAGGGGCTCCGCAACGCTGGATCAAGCTTTATCAGAATGACCTCGGTGGCACTCAAAGATCAAATTGGAAACAATCTGGCGGCATATGTTGATGACATAATCGTGAAAAGCAAGAAGCGCGAAGACCATTTAAAAGATCTGAAGCAAACTTTCGAGAATTTGAGAAAATCAAATCTCAAACTCAATCCTGAAAAATGTACTTTCGGGGCTCAAAAAGGCAAAATACTTGGATGCATAGTCTCAGCAAAAGGGATCGACCCAAACCCGAGAAGATAAAAGCAATCATGCGGAGAAAAAGTTCCAAAGAATATAAAAGACATCCAAAAGTTAACAGGAAGGTTGGCTTCGCTAAACCGGTTCATATCAAAGTCAGCAGAAAAAAGCTTCCCAATTTTTCAAGCATTAAAAGGAGTGAAGACAAATTTCACATGGGCAGAAGAACAGCAAAAAGCCTTTGAAGAAATCAAAAAGTATCTCTCAAACCCTTCAACATTAACAACACCAAACGTTGACCAAGAGCTGTTACTATACATCTCCGCATCCGAGAAAGCTGTAAGCGCAGTCTTAGTACAAGAAAGGGAGAAAGACCACGCGAAGAAACAAGAACCCATATACTTTGTCTCCGAAGCTCTTTCTGGTTCAAAGATTTTCTACTCAGAAATTGAGAAAATTGCATATGCAGTACTCATGGCAACAAGAAAGTTGAAGCACTACTTCTTGGCACACAAAGTAAGAATCCCAACAAACCAACCACTCAAAGACGTACTCCAAAGTTGCAAATCCTCAGGAAGGCTTGGAAAATGGGCATTTGAGATATCACAATATTTCATAGAATTCGAAAAAAAGAACCGCAATAAAGTCACAAGTATTGGCAGATTTCATTTCAGATTGGACACCAAAGAACGAATTGCGAAGACCAAAAAGAACACCTAGAATGGACCTTGTCTTGTCAAGAATGGACAATGAATTGTGATGGAGCATGGGGCTCGCAGGGCCGGCATCGCGGCAATAATAACCTCACCATCCGGAGTAAAAATGAAGTATGCAAAGAAGACTAGAATTTCGATGCACCAACAACATCGCGGAATATGAAGCGATGCTGGCGGGGCTTCGCAAGGCAAGAGCAATGGGCATACAGAAAATACTAATAAAAACAGATTCTCAAGTCGTGGCGGGCCATGTCGAAAAAAACTACAAAGCAAAAGATCGAGAATTGGCAAAGTACGCAAAATGTAAGGGATCAAGAAAAGCACTTCAAGGATTCACAAGAAGAAGCATTTCAAGAACAAACAATGAAGAAGCGGACGAAATTGCAAAGGCAAAAGACTCAAAAGGTGAAGTTGCCCCGGATGTGTTTTATCAAGTAATCGTCGAATCCTCAATAAAGGCAAAGATAGAAGAACCAAAGTACATTCATATCATTGAAAGCGAAGATTGGAGATCAGAAATAATAGCATTCCTAAGAGGATTCTATGAACCAGAAAGCGAAGCCGAAGAAACAAGAATGAAGCACAAAACAAGAAATTACAAACTCACCGGTAATCAACTTTTCAAACATGGCATCCGTGAACCATTGCTCAAATGTATCTCAAGTGAAGAAGGCAAAGAACTGCTCCAAGAAATACACGAGTGGAACATGTGGAAATCATGCGCAGCCCAAGAGCCATAGCAGGAAAAGCATTTAGACAAGGGTTCTATTGGCCAACAGCTCGAGAAAAGATAGCAAGGAAATAGTCAAAACTTGTCACAATTGTCAAATCTCGGCAAACAAGACAAGTGCCCCAAACAAATCCAATTCAACACATTGAACCTACATGGCCACTTGCAAGATGGGGAATAGACATAATTGGCAAATTACCACCAGCCCAAGGCAATCATCAATATGCAGTTGTTGCAGTTGAATATTTCACAAAGTGGATAGAAGCGAAGCCAATCACAAATATGTCATCCACAACAATGAAGAAGTTTCTTTGGCAAAATATAATCTGCAGATTTGGAGTTCCAAGACACATAACTTTGGACAATGGAACCCAATTTGACAAATAAGATTTTAGAAGTTATTGCGAAAGTATGGGAATCCAACTTTGCAGATCGATCAAATACCCCCAATCCAATGGAGCGGTTGAAAGAGCAAATGGCATCATATGTGTGGGAATTTCAAAAAATCTAGTAGGACTCCCCAAAAGGAAAATGGGTCGAAGAATTACCAAGAATTATTTGGAGTCACAACACAACAACAACAAGATCAACAAAGTTTACACCTTTCAAGCTATTATATGGTGATGAAGCAATGACCCCAGAAGAAATACAATTCGAAGGTTCAAGAACAAATGTTGAAATCACAAGCGAAGAAGACCAGAAAACAAGCAAAGACTTGCTCGAAGAAGAAAGAAACCAAGCTGTCATGAATCTCGAGAAAGTGGTCAAAAGAAACTTACAACCGGGAGACTTCGTACTCAAAAGGAAAAGAAATGAAGATACCAGTAGGAAAATTTCAGCAAAAGTGGGAGGGTCCTTTCATCATAACAAAGTCAAAAGACAAGGATCCTATCACTTGGAGAACCTCAAAGGAGAAGAACTCAGCCATACATGGAACATCAAAGACCCTTCGCAAGTACTACCCTTAGATTTTTCTTTTTCAGAAATTTTGTAAAAAGAAAGTTAGATTCAAGTTCTTAGAAGCATTTTATCACTTTCAACCAAAGAGCTGCACTCTTTTTCCACTCGGGGAAGCCCTTCGCAGGTGAGTGGTTTTTTAACAAGGCAGACTCTATTGTAAATTCTCATATCAAATATAAATGAGAAAGTAGTTTCCCCGGATCTCGTGCACCTTTTTACTTTTGTGTTACATTAACTTAGAGCCGAAAAATCGAAAAACGCTCCAACATCGGCTAAAAAGTCTTTTCAAAAATTAAGTAGGTATAATTTAAGTATAAAACTAAAATTATTACCTACCGAGTTCTCTAAGGAGAAATTTTTGGCTTCAAAACGAAGTCATCGCTCCCACTTCACAAAAAAGAAGGGGACGGTGTTTTCAAAAATTCTCTAAGGAGAAATTTTCGACTTCAAAAGAAGTCCTCGCTCTCACTTCGCAAAAAAAGAAGGGGACGACGTTTCTAAAATTCTCTAAGGAGAAATTTTTTGGCTTCAAAACGAAGTCATCGCTCCCACTTCGCAAAAAAGAAGGGGACGACGTTTTCAAAATTCTCTAAGGAGAAATTTTTGACTTCAAAAGAAGTCCTCGCTCTCACTTCGCAAAAAGAAGGGGGACGACGTTTCTAAAATTCTCTAAGGAGAAATTTTTGACTTCAAAACGAAGTCCTCGCTCTCACTTCGCAAAAAAAAGAAGGGGACGACGTTTTCAAAATTCTCTAAGGAGAAATTTTTGACTTCAAAAAGAAGTCCTCGCTCTCACTTCGCAAAAAAGAAGGGGACGACGTTTCTAAAATTCTCTAAGGAGAAATTTTTGACTTCAAAACGAAGTCCTCGCTCTCACTTAAAAAAAAAAAAAAGAAGGGGGACGACGTTTCTAAAATTTTTGACTTCAAAAACGAAGTCTTCGCTCCTACTTCGCAAAAAAAGAGAGGGACGACGTTTTCAAAATTCTCTAAGGAGAAATTTTTCGACTACAAAACAAAGTCTTCGCTTCAAAAGAAATAATGAACAATGAACTTTGGATTTAACAAAATTCTTTATTTTACAAACTATGTTTTACAGTTACACAAAACACACTTATTTAAACTTTACATACAACATGTTCGAATCTCAAGACATTCAAAAGTCTTTAGAAGCAACACTAGTTCCGCTTCACTCAAAATATCTTCAACAACATCATTGATTATTTTATCCGCCAGATCTTCCAAACCATCCCCAAAAATAAAGCTCGGGGATGCACTTGAACAAGAAGACTGGAACAAAAATTTTTTAAATCAGCTACAAGCAGGTGCAAATCAATAAATAAAAAACCCGAGAAAAAAATAACAACAATCTTACTTGTCCAAAATTACCAAAATCAACAACCTTAGGCATTCTATACGAGCTCGTTGCCTTAGATTTTCCAAGACATCCGTCTACAAACACATCTATATTCCCGCTAGAAGCCTCCAAAAATTCGAAGCCTCAAACACAAAATCACCCTTCGCAATCATAAGGGGCATCGCAACAACTACATCTTGCACAAAGCTTCGCGTGAGAAACCCGCACAAGATTTACCAAAAGTCAAAACACACCATAAATTTCAAGAAAACTTGCAACTTTGCAACAAAATCAACTTCGCTTAAACAAATATAACAAAGTATTAAACAACCCGTCACTTTAACAAATTTACAAACACTATTATCCGGACATGTTTTTTAAAGATCATCCTCCCAAAACACTCCAAACCGAAAAATAATCCAACAAACTAGTTTCTTCTCTCACTAACATCTTCGCGACTCTTCTTCTCATCCTCCCCGGATCCTCCTCTCCTCCTCCAGTGTTGTTTCTTGAGAGCTTCTTCCTCCCGAGAAATATCAAACTCAAGCTGTTAAAATCAAGAGGTCGAACACGTAACAAAAAATAAAAAGATAAGCAAATCACAAGTATAAATCAACAAATTTACCTTTCTTAACTTCTCTTTAACTTTCTCAAGGCACTGCTCCCGACCACATTGACACCAGTATTCATTAAAGAACTTCTTACAAAGTAAGTGAGTCCTTGGGGAAATCTGATTCACGGCATCCGCAGAAACTTGAATGTAGAAGTAGCAAAGGTTTCATATAAAGGATCACCCGCCTCTTTCATCAAGTGCAGCAAAGCTCTAGTAGAAAACATGACACTTGTTTCAGCAGCGGCTTGCACAACAACACTCAAATCCTCATACTGCCTGCACAGCCAGCTAAAGAAAGGGTCATACTCCCCAAGATCCCAACAAGGATCTTCGAACAACACCCCACTTCTCGTAAGCAATTTTGCATAATTCCCACATTCTCGTTGAACTTTCTCAACATCATCCGATCCATCTCCAAACTTTTCTTCTCAAGATATTCTTTTTCTCTCTTAAGACTAGCAATGGTGGTCTTCGCAACCTCAAGCTCTGCGTTTTTCTCGATTATAGTATCCGAAGCTTTGTGAAGCGGCGATCGATCTTGTGCCACTCATCCACAGCCTCTCCTCTTTCTTTCTCTTTAGAGGGAACTTGAGATTTCAAATCCTCGATTTCTTTCAACAAGGATTTTTCGCGAACAAATGAAAAGCGATCGCACTATCTTCAAGAGATTTGCGAAGACCACGATTAACGAGCACCACGAAAACACAATTTTTTTTATATATAAGGAAAAATATAAGAGAAAAACAAGCCTCACACGCGAACCTACACAAAAATAAGCAAAGTTTACCTTATACATCAAATTTATGGCAGCATCGGCTAGCTCCAACGGATTCAACTTTCGCTAGCTCGGCCTCGGCATCGTGAACCGAGAAAGCATCATCAATACACTTAGTCAATTGCTTCTCAGTCCCTCTTCGGAAGCACGCGAAGCTTATCCACTCCAACTCCAACAAACTTAAATGAGTCCAAGTTAACACCACTCTCTAAGCAAAACTTCAACGTGTTATCAATAGACTTCGCCTTGGTGAAGAATCAAGTGCGGTCTCTTCAACAAAGAACTTGAGGAGTAGGGTGATTCAAGATCACATCCTACATCGATCCGACATCAATAGTCTTATCTTTTGACGAAGTCGAAGCATCAGGAAATATTGAGCTAAAAGAAAAAAAAAAAAAAAAAAAAAAAAAAAAAAAAATCGTTAGGAAAAATAGAAGTTCAACAAAGAAGCAACGAGCAAAATAAATGAAGATAAGCGAAGTCAAAAACACTTACAAACTCTTTCACCATCTTTCGAGAGGACAAGGTATTTTCTCTTGAGCCTCAACGTTCACCAATGATTCGGACAATCGGCCGCTGATGCGCTTCGACCGATCATCCACAACATCATCAAAGTCATCAAGAGAAAATTGAGCGGTTCTCGTTCCTTTCTTGTGAAGTTTTTCTTTCACAACTTTAACAAAGAAGATCAGCCCTCTCCTTCGAGTTCTCTGCGGAAAAAAAATACAGAGAAACGTAGTAAAAATAATGAAACATCACACTCAAGAAAACTAACAAAAATCAAAGGTTACATAGCAAAGCAACAGTTTCGCCTTGTGACTCGCTAGGCTTCTCAACAACTTCGGAAACCTTCGAAGGTCCCGAAGCCGACACCAACTTCGCTGCAACAGCGGCGTCTTTTCCTCCTTGAACAATTTCCGGCTCCACGGAAACTTTTTCTGGATTCACTATCAAATGACTCATATGAATATTTTTGGCTAACTTAGCTAAACTAGAGCTATTGCGCTCATCACCGAGAACAAAAGTATTAGCTACTAAGTTCATGGGAAAATCGGGGTTGGATCCCTAATCCCGGGAGAAGAAGGGGATGCAAGTAAGTGAAATTTTAAGCTTCGAACATATTAGCATCAGCATCGTATCTTCGCCACCGTGCACCGAAGCACCCAATTTCTGCGAAGACCCAAGAATTTTTAAGTGCTCGGCCAATGGAGTGAGTAAGTCCGAGTCAACCCGGTCGGGGCAAAAATCTTGCAAATTTTCCTCACCTCTAGATCTTGAAGAGAAGTACCGAAACGCGAAGCTTCAAGATCTGGGATATCAACCTTTCGGTCAAATCCAACATCTTAGACAATGGAGTCGTGGTCTTCTTTGCCTTCTTCTTTCGACGACTTGGCTTTGGAGTAGCATCGGCCTTCTTCGCTGCAATTTTAGAAGAAGTAGAAGCCTTCGCGTCATCATTTCTCTTCCTCTTCTTTTTCTCAGCCCCTTTCTCTTCATCTTGATCTTTTTTTCCCACGAGCATAGGCGGGAGGTGGGCGCACTTTGTAAGTAATGTTGGCCAAATCAAAAATACGATTCAGCCTAACATAATCCGTACCAATAATTTCATCCATTTGTTTCCTCTCAAGTATAAAGATACTTTCCAAGCAAATCTACAGCTCTATTTTCAACATCAGTAACAAAATCTTCTTCATCCTTATAACGTGTGGGCATTACAGTATCTCGGTCAGGAAAAACATAATCTTTCTCCCTTATCTTCTTGGTATGGTATCGAAGGAAATCCCAACCAAGTCTCAATGGCCAAATGCCAGCTGCCAAGTACTCTTCAACAAGATCACGGGTAGATTGTTGGGAGATAACTCTTCTAAAAGCCTTCAAGCATTGAGCAAGACTTGGACTTCGAAGGTTCAGGTTTGCAATCAAAACGTTGCCGATGCATGCGAAGCCAAGGGATAAGTCTTAACAATCCCACCACTTTTTCCTTTGTTCTCCTCAACCAAAGGAACCTTGTGATAAAACCAATATTTGGTCCACCCATCTACCCATTTGTTCTTCATAGCAGGGAAATCTGCTTTTGACCTCGAGCAGTCTTGAAACTACAGCACCCAAAGTACAGCTTCACAAAGACGTTGATCTATCTTTTTTGTCTTAAATTGAGTATGAAGCTCATACATTGTACAAAAGGCATCGATATCCGGTTTCATATTTTGACTCCGGACAGCCCATAAGAAAACAGACAATTTAACTATTGCATTCGGAGTCAAATGATGCATCTCGATATTGAACTTCTTGAAAACCTCTTCAAGAAAATTCGAGGAGGCATGCGGAGACCAGCAAGTAAACAAATCTTTGAAAACTTTGCACTCATCGGGCTTTGGTTTAGAAACCTTCGCGTCTGGCTCTGCTGGCCTATACTGCCCTTCTCGAAGAACACCATCTTTAACCATTTGTTTCAATCCCTCTTCAGTCATTTTGCTAATACCAAACATAAAAGAGATCCGGTCATCGGGCAACAGCTCTGATTCAGATGCAGAGACTTGAGAGAGATCCTCTTCAGATTCATCCTGTTGTGAATTTGTCTCGTTCTCAACATCTTGACTATGAGATTCAGTGGGAATATCTTCAACAAGAGCCATTCTGAGTCAAGGCAAAGAAAAACATGTGGATATTTATTAAAAACAACCTTCATAAAAACTTCTTCAAAAAATCAAGCTTCGACGAAACCGTGCGATTCAGAGAACACTGGAAGTTGGGAAAATTATCTGACTTCGCAAAAACTTTCAAACTTCGCAAAAACGGCTTCGTGTTGCCTAGAAAAATTTCAAAAAGGTGGCCCCTCTTCAAAAAGATGAAGAAAAACAGGGGGTACTCCGCTATTTATAGGCACCTTCGGTCAAAAAAAAAAACTTGTGATTCGGCCCCTCTTCAAAGTCCGGGACGACGCCAGATCGAAACAAAGTTTTAAAGAAAACTTGTGATTCGTGGGTATCATGCCTTTGAAGTCGGCCTTCGCCCACTTTAGGGTCTGCTGTTGGGCTCTAACTTTGATTTTCTGTATAAAACTTTCGCCCTGGACTTTGATAATTTCAGGATACACAAACTCCCCCGCAAAAGGAGAGCGAAACAAAAGTCCAAATGTGGCTTCGCAGAGAGTTGGCTTCGTGATCCCAAAAAAATGAAGATGAAAGCAAGAAGATCGAGGACACAGGCGAAGACGGACGGGGCGGCTCCGCTGCGAAGGTACAAGTCACTTTTAGAAGAGTAAAAAGTACGGCGAAGAGAAGGTCGTGAGGCAAAGCACCGCGAAGACAAGAAGAACGTCTTCGCTAAGAATAGCTGCACCCCATAAGTTTGTCTCAAGATTCTTAGCATTCTTTGTACAGCTACGAAGTCAGGGGGGGGGGCTATAAATACCCCCTGACCTCCTTTGTAATCGGCATGTTGAATGGCCACTTTGTAAACCATATCATCATCAATAAAGTGTTGTGCCGAGTAATCACCCAACAGATGCTCTGCTGTCGAGCCTCTTGTGGATGCCGATGCAAACATTGCCAATGGCTAGCTAGGAATCAACATGCAAGAAGTTGTTGGGTAAGGGGTGCCCATCCACTGAAATAGTACGAGGGGATTCTTAGTGTGAATAACATCAACATGCAAAATACACAAAGCCTATGTAATAGGAATATCAAACATAGTATGCATCTGAGCCATCTTTGTCAACAGCAAGCATTGGCTTCTAATGATCTAATTTGTTACAGGCTCGCAAGCTCTTTTCCACAACAAATACTGTGTGCAACGTTGTTGGCCATGGCACAAATGAACCAAACAACCCGGTCTCCATTGTGAACCAAATTTGTAAGTGCAGTAGATAGCCTTGTTCCAGATTCCTCCTACTCACAAAGTCACAATAAGCTTTGTTGTTATTCGATCACTCATACTTTCACTCTGTCTCTCCCCATACTGTGCACTCTGTCTCGCTAGCAGCCACGCATAAGAATCTGTACTTATAAGTGCATATGGTCTTTGTCATTAGTGTCATATGGTCATTATTTCAATTTTAAGTGCATATTTCCATAATTATATTTAATGTCTACCAACCTGTCAAATTAATGAGGAAATCGGAACCATTCATCATGCAACACAATAATTTCCAAATCTAGTGAATTAACTTATTTGCTGAAGGATTGGTCCCATAGAAATATCAGTAGTGATTTTAGTGGATTGATCATGGAGATCTGAAGTGCCTCACCTCAATGGATACTCTGGCCTTGTTTGGGACAGCTCCATGTGCTCTATATTCACCAAAATCAGCTCTGGATCCCACTATTTTTTATCCAAAGACCACACCTCCGCCACTCCACAAAACTATAGATCCAATGGCACATCCATGGATTTCCATGGTGCTTTGAAAACTCATGGATCTGTTTTGGTTCTCTAAAATGATGGACCATACCACTCACCACACAAAAATAATGGTTGGATTGGCTCTTTTATTTCTCCTTGACGTTGCAACTTCAATTGGTGCCCACGTTCCGGATGCTCAAGGCTTCGGCCTTCCCGACGTCGGCATTGTGGGTGCTGCTGCGAGCGCCACACCCCACTCTGCTTAACGAGGGCCATCCTTGATGCTGGTTATGTGGCCTGTCCCCAGCTTACGCCTGACCCCGCCAGTTTTGGTCCTTTCCCCACCGTACCACTGCCGGCCCGGCAGTGCACACGCCCGTGTCCGCACGAGCCTACACGGTCGCACAATTGGCACGCCGGCCGCCCTCTCGCGGCGTCCCCTCACGCATGGCCGCACCGGCCATGCTTGCTGTTGGCCATGCGACCACACTCATGACTGCCACCACGCTAGCGCACACCGCCAGCCACCCCGCCGATGCTGAACTCCACTGTTGCGCTCTGGTCAAGTTTGTAGGACGAAGAAGAGTCTGACATGGGGGCCAGAGTGATTAAGGGGAGAAGGAGATTCCTTTGATGGACTGCTGTTTGATTTTGTAGTAGTGTGTTAATTAGTCATAACAACATGCAGTATATCATGCATTAGCTTGCCACATGCTTTGTGGTGGCATCATCTCACATGGCACTGCGAAGCTACACGTTGGAGATAGGCCAGGAAGAAGCGAGGCGCTTGTTGAATAATTCTGCTTCTGGCTGCTTCTATCATGCCACTTATGCTAGTAACAGAACGAACTGTTCAGAAAAGTTCAGGAAGAAGCAAGACCGCTGAGAATGGCAAAACTGAAGATTTGTTGAATAAATCTTGTGCAACAGAAGCTAGGAGTTAGTTTTTGTTCTCGTGTGTTAGTTTGTCTATGTCTGAGTCTTCAGCTGTTAGTTCATTGAGCCCTGACCTGATGGTATTGTTTCCAGGGAGCAAGGAGGCACGTCATCCACTCCAGGTTCTCTGATGTTTGGCATGGCAACTCGTTGCATGCATGTCGAAGATCGTCCATCATACCCCCGTGTTTCACTATTGTGTTCAGTCTTGCAAATTGCAATAGAAATCCATGTTCTTCGACACAACTTTGGGGTCTCTGGTCAGCCTTGACATGTATTTGAGCTCTATATCCCTTATTCAACCTTGTAATAAAAATCCTGATGTGTCTCATCCCCATTACATTCATCTCTAAGGTTGCCACTGAACTCTTAGAACCATATACTGGTCTGCATGCTCTTCAGTCATGAGTTGACCCGCCCTGTTTCAGCCAGACCATTGCATTTTCAAAGAGGCATGAATTTTCTTGTTTTTCTGATCTTTGAATTTATTTTCTTTTCGCTGATGCCTAAGTGGCTAACACCCATCAGCACTACACCGATAACACATATGTAGAAGTAACTCGACTCAGCCACTGAGGTTGAACAAGTGTATATAAGTGAAGATGCCAAACATTGATGTGGCAACAAGAGTAACTCGCATATATTGAGGAAAACTACAGTTTCCTATTGCAGTCCCCTCCCCCTACGCACACTGTGGGGCACACAATGGGACTGAACGCACGTGCAAGTCTCTTGCCGGCCATGACCATCTGGTGCCCTTCTTCTTGTTCATCATGCCCATCGGCTAGCGCACAGTGTCGGTTTCGTTCACAATATGAGAAAGCTCATAGGCCGAACTTTTTGCGCATCACCCTCCATCCTTAGATTGACACGTCAAAGAGGCACGTGCATGGAAGTTAGCCACACTGGAAGTTAGTATTGACAATCATCCTGTGCAAATCATACATACTCAACTACATGCTTTTCATACTAATGTAGCTATAAGGCGAAAATGGCGGAGCAAGGACTAGAATCTTGGACCTGCTGAGGTAGGCTACCTGGTGGAGGATGAGTTCATCATTCTAGCAGAGAAGGATGCCAGTGGAGGTCCCTCATTTGGGAGTTTAGATGATCAACCTAGTTCGAGGAGGCCCGAGAAAATGGTATGTTGAACAGTCGTTTGATAATTCTCACATGATGGTGGATGGCATGCGCTCTCCCTGCGGCTGAGACCCATGGTCCTGATGCATCACTTTCCTAGAGGGTTGTGGAAGTTAGCCACTGGAATTCATACTCCTCTGCAGACATCGTGGAAACACAAATGCGCGTTGTGTCTGTTATGAACAGGCAACCACAAAGGCTTTGCTGGCACAGGGGTGGATCGGATCCACCAATCTTGGTAAAGCCTGATGGGCACCAGACCTCACGCCAGCCATACATGAAAAGTCTGTGCGTGCGCCTAGTTTGGTCCGTGGGCGTCGCCGTGTCGTTTTAGTTTCTTCAATCTCCATCCAATTGTAGTCCACCACCATCCGTGGGTAATCTCGGGCGGTCGCGCCTGGCCGCCCGTCGCACTGCTGGCCAGCAGTCGCTGCTGCCTGCTGCGTAACACTGCAGCTAGATGATGGTTTCATGCGTTCAGCGTTCCAAAAATTCTGGTGCAGCAGCAATGCAGAGAGGAAAAACAAAATGCAGGGTAAACTGATTCAATCTATTGCGAATTTGATTTGCCTAGTAAATTGAGCAATTGAGTTACTGATTTTTTGAATTGATAGTTGGAGTAAAGAGATACTTTAGCACCTTTTCTGGTCATAGTGCTGATACAAATACTTCTCCTCAGCTTGAAGAAACAATTGAAATTGCAGCAATTGGTACAGCAGAATCTGAAGAGCAGGATGGGGTAACTCCCATTCAGAAGTACAGTCTCAGGCTGCAGCTCAGGAAGAATCCGAAGAACAAGTAGGCGACGATTGATACGCCGAGCATGAAACTTGATATCATGATGTGATTATGAAGCGGTTTCCACTAGATCTTGAACTCCTGATGTATCTCGTTCCCACTAGTAACAATCGTTTCAGGGCCACGTTGCTACTGAAATCTGGATGCAATGGTATATCTTGGGGCTCACCAGCACCTTCCTTGTTCTATTCACAGGTGTCTATCTATTAAACTTTAGAGCAAGTGATTTCAGATCTCACCCTCATCAGGGTGCAGCTAGCTATATATAGGTGTAGAAAGTAAACTGTGATTTCACAAGCTAATTAATTTTTCAACCACCCACAGCCCACTTGCTAGTTACATATTTATTGAGCGTTGCATATACATAAGGACTACATACACAAGACGTACCAAGAGCATTGTTAGTAGAATTGTCGACAATTTTGTTTTTTCAGATAACTCTGTTTCTATAAAGCAACAGGTAGCATTACATCGATTTGCTGGCAGGGTTACCAGCTACATAGTTGATCATAGAGAAATTGAAATCAGGTCCTCTCAAAAGATAAAGGAAGATAAGCATCCAGAACTCTAGGAAAACGGTTCAGCCAAAAAGAAGATGGTTTACTAGTTCTACCCTCCCACACAAGAAGCAAAGAGCAGTCGCTGCTGCCTGCTGCGTTACACTGCAGCTAGATGATGGTTTGCTGTTGCAAAGTTCAGGTGTTCAGCGTCCCAAAATTCTGGTGCAGCAGCAATGCAGAGGGGAAAAAGAAAACTTAGTTGTTGGAGTAAAGAGATACTTTAGCGCCGTTTCTGGTCTATGTGTGGATACAAATACTGCTGCACCTGATTAAACAATTGATGTTGCAGTTGGAGCTACAGGTACAGATACTTCTCCTCAATCCTGAAGAAACAATTGAAATTGCAGCTATAGGTACTGCAGAATCTGACGAGCAAGATGGGGTAACTCCCATTGCAGAAACGGAAGCACAGGCTCAGACTCCATCTGAGGAAGAATCAGAAGAACAAGGAAGTGGTGTTTGATATGCCGAGCATGAGACTTTATGATAAAGTGATTATGTAGCGGTTTCTACTAGATCTAGAACTCACTACCAGAAAACTGAGTACCCTTAATTGAGGGTCGCAAACCATCGAGGAAAGCCCCAAAACCTCCAAGGAAATGAAACGTGGCGGCTAGTGCTCAAGGAATGACCGCCAAGGGTAGATGGACAGGAAATACCTATGAGCTTTACTGTCGGCCGCCACAAATTATTTCCTTCAGTGTTTAACCGCCAAAGAAACAAATGAGGCGTCAAATTTTTAACACCGGCGAGGAAAAAGTAATGGCACTCAAGGATATGTATTTTCTTGAGGGTTGTCGACCCCCAAGGACACATAATGGCGCCAAGAATATTTACTTTTTGAGGGTTTGTGACTGCCAAGGAACTGTCAGAGCCCACAAGGATATATGTTTTTTGACATTTAGCCCCGCCAAGGTAATATGAATTGACTGTGAAAAAAATAACTTTCCCTGGGGGCTCAATCCTCAAGGATAGAACAATTTCCTTGGGTGTATCGAGCCTCAACGAAATTGGTGTTTCCTTGGCAGCCGACCCTCAAGGTAATGCATGCTACGGAGGCTTAGTTGACCAAGGAAATTGTACAAGGTAATGCATGCTACAAATATCAACAAAGAGGCCACAATTAAACAAAACCAGTGCTAGATTACATAACACATCCAATATCCATCGGTTCATTACATACATGTCCATTTTGCAAATATAAGACTTAGCTAGAAATAGTGTATCATCCTACATGTCAACAAAAAAACATACTTGCAATTGACAAAATTACTTGGCTGTTGACACTCAAGGAAACTAAAATTTCCTTGAGTGTTTGGAAATACACTCAAGTAAATAACTATTTTCCTTGAGTGTACAAAACAACACTCAGAATATACATTTCCTTGTCGGTTTTCAGTAACCGCCAAGGTAACATATATTCTTTGAGGGTTGAATCTCGCCACTCAAGGCTATTCCATTATGCGGTAGTGACTCCTGATGTTTCTCATTCCTGCTATTTACAACCCTTTCATGGCCGGTTTGCTACTGAATCCTAGACCCAACATCTTCCTTGTTCTGGATATATATATATTAGATAATGGATAATACAGTCCGGCCTCTACATCCAGGGATGTACACAGCCAAGTTCTGGATATATATGGTATCTCTATTCAACTTGAGATCAAATGATTTCAGATCTCACCCTCATCAGGGGTTCAGCTTATATATAGGCGTGGAAAGTAAACTGTGATTTTGCAAGCTATAGTTAATTTTTCACCCTCCCATAGCCCACTTGCTAGTTACATATTGATTGAGTGTTGCATATATATATATATATATATATATATATATATATATATGGACTACATACACGGGACCTACCAAGAGCATTGTTACTAGAATTCTCATTAGTTACAACCTGCAGTGATGCATCCATACTTTTTCTAGATATATAAGAGTATCACCCAACTCATAAGACGTGGGAGTATTTTTATTGTACCTGCCATACATGAAGTGCTTGTAACATACACTATTTTTTAGCCTTATGTGTTCATTTTTTTTTTTTTTGTTAACATCCTAGAGGTGTATCAGCAAGCAAATTAGATACAGACAGGTACCCAGAAAGCCCCAAGGGCTACGGTTCCAGCTTGGGCGGTCCACAAAAAGAGAATAGAATGCGCTTAACCTTCAGTGCAAGAGGATCTAAGAGTACCAGGCATGCCAAAATGAAACGACTGACAAGACGTTACACAGAAACAACACAACCACACATATGCGATTAGTTTCCACCATGTCCAGCTGACTGAGCGCCCTCCACACCATCTCCTGTGTATTTGGGCTTCTTCTTGGCCAGGATTTTGGTCGCCATCTTCAAAATCAGTGATATGCTCTCCTCCAGCTCTGCTTTCTCACCTGAACAGTAAAGACCTGTCCAAAACCGCATTAGTGCACCTGCATGACAGATTATTTCCAGTGGGTATTTAATGAACTTTTTGTTAAAACATTCATTATTCCTTGCTTTACAGATGGCCCACCAAATAGCTGCGGTTCCTGTAACATGAAATTTTTCACCACCAGGTAACCATCTCTTAAGCCAAATCCAAGATTACTCCAGATTTGCTGGAATGCTGTCAGTACCCAAACACCTAGCAACACAGGCCCAAGTAACTGTAGCAAGGGAACAAAGTACCATCTTGTATCGTCCAGAGATGGTACACAACTGATAGTCACAATACAATAGAGAAACATTATTCAGCCCAAATAATGAGCGAGATAAAGAAAGCAAAGAGCTAAGCCGTACTGTTGTTTCTAAAGTTCTACAAATCGGAGGGGTAGTTGATCTCGTACTCCACACATAAATTTCATATGTCCATGACACCCAATTGAGGGCAAAAACTGATGTTGATGAGGACTTCAGAACCAGCAGTGATGACATTATTGCAGTTGTGATACATATTTTGATGCCTCTAGTTTGATGTATTTCTTTCAACAAACAAGAGAGGTTAGCCCAGTACCAATTTATATTTGTTCAGATCCCAAATTAGCCAACTCAAGTTGATTTTGAGAAAATCGGCTCTCTTAGCCCTCTTCTCCTCTTTGATCTCACTCTTCTCCCTCTCTTTGGAGGAGGCATAGTGGCGCTACGGCTGTTGTTAAGGAAGCCATGGTGCTTGTGTTTGGAGTAATTTTTTTATTGGAGTTTATAAGTGTTGCACTATGATGTATGTGGCAACACATCTGTTATGTGCTTTAATATTTGCACATACAAGTTTTTTGACTCTTAGAAGACCGCAATCCAGAAGAACTCATCTGCTGAAAACTGGAGCAATGGAGATTCAAGTCTTACCACAACCATGGAGAAGACTTGCACTCTGATTCTCACTGACCAAGCAAATTGAGTCCATCATGACTGCAGACTCGACAAGGTACTGCAAGAACCCTTTGTGCATACTCAAACTCCTGATGCGTCTCATCCCCGTTAAAACCCTCTCTAAGGTCCACTAGAAATCGGACAGCCATATATACTTGTCAGCAAATCAGCATGTGCTCATCAGTGATCACCCTACCCTATTTCAGTCGAGCCATTCCATACTAGAGCTTTTCTATTTTTTTATGGCTAATAACACCCTCCAGTGCTAATAGCGATCAACCATGTATACAAATACTAATGTGGCAAAAGTGTAAATGCATCCTTTGGAATAGACGATTTTTATAAGAAAATTGCAGAGTTAAAGAATCCTAATGATTTTGTACATTAGATATCGTTGGTTCATAGGAAAACACCTCGGAAATCCAAAGGAATATTGTTACTCTCTCACGATTTGAAATGAATTTACTGTGAGAAAACATATACTTGAACTCCCCCTTTCATGCTGGCTTGTGCGTAGGATTGATGAACAAGGACTATCAAGTTTGTAATACGGACGTGGTAAAAAAAAAAAAAAAAATATGAAAGAAACATGAGCTACATTGCAATGGTTGGATTTCTTGTCCAGCTATAGATGGTGTTTCTCTTTTCAATAATAAATAAATAATATGAGCAACATTACAATGGTTGGAAAAGTACGCATCAGCCTTCGAGGAGTTCCTGCTGGCCACACAAGGGCTCATTGGTGCCAGCTGCTTGTGCAAAGATCACCCCACCACTGACTCCTCCCATCGCCAATCTGTGGCTCCTCCGAACTGTCGCCTTCCTACAGTTTTTCAGCCGTGCCAGAAGTCCTATAAGATGTGAAAAACTTAAGTTCCCGTGACTTGGTTCTTTCCATTTATAGCTAATAGATCTATCTTAATAGATAGCTTCTTTCTTTCCAAAACACTGTGAAAGTTCTCTTTATGTTACAATTAAAACCTACTTAATCATTGCATACTGTATTTTAAATTCTAGTCAATACTATTATTTTTCATATTGATAAAAATATAGGCTGGAACATTTACAATTACTTCATATTTTTCAAATGAATCCAGATGGAAGGCGAGATTATCAGAGGGAGCTTGCCCAGTGTCTTGGCCCGCTGGACGACTGGAGGAAGAAGAGCGTGTAGAGGATTTCAATTCTAGAGAACCTGTTCTCTTGGTACAGCTAAGGCTCTAGCTCCTGATGTATCACATTCCATACTGTTGCTGTTGATCATCTGCTACGGCAAAAAATATTTATCACTCACTGATTTCAATATCAGTTCGATGGTGTAGTGTAGCTCTATTTATAGGCGCATGTCTTGTATCGAACATTTTATTGTTCTACCTAACAAGAGGTAGGTGCACATTTGCAGAAAAAACTCTAGCTTTATAAGAAGAGACTTGGCATGCCAGGAACATTATTTTTGATTCATCGATGGCACTACTTTCTATATAGATGACAAGGAAAAAGTTATTCACAAAGCTACATGCATGAAAATGAAGATCAGGCAAGCATCAATTATCTCGGAACACAAATCTACACAAGTTCCAGGATCAAGTTCTGCAACGGTACACTAAAATGATCGTCTCATATTATCTCAAATAGAATTAAGCTAACGGAAAATTTGCATGTTTATATATTAATTTAGAAATTCAGAATAGTAGGGAAGATAGTTGAAAAAAAGTAATTACAGTTGTATCTACTAGATGTATCCTGCTGCATGAGAGACCTTTATGTGAAGACGCTTCACTCAAAATTCGCCACAAACGAGCTTCCTCTTCAAATCCACTTTTAGAGAAGGCTAATATCCAACCACGTCTAAAATGCCCTATCCTTAGATGATGGTAGGATTTTCTGGTGCTCTGCGCCCAGGTAGCTGTCCAGTGCATTATTTTTGCCACGATAACCAATGAATGCCTTTGGAGAAGGACCTGTGAGGGAGACATCTGTCCTCATTACAGGGAGACATCTGTCCTCGTTGCTATGCTACCCATGATACAATAGTCGACCCAAAGATAATTCCGGTCCGTTCGTTCTATTCTTCCACACCTCATGATCTTAGAAACCAAGATGCACTGGTGACGCAAATTGTTAAAATTAGAGTCTTCATATGCAACAGAGATATGTCGAATCGACCGCCAGCTGCAAAATAACAAATATCATTGAATGCCTACTACCTGGATCGCTCGGGAAAAGAAGGTAAGAGAAGTCTGGGCAACGTTGAATTCTGGTGCCTCTCCTCAAGTCTTGATTGTTCCACGTTCTTCCTTCTTTGAACGTACGAGAGAACTTGGCGCATTTGGCCTGATACAAACATGCTACCACAGAAGACTTGGTGGAAGAACAATGTCCCTTCGCTATACATTTTACGTCTCTGCTGGATACAAAAATCCCGGTGCATCCCATCCCCACTAAGAACTCAGAATGTTCCCAATGCTATGCTGTGTCTATAATTTTTTGCCCATTGACACCTTCATCACTATTTTGGATACTATTGTCTTTGCTGAACCAGGAAGTATTTAAGTGTGTTTTCTAACATATATCTCCTTCGTAACGTAGGTCTGTAGGTCTGCCGCTAGCTCTATATATAGAGGCGCAAGAAGTAAACTGAGAGTTTACACCCTCTTTTATTATTCCACCATCCACCACAGCCTATATAAGAACATTAGAGTGCGGTAAATCCTTTTGGATGCGAATTGGAGCAACATAATTAGTACGCTACAGGTTTTTTTTCTCCTCTGCCTGTCTTTCTGTCATTATTTCTCGCAGCGTGGGGTAAAAAAATCTCCAAAAACTAAAATAACCACCAGCGTTGTTAAACAAAATGTGGCATAAAAGAATCTCCAAAAACAATTTGGAACCACATGGTAAGAGCATCTCAGGCACCTAAAACAGACTACCTACAGTTTGGTTTGGTACCCACCCATTTTGATACTATACATATTCTTATACATATTCTGTTGTTTTCTATGGCAAATCCATCTTAGTTGAGTACGAAATGTGGGACCCACATGTCATCTTCTTTGTTCCCTTGTGGCCACTAAAACTTGGTCATCGACGGAGACGGGAAGGAGATGCCTGGCCACTAGCGGAGAGGGGATGCAGGACATCGGCTAGTGCGGGAAAGCTGCATCGGCCATCAAAGAACGCCTGCTGGCCACAGAAGAACATGTAAAAAAATCTCCAAAAATAAAAATAAGCACCTGCAATGATATTACTCATCCATGTTCAGCAGCATAAAAAATCTCATTTCTTCTCTTTCTATTGTATGATCGACGATCGCATGGATCTGCGGGGAAAGGCCTCGCCACCACCTCCTGCCTACAAGTGCTCAATGCTGTCGGCTGCTTGTGCAAAGATCGCCCCACCACGGCCTCCTCCCATTGGCAATCTGTGGCTCCTTGCAACTGTCGCCTTCCTATAGTTCTTACGCCGTGCCAGAAATCCTAAGATGTGAAAATATTATTACAAGAATTTTATTTTGAACTAAATCCTGGCCCTTAGATTTCAGTTTCAGCCCACAACTTAA
Source organism: Hyparrhenia diplandra (assembly GCA_015847255.1). NCBI lineage: Eukaryota > Viridiplantae > Streptophyta > Magnoliopsida > Poales > Poaceae > Hyparrhenia > Hyparrhenia diplandra. The sequence continues at coordinate 176,743 of JADLZK010001918.1, forward strand.
GTTCCGGTGAATTGGTTCTTTCCATCTTATAGCCAATAGATATATCCGAACTGATAGCTCCTTTCTTTTCCATACACTGAAATTTCTCATGATATTATAATTAGAACCTCATAAATTACGACATACTGTATTTTAATGTCTGATCAATACTATTAATTTTCATATTGTTTAAGCCCATGCTGGTGAAACAACTCTGCTTGGGGTCTCCCTCCAACTGGTGAAACAAGTTGAGCCCCAACACAACCCAGAGCCTGCGATGAAAACATTTTTGTGTTGATCGATAAAACTTGTTTGGTTTTGCATTTGCTGCCTGTATGGCTTAAGCCCATGCTCACCAATATTACCGTGTCACTGCCTGGTACATCGCCGAGAGGTTTTACTTGCAGAAGGTAATGTGAGACTTTTTTTTTACAACAAAAACTCTGGGGGAGATCCCACAGTGGCTGCCAATTTTAATTAATTTAGAAATGGAAAGTAACGTGAGATTATAGAAAGGAGAAGGGAACGTCGCTCTGGTTAAGGATCTGTCGCTTCAGATGTAAAAACATGGGGGAGTAATTAATCCATCTGCTTGGCTGCCCTGAAGGATTTTGGCACCAATCGTGAACCATTGCGGTTGAGCATTCGTTGTTTGTGGGTAGAAAAGCTCCTCCAAACTACTGCTTATTTTGTGGTTATGGTTATGTAGGAAATGGGCTCACCACAATTCACAAAAAAGTGTGAAATGTTCGATTGATCGACATGAAACTATAACTGTTAGATCGACTGATATGACTGTGATCGTTCAGCACGCCGGGCAACAACTGGTGAGTGACCACTGGCCGGCGGTGCTCACTGTCAGCCAGGTCTTAACGGGCTGGGCTCGGTAATGGGGGACTCAAAACTTATTTAACGACACATCATGGGCTGTACAGAAATTCCAGGAACAATCAACGTGAGTCAGTTCTTTACTTCTTAAATGCAAGCAAACTCATCGTCCTTATCTGCAATTAGTAGGAGTAAGATTGATGGCATGCAATTCCCAATACCCCACTCTTTATATGCACATCTAAGGGCAATGTTACCCATTCACCCTCAAATCAAATCTCAAGGAATAGTGGCTGGAAAAATTAATTTACAATGGAAATTAAAGCCAGCATGGTGAGGATAGGTACATATGCTGATAATGTGCGTCCCAAAGGAATCTTGTTGCGATAAGTTTCTTAGCAAAAATAGTAATTAGAGGCGCCGGGAATACTAATCATACAGTGTGAGGTATTGTGTGGCCCTATACTTGTCTCCAGCAAAAAGTAAAGATGCAGGTAGAAGAAGATGGAGGTCTCATACATAAGCATACGAAACTGTTCGATCATGTCATTATTTCTTAATGTGCTGGGTGTAAGGTTGTTGCTTTGTAGCTTAATTATTCTTGGAGAGAAGGAGATCAAATAATGAATGCTAAAAGCTCTGCTTATTCTATACTATAAAAGAGCGAAGGAATTAGGTGGTACCGTGTCACGATCTCATCCGTCCGATCTATCTAGATTTCGCATCCAATGGTCCTCGGATAGGGACCGACCTTAGGCTACAGAGTGTTTCGCTTCAATTGAATCCTCCGAACCCTGTGCCAAACGTATCTGGAAGGCAACCAACGAAGAGGCATAGGCGAGGCCCCGAACAGGCGTGCGCACACCTCCCCGCCTCCGCGACTCCCCTCCCTCGCGAAGCGGGACTCGCCGCCAGTCGCGGCCGAACCAGGAAAAAGGCGGTTCCTCAACGACATGCTGCTGTGGCCTACGCCACCGCTGGCAAAGGATCGCCTCCGACGACGCCCTTTACGTGCTGCGCCGGGTCGGGTCGGAGTCACGAGGAACAGCCGCCCAGCCGAGGTCCCCAGCGATCGCAGCGGTGCCACAGGCCGCAGCAGCGCGTCATCGGCAATTGCGCGAGACCGGCTGCAGCAATTCCCTTCGGCCGGCCCCCAGCGGTCGCCTCCCCGTGACTCCGCCAGTGACTCCGACAGGCCGGCTACAGCAGCACGTGAAGTTCCCACGCCGATACGCTCCTCTTCGTGCCCTCACGCAGCAGTGCGGCATCGAGGAATCGCTGGATGGCAGTGCTCGCGGGCGCCGGCTGTCCGTCGTGGCGGTGCAGAGATCACCTTCATCGCGGCGCAGAGATCACGCGCCCGGCCCCCTCATCGTCGCCATGTTCGATGATGCGCTGCTGGGCCTGTGGCACCGCAGGCAAAGGATTGTACCAGACGACACCCTCGACGGCGTATCCCATGGTCAACGGAAACAGACAGGGGTGGAGGAAAGGAGGACGCAGCGGCTGGCCCATCAGGTACCAACACACGTGGAGTGGCGACCAACCCTGCATGCCCAGGGCTTCTTCCTCTCACTATTTTGTCCTCCCATGAATTCTGCATGTTATTCCGCCAACATCCCCTCGATTTCCAATCGTGCATGGTTTCATGCGACACTAGAGGAAGTTTTGGCACCCAAGACCGTCGTCTCCTTGGTTTTATCTTGAATTTGCAAGTGATAATATCTTGATTTATGTTTGTGCCAGATCAGGCGACGATGACCTTTCTCACTACTCAGATCGGAGACTTGATATTAGAGGAGAGGCCCTGGTGAGCGCAACCAATACAAATCTTTTGCTTCAGTAGATATGAGATATCTTTTTAGATTGTTTGACAGATTCCTTGGGTTCATTACAAATTGGTCCTATTTTCTATAATAACATGTAAAGAGTTCTCTTCTTTCTAATTTCTAATTGGTCCTATTTTGTTTGATAGTTTAGTTGTTTCCTATCTTTGTAGAATCTAGAAATTCACCTGTATACTCAGATGCATGTAAAAAGATGTACTGTGAATAATACTCTCCAAAATGGCAAATCTTTCTTTTCTTCGACTCTTATGCTGAAGAGATTCATTCAGGAGAATCGTTGCAAGTGATAAATATTTTTTGACTGTAGTGATGTGATTGATGTGATCTGCCTGATGAAGCAAAGCATTCCCTGGCAGCTTTTAAATGTTACTGGAATTACCACCAAATTGATCTCTTTCAAATGATAACTCGTACTATTACAAGATGGTTATCCATGAGCACATGGGTTCTTTTTTTTTTTACATTATTCCCAGCAGGTATTGTGATGACGTGAGCTTGTGAAGTCAATATGCATTGATTCAAATTCTTGAGCTTTTAATTATCTCGTTATGTCAATTATTAACACTAAACATATGGCGTTGTTTTTAGGAAAAGCCAATGGTTGTGGCATTTATGTATAGGTATAGGTCACCCTTAGCAATTCATCATATATCAAACTAAGGTGTGCCTTATTGGTATGTATTCCATGGTTAGGATTCTCTATTAAAATCTTCCTTTTCAAAGATAACAAGAATGAATGTGCAGCTGATATAGCCAAAAATGGTGAACTTCACTAAAAAATATCAAATATGCCTTCGATTCATATTGTTCAACTGTGGATGGTGATGCTCATGAGGACATAATCAAAACTAATGGTTCATATTAAATTTTATTGACGCATTAGGTACTTATTTACCAAACTTTTCAACATTGTTTTAGGGATTCTTTTTTTTTTATCACCTTAGCTACCAAAATAGCGTTGGTTGCTCTAGATTGGTTCGGTTCATTTGGCATGTGCTTTTAATTTAAGTCTTGAAATGTTATTCCTATGCTTAGGAATACACTATTCAGGTCATTGCTATTCTAATATAATTTACTATTTATAAATATTATGCCTCTCGAGTACATTCAAATATTATGCTATCAACTATATGATTTGCCTTTTTACTTTTTTGATAGAATAGTTCGTAATTTTTCAACAGACATTTGAGTATTTTGTACCTCTTGTGAATTTTATAAGCAGGTTTCACTTGAGTCAATGGCAGCTCTCTCTCCCCGATGGCTATTGTGAATATTATAATTGGTCGGATTCAAACAAATTTTTTTTTTGCAACTGAATCTGAAACAAGGATTAACTATTTATAATGTAGATAGTTCTGTGCCAACAAGATAGTTATGATACCATGGACCATGGTGCTCCTTTAGTGCTAAGAAACTATGCTTCAGTTGCTCTTCTGGCAATCTTTGGTTTCAAGTCAATAAAAAATGCTTATGGAGACCTTAGGAGAACTCAGAGAGCGAGGGGCTAGCTAAGGCAAGAAGCTTGACAAGGAAAATGTATGTTGTGCTTTGTCTAGAAAATGGTTATGTTCATTCTTTTCACAAATTGTAATTGTTTACTTTAGCATTATGTATTGAATAAGTTTGCAGTACCATACCCATACACATAGCTTTTTGTGGATTTGTGATCTTAATAGAAGTTTATTGTTATTTGCTTCCTTACAGAGCGGAATAATATATAATATTATATTCAACTAAGGCAATCATCATATAACTTTGGGCTTAATGCCATAAAAATATAGAGAAAGATGTTGATTTCAAATAAACATGGAAGGATAAGATGATAGCTGCAAACAAGCTAGAAATTGGCAAAAAAAAAAAAAAAACCGACAAATGTTTTCTAGGCACGTGCGTGTGCACGTGCATCTTAACTAGTGGTAATGTAAAAGTGGGGCTGACAGCGATATGAAAAAAAAAAAATAAGAAAGGAGAGGTCAGCTATCACAATTATTTCTGGGGAATTTTTCCTGGGACCTTAACTCTCTGATCCTGACTACAAATATGATATTCTATATATGCTTTTTGATCATCTCAGTGATACAAACATAGTGGCGAAGGTTAAATTGCATTTTTACAAATTGACTTTACGACATTGACTTAGCCTACAATAAGGTGATAAGCTTACCTGGCTTTGGGCTTCTCACACAAATACAACACAGTGTTAACAATTACGATACAGACTCACGTACATATATTGGCGTTAGTAATAACACATTACTACACAAATACAATCCCTTTACAGAAATACAACACAGTGTTAATAGCGCTGCTAAATGAATAATGTCAAAGTTGGTTAAGCCAACATCTGAGTCGTGATCTTGCTGCCTCGATCTCCTCTTTATTCAATTTCCTTGTTAATAGCGCTGCTAAATGAATAGCATCGTAAGCTGTTTTAGACTGCCTTTTTTCCTGATGTTGCACTGATAACAGCCATAGCACAGTAAAGAGAAATTGTAGCGGGAGGGGCTCAAGCCTATATATCTAGAACTTTTTTATATTGTTTCCTTTAAAAAAAAAATTAGGTCTGAGACCTTTATTTTGTACTAGTAGTAGAAACATGTGTTTCTCAATTCCTCACTTTATATACATATCCAAGGGCAGTGTGCCCCTTCACCACAAATCACAAGAAACAGTAGTAGAAACATGTGATTCCCAATGCAGAGTCAGTGCAATCATGCTTCTTAGTGAAAAAATAGTAAAAATAGGAGGCATAAGGAAAACCATGGACACAGGCTTGCAACAGGATACCTAAAATTCGACGAACCTCAGGCCCATATCCCACAAGGGGCTATTGTGTTTCTACCCCTTGCTGGAAATGCCAATTGTGATTCTACCTCGCTTTTAGCCATGTTGCAATTTTATCCTCGTTTGATAAAAACGAAGCTCAAGTTTACCCCTACTCTGTTATCAGGTGGTAATGGTGTTAACTTAGCTTTTTAGGATAACTTTTTGCCCTTGCAAAAAATACCCTACTTTTTTTGTGTAGATTGTGATTTTACCCTTTTTTCTGAAAAGAATTGGCAGCAACATTAACACCTTGTTACATATAATTGCATCCAACAAGCAAATATTGATAGATAATATCGATTAATAAAGAATGTTCCGCAAAAGCATCTTGCATTTACAAATCGTTTAATTTACAAATCACAGCTCCTTTTGCTGCAAAATCATAAATATATACAAAATCTCACAAAATACGTGTCACAATGCAAGATGTGTTTTGACATCCAGCATGATACGTGTTAGGTTGAGAAATTAGATCCAGCATGATACGTGGTAGGATGAGAAATTAGATGCAAAGCAGCAAGATACACCTCTGCTCTCCATTAGCCGGATGAGAAAAACTAGAACATGCCAAAACCCTCACTTTTATTTGCAGCTCCAGCGTCTGCTCCCGTTCGCCATGGCTTGTACAGCTGATGCTGACGCGCGCTGCCCGTGGACAAACACGCCCCCCCGCGCGTAGCTGTCGCCGGATGCAGATGTGCCATAGGTGTCAGTCATGGTGCTGCTTGAGTGGTGTCGCGACCGCCGGAGGCCGAGCCCCCTGCTCCTGCCGGGGGCCGCGGCCCTCGCCGCCGCCTTTGGCTGCCCCACGCTCATCGGGAGTCCGAGCTCCACTCCTGCGGGGAGTCCTCGCGCCCATTCTCCAGCATAGCTATATGCTCCTCCTCCTCCCTCGTAGACCGCCCGCCCCTATCCACTCGCGGGTGTGCGGGAGTGAGACGAAGTCGCGGCAGTGGTCCGGAACTGAACGAGCGAAAAGGGTACGAATGGGTCTATACGTGGACAAGGGCATTTGTGTCCTTTGGGCTATTTTACTAGGGTTCCCATGTTTTCTGATATTTTTAAAATCAAAATAACTAACAGACTGCAAAGGAGGGGTAAACTGAGGCTTTATTCTAACAGTGAGGATAAAATTGCAATATTGCAAAAACGAGGGTGGCTTTTCGGGAAGGGTAGAAACACAATAGCCCCTTCCCACAACCGTATGCTTCTTTCATTGCACGTGCATGTAGAATGCATGGAAAGCATGGTATTATAAGCATATTATGGCATCCATGGTTCAATACTAGTTGTTGGTGAAGAATATGGAATGAAACAAAGAACACACAATCCTCAATCTTTGAAGCTGGAAGTTTACTAAATTTTTTCTATATAAAACAAAAGAGTCACATGGTCAAAAATCCATGTCTAAATGGGTGTTAAAAATACGCCCTTGATTTACAGGGACAACTTCAAAACCACCCCTGAGAACTAAGTGAACTGCTCCATAATTTTTTTAAAAAAATCTTTAAACCTGGACACAAACGATCGATATGAGTTTTTTCTATGCATGGAAAAAAATAGTTACTTGGTGACCACAACATGGTTTATTTCCCATCTACAAGTTTCACATGTTTTCATGCCAATGAATTCCACACACATTATGAAGGGTTTGAACCTGTGGGTAGCCTGATTCCACACAAGCTAGACACCTTACAATCAGATCACAAAGTCATTTGATGATCTTAGCATGTTAGGGACAGGACCAATATTGTGTAGCAAGACTAGTTAGAGATCAACATGTTAGTCATGCTTATTTAACAATGACTGTTTGCACATGACCAATCTGGCTATGAGGGCTAAATTGGACAAATGCAGCACATAACAAACTTGTTAAATGTTCCAAAGACTGCATGATGGGTAAGTTGTGTGAAGTCTTGGTGTTGTGTCGCAAAAAATCAGACAGAGCTCAATCCGACAACATGCTTCTTGAAAGATTGTGAACATAGTGGAATACTGGATGAATGATATATTAATCAGAGTACACAAGTACATATATAGTTGTGCCAAAGCACCGTGGGCCAGTGGTTACAGTCTCCATGCCTATGGAAGGGGAGGGACCTGTGGATCATGACCCGTTACAAACTCTAAATACAGTCTAACACTTCTGATACGATACTTTCTTTCTAAGTGATCAAATATTACCAAATTAATACACAATACATGCTCTGGAATCTTGGTAAGGCTTCAAACTAGATGTACATAAAAATGCAATGATATACACATCTGCTCCTTGTACCGGGATTCGCTCAGTTCATCCCCAACTGATTTGTTGTACTTGTACCATAAATAGCTGATTCCTTCAGGGTACGTGGACTCATAATTTTTTTTCAGAAGCTGGTCATTTTTTTTACTCTCAATTATGTAATTGTTCGTTTGTTTTTTTTAAAAAAATTATAATAGTTAGTACAACGACATTATTGCTTACTTGCACGGGATGTTATTTATGGATTCCGATTGGTCCCTTTATTTTTTTAGATAATGGAATTAACATTCCGGCCTCTCGCGTAACGCATTACCGCCCCCTAAAAGCCTCTACGTGACCACACACAGCAAACTTATTACAAGAAGTAGGAATAAAAGAAACTTTAGTACATGAAGATATATGTACTAAAGATCTACTACATCCAAAAAATAATTGAGTTTACTACTCAAGGCGGTGTTGAAGATATCGATGTAAACTTTATGGAGGTCTTCGAATCAGCCACTATGCCTTGAACAACGTGCACTAAAATGAACTTGAAAAGGAACTCATTGGATGTAGACAGCCCCCATCATGTGGGCTGGCAAATGTCGCCACCGTTGCTCCATTCACCTTGATGTGTTGGCGGTGTTCGTGATAGCCACCATCGATCTTTTGTGTCGGAGGAAGACCCCTCGATTTGTCTTCGATCCGCCATCACCACGCTGCATAATGGGGCCCCACGCCAACCATCTCCATGGGCGCCGCCCTTCTCGTAGAATGGAGGACGCAAGCCGCCTCCAACCATGGGAAAGCCGATCCGGAGAGGACGGGTGGGTGTTGGCGGGCGCCACGCCTTAGGCTCGAGGCGGGAGGCCAGTGAGGCAGCGATTGCTCACGCCCGATCGATGCTCAAGACGCGGGATCGATGGGATGGACTATGAGTTCGTCGGGTGCCGTGATCGATGACATCCGCCGCCAAGGCAGCACGGTCGGCGACCGGAGGCCATGCATCCGCCCTCTCTAGGCCGCCAGATCTGGTGAGAGGAGCAGGCCACCGCCAAAGAGCCGCATCGGGCGCCGGCGTATGGGACGCCACGCCGCGAGCACTCGGTGACGGCGGCCCAGCCGCCGCCATCACGGCCGTCCGCCGGGTTGTGCCGGGCGCGGCTCGGCGACGCCAGGGGAGGCGAGGGATGGGGGCGGTTGCCGCTAACCAGCGATATGGGGGGTGGCTGTCACCGGCTGAATGTCGAGACAGGCGTGGACGGCGTAACCTGAATGGTCTACGACGCTTGCTGGCCAAGATCACCGCGGCGGTGGTAACCCATGGTCGGGGCACGATTGCCTTGGGAGTCGCCAGGAGGCGGTCTCCTAAACTAGCGGATTGGTCCCTTTATATACGTGTATCTCAAGTCTACGCCAAGATCCGAGTATGAAGTGCTTGTAATTCACTATAATTATCGGCAGCATAGTAGACTACAGCTTAGAGGTTTGGCTGCTTGTTTGCCGTGCCTTAGAATCAGTAAAATTTGCTGGTTCTCATCACCCAAGCTCTCTGAATGACTTGTTCACTGAAAATAGGAGCAGGACGCATCAGGGAAAATAAAATCTGAAAGTACTCACTACCTTCGGCACAAGATTTACAGGATGGTGAAGCCTTGGCTGATATATGAGCAGAAGCACGAATCCCTGATCGAGCAGAATCCGAATCTTGCGAGAGACGGGTGAACATGTAGAAGCGTGGGAGCAGAGGTCTGCTTTCTGATATCCTGTACCCACTAGAGTTTACTGGAGTGCAGGGCTGATCGAGCAGTGTCCATGGATAATGCTGAAACGATGTTGTTGAAATGAGCGGAGACTTGATGAAGTTCAGCAAGGCAGAATCTATTGGATAAAGAAAATAGTTTACAGCTGATCAGTCCATTTTTAGTGTACGTCAAACTAATTTGTGAGTGTTTGAGTCAAAAACTATTTGCAGCAAGGTAGACTACAGGTCGAGTTTTGGCTTCTTGTTTGCAGCGCCTTATTAGCGTCAGTAAAATTGCTATGGTTCTCACCACCCAAGCTCCGAATGACTTGAGTACTGAAAATGGGAGCCGGAAGCACATCGGGACAACAAAATCTGAAGGGTAGCCACTACATTCGGGACAAGATCAACAGGATCGAAAAGCTTTTAGCTGATATCAGACCACAAAGCATGTATATATTCAAAGAGATACTCAAGTTTGTGGGGAAGAGGCCAATGAAGGCGACTTTTAATCCTCTACATCATGCAGCTTAACTACTTGCACGACTGATGCCCTTCCAAAGTAGTGAGCCAGCACCATGCAGCTTCCAGGCTGATGTACTTCTTAGACAAGAGTATCGGAGCCGGTTGTCCAGGACGCAGTAGCCGAGCACATGACCTTCCCCACGAGTGATTCCGGTGGATGGCCGAAATAGCAGGGTCAAGCTCATTAGAAACAAGTAGCTGAGGATGTGATGAACTTTTTTGTGTTCATCCTACTCCTCCACACCTTTTAGTGGGTTCAGTCTTCTCCTTAATGAGAGTTGCCTTTTTTTTTTTTTGGTTTCTCCTTGTACAAATTTAGTTTTAAATTCAGATTTCATATCTCAATAGAAAATATAATAAGTTATGATAGAAAATATATTTTTGTCGTTTATGATTTTTTTTTGACGCAATGTACTGTGTGGGAGATCCCCATGGTAATGAAACAATTTTATAAAAATAAAGCTGAAAATACAACTTACATACACCATAGGAGGAAGCAGGCACGGATAGACAGAAGAAAGACTAGCTAACAGAGCAAGCAGCCGAGAGCTAAACAGAGAGGAGAAGGAAGAAAGAGTGACAAATTACATGGCATTCAGCCAAAGCAAAATAGCAGCTCGATCAGCTTCCCTGATTCGATGGGATTGGAGGGCAGCTTCTATCTTAAAGTTGAAAAGCCACCTACTGAAACACACCCGAACTCCACAAAAAACAAGGCGATTTCTGACCTTCTACAAACTCCCATGCAGCAATCAGAAAGAGATGTACTAAAAAAAACTTGGAACCTCATATGATGTATAGCTAATTCTGCCATGGAAGAAGTTGATACGATAATAACATCGATAGAAGTAATCTAGATCGTGGATGCGCAGGCACAATGCCACATTCATGCCATATACGTACAATCACGATCTTAATTATAGTCTCATGGAGGTACAATGGCACATTCATGCTAGATATTATTGAAATCTCGTAAAGGTACAATGAATGTATATGTAGACCATATCTCCACATTATAGAGAGTATCAAAATGTGTATTACAATATTATATAATTTTTTTAGGAGGTGGGCATTTTAGATTATTTGATGCAGGCAATTGGGCTCACCACCATTGAAAGGTCACCGTAAATAGTGATTTAATGGATGCCGTTTGGATATGTCCGTCTCCACTAATCAAGAAAATAAAAAAAAAAAAGAAAAACCACACCAGATCTGGATCTGGATACGCCGTCCTATCGCCGCTGTCGACAGGGAAGATGAAAAGGCCCAGATCCGCTATGCTAGAGGTTGGCACCACTACATCCACCCATATTGGGGCCGGATCCGCCCGTATTGGAGGCCGCCACCGCCGGATCCACACGTGTCAAGGGCTGTAGCTGCCGCGGGTCGTGGTTCCGCCGCCAAATCCACACGCCTATCCTCTCCGCGAACAGATCCAACCTCCCCGAGCTCGCCACCGCCTGATTCGCCTTCTCAGAAGCTTGCCACTGATGGATCCGCAAGCCATCCGCCACATCTAGGGGTGTAGCCGGATCGAGAGATCCGGCATCCTATGCCTCACCACCCGGCGGATCCGGCCTTCTATGAGCCCGCCGCCATGTGCCATGGGAGGGAGGGAGGGAGCGGATCAGTTTGGTAAAGGGTTATAACGACTAATCCCGAATGGCTATAATGGCTTATTGTGACTCTTCTGGAATCGTTTTATAATGGTTGTGGTACAGTAAGATCCTCTGAGCACTTAATGATTTTGCTTCAAAAGTATTTCTTTAATTTCGCTCATTGTTTGTGAGTCTTTTTAACTATCCTGTTTAAGATTTCTGTCACTTTGCGTACGTGTTTTTTTTTTCTTTTGGAAATGGCTGACGAACCATATTTCGGTCTAATACACCTATCTTTTGGTCTAATACGCCTATCGTTTGGTCTAATACTCGAAGGGAAACGGCAGGTCCTACCCATTTATACATAATACCATATAAATGAACCTTAAGTATCTTTGGCGTTCTGTCGTGCATGCTCCTTCCACTCGACAGTTTTGTGATACACCATCGGCGGACTTGGCTGATCAAAACACCTTCTCCTCACAGTTTTGGAGTGTTTTCCAGTTGCCTCTTGCAATAGCAGACTGTGTAAAACCAATACATCAGTTCACATGTGTTGCCCACAGTAGTGCAGCAGGACCCACACGAAAAAATGACACCTGCATACACCTACTGATGTGGCCTCAAAGTCGTCTCATCTCTTGTCCTTGTCGGAATTGTTAGAGATAAGGAGTATTGTCTCCTACTCTCTGCACAAAATAAATTAATTGCACTAGTAGTACACTAATTAGGTCTGAATTAAATAAAGAATAATAATTTCCACATGTACACTAGTAGTACATCAATGGCTCCTAGGCTAGCTTCAGCTCTTTTTATATAAGAAAATGCAGTCCCACCATGTCTCAGCACCACACAGTCAAGGCACCTTCTCATCACTTATTTGGCTTTGTCTTGCTGATCTTATACAAGTAATGGTACGTAGATTCAGAGGTAACAGTTGATGACAGTAGTGGATGCTATAGCAGTGGAATTGGGAGGCATTGGGAGTAGTCCACATCATGGAACAATCCTACTTGGATGCACATCCCTTTGGTTTCACAATGGGCTCCATTGATGCAACACTTTGATATCAATTCTGGGGCGTGTGGTGCTTCCACCTTGGTTCGTCTAGCTCCGCTCTCTTGCGTACACGTTCACAGGCCTTCACTTGGATAGAGCAAAAAAGCCAATAGTCACTACAGGAGGCTGATCCCTTTCGCCGAGCGCACGGAACTTTTCGGAAAAGGCCAGGGGAGCCTTCGGCGAAGGCTTCGCCCGAACACTTTTCCTGGGGGCCGCCGCCGGAAGGTGCTACGGCGAATTTTTTAATGGCATAGGCCCTTTGCCGCACAGCCATCAGGGACCCCTTTTTCGACGGCCTTCGCCAAGAACCGAAATCTACTGTCGGCGAAGAAAAGTAACCGATAACGAACCGCGTGTATTTGACGTCCGTTATTCGCTTCGCCGAACACTTGTCCCTACGGTGCTCGGCAAAGAATCTTGTTTTTTTGAATTTTTTTAATATTTTGTTAACAAAACTTTGCCGAACACCTGTCAGTGTGGTGCTCGGCAAAGAAGTTTTTTTATATTTTTAAAAAAACTTTGCCGAGTACCCTACAACTAGGTACTCGGCAAAGACGTCTTCTTTGCCGAAGTACCGCCGTGCCTGTGCTCGGCAAAGAATTTCATATTTTTTAAAAAAAAAAAACCTTTGCTGAGTGCCATACACCGAGAGCCCGCGGCAAAAACTGTCGGAAAAGCTGGGAAGATGGCCGTTCGGGGCTCCCGGCTTTGCTGAACACAATGTCAAAAACTCTCGGCAAAGAAGCCTTTGCCGAGAGCAGCGCCGGCAAAGAACTGAAAAATTATAATTTTTATTTGTTTCTACTTTCCACCTTGACAAATAAAACACATATATAATATATATCACATCCATTCAATCACGTAACATATATATATATCACATTTCACACATCCAACACATAAAAACACAGCGATATATCACAAAACCCATATTAATTAAACATGTCTCACAAGTCCAACATCATGTCCACAAGAGACATATCAAGTCCACAAATGGTCCAGCCAAGTCTAAAGAGTCTCACAAGTTCATTCTTGAGGCGGTAAGGGTGGGAGAGGTGGATCTTGAAGGTTCGGGATGGGAAGCCTTGCTCAACACCTGAGCACCTACAGCCGGCCTATTCGACCCCACCGATCCAGGAGTGGAAGCCTTGCGCCAAAGAAGACAAGTGTTAGACATGATTACTTGAAAACGAAAATCGAAAAATTTTTGTGCTTTGCGAGAGCAGGGACAGCAAAGCCAATCTTTGCCGAGTGGAGACTAGGGTTCTCGGCAAAGGCAACCTTTGCCTTTGCCGAGTACCCTACAGCTAATACTCGGGCGAAGCACAAATACTCGGTAAAGTTTGGGGACACGTGGCGACGTTTGGTAGAATAAAAACACTTTGCCGAGAGCTTTTTTTTTGTTCTCGCAAAGTTTTTTTCTTTGTCGGCGACGGATGGCAAGTTGTCAGCAAAGGTTATGCAAACTGATGGCGTTACGCCGGACCGTCTATGCCCGACAGCCTACCTTCACCGACCGTCGGAGCCAAGCTTTTGCCTACGGTGCTTCTTTTGCCGAGAAACTGGTACTTTCGGCGAAGTAAGCTTCGTTGAATGTTTTTCTTTGCGAAAGCAGTTGTCGGCGAAGAAAATCTTTTGCTGAAAGTTTTATTTTTGGGCAGTCGGCAAAACGCAGATACCGCCGGGCGAAGACCCAGTTTCCCGTAGTGAGTGGTCGAAGACAGCGCATTTGTGATGTGAACAGCAGGGCCATATCATGACGTAGGACATGTACCTCCCTGTAACAGCAGACGGGTCAAGCATCACAACAGTGAGCCCATTTTATGTATGTGTCGGGCCAGGCCCATGTATATACTTCTTACTAGGAAGATAAGAATATGGACAGTGAACTAAATCAACTCGATCCACCGAAACATCTGGGTCTTCTATTCATTACCCATACTTCTTAATCAACAGATTTCCAGAAACGGAGAGAATGTGTAACCTTGCTTGGCAGTAGGAGAAAAATGGATTATTCTCTATTACGAGTGCATACAAACTTGTTGTGGATTTAAATACCAATGACTGCAGCACAAGACCATCTGCGGATAGGAGAAACTTTGAGGCGATCTGGGCATCCCCGGCGCCCTAGAAAATAAAAGTTTGAACATGGAGGCTGGCCCTCAATGGCTGAGCGGTGCAAACTAACAGGCTGAAACATCACTTAATCCTAGATGCCACATGCTTGGAACCAGAAATGAATACCACGCTATGGTCCCATGCACAAAAGTTGTCGCTCTAAGACATGCACTACGTCAAGTTTTGGGATCTCACTGATGAGTCTCTATTTAACTATACTGAACCAGAATGGATACTGGGCATCCCTGGTGTCCTAGAAACTTTGAGGCGATCTTGGCATCCCTAGTTCCCTAGAAAATAAAAGTTGTAACATGGAAGTTGGCTCTCGTTCAATGGAGCGGTGCAAACTAACAGGCTGAATCCTCACTTATTCCCAGATACCACATGCTACATTTGTGGCTAATTGGAACCAAAAGATGAAAATGTTGTCCAATGCACAATTTTTTTATTTTTTTTTTGCATCATGTCCGATGCACAAACCCTGTTGCTCCAAAACATGCACTAAGTCATGATTGGGACCTCTCTAATGAGTGTGTATTTAACAGGCTGACACGTCACTATAATCTGTTGCTATGTTCCTTTTTTTGGAGAACTTGGCAACTTCAGAAACAATATCATCTTTGGGAAAGTGAATTGTTCTTGGACCTGTCTACCTAACATGCGGTTATTTTAGCTCATCATAACAACCAGATTTTGCTCACTCACTTACACTATCTTATTACTATATTAACACTACCTTATAACTATATTTACAATAATTTTTTTCATTGTAATTCATTAGATAAAGTGATGTAATATGAGGATAACATAAATTTATATCAAACTTTTCAAACAAATTTACTATTTTTTCTATGGTTTACAGACATCATAGAATTATATATCAACATATTTCACAAATGTGACCAGGTTATTCACAAGTTCCTCCACAGCGGATGCCATCCAACAAGAGCAGAGAGCGAGGGGGTGGAGAAAGCAGCGCCGACTGGAGCAGCGGCGGAGGACCGGGGCGCTTATGTGCCGTCGATGGCCAGGAATGACACCACCATCACCTTTTTGTGGGCTTCGTCACTGAAGTGCTTGTGCGAAACCTGGGGCGCAAATGCGCCCTCACGCACTAACGATGCAAACAGTGTTGACTCCCCGATGCCGCCGGGAGGAACGACACCGCACCGATGTTCGGGCCATGGCGCTGGAGCGATGGAGGCGGGCGTAGGGCCTGCGCAAGGTGCGGCGGGGCGCTAGCAAGACGAGATTGAACACCCATGGCCGACCAGGCGACACCATCGATGGTCGACAATCCAGTTGATGGATAGAAGCCGAAACAACCGGTTGTTATCGGCTTTCTCTTGCTTTGTATCTCGCCATAATATAATTGGTGCAAAATTATCTTGCCAAAATGAAACCCAACAACTCATTTCCTACAGGAAAGGACAAAGATATATATCTGCAAGCCAAAACATGGAGAGGCCTTCTTTGCTTCTCAATATGGCAAGAAAGACAAAGTTCCATGGTCGCTTCCTCCCCATGAATTGATAAAACCATGGTCACACCAGCCTTGGCTTCATTCCTAGAACTATAATGGTGAGGTTATGTTTTCTGGATGGTCAAGAGATCAACAACAATCAATGCATGTTGGCCGAAGTCTAGGTGCATGGATAGGTCTAGAGATTGCTTTGCAACGATACGTGATCTAGTGGACATGTGCAAAAACAGCTCGTAATTTGCCATATCACCTGAATAAGCAAACCAAATGCTTAGGAACTCCCAGGAAGTTAGAATCGCCAAATGCCACCGGGCGCAATTGTTGTAGCTCATCAGCTATATCAGTTTGGTAGGAGAGACCTTTGTAATATTTTTGTTGCTATTGACATCCCATCCTGCGTGTCAGAGGCTTTAGACACCAATTGTAATCATGTTGACCTTCTATAATTAAGCTCTATCCTTGCAATAAAGAGAGCAATTGCTGCCAAATTTTTTTTCCCGACGAGCTATATATATATATTTTTTTTTGGAATTTGAGGGATTTTTTGTACAATTTTTGTGTATTTTGAGGGAATCACGAGTTGCAGATTGCCTTGCTTGTCAAGACCATGTGGATTAACTACTCAGTTATAGCAATATGCCTAGCTAGTATATGCACCTTCTACTGCCGCATAGCCAGTTTCGAAGTTGGATGGCCAGTTTTTGATGCGGAAGCGAACATTGGGTTGTGTGGAGTCCCTATGCCATAGCAAATCAGTGATGGCCATAGTTCCACGACTCATCTATATATGTGTGAACTCTGAACTCATACATGTGGGAAGACTATAAATTTTTCAACAAACAATTAGTGTGTATTGTTTTTGCTTCTTTTACACATGGTTGTTGTGAGACACTGCTGTTCACCTATTAGCATAGCATGGTCAATGCTGTTGGATGGGTCTGCATCTGTTGCTCCAGGTATATAATATAACCATATATATGTTTTGAGCCTCGCTGTTGACCTCAAACAAAAAGAGTGTGTATACAACCAAAACGATAAAGGGGGTGTTAGCTTCGCATGGGAAGCATCAGGAGCACAATGGATACGAAATGCCCGTCAGATTGGTGTCTGCTCGAGAAGAATGGTCGCAAGCCCAGATGATGGGTGGAGAAGTCTAGAAGTCTGCTTTGACCCATCAAAGCAATGGCCAGATTCACCAAATTATAGTGCAGTAGCCGGTAGAAGCCCTTCAGCCAAGGATATGAAACTCGTTCCTTGAGAACACCCACAAGCTACAAAAAGTGCGAAAAATGATCATCCAAATGAAAGTATTTGGAAAGAGACTACAGAGTGATTAGTGCTATATTGAAGCTAATAAGAGTGTCATTGCAAGTGGATGGTAATTATTGAAGACTCGAAATAAATCAGATTTTGTTGTGTTTAGTTTCATGAGTTTTTTTTATCTCATTATATGTATAGTGGTCCCAAAGCAACTTCAGCTAACACTCAACGGCATGACTGTTGAAGTATGGAGAAACACAAAAGGATTTGAACTGGGGCTAGAATCACAAATCAACTTATTTGTGCAAATTCAGCACATGGATTAGAAGTCTAAGACAAAGATAAAACCAGGTCGAGCAGTATATACAGGTTCAAGAAACCAGGTCGAGCAGTATATGCAGTTCATATTGGTCACGTACTTGTTTAGTTTTTTTTCTTGTTGCCTCTTGAAATACCAGTGTAACCTATTCCAGCAGATATTGATCCCATTGCAATTTTGGTCCAGTGTAGATAAAATATATAAAATGATATGTGTGCTTACATTTTTTATTATTATTTTAAGTACGAGCGGTGGCTAAGACATAAAACGCCACAGTCCAGATGTGTGTTGCTCACAGTACAGCAAGAGGACGCACACAAAAATGAGACCTACAACTATTTTTTCAACAACGTGTGTTGTACATATTTCATGAAGAAAGGTTTAGAATACAAAGACCATCATGCCAAGGCGAGGTGACAGGCGCCAGACCGACACACAGATGACAAGCATAACAGAGAAAGAACAGTGGAAGGAGGTAGGTAGATGCTAGTCCTACCACCACTTCCCTAACTGACTGGACCTCCAAAAGAGAAATACATCAACACTAGGCTGCCAATAAAGCAATTCAAGCTGTGATGTCCCAGCATCAACCACGAAGTGAACGATGGAAAAGCATTGGCCCATGCAACAAACAGCGGCAATCTGACGAGAAGACTACTATGCCAATGCTGAACAACTAAGCTAGATAGACAAGATAAAAAGAAAGAGGTGAAGCACAAGCAGGCACAGTACAGCCTGGGGAAACTCCGTCGAGAGAAGGTTTGGCTGCAGAGAAGTGTTGTAGGGAGGCCATGAAAAAGGGGATGACATCCAAAAATACATACAACATTGAACGCAGGAGAAGAACTTTCATCCCAAAACCACCCTGACAAACCGGGACTTCACTGACGCCTTCAAGAGATGGTCGGTGCCTCTGCCATGCTTTCTAGGAAGCTATCCAACCCACCAACTTTGTCACCATGCACGAGCATGCACTGAGGGCGGATCCAGACCGGAAGATTGAGCTTTGATTTGGCCCACTATCTGGTCCTCCAGCCGTGGTCAGGTCGACCACATCGAGCTAGCAAATCTAGCACGTCACCATGGAGGGATGCCAGATCGGCCACCAAGGTGTCCGAAATTGGTGTGCCAACCAAGGCAATGACCTGCGACCGCCCAGCAATAGAGCAAGCATTGCTCACTGCCCGTTACCCTTGCCACACGGCGAAAATGGGCCACCGCCGCCTCCCTGCATACCCGGCCACCTCGGCCCTAGAAGCACTAGATCTAGCTATGAGGAACTCAGATCCGGCTAGCCGGCCATGCAATGAAATAGTTGAGGAGTGGGGCAGTGGAAGAGGCAATGGCATTTTGAGATCCCTTGCTAGTTGCCACCTCCAGAGAGGAGGAAGGCGTGGTAGCATGGTGGTGGCGGCTACGTGGGCAAGGAGGCCAAACCCCTCGAGGCGAGGGACCTAAACCTATCGAAATCCCCTCAAAGTCATGTCATCTTCTCCTTGTCAGAATTGTTCGGGATAAGGAGTATGGCCTCTGACTCCACAGAATAAATGCACTAGTAGTATACTAATTATGTCTGAATAAAATAAAGAATATTAATTTCCCCCACCTGTGATATGCTCCACATGTGATTGTTAAGTTAAATGTATTGCCCCTAGGCTCCAAGCTCTATTATATAAGCAACCTAAGTCCCACCACATCTGAGCACCACCTTATCTTTGCTTGTGTTTTTCGGTCATGTTACTTGTTTGCCTTCCAGAAATAATGGAAGCTTCACCACATAGAAATGGATGTAGTACATGCTACAGGATTGAAAGGCAACGGGAGTAGTCTAGATGCAATAATCCAAACATGGATGCATAGCGCTCTGGCCTCGCTTTGCAAGTTGTTCACAGAAGTCTTTGTGGTTCGCTTGGGTTGTCCTTGTCCCACATTCGTTGCAGCTGCGGTCTTGTTAGCAACCACATGTCCAGACATGCGCTGCTGGAGAAGAACACAATACTGCCGAGAAGGATACCATGTCTGTAACAGTTGCCAAACTACATTGACCAATTAAATGGTTGTGCTCGGCATTTGTATTATGTGTATCCAAAATTAGCCATTTTTTCCCTGAAAACTTAGTAACCTCGGTTCTGATATGCCTTTTGATATCAGAAGAAGAAGAATTTGTGTTTAGCATAGAGACTTACTAATCATAATATGATCTTCATGTCAATTTTGTTTGCACAACACATTATATATACAAGAAACTTTTCCATATTCTTGGAAATAATTAGAGTACTTCATTTGGCAAGAATTGATGCTTAAAAATAAGGAAGAATCAGTTTAGAGGAACATATGTCGCGGACTAAACCTAAAGTTTGTGGCCAGGACTAGTTTGTAATTAAATTATAAAATTATAATAGTACTTTTTTATTTCAGTAGGTTTGGCTAACAACAAAGCCCACGAGAGAGGAAGCTAGGTGAGCAGTGGCGGCTACGGTGCGATGCAAAAGGACTAGATGCCATATGATCCTACTACAACTGCCGTCCCATGGGAACGCTGAATCCATGATATTAGCTAGCATGGATGTATGTTTCTTTCATCAATCTCACATGCGTGATCCATCTTCGTACTCAGTCTTGCACGTAGGAAATTACTGCTTGTTGTGTTATGACATTGTCCTTGCAGGTGGTGCACTGACTGTCGTGCCCTTGCTCCTCAGGGGTGCACTGAGCCCTTGCGGTTGGCTATGGGGAAGACATGGTTGTGGTGTTTTGGTGCGTATATAAACCACCTGCTCATCTTGTAATGGTATCCAGTAACTAAATAATGACCTGCATTGGATTATGAACTCCTAACTACCGTGTTGGTGTTCTTCCCTTCCTCCTGTGTATTCTTCGTATTCCACCAAATTCCCCAAAATTGTCCACCAGAGCCCCATCCCACCAGGTAAATTTTGTGACCATGTTAATGAACTCCTAATATATATTTTTTTGATAGCAGTGAGTTGTAGATTAGTGTGTGTGTGTGTGTGTGTGTGTGTGTGTGTGTGTGTGTCTATATATATATATATATAACTACTCCCTAGGGTTTAGGGTTTAGGGTTTAGGGTCTGAATAAAATAAAGAACATTAAATGACCCAGCTGTGTAATGGACTCATCTAGGCTCTAGCTCCTTCATATATAAGAGAGAAAGCTAATTTGAGCAGTGAGCACCGCAGTTGTGCACCTCGTCACTCTGGATTTTGCTTGGCGTTATTTTTTTTCCCTTTCTCACATGTAAAGCTTCAGACGAGACGAAAATGGAAGCAGTGCTACTCTAGGAATGGGAGGCAATGGGAGTAGTCCACATACAGCAAACCTTGGTGGACGCACTTGCTGTATCTCTTTGGCGGCCCCACCGTGCACTCTGATTATGTTACTGTTCATCGTCGGCTTTCTGTTTCGTGCTGCCTCCACCTGTTGATACCTTCATCTCGGCTCTGTTTAGCCCCAACAACAAAACTGGTGAGACGACCCGTGGTAGGCCTGTTACTGTCCACCACTATTAGTGGGAGTAGTCTAGATGGAAGAATTCATTGTGCAGTACATTTGTACATGTCATTTCTTGGTATTTAGTGGGACCTGAACAGTTAATGCACTTTTCCATTCCTTTCCCAGCTAGAGCATTGTATAGGTTGAGGAAGCTGTGGCAACAATGCGCGCTCTCTGATCATACCTTGGGTGTGCCTTGGTATCGGATTTACATTGCTGCGAGAAAGGGTGTGATATCAATAACTCTTCACGTGCATATTCCATGAAAAGATTTCAATTGAAATCGTTGATAATTTTCTATAAGTTTGATGAAGCTGGAATGTAACATGATTATAGATCCAGAAGCACCAATAGATGCATTGCGGAGGACCAGCATGTGTTCAAAGTAGTCAGCAGCCATCCCATTCTAGTTAACCCAGAAAAATGTTCGAACTCCTGTAGATTAAATTTCGTTATTGTCACCAAGTAAGAAACAGTTAATGAGAAGCAGGGGTGTCAGGTGACAGTGCAGGTGACCCATGCATGTGCTGTGCACGTCGCCGCTGAGGCCAGGCCCATCTCTCTCTGACCGGGTTATGCCGGGAGGAAAGGCTGATGCCTCACCCTTAAGCCCACAGAAGAAGCACGTCTTCATTTCCAGTGGAAGGTGGAGGAGCTCCTGCACAGGTGGTACTGGAGGATTCCATCTATATGGTGCGGGCATCGCTTTTTGAATTTCATTGTCAAATAGGCCGCGATAGTATGCAAACCCAAGCATCCGCATGGCTCTCGGAATTTTACGACACTTGTCTATAGCTTTGGCAAGAAACCATTCCATAGTACTTGTCCATTGATCAAACAAAATGTGTAATTATCTCATCATTTCAACCCTTCGATCTTTCAATACCCTAATAAAAGAGAAATGGTAATATTATATTTTTCAACTTAATGTGTATCGATAGTTATTTCACTTTGATTCTCAGTTGAACTATTTATACATTTCGTGTAAGTATCATCAGATAATGGAGATAGTAATTATCTCTCAAAAAAAAAATACAAAAAATTTATATTAAAGGCACCAAATGGAATGTGACGCTCTTAAATGAAATGGATGCTCTAAGTTGTAGCTCCTTCATATATATAAGCAAACCGAATTACACACCCCACTTACATTTCAGCTCTGAACTCATGACAAGTGTAGTGCTTGCTCACATTGTTGTTTTCTCTCTTTCACGAGTAATTGTACCTTCAGGCGCAAAGATATGACAGATGTAGTGCTTGCTATAGGAGTGGGAGGCACTGGGAGTAGTCCACATGCTGGGATTGCAGCACAGCTGCCTTGCATAACCACTACTACAGAATTGAACTTGCGCGGCATTTAATTTTTATTTTCCGTGGCGGGCAATTATAAAACCGCCACGCCAAAATAGTTGGCGTGGCAGGCCGCCATGGTTAATCTATTAACCATGGCGGGCATTGTAACGTGCCCGCCACGGTTAATGTCTATTAACCGTGGCGGGCATTGTAACGTGCCCGCCACTATTAATGTATATTAACCGTGGCGGTTTTATTACAATGCCTGCCACGGAAAAGTCTAGTCTATAAATACAGCCCCAACCTTCTTCTTCCCCACGGGATTTTCGCCATTTTCTAGGGTTTTGAGCTTCAAAACTCTAGAAATCACCATTTCGGGGGGGTGGGGAAGGTTTTTGCCCTTGGTTTGATTGAAATTTGGCACCGTTAGGGGGTATTTCTCCTCTTTCTCCTCTCTTTTTTCTCTCCCGTCTCTCTCTCTCTCTCCCTCTCTCCTCTCCTTCTCACTCCCCCTCCCCCCTCTCTCCCTCTCCCCCCTCTCTCTCTCCCCCCTCTCTCCCTCTTTCTCCCCCCCTCTCTCTCCCTCTCAAGCTAGCTCCTCTCCCTCTCTCTCTCCCCTCTCTCCTCTCCTTCTCTCTCTCCCTCCCCTCTCTCTCTCCCTCTCTCCCCCCCCCCCCTCTCTCTCTCCCCCTCTCTCCCTCCTTCTGCTCCCCCCTCTCTCTCCCTCTCAAGCTAGCTCCTCTCCCCTCTCTCCCCCCTCTCTCCCTCTTTCTCCTCCCCCCCTCTCTCCCCTCTCATTTGAAGTGTCGTGGTCTTTTTTTCATCGATACTTCGATCTCTAATCATCGATCGCACTCTTTGTTTTGGTTTAATTAATTTGAGTAGGCGGGCCGACCATGGGCCGAATAGGGATTGATGTACAGGCCGAGGATGAGTTTGGAATTCATTGATCATGTGCGAAAGAAGTTTATGCCCGCCGCGTAGAAGCATCGAATCGGCCGGGGTTTGGAACTAATGGTGTGCCCGTGCTATCGGTCAAAGCATCTATTCTTACCCAAGGATGACGATGTCGTGGAGCACTTGGTGCGTATGGTTTCATCGGGAGCCGAGGTACACCGTGTGGACGTATCATGGTGAAAAAGAACCGAAAGTGTCGCGGCCGTTCATCGGAGGACCCCGCCGATCGTAACGACGGAAACACCGGTGGTGGACGAAGGGACGCCAACAAGTTGATAATCGCGATTACATCACCGTAGATGAACTGATTGAAGACATTGCGGGGCGACAATGCGGGTGGAGGTGATGGTGAACAATCAAGAGTTGATGACATGTCGCCCGAGGATCTTTGCTCTTTTCGAGGAAATTGCTAACCTCAAAGATGAAGATGACGTGTTGTTTGGCAATCCAAGGTTGTCATACCCGGTTTTAAGAACAAAACCAGATACACACCATATGTGAGCCCAGGGAAGTCAAATCTCACATATAGTCACAATTAAAGGAAATATCAAGACATAATGCTTAATAAATAACGAACTTAATACAAAAAGATAACCTCAAAGCGCGAACAACGGAAAGACACTCCGATCAGGGGATGAAGCCTCCACGCCCACGGGGACAAACCGACTAGTTGATCACAAGCCTTACTCCTTGAACTCTAGCAATCTTGCAACCCTCCCGGTTTAAGTTTGAAATTGCAAGGGTGAGTCCATGTCGAACTCAAAGCAAATATAACATGGGGTTATGAAGCTCAAAGGTCGACATCGGTTTTAATCATGTAAACATTTTAATAAGTCACAATTTTAGTATTAATTAAGCAAGTAGTTGTGCTTAAGCCCCAATTATTCCCACATTATAATTGAAACCAACATCCGTCATAAGTCTCCATCATCATCATCAACGCCATCATCGCTAGTCACCATCAACTTAAATCCATGTCTTAACATCATCCAGTGAAACACTATTCCTTGAGTTTTCCGGCCGCCGCAGGACCGCGGAGCACGATACGATATATCATTTTGATCAAACTCTGCAGAGGTGTACACTTTCATTGTGAGTCATGATTCTCAAATGCACGGGTTAGCAAGGCCCGATGCACCAAGAATCATATAAAGCCTTTCAATGGTTCTTCTAAAATATCAAAGCCACTAGGATTCAATGGTTATTCTCGTAGGATCCAACCTGCGCAAATGAGGGGTTCCAACGATCGACCTTCCCCATTTAGCCACAAGAGGGTAACCCCGACAAGATAGGAAAGGTCCATTGACCGACTAAAAGTCGAGAGCCATATAACCCCCACATTTTATGCTTGTAAGTCCCAGCTTTTGCCGAAGGATAAGTCCTTATGGAGGGCCAAGAGTACCATGAAGAAGCATGAACTCTCACCCTGTGGTCCAGATTGGTAAACACCATCTCATATAACTCATTGTGTATATATATCATAGTCATCTTCAGATCATGCTTATTACAAGTTGAGCACTAGCAAAATACTACCCATATGCAAGCATCCCCATAGGCAACAAGGTACAAGATAACAATAACTATGTTATAATCTCTAAGTTTGTCAAGGTGGACACATGCACATGAACCATGATTATAAAGTGTATAGGTAACAAGGATAGTCCCATGCTATACTTGCCTTAAACTCAGATTCCTTCTTATTTAATTCCTCAAAGAACTCCTAAGGATCCTGGTCTTCAAATAATTCTTGATCTTCCACGAATTGCTCACCATCTACTTTGGATCACCAACTTCTTCTAGGCCACCAACGTAAAACTCACCGATTTGGACATCATCATAAACCACCATACAAGCATCCGAGAAATCATACACGAAGCAACAATAGAACTATATTAGAACATTACACCAACAGTATGAAAACAAGATAAAAAGGGTTATAAAACAAATCTACGCCTCACGCGGTGATGGGCCAAGGCCCTGGGCGGAGGCAGGGCCGGGCCGGCCGCTCAACGGTCAAGTTAGTCAATGAAAGAAGCACCAGGCTGAAAACGAGGTAAAGGAAAAGAAATAAAGGAAAACCTTTTTTTTTTATTTCAAAGCCAAACTCAAACCAATTTCAAGTGCTTTTGAAATCCTTTTTTCAAAATTTGGTCAAAACCACTCACTCAATAAATTAAATGCATCAGCATGAATGCAAGAACAATGTTGCTAAGCCTTATGATAAATTTTAATTTGACAAAAATTATTTATTTTCCTATTTTTCATGAGCACAAAAAAATCAAAATAAATCATTTTTAGCTCTATTTCCAAAGAAGCAAAATTTGGGGTGTCACAATTCTACCCCCTTAAGATGAATCTCGTCCCGAGATTCGAAGAGACTCGAATCATAGGAGAGAAACAGGAAAAGATCTTGATAACACATTCCAACTTCAAAACTTAAATCCAATCTTATCAACAACTCATGCCTCAAGATTACAACCGGTGCACAAAGATTCCATTGAAAAGCTCATTATTCTCGATAGATACATATCCATCTTGACTGCTAACTCCATTGATTTACAACTCAAAAGAGATGAGGAAACCCGGTCGATAGACTCCTCGTGTTCCCACATTGCTTCTTCTTCGGTGTGGTTACTCCATTGAACCTTACACACATTAGTCATCTCTCCATTAAACATCCTCCGATCATTGGGTAAGATCGATGGGGTAATCTGCATATGCCCCGATTGTTCGCCATATTACATTCTTCCAAAGATTTTTTTTGCTACATCAATGGTTGAAGTACCATCATTAATCATAGCATCCTCAATGCACTCACCTTCAAGGAGGTTATTTTCGTCTTCCTCGGGTTGAGGTTGAAAACCCTGGTACTCAATCTGTTCTCCTGATGGTTGTTGGCATTTCTTAACGCAATCAAAGGAAATAGGTATAAAACCCATCCCCAATAAAAGCGTCAAATACGCCACGACAATCCCAAGTAAAACCACCATGTCGGTGATCTGAAATGGAATCGCCAACGGGATAGATCTTGCCATCTCGAGATATTCATCCGCAAGCGCACGGATCTATCATTGTAGCATTTCACCCGAAGTATTCAGGTGGTATCGTTATTTATATTTTCCCAAAGGAAGGCATGTGATTAATAAATTAGCATGGCATCGAATAGAGGAACATGTGTTTGCTTAGACCAAAATGTTCATAACAGGGGTAAGCAATAATGGTTCATGGATAGTGTGACACACACTTAAGAATCCACCAAACAAAAGGATAAAGAAAATAGATAAAGAATAAATGAATAAATAAATAACCTAATGGAGTAGTTCTAATGTATCTAGTCATGGCCATACAAATGAATAGTTAGGATCATATGCAAACCGATCTAAGCGTGGTTAGGTCTAGGATAACAGGGAGACTCGGGTGCCATACGGCGCAATAGAAGCATTCTAACTCCTACGAGAACATACGAACATGGGGGGATTTCAAAGGACGGTCAAGGCTTGTCACGACCAAGCCGCCTACCCCCTCAACCGTGGCATGCCCTCATATTCGCGAGGGTGTCGTAATACCCGGGCACCATGCCCGCGATTAGAGCACTACTCTTTTCCCCCCCGGGATCCCCACTCGTCGAATGGACGGACTAGAACAAGAGCAAACCCGAAGGAACAACGAACCGTTATCCCACCTCTAATCAAGTTAGGCATATGATGATCGATGATGAACTGTAATGAACATGTCAAGATTATGATATGTAAACTATATGCTAGTTCATATACCAACACAAGAACATGAACAAAACTATACTCTAGTTCATAAGTTAGGCCAAGAACATAAATATAAGATTTGCAAATAGAAGAATGCTCCATAGAGTAGATGTATTACCAAAGCACTTTCTTCTAGGAGACAAGCCCTCCTTGTAGCTCTTCTACTCCAAGTGCTAACCAAGAAAGAATAAAAAGAAGAAGAAAGAAGAAGAAGGAAGAAGTAGAAGAAGAGAGAGAGGTAGAGGTGGTAGAGAGAGAGAAATTGCTGGTTTTTCTTTGGACTCCAAGTGGTGTGTGTTGAGAGAGGGGAGAGGGGGGCCTACTTATACACTTGGAGGAGGGGCCTAAATGCTAAAATACACCAAAACCGACCTGGAAAACCTTCCTTACGTGCGCAAACCGACCAACTAAGGGCGGAAACCCCATTTGGAAGGTGCACGAACCGCCTCCCGAGGCCGGGCCGCCGCTCAGGGGAGGGTGCGGCCGCACCATCTGGTCTTGTGCGCACCCCACCCCCCAAGGCTCGGGAGGTCTTGTCTGGGGGTGTCGTCTTTCGCCCTCAAAAAAGTTGTGGGCCGGGCTTTGCTCGGCCCAGATTTAATGTTTTGGGTCGATTTGCTCTTGGGCTTGGATTTTGCAATAATGCGCTTTCCCGGAAGGCGTATTTTGGTCGATTTTCCACTTGCTTTTGTTATAAATCTACAAAATAAAATACAAGGCACTACAAGTGGAATTTATTAGTGGTAAATGCATATGAGTATAAAAGGTTTAATTTTACTCCCTTTATGGTAGAAAGTTGCCAAGGGGAAAAATATATCGTTGGTTACCGTCAACAAACTCCCCCAAGCTTGCCCTTTTTGCGCGTCCTCGAGCAAAAGAGATAAGTACTTGGTTGTTGATCAGGAGTTGCTACTATGCCGATTACGTTTTACAAGTGCCGGGGTTATAATAAGATTTTCTACTATAGTTTGAATAAAATGGCACATCTTTTTTTTCCGACCCTTTGTTACCTTTCATCGTAGCGGGGCTTTCCGGCTTTTTTCTCAAAGCCTTGGGCGGTTGCCGATAGAACGGTTATAATGGATGTGCTTATCATTCATCCTTTTGATCAACTTTTTATCCGGGATTTTATTTAGATAATATATATATATTTTTTTCGAGAAAGCTTTGGGCTTTATTGCTATTTTTTGGAGAGGTGGGCTCTTTCGCCCTAGACTTTTGTCTTTTATTTCCTCTCTTTTCTTTTTTTCTTTTTAGAGATGTGGGCTCTACTCGCCCTTGGACACTTGTCCATTTTTCGTCTCATTTTTTTTTAGCATAGCCCAAAAAACATTTCTCTTTTAAAGCATAGATTCCCGGATGTCAAGTTTCTCTTTTGGGCCTAAGTCATAGCAAATCCATTTGTACCATATCATATTTTGGCAACAACTTAGACTAGATAGAGCATATGCAACCCACATGAATTAGGTTTTTTTTTAGGATGAGTTTTAGAATTAGCCACTAAACCCAAACTTTAGAGAACTTGAATTATAAACTAGGCACGAGGCAAAGCATAAAGCAGAGCAACTATTCATCATTTCAACAAGGGACTAAGACTAAACATTTTATAGCTCATATATATAAGCATTAAGGCACAAAGAAGAGCAACTTATTCTATTTTTGGATTTTTTTTTTTTTCTTAGTTTTAGTTTTTTTCAATGCAATATTGCTGAAATTTAGACATGCTAGAA
Source organism: Hyparrhenia diplandra (assembly GCA_015847255.1). Classification (NCBI taxonomy): domain Eukaryota; kingdom Viridiplantae; phylum Streptophyta; class Magnoliopsida; order Poales; family Poaceae; genus Hyparrhenia; species Hyparrhenia diplandra. The sequence goes on from JADLZK010001918.1 coordinate 205,814, forward strand.
ATAAAGTAAAAATTGATGGAAATAAATATGCAATGCAATGAAACCTCGCGGGGTCCTCCCCAAGCTATCTGGAGGCCTATTGATCGGGATCGAAGCCTTGGTACCTCCAGAATGCTTCCTCGCGTGCGGTGCGAGTAGCCATGTTGGACTCCAATTGGGTCTATCTCTCGCCGACTCTTTGCTCCCGGTTCTGGCCGCGCATTTATGCGGTGTTTTGCACATGGGAATTGAGCATGTGCTCAATGTTCCTAGTGCGGACGTCGAGGTGCTTTGCCGCTGGATCCTGATAGCCTCCACCCCCGTGGTGGATGCCCGGGCTGGACTGGTGGGGGCATATCATCGGAGCCGTTGTCAAAGTCAAATCTGTTGGCCCTCCATGCTCCTCGTATCTCCTTCGGGCCACTTTCGGATGGTGTTGGGTGTGAGGCGGCGGCTCCCACCTAGGATCATACCGGGTATTACCCCGGGGTCCCCATGGGGTGAGGCCATCTTTGCATGGAACACCGGTGTAGGCTGTGGCCGTGGCCGAGGCGTGAAGTAGGGGCCATGCGAGGGAGGATCCGACCTCCGGGTCTCCCGACACTGGCGTGAAGAGTGGGGGTGTCTTTCTGCGCAAGCTATCAACGATCTCGAGCTCAAATGTTAGTACCCGGCATTTATACAACCGTAAGTCCGGGTTAGGTAACCGAACTATAGTTGCATAGCCGGGGAAAAGATGACCAACACTACTACAGAATTGATTTTTGCAAGGTGGTCGAATTTTATTTTCCGTGGCGGACATTTAAAAACCGCCACGGAAAATAGGTTGATTTACCGTGGCGGGCTTTTTTAATTAACCGTGGTGGTTTTAAAACCGCCATGGTAAATATATTTACCGTGGTTTTTTAATTTGCCCGTCATGTAAAATCTAGGCCCAAAATGGCGGTGAACCCTAAGGACAAAAGCCCATATCGGCCCAAACTCGGTGTCTCATTATATAAACGGTGTTAGGTTTTTTTTTTCACCCACCCTCACTTTCTCCCACCAACTCCCTCTCTCCCGTGCCGACTCCTCCCCTCCCTCTCCGGGGGGCGGCGGCGCGGGGCGCGTCGGGCGGCGCCGGCCCCCCCTCCCCTCCGGCGCGGGCGCGCCGCGCGGCCCTCTCCCTCCCTCCCCTCCGGCGGGCAGCGGGCGGCCCTCCTCCTCCCTCCCCTTCCCGGCGCAGCGCCTTGCTGGCGGCCCTCCTCCTCCCCTTCCTCGAGGGCCGGCCCCTCCCTCTCTCCCTCCGGCGAAGCGGCGCGGCGGGGCGGATCGAGGAGGTTGAGGCGGCGGCCGGCGGATCGAGGAGGTTCGAGGCGAGGCGCACGGCGGATTGAGGAGGCCCATGGCGCGGCGCATGGAGGCATCTCCCGCAGCGAATCGAGGCGGCGGCCGGATCTGGACCCCGCGCCGGATCCAGCGGCAGCAGCCGGATCCCGGCTCCGACGGCAGATCCCCGGCGATCCCTACCCGCGGGCGGGCGAAACTTAGCGGGCGGCGGGCCCGATCTGGGCCTCGATCCGGGCCCGATCTGGGTTTTTTTTTTTTTTTTTGTATATTATTAACCATGGCGGGCATTTTGCCCGCCACGGAAAATCATCGATTTTGCGTGACCCTCTCTCGTGGCGGGCATTTTGCCCGCCACGGAAAATGATTTTTGACCGTCATGCAAAATCGTTTATCTAGTAGTGCAAGCTCGCCCGGATGGTAAAATCTTAACCAAGTGCCCCTGCACAAGCTGCGCAATGGTCCAATGTTCCTGGGTGTGGAAATGTACTCTATCTCGCTGATTTTCCAAAGCTCCAATCGCGAAGCGAGGCGTGTGATAAGAGCCGTGCGGTGTGACAGAACGGCGACTTTTGTGATATTATGCAAAAATTCCTGCACATCTCTACCTTTGGAGCTACCTTTTCCTTGTGGACAATAGCATAGAGTAATTTTAATTCAATTTCATTCACCCATCTAACCCCGTGTCTAGGAAACAAAGTCAACGAGATCCAGCGGTGGATAAACCTAGGTGATGGGTGCTGGATCTGTGAGTGGCGAGGTTTAAAAGTTCCGGTCTCATGAGCACCGGATATCTCCTCCCAAAAGTGATGTCTAACAAAGCCGGGGAGAGCAGCATCTATGTTCATTGCACATCTATAATTAAAACCCCAGTAACGAGCTAGGTCCGCCCACGTAACATGATAAAGTGTACCAAAGAGGCGGAAAGAAATTCCTAGCTGGTCTTCTACTAGTGTGCATAAAAACTGAATTGTCAGGAGGCGAGAACCTTCCTCCTCGAGAGGTGGAATATCCTGCCACCCGACTGCTCTCCAAAGGATGGGAAATTCGTTGTCCATACCTGATTGCTCGAGGAGCTCGTGGTCGATTCCGGGTGTGTGCTGGAACACACGATCCTTGAGTAGGAGATATGCTTGCATCTCCCGGTCTCCACGGATGTCGAGGTACGGCGCGTCGGCTTTGTCGATCGTCGGGGGAGCTTGAGCTTCTTCCTCCCCGATGGGTGCAGCATCTTCTTGCATGGGAGAGTCTTCAAGGTTGTCGAAGTTGAGGGCGGAGCTCGTGCTTGTATGCCGTGAGCTATGCCTTGACGACGCCTCAACCCCACAAGATCTTCCCGGCTTTCTTCATGGCTACTACAAAACGATTGAGCGAGACCTCGGGTGTGCAAGGGTTAGTTGAAAGTATGAACTTTCACGCCCATGATCTTGCTTTCGGCACAATGTTTTTGGTGGAGAAAATGGAGTGTAGAACAAGCGGGAGAGAGTGTGAGAGTGAGAGAGAGTGAAAATGAGGGGTGGGAGCTCTCACACCGGTGCTCGGGCTATTTTATAGCCGAGCCAACGGCCGAGGGCCACTCCACACAACGGCTAGGAGCCGTTGGCGAAGGCGGGCCGGATGGCGCGCGGCACGGAATGTGGCCGCACCTTGGGGTGCGCGCACCACGCCCGAGGGAGGCCGCCGTCGAGCTTTGGCGGGCGTGCTCAACGGTCACGAAAAGTTCGTGGGCGTTGTTTGCTTTCGATCTTCCCGGTTCGACCGTTTTCTCCCTTTTTGAATTTTCTCCAAAAATTTTCAAATATAAATTTATTTTTAAATAGAAAAATCATTTTAAAAATATTTTTGTATATACTTTTTATGTAGAAAATATTTTCTTTATTTTTCATGTAAAGACTTATTTTATTTATAAAGATTTTTTATTTTAGTTTTCAAAATATTTTGTTAATAAAAATATTTTATGAAACACATAAATATATAAATATATATATATAGATTTTTTTTTCAAATATACCCCATTTTTTTTTTTTTTTTTTTTTTTTTTGGATATACCCCATTTTTTTTTTTTTTTAGCGGTTTTTTATAGTCGGCTGTCGACTCTCCCCTCGCATTCATTGGCGGGAGGTACCGCTTTAGGGGGTCTCGAGCGGATCCTTCAACATTCCACACCGGTCTTGATGACGATGATTGCTTAGGGTGTGTTGTTGCTTGTACCCAATGAATGGGCACTTTACCGCCTTATCCTTGATATGGAAGACGATGAAGCCCTTCCCGCATCGATGTCGGCTTTGGTCAGTATAGAGAAATGGTCTCCCGGGAGGAGAGACACATCCTCTTTTGGGCCCATGTCTAGGATCACAAAGTCGCAGGGGATGTATTCATCTTGGATTTTTAATGAGCATGTCTTCCAAAATTCCCTCAGGCCGCCTTGTTGTTTGATCCGCCATTTGGAGGGCCAATTTGGCGGGAGTAAGTGTCCCTCCATGGATTTTATTGAAGGTGGCCTTGGACATCACATTATCTCGGCCCCAGGTCACAAAATGCATTAGCAAAATTGTGGGGGCCAATGGCACACCGATGATCGGACGTCCAGGATCTCCCTTCTTGGCAATGAATGGCGAGTCCACAAGGATCTTCTTGACTCTCGGGTTGGTCGAGCCTTAGAGATATCATGTTAATCGACTCGTGTGGGACCTCGGGTTGCCCTGGGATCCTTCCAGTCGTTAAGCGGTACTTGAGCAAACAATCCGAGCCACCGTGTGTCTCTATCATCTTGTTAAAGCTGAGTTGGTTTTCACGGTGATGTCAACCCTTCAAGCTTGTTATTCATACCCTCAAGGATCTTGTCTTGATGGCTCATCTTTTTGGTGAGATTTTCGTTAATTTTTGCCTCGCCCGATACCAGGTCCTTCAATGATGGTGGCCCGGGGTTATAGTTGGAGTTGTACCCCCTGGTTGCCTTGGAATGGGGCTTGGATGGTTGTTCCAGCCCTGCTGCGGTTGGCGATACCGTTCTTTCGTTGTTGATGAAGGCGACTTCTTCACGCGGGTCTTAGGGCAATTATCCCCCGAGTGGCCAACCTCACCACACGCCTCTCACAGGTCATGTGAGCGCCACGTGGCGTAAACTGGGCGCCGGCTAGGGCGATAGCATCGTCTTCTGTCTTCGCGCTCCTCCGATCTCTTCAGCAGAAGATCCATTTTTGCGGAAAGCATATCCGCCTCCCCTTCACGGTATGCATGCCTTTTTGTGTTTTGACCGGGGGCTGCGTCTTCGCCCCACCTACGATTTGCCACCATTTTATCAATCGAGGCTGTTGCTCGTCGATGGTGAGTGATAGAAATGCGCCACCGGCAGCGGCGTCGAGGTGCCCCGCCGATATGGCCATGAGACCATTGTAGAAGTTACGGAGCACCGGCCCAGTTCTTCTCCATCCCGTGGTGCGGGCATGCGAGAATGTATTCTGCAGCCTCTCCCACGCCTCGGGATGGGTTCCATTGATGTCTGGCTGGAAATTGGCGATTCTTCCCCTCAAGGCATTGGTTTTGCCCATGGGGAAGAACTTGGCGAGGAACGCCCGTGAGCACTTGGCCGCGTCTACGGCGACTTCCTTGTCCTTGTAGAACCATCTGTTTCGCCTTCCCCACGAGGGGAGAAGGGAAACAGACGAGCCCGATGACGTGCGCCGCGACATCTTTGATGACGATAGTATCGCATAGCTCCAGGAAGTGTTGGAGATGAGCATTTGCGTCCTCGCTCGGCAGTCCACAAAATGGGTGGCACGCACCATGGTGATCGGCCCAGTCTGGCTCGAAGTTTTTGTCGCCACGTTCACCGTCGGCCCGGTGGGCATGTTGGTGGCGGCGGGAGTTGAGAAATCACGCGGCGGCGCCGGGCCATGGCTTGAGTTGCGGTTGGTGCGAGGGATGTCGGTCTGACCGTCGGGGTTCCGGCTGAAAAAGAAGCGCACGAGACCGGTTCTTCCATAGGAGTGCCTCCGGATTGGAGATGAAGTTTTTCGCAGAGGAAACCCGACATACACTATCTGTTTTCATCCACAACAGGAGAAAACATAAAAGATTAGCCTTGTATGAGCAAATGGTATCCACGCACACGTTCATATTCATAGCCGCCTATTTATTATATATTTTTTTCACAATGCCTTCCCCGCAACGGCGCTTAAAATACTTGTTGGCATTTCTTAACGCAATCAAAGGAAATAGGTATAAAACCCATCCCCAATAAAAGCGTCGCCGTAAATGCGCCACGACATTCCCAAGTAAACCACCATGTGGGTGATCCGAAATGGTACGCTAACGGATAGATCTTGCCATCCGAGATATTCATCCGCAAGCGCACGGATCTATCATTGTAGCATTTCACCCGGAAGTATTCGTGGTATCGTTATTTATATTTTCCCAAAGGAAGGCATGTGATTAATAAATTAGCATGGCATCCGAATAGAGGAACATGTGTTTGCTTAGACCAAAATGTTCATAACAGGTGTAAGCAATAATGGTTCATGGATAGTGTGACACACACTTAAGAATCCACCAGCGAAAGGATAAAGAAAATAGATAAAGAATAAATGAATAAATGAATAACCTAATGGAGTAGTTCTAATGTATCTAGTCGTGGCCATACAAATGAATAGTTAGGATCATATGCAAACCGATCTAAGCGTGGTTAGGTCTAGGATAATGAGGGGAGACTCCGGGGTGCCATACGCCCAATAGAAGCATTTACGAACTCCTACGTAAGAACATACGAACGTGGGGGATTTCAAAGGGACGGTCAAGGCTTGTCACGACCAAGCCGCCTACCCCCTCAAGCGTGGCATGCCCTCATATTCACAGGTGTCGTAATACCCGCACCATGCCCGCGTATTAGAGCACTACTCTTGTCCCCCGGGATGCCCCACTCGTCGAATGGACGGACTAGAACAAGAGCAAACCCGAAGGAACAACGAACCGTTATCCCACCTCTAATCAAGTTAGGCATATGATGATCGATGATGAACTGTAATGAACATGTCAAGATTATGATATGTAAACTATATGCTAGTTCATATACCAACACAAGAACATGAACAAAACTATACTCTAGTTCATAAGTTAGGCCAAGAACATAAATATAAGACTTGCAAATAGAAGAATGCTCCATAGAGTAGATGTATTACCAAAGCACTTTCTTCTAGGAGACAAGCCCTCCTTGTAGCTCTTCTACTCCAAGTGCTAACCAAGAAAGAATAAAGAAGAAGAAAGAAGAAGAAGGAAGAAGTAGAAGAAGAGAGAGAGGTAGAGGTGGTAGAGAGAGAAATTCTTGGTTTCTTCGGACTCCAAGTGGTGTGTGTTGAGAGAGGGAGAGAGGGGGCCTACTTATACACTTGGAGGAGGGGCCTAAATGCTAAAATACACCAAAACCGATTCGAAAACCTTCCTTCCGTGCGCAAAACCGACCAACTAAGGGCGGAAACCCCGTTTGAAGGTGCATCGAACCGCCTCCCCGAGGTGGGCGAATCACCGCCTCGTGGAGGGTGCGGCCAACCACCATCCGGTGCGCTACACACCCACAGGCTCGGCCCGCCCGGGTCTTGGCGGGTGTCGTCTTTTCGCCCTGAAAAGTTGTGGGCCGGGCTTTGCTCGGCCCAGATTTAATGTTTTGGGTCAATTTGCTCTTGGGCTTGATTTTGCAATAATGCGCTTTCCGGAAGGCGTACTTTGGTCGACATTTTCCACTTGCTTTTGTTATAAATCTACAAAATAAAATACAAGGCACTACAAGTGGAATTTATTAGTGGTAAATGCATATGAGTATAAAAGGTTTAATTTTACTCCCTTTATGGTTATAAGTTGCGGGGGAAAAATATGTCGTTGGTTACCGTCAACAATGGTGTTGTTAGAAGCTAACAGAACGTTGGGCATATTGAATAACTCCATGGTGAGAACATAGCCACCCTCTACCGAGAATCACATCCGTACCCTTTAACGCCAAAAACAAGAAGTGTTGCAGTTGAAATTATTCCCGTTTATGACAAGGCTCACTTTTGGACATACATGATCCGACCTTATTTCTCCTTCTAGAGAATAAACTATCACCGGCCTTCTTGTTTGAACTTTCATGATCTTCTCGATTTGCCACATACTCGGTAGAGATAAACGAATGTGAAGCACTAGGGTCAAACAAAACAAGTGCATTTGATGAGCTTAGTGGAACCCAACCTTGCACCACTTTCTTAGATTTGTGAATGGTAAACGGATCCACATGGTTCAACCTTCCTTGGACATAGTTTTGTTTGACTTCTCCTACTTGGGCATGCTTCTTACGGGACTTCTGTTTTCTCTTTCGCTTCCGTTGTTGCTGACTTTGTCTCGGATTACCCTCAGTAACTTGCTCAGGTCCAATCTCACCATCATGATAACATTCTTCATTATCAACAATACTGGGTTCCATCATGGTGCTAGAAGATGACAAGAAGGGCTCTTGGGAGTTATAGTGTTGCTCTACTTCATTAGGTTGTTGGTACTGATCTTCCTCAATACCCTCATGCAAATCCAATTGATGTGACTGATATTCTGGTTGAGAATGATAAACACTACTTCTTGTAGGTTGGTGTTCCATATTTCTTCTCTTCTCTTCCATTTATCGAAGTTTGTTCTCAACTACTATTGCCTTGTCCACCATTGTTTGGAAATCAAGCATATTCACAGGTCGCCATTTGTAGTTGCAACTCATCATTTAGTCCTTTCAAGAACTGCCTTTGCTTCTTAGCATCACTATCAACCTCTTTGGGAGCATACCGTGACAATTGAGTAAACCGATCACGATACTCGCAAACTGACATGGAACCTTGCTTCAAGTTAAGGAACTCTTCATGCTTAAGCTCTATCAAACCAACAGGAATGTGATAAGATCTGAAATTCTCTCTGAACTCCTGCCAAGTGATCTGAGGGGCATCATTGGTATGTCCATACTTGAAAGATTCCCACCAGTCCTCAGCTGCACCTTGAAGTTGTCCGGAAGCACAAAGCACCTTTTGATTGTCATTACACTCGGCTATGTCAAGATGTCGCTCCACAACTCTAAGCCAGTCATCTGCTTCTAGTGGGTCACTTGCATGAGAGAATTTTGGTGGGTGTCCCATCATAAATTCACCACGCTTGCTAATAGTTGGTGCTTGCTGTTGGTTGTTCATCACATGTTGAACAAGAGTTTGCAACAGATTGAGTCTCGTGTCGTCAAAGCTTGCTCTATAGCTGAAGAATTTGTTGTTGTTGGTGGATTGGAAATGGTAGCATCCTTTTGGTCTCCTTTGCGAAGCACTTCTTCTGGTGGCAACCATCTGTTTTCAATATGAATGCATTTGGAATCAGTCACTAGCATTCTTAAATGCAACTTCTTGAGGTGACATCATAGGATGAGAGACAAGAGAAGATCCAAACATAGAGATAGCAAACATCTTTATCTTGACTACCCCACTTAAGAAAAGATCAACTAAGGGCACAAAATGGTAGCAAGAATGATCTCATATGTGAGTTATCTATCATAATGACCTTCTGATATCAAAGAGAAACTCACTTGCATCAGAATTCCAAGGGCATATGAAAGATATATAAGTCTACTTTCATCCATAAAAGTTTCATGATCTTTGGACATCTAGGTTTGAAGACATAGATTGATAACCACTATTTGCTTAGATAAAGAACACACTAAAGAGACAGGAGAAACCACCCCAACTATCTATTCATTACTCCTTATGCCTTATTAGACTATCTAAATGATATTGTAGGAAGAATCTACAACATCATTGCAATCAATCAAAGATTCCAAAACAAACAAAAGCATTATGACAACTCATCATAGCAATTGAAGTGCACAACTCAAACATTGACTCAACTTTTGATCTATCGTTCTCTTCACATAAAGGGCAAAGATCCTAAAGCTCTTCTCTCCAGATGACGCCGGAAGGAGATAACAGTAAGACTCTAATAGCATGTCAAGGCAAGGAGTGGAGATGGGAACAAAGTTTTCATTAAAACAAGCACCAAGGAGGAGATAAACATCAAGGATGGAGATATAGTATAGAGGAAAATACCAAGGTTTATTGAACAAGGGTGTTGAAACAATCCAAAACCTTATGGCGACCAATTTCTAGCTAGGCTTGTGTCCTACAGTCAGCATTGCTTTGATACCAATTGTCATACCCGGTTTTAAGAACAAAACCAGATACACACCATATGTGAGCCTAGGAAGTCAAATCTCACATATAGTCACAATTAAAGGAAATATCAAAACATAATGCTTAATAAATAACGAACTTAATACAAAAAAGATAACCTCAAAGCGCGAACAACGGAAAGACACTCCGATCGAGGGGGATGAAGCCTCGATGCCACGAGGGACAAACCGACTAGTTGATCACAAGCCTCACTCCTTTAGAACTCTAGCAATCTTGCAACCCTCCTGGTTTAAGTTTGAAATTGCAAGGGTGAGTCCATGTCGAACTCAGCAAATATAACATGGGGTTATGAAGCTCAAAGGCTGACACTGGTTTAACTGCGGTAAACATTTTAATAAGTCACAATTTTAGTATTAATTAAGCAAGTAGTTGTGCTTAAGCCCCAATTATTCCCACATTATAATTGAAACCAACATCTGTCATAAGTCTCCATCATCATCATCAACGTCATCATCGCAGTCACCATCAACTTAAATCCATGTCTCAACATCATCGAGTGAAACACTATTCCTTGAGTTTTCCGGGCCGCCGTGGACCGTGAGCACGGCCGATATATCAGTTTGATCAAACTCGCACGCAGGTGTACACTTTCATCGTGAGTCATGATTCTCAAATGCACGGGTTAGCAAGGCCCGATGCACCAAGAATCATATAAAGCCTTTCAATGGTTCTTCCAAAATGTCAAAGCCGCTAGGATTCATTTTTTTATTCGTAGGATCCAACCTGCAGCGCAGGGTTCCCACAGTCGACCTTCCCCCATTTGCGCCGCAAGAGGGTAACCCTGACAAGATAGGAAAGGTCCATTGACCGACTAAAGTCGAGCCATATAACCCCACAGGTTGTATCGTAAGTCCCAAATTTTGCCGAAGGATAAGTCCTTATGGAGGGCCAAGAGTACCATGAAGAAGCATGAACTCTCACCCCGTGGTCCAGATTGGTAAACACCATCTCATATAACTCATTGTGTATATATATCATAGTCATCTTCAGATCATGCTTATTACAAGTTGAGCACTAGCAAAATACTACCCATATGCAAGCATCCCCATAGGCAACAAGGTACAAGATAACAATAACTATGTTATAATCTCTAAGTTTGTCAAGGTGGACACATGCACATGAACCATGATTATAAAGTGTATAGGTAACAAGGATAGTCCCATGCTATACTTGCCTTAAACTCAGATTCCTTCTTATTTAATTCCTCAAAGAACTCTTGAGGATCCCCGGTCTTCAAATAATTCCTGATCTTCCACGAACTGGTCACCGTCTACTGGATCACCAACTTCTTCTAGGCCACCAACGTAAAACTCACCGACGGACATCATCATAAACCACCATACAAGCATCCGAGAAATCATACATGAAGCAACAATAGAACTATATTAGAACATTACACCAACAGCATGAAAACAAGATAAAAGGGTTATAAAACAAATCTACATCTCACTACGATCATGCAGACGCGAAGATCACGAAAAACGGAGCTAGAACGTGAAAGATACGAATTAAACAAGATTTACTTTAGTAAAACAATTTAAATCAAACTTTGAATTTGAAAAGTTCAAAATGCATTTAACACCACTGCTAACGCGAAGTTTATGTCGTTATGAACCTAACGCAACTTGAACGGGTCAAAACGGATTTAAAACGAGCAAGTTATGGCCAAAACAGGGTTTCTAGGGGCACAACTGCGAGAACCGGGGTTAGATCGTGATTAACTATAGCCGCCGGGGGCTAACTCATAAAAAACAGACAGTGCAGGGGCTGTAATCTAATTACTTTTGAACTGGGGCAGACCTTGACGCAAAAAACAGGAAACTGCGGGGGCTTTTACGCAAAAACAGCTAGGGCTGACCGGCTGTGTTGGATTGCGCTGGCCCTGGTCGGTGCTTGCGTGGCACTGCGTGGGCGCACGCGTGGATTCACGTGGGTGGCGACTGGGCGCCGGTTGACAGGTTGACTGGTACCTGGGATCAGATCTGGACCGTCTAGATCGGATCGGGCGTATGTGAATGGCCGGCGGGGTTTGGGTGTCCGGGCAGTTTGGGCAACGGCGGTGGGCGGCGGTGCTCGCCGACGTCAAGCCCGCGACGCTCGGGGCATCGTTTGAACACGCACGAGGCACGGGGACGTTGTAGGGGACCTCGCGGACTCATACGCGGGGGCTCTCGACCGCGGAAGGAGACCGGAGGCGGCTGCGCGCACGCGGTGAGGCGGATCGGCCGCGGCGGCGGGCGACGGCGAGCGCGAACCGGAGCGGACGAGGAGGAGAGCGGGACGATACGGCACGGGCGTCTTGCTCACCTTTTGCTGCGAACCTCGTGATGTCGTTTCGCCGCGGAAAGCGCCACAGCGGGCGAGATCGGGCGGCGGCGCCGTGCTCGATGCGGCGGCGTTCGCCGCTAGGGTTAGGGTTTTCGGCACCCGGTGGCGGCGGCTTGGCTCTAGGGTTCCAAGGGGATGAAGAGCACGGGGGCTAGCCCTTTATAGGGACGGCCATCCTCGGGTCACGCCGCAGCGAGCCACGGACGCGAGGCGGGCGGGGTCGAGCCCGAGTCGGACTCGGCTCGAGGAAGCGGGGGCGACCCTGTTCACGGTGGGCCCCACGTGGCGGCGGATGAGGGCGCGCCGGGCTGGGCTGCCGCTGCGGGTGATGGGCCAAGGCCACAAAGGGCGGAGCAGGCCGGGCCGGCTGCTTCTGGCCTGGTTAGTTGGGCTGAAAGAAGCACCAGGTCAAAAACGAGGTAAAGGAAAAAGAAATAAAGAAAAACCTTTTCTTTTTATTTCAAAGCCAAACTCAAACCAATTTCAAGAGCTTTTGAAATCCTTTTCAAAATTTGGTCAAAACCACTCACTCAATAAATTAAATGCATCAGCATGAATGCAAGAACAATGTTGCTAAGCCTTATGATAAATTTTAATTTGACAAAAATTATTTATTTTCCTATTTTTCATGAGCACTAAAATCAAAATAAATCATTTTTAGCTCTATTTCCAAAGAAGCAAAATTTGGGTTGTCACAAAGGTGGCTCGAGAATTTTAGACAGATGAAACAGCGGCAATTGACCCTCTCTACAAAGACGACGGCAAATGTCCGAAGGATTGCACGGTGCTACGTTTTAACCTAACGATGTTGATGATGAAGGCTCGCCACGGGTGGTCGACACGAGCTTCAATGACCTGTTACGGTACCTCGGTGACACTGTTTTTACCCGCGGGGGAATAAGGTGCCCGCCAATACCTATCGGGCGAAGAAGCTGATTCGTCCGGTGGCGGCGATGAAGCTTAGGAAGTTTCATGCGTGCCCCTAACCAATCGTATTCTATACCGGGGTGACTATGCGGACTTACACAACCTGTCGCGATGCGGCGCGGAGTCGTTTCAAGAGGAATGCCGGGCCGTCGTGCCACCGATGAGGAGGGCCGTCGTTGAGGACGTTGTGCTACCTACCGGCAAATTCTTCGACTTAACAGCGACCTCGCTAGAAGCGAGGACTTATGGGAACTTAGGGACTGGAGAAACGCGCTAGACATGAAGGACTATTTGTGGGATTACATTGATTTGTAACCTATAGCTAGCTAAACGTGATTGATCAATCGATCGTTCGATCGAGTTTTGTAAATTGTGATGTGTGGTGGTCACTTTTTAAACTTAATTGAATGTCCATGTTAGTTGAATGTTAAATTGTGATGCATGTTTAAGATTTATGTGAATATTCTCTTATTTTATTATTTAATATGTGGTTTAAATCATAATTTATAATTTTATAATATTTTTGAATTATTTTTTATTAATCCTGAATTAATTAACGTGGCGGGCTTTTTAACAAAGACCGCCATGGTTAATAAATTAACCATGGCGGCACGTAAAGATGCCCGCCATGGTTAATCTATTAACCATGGCGGTCTTTGTTACGTGCCCGCCACGGTTAATAGATTTTACGTGGCGGGCATGGTGCCCGCCACGGTTAATCGAAACGATTAACCGTGACCCTAGCACCGCGGGCGACCAAATGCCCGCCACGCAAAATCTATAATGCCCGCCACCGGGTTCTGTTCTCGTAGTAGTGAATCTTGCATGCTACATCACTGCTATCTGTCCAGCACCCATGGTACTTAAGCCTCAGCGCATTTCGATGCCTGGTGCTGACAGCCACCATGATCCACCACGGGGATCGAGACCGCTGATCTCCATAGCAGGCTGTCACAGACTCACAGCGCACGTCTTGCCGCCGGAATCACCGATCTGTCAAGACTGCTGGTAGGAATGATACAGTGCCTGCAGAAAAACAGAGCCATGGATTTGGATAGATTCTGTATTGGTTAAAAAATAAGAAAAAACAGCCAAACAAACTTCTAAGGTGATGCTAACTTCTGGTGCTCTGGTGCTGGTGTCTTTAGCAAGTGAGGTCTCCTCTAGATGGCCCCTTGCTTAGACTTTGGTTCCGGCTTCGTATGAAAGGCTTAACCTCGGCATGCTATGTTTGGAACGACAAGGATTATAAGCTGACCCTTTCCTCCCAACCTTCTTAGGTAGTGCTAAATCCACCAAGTACGACCACACAAGTGCCATTTGAGCCATATAGGCCAAGTTCCCAAGTACATCATGTTTTTTTTTTTTTTTTTTGAGGAACACGCCGTTGCGCCGCTTTTCATTAAGCAGAATAAAGTCCAAGCAAACAAAGGTCCAACGGTAACCAAACAGTTACCGATGCGGAACCTAGCAACTACTGGATACACTAGTAGGGATTACATCATGAAAGATTTGCGACAAATAAACCCTCCACAAGTTGGGATTAGGCGACCTCCTCTGGAGATGATACCAAAATACTATGAAAGCTACGTATGTTGTGCAACAGCAAAAGATGAATACCATGGCTCTGGTTCAGAGTTTGGTTGCGTGGATGAAACTAAAATAAGAGCTCACGGCGACATGACACCCGAAAGGCGTCCTACCTTGTCCTATATAACTTGTCAGGATATTATTTGAAATAATGCATATGGATTCCAGAAATTAATATTTGCAGGTCGAAAGGAAATGAAGAACATTAGATACCCTAGCTCTGTCATGCTTTATATAAGCAAACGAACCACCACGTCCGAGCAATGAGAACCACATACAGTCGTGCCACCTTGGCATTTCCTTGCTGTTATTTGTGATGTAGTGCCACCTTGTTAGGATATTATTTGTGATGCTTTATAGAAATGGGAGGCTATGGGAGTAGTCCACATGCAACCTTCCACATAGCTTCACGAAACTGTGAGGTGAAGCAAGGCATGCATATATAGCAGCGAGACACACATATATAGGTGGCCCAGACTCGTCCGAACAAGGATGATGTCTGTCACAATGCTACACAACACTCAAATAATTCATCCTAGCAAATTTTTTTTCATTGCATTCATATTATCTGTATTCCAATTTTATTTTTTTCTGAAAAATGTACTGAATGAGAGGTTTTATTACAAACCGGCAGTGTTTATTAGATATGTACTGCTCACATATACCCTTTCACAAGGGAACTGCATGGATCCTAAAGCATATGTGCTTAAGTTGTACCATTGTTATTTTAGCAAGGCTCTCTCGAATCCACTCCAGCGCGGCTCAGCACCCAACTCGATTCCAGCCCTATACTAATTTGTCAGCTCTGTTGATCCGTCGCTAATGAGACACCCACCCCTACTCTGTCCAAGCCGATGCCTCCATCACCATGGCAGGCGGCGCTACGCCACCTTGTCGCCTGACCTCTCACCAAAATACTATGAAAGCCCTATCGGTGTGGAGGTGGCAATCAGACGGTGGTGTTTAGTCACATATGTGTGCGACTGTCGCGTATTAGAGTTTGCGCATACAAAGAATAGTTGTGCATAGTTAGGGAGAAGACAGAAAAACCATGAGCAACAATTGTACTAGACAGAGATACAAGGAACAATAATGACCATCGATTCTTACAATTCAAGTTCTTTTATTAAACTCGTGATATAATGATATAATGTTAGAGGTCAAGAACACACTGCCCATCGTCTCTAATCCGGAAGCTGATAATCTACTAATTTTTGGCTCAGTCCATCTACTAATTTAATATCCAGTGCGTTGATATCTTTAATGCATAAAGAGCTGCCATCATAAATCACTATGATACGAATTTACTAGTAGTTTATTGTCATACTTTGCTAAGTCATCTATTGATTCAGAATTTATCATCACTTCTGATATCTTCATGTCTCAGTTCTATCTTTATATATACCACCCTTCACTTCTACACTAAAGAAATCAGTACTATGAAGAACTAAAACATGACCAAGACAAGAGCAAGGACGAGGAGTTATGGCAATCGTTGAGATTTTAGTCCAATCTCGTCAGCTCAAAATTAGAATTCGGAGGCACCAGGAACATCAAACATACATTGTTTCTTCCACATTCTAGTTAAAGTATTATCATGGAAGGTACAACAGTCCGTAGATGAAACAAAGCTCAGCAATGGCCTCCCTAAATGATGTTGGGCCGGTATAATTTTGGAGGACTACTTTTTATTCCTTCTTTCTCTTCTTCCCCCTGTTGTTTGCACAGGGGCAGTGTTGAGTTGTACAGTTGTGTTTTTGGTTGTACCTTTTTTTTTTTCCTTTATATCGTCTAATAAAAAATCAACGGCAAAGCTTTTGTCGTTCCTTCAAAAAAAAAACATTGTGGAGCACCATTGGTTGTTGCAGATTAACAGAGGAAGAAGTGTCAAGAGATTGCTAGAATTAAACCTCACAAGTTTTGCAACTTCAAACTTTCATTGAGTGGTGGCAGAAGAACCTCTAGTAGACACTGGATTCTGTCGTGTGTCAATGTTTACCATCTACAAAAGTGAGAAAGGACTCAAGGGAGGGGCAAGAGAAGAGTACAAGTAAGGGACAACAAACTGTGGAACGGAAGAACAGATGAGGGATGGAATGGGTGAGAATGAGGGAGACAGATAATGGTAAGGAGTGAATGACAGACCAAATGATTACCATTCTTTGATATTTAGAAAGTATAGATCTTATGATATAATATTTTTGGTGTTACAGTTCAAATGTAATGAAGAAAATAAAACAAATTATGTACTAATTGATTGGAAGCTCAGTGAGTCATCTACATATTCACACTTGAAGTCCCCACATTTGATACATTAAGGTCTAAACATTTTCTCAGCATCACACCATGTTATGTCCCTTACAGGCGCTTTTAGCAAATTGGAGATGGCGCATAACTAGCATTGCTTCTTTTCAGTAGATCCATATATATAGCTACACCAGGAAAAGGCTTAAGCTGGTGCCTAGCAAAACCATTATAGAAGACAGAGACACCGGGAAAACAGAGGATTCGACCCAGCACTTTGAAGCTGCTTGGTTAAATAAATTTCCACGAGCCGCCGCCACCAACTGTGCTAGTGTACAAATCATGCTAGATTGTGGGTAAAGCTTTCTATGATGCTTGCTAGTATAAGGGTAAACATCTTGCCTATGTTTTGCCTATGTGTGGCGCCAACAGAAGTTTTGCAGCTTTGAACTTTAACAGAGTGCTCGACGAAGAACCTCTACTAGAACTTGGACTCCTGTCGTGTGTCAATGTTTGCCATCTACAAAAGTGACGACTTCGAGTGAGGGGCAACAGGAGAGGGCCTAAGGGACAAGAAACTGTGGAACATAAGAACACTTGAGGGAAGGAAGAACATGCATAAAAAAATGCAAATAAATGAAGTACTAAATGATTGAAAGCTCTATGACTCGTCTACATATATATTCACACTTGAACTCCACACATTTAATACTTTAAGGTCTAAACGTTTGCTAAGCATCACTTAGATTGAAACTTGGATTCCATGTTATGTCACTTTCAGGCGCTTTTCACAAATGGGAGATGGTGCATAGCTAGCATTGATCATTTTTGGTAGATCTTCATAGCTAGCCTAGGAAAAGGCTTAAGATGGTGCCTACTACAATAGAAGATTTAACCCAGCACTATGGAGCTGCTCTACTAAATTTTCATCAGCTGCGCACGTCACCAATTGACAAGTCATGCTAGTTGGTGGGTAAAGCTTCTTGAGTAGTGAACCTTGCATGAGCACTTACCAAAGCACACGAGAGCACATCTTGCCCAAACCTTGTATGTTCATCGGACGCCGCAAAGAATGCAGTGATCAATATGTGCTAGCTACACATCAAAAGCGTGTCTAAGTGATGGTTTGAAAGCATTAAGGATCTCCATGCAAATTAAGCGTGACCTTAGGTCCGAGGCAACTTGCCCGGCTTGGGTAAGCTAAAATAACCACCGCGGTTAAGTTTTTGTGTAGTAGTGCTGCGTTGCATGTTCAAACTTTTTTTACCTTAACAAGTTTACGTGCGCACGATAATCTTGAATGAATAGTCATTTTCTTATCGTGCGGCTGTTCTACTAGCTAGTACTACAAGCTTGGGTCCTTGGCATCCTAACTAGGTTATCACCAATTGAATCCATCAAATGAAAAAAAACAGTTAATGTGTTGTGCAGTAGTTTAATACAGAAGATCCACGTGAAGATAATTCAATAAATAAGAAATAATAGCTCCAAGTAATGCACATCAGAACGTTGCGGTTGTATTCAGTTACTGTGCATATATCTATGTTAATGTATAAATAATAGCTCGAAATAATGTTAGAGTTGTGCGTTTCAGGTCCCTTCCTTTATATTACATCCCAGGGCACGTTTATCTTCAGTACTAAGGTCATCAAATGCATAGACAGGATAGAAAAGACATTAATGTTGAAAACTAGAGTACATATAAGAGGATGGCAAGGGCAGTAGTAATTCTACTCACACATGCAGTCGTCAAAGGTAGTAACAAAGAGCGAACACCTATATACAGAATCATGTGTGTGGCATTGGAATTGGTGGCATCTGGAGACCATGGCTGGATCCTAACTTGTTCTATCTAGCTTGTTAACCATGGATCACTACGAAACGCGCATATGCCACCTTGACATCAAGTATGTGCCATCGATCGTGGAGCAGGAACGGCACATTGCGAAAGCTGATTCAAGTAAGAGTGTAGTTCATGTTTCAACGATGACAAACTGCTTGTATTTGGCTATGAAGAACTTGGTGTGCTTGTTCTGGTACACTGAATTATAACACTTCTTGTCGTCACTTGTTAGATATTATGGAGGCTTAGTGAGGACTGTGACAGCCGGCTTAGTGAGGCTTAGTTCTGGTACACATGCTTGTCTAGCCGCATTCTTAGACAACGATGCTTAACACATGACTTTGGCAAACATGACTTTGGCAGTTTCACCATTTCCTCTAGCATGCCTGATTGCCTGACACATGCTTGTTTAGCCGCATTCTGATCCAACAAGCGGAGGAACCGGCCCTCACAAAGCCCAATTCATGGGGCTATCGGCATAGTAGAAACTAGAAACACCATTTCCTAGTAGAAACCAATTGACAATAAATAACTCTTTGTTACTGGTGGTAGATGACTAATAAAAAATATTAATCAATCAAAGACTCCTTTGAAAAAAAAAAAAAAAAAGAATCGATTTACTAGTGTGTTGAACAATGAAATTCTAACAGCTCATGTGTGAGCAACTTATGATCAAGGATTCGACGGTGCCACGAAATCCAAATCTCTTGAGATGGGACAATGAAGGTGATTGCGAAGCACAAGATTATTTTGTCTTAATTGTTTGCAATAACTTAAGAATCACACAGCCGGGGAATTTAGTATTTTTTTATATCAGTCACATCTAGCTAGTATACTACTAGCTTCTACTGTACTACTTCTATAGATCTAGGGTCCAGCTCTATTATATAAGCAATATGTGTCCCAACACATGTGAGCACCACCATCTCTTCCCTCTGGCTTTTTTCCTTCATCTTATTATTAGTTTTTTTCCTTCCACAAGTAATGGTGGCATGGGAAACACAAATTACAGTAATGTTTGCCATAGGAGTGGGGGGCAATGGGAGTAGTCTAGATGCAACAAAACCACTTGGCTGCTCAAATGTTTCGCCACACTTTACGCACAGTTGCTGTCACACTTTATATGTGTATTTCGGTTGTATCGTCTTTCCTCCTTGCTGCCTTTCCGCTCTTCTCAGTTTAGCGGGCACCTATCTCAACGTGCACAGACAATGCAGAAGACCTCACAACCAACAAGACTCATAGCGGGGTTGTCATCGTCCCTGAACAACGTTAACGGTGATCAGTTAGCTTTTGCAACATCCTTGTGCAGGGGCACTCTGTTTTGAGAGCATTACAACAAATTCATCCATAAAAAGGACTCAATTTGATCATAATTTTGTTGCTTGTTAATCTTGAACCATGGGAACCGCTGTGCGTTTTCGATGGAGGCCATCCTAGTGCAGTGTGTTAGCTGTTGCTCAGGAAGAGCTGCAGCTATGCAGATGGGACTCGGGTTGTGTCTCATCAAGCTGCCCTAGAGCGCATCGGTAGCTAGCTAGGTGTGTCTGATGTTACTAGGCCTAGTTCAACGTCATGTGTGGTTCTATTCAAAAGCGCGTATGTTTCTTTGTAAAACAGTGAGTGTGTTTTGCTAAAAAAAAAATAGTGAGTGTGTTGAATTTGTATGGGTTATAAAACCCTTCTTTCTTCTTAATATAATGATCCTCCAACAGGTTCAAGACCATGAAAAAAATATCCTCTATTAAAATAAATAGTTATTTTTTAAAAATAGTTTTAATCCATTCCTACACAATAATTGGGACATGGTATTTAGCAAATTTTTTTAGAAAATGGCTTATTCCAGCCATGTCATGCCTAGGCCCAAGGCTGCTGTGACATTGTATTTATTAGGACCATATACATAGTAATAATAATAATGCCGCTCAATTCGGTCCTGACTTTATATACACCCTTCACTTTCAGACACAATCAAATCAGTACTCAACTATGAGAAACTATCTAGGTGCAGCATAGGCATATGACGATGTGCCTAATTACTACAGTATGATGTAGCAGAGTCATTTGGGATTTAGAGGCGTCAGGATGCCAGTCACAAGTCATTGCAACTTCACAAAGAGTAACATGTCGGAGGTGAGCCTAGTCACACTTTGAATGGGAGTTACTTCAATAGATTGCTTATAGACTAGGTGATGAGGACAAACTCCGTTCTCGAATTTGCCCAATCTTTCACGGCATAAGATAAGTGATAATATGACTTTCTGTATTTGATCTCCACGTCCTCCAATGGCACAGTTTAGTTGCGGATCAACTATGGCAGCCAAAGGATCTATCATTATATATACTATTAATGATTTAACAAAAGTAACCGTATATTCTTGTAGTGGTTGTAAGTACATTTCTTTAATAGTAGCTATCGACCTCAATAGCTCATATGACCACCATATGTCTCAACTTTTCATACTGTATATTTACATACATCCAAACAGCTTAATAAACTCAATTACGAGACTGATGAAATATACCAAAAAGTCAGAATGCTAATAACTATGCATTGAGCTGAGGCTAGAAGCATCAATCTACTTATTATGCAAATTTCATTGTGTGGATTAGAAGTCCAAGACAAAATCAAAATAGGAGAGAACAGAGGAGCTGTTGCGCTACTACCTCATAAATGGTGAACCTGCTGAAGAAGTGCTACCTTTTGATTCATAATTTTTGGGAGATCCATATTGTAGGCGCATATGTATTGATTGTTTTTTTGTTTGTTTCAACACTAATTTCTGTTTCCTCCATCTCCATTTTCATGCAATGTCCTAGCTTGTGTTCCTTGCTTCCAACTTGACTTATCCATCCATCTGGCTTCCTAGATCCCTCACTCGCGTTGTCTTGTGTGTGCTACCAACCAAACCTCCAAAGTCCAAACATATGTTTTTGTGTAGATCTATGTACGTAGAGCATTGCTAATTTTTCATGCAATGTCCTAGATCCCTCACTCACGTTGTACGTAGAGCATTGCTAATTTTTCTAACCCTTTCCCCTTTCGCAGTTAGCAGATTATTGGTTCATGTTTTTGTGTAGATCTATGTATTAATAACCAAGGACAGGACTTAAGATTGTCCGTCTGAAAAGTATTATAGGACTGAGATGCATAGGCTGAGCAGAGGATCCAACCCATTGAAGCCTGCTTGCTACTCAAAGCATCAAAACCGAGAAGCAGTCTTTGGAATAAAACATAAAAAATTCAATCCAAACCAAGAAGTTGTCTTTGGAATGCAACATATATATAGAGCACCTGGTCCAAACTATTCTGCTAGTTAAATTTTGTCATTAATTTCGTGATACCAATAATGGTGGACTATTGCAAACGTTTTAGGATTTATATACTCAAAATATTAAATGCATGAGCGGATGCCTTAATAGAGCGAGTACTATTTGTGATACAAGTAACAGCCAAAGACAAAAAGACAAAAAAAAAAAAACTACAATAAATGCAGGAGATGCATTGTTAATTGATGAGAAGCTCCATGACTCGTCTAAATATGTTGGCACCCACAGTTGATACTTCAAGTCTTGACATTTTCTCAGCTCATTTAGCTTGGAACTTGTTTCCCATGTCATGTCCCTTTCAGGATTTACTTGGCAACTGGAGATGGTGTATACGTAGCTAGCCTAGGAGATGGAGGCACTGGGAAAACAGAGCATCGGGCCTCAAAGCAACCAAGAGCACATCTTCTAGTTGAGGTCTAGATATTCAAGAGCATGGACCCTGGGGTGATATATCGTACAACACTGAGATGCCTGGGAAGGGTACCTGTGGCCACGCATCTTCAGCACATGTTGCATGCACCAGTCAAAACACAGGCCAGTACATCTTCCTTGCCGAAGTCTCGGCACTACCATCACATCTTGTACTCGGTGTGCCTGTTCTTCTATTAAATTGGTCTAAAACCTTGGTTCCCTAGCTCAGTTATCAACTACTCGAATCCATTCAAATTAAATAAAAATTAATTGATTTGTCATGCAGACTTACCTGACTATTTCCATGCAAAATTGGGTTTTTGGCGAATTGACCGTTCCCACTGTAGTTCTTTTATGGATGGGTGATAAACCAGAAAATGTAAACAGGGGACACAGGTGGTAGCATAAGTGGACAAATATAGACCGTGCTGTAATGGTTCAATTTCCTGTGGCATTACATTTCTGGTGGTAGTGGTTTTTCAGAAAAGTTTTTTTTTTCCCTAGAGCTGTAAGTCTTGGTGCACGGTGGCTAGGTGGAGTGCCCCTATGTTAGGGGTAGCCTTGTTGCTCTCTGTCTCTTTTCTTGTTTTCTTTCTTCGTCTTGGTGTGTGTGGATTATTTTATTTGGGATTTCTCTCTTTTCCTTCGAATAAATTATCTCACCAAAACTTTTGCTGAGAATTTGAGCAAAATAAAAAAAAAAAATCTGTCATGCAAACATGCAGTGGTTTAATATAACACTGAAGAAGTTATATGAAAATAATTCTAAATGCAGGAAATAATAGCTCCAACAACCAACGCACACCAGAGTTGCAGTTGTGGTATTCAGAAGGGGGCCTATATATGTGATGTTAGACTTTGCGTTTCAGATCCCTTCCATCCTAGGCAGCAGGTCCATCTATCTTCGACTACAGTAATAGGAGTAAACTCAAAGGCATAGATATCAGGATATATAGAAAATACATTATATTACTATGGTGAAGGTGATGGGTACGTATACGAGCACGACAACGGGTTGTGATATAATTCTAGTCGTGCAATCGTTAGTCAATAGGATATAGAAGGTAGTAAGAGGGAACAAATGCATACAGAATCAAGTCGTGTGCCATTGGAATTGGTGGCATCAGGAGAGCCGGGCCGGACCCTGAGTTCTTCTGGCCAAGTCTAGTAACATACCAATGACGATCTAGAATGGGAACCTGAGCTATCAGAACTCAGGTCACGTCAGAACAAGAAACTTCTTGTGGTGCTCCAATCCACCATCCATGCATGCTGCAGCTAGGTCCCCACTCCGCTCAAACCAGCCATCACATACACATGGAGATGCAGCAGATCCAAATTGAGCAGCAGTCTTTCGAAAAGAACATAATGAAAGTTGTCTTTGACATGGAACATATATAACAAAGCACCTGGAACATGATTTTTGTAGCTGAATTTCGTCATAAATCTTGTGATAGCATTACAGGTAGCTTGTTGCAAATGTTTCGGGATTTTTATACTAAAAAGAGTGAAATGCATGAGTGGCGCCATTAACAGAGGAAGTAATATTTGTGATATTTCTGATGGCAAGTAGTATTTGTGATATTAGTAACCGTTGAAAGACGAAGATACTGCATTAGATGTGGCGGATGCCTTATTTAATTGAACGGATGTACCATGACTCATCTATATATGTTGGCATGCATCACTCACATTTGGTAGTTTCATGTCTCGAAATTTGCTCGGCATGCATCATTTAGCTTGGAACCTTTTTCCTGTGTCATGTCCCTTTCAATCTTTATTTCACAATTGGGAGGTAGTGTATACATGGAAAGCCAATTGTCTGAAAGCTGTACATGCTTAGGATAGCTAGAGAGTAGAGTACTCGCCCACGATCGCCTGCTGGTCTCTCCGTCGCCTGTGCGGGCCCTACAAGCTGGCTTAGGCCACATTGCAAGAAGATTTGGGTAAACTTGTAGTGGTGTGGCCGGAACAGATGACCATCACCAAACGCACGGCTGTTCTTCTACTGATTAGGATTTAGTAATTCTAAAACCTTAGCACCCTGGCTCAGTTAACAATATGTCGCAAAAAAAGGCTCGGTTAACAATGAAGCAGTGGTGTTCCAAATTAAATAAAAGAAACAAAAGGTTGGTTGTGGAGTGGTTTAATAATACAGAACAAGTTACATGCATGTGAATAAATTATAGCAGTGCGTACCCTGTGGTATTTACTATTCAACAATTCTACTTCCTCTCTGCCTGCCAAAAAAAGAACAACTATACTTTTTCGTAATGAAATGTGTACCCTGTGGTATGGTCAAGACAGAAAATCAAGGTATTCACTATTCAGAAGTTACATGCCTATATATACACACGATGGTAGACTTGTGCGTTCCAATTCCCTTGCACCCAGGATTCATATATATCTTCGGTTGTAAACTCAATCAAATAGACAACAGGATGTATACAGAAGGCATTTGTGTGTGGAAAAGTAGATGAGTACTTATACAAGCATGCATGACGAGGGGGATGTAATGTAATTCTAGTCGTGCAGTGTCGTCAAATCAAGAGGATACAAAGGTAGCAGCAAGAGGGACCGTAACACATACGGAATCATGCAATCATGTGTCATTGGAATTGGCGGCATCAGGAAATAAAGCATGGCTAGATCCTAACTTGTTATCGCAAAGTGCTTGGGAACTACCGGGGCTAGATAGCTAGGGAAGAACGCAGGTGCCATCAGAACAAGGAAGCTCTCTCATGTGTACGTACGGTGCACAGACAATTCAGTGGCAGCCTCGAAAGAACTGTGGTTCAGCACACAATGACAAACTTGTGAAACTACTATATATGTACGTAGCAGGATCATCTCCCTTGCATATTTCGTTCTAAATTTCTTGGCACTATGGTGTGCTCCTATCGATCCACCATGCATCCACATGCAAATCTCGGTCCCTCACACAACGAGACGCATGACAGGGGCATGCGCGATCCACACGATGTAATGTCGGAGCACACCTTCTTATCACTCATGAGATCAAGACGCCTGTGCGCATGGACGATGACGGAAGACCGGGATCATGGACACCTGAGCGGAGCCGGCGCCACGGCACCACCCACCCCATCACTCGCACATGTACTCTTCTCTATTCCCTCAACCACACCATGTCCACTCGCATGGTACAGCCTTGCGTACTCTCAGGCATGCCGATGCAGCACAGCCATTCTGCGGTATGTTTCCATACCACACTACTGCTACGCACAAGCCACGTGCCCGGCCGCTTGTACTGGCCCCATGTAGGTTGCCTACCCCGGTGTCGTCCTTCCCAACTCTGGCGTGCCACTAGGGCCGTCTCACAAATTTCAAGCGCCCTTGAGTCAGTAAGACACTAAAGGCTCGCAATCTAATATTTTCATACGATGATTTAAGTATATAGTACTATTTGTATAAGAGATAACTTGCAGCATATATTTAGTTTGTGAAAAAATAACAATACACAAAAGCAATATTGAATTCTTGAACTCCCAAGCCCTATCCCTAAAGCCCCTAAACCCCCTAAGCTATAATTAATAAACAGAAGTACTCTGTACAATATATAACATGAACTACAATCAAATCCTATGAACTTTTCTCGGCGCCTAGGGTTTCCTAGGCGACTCGAGTAGTGTCTACGCCGGCGATCCTGATCTCCCGTCTCTTCTCCGTCCACCCTCTCATCTCCTTCAGGTATCATGCCTGAAAGTGATCCCTGGTCTAGGTTCTACACCACTGGATCTGCACGATCCGCCGCCCCGAACCGCCCGGAGAATGAGGAAGTGGCGTCGGATCTGAGGAGAGGAGGTGGTGTACGAACTTGTTCTCCACGCCGCCGCCCAGCTCTCGGCTCCTGGACACCGCCCGGCTCCTGGATCATCGCCGCTGCCGGCTCCTGGGCGCCGTGATCCGCAGCCCCACGTCGGCTCTCGGCTCTGGACGCGCCAGCTCCCCATCCCCGCCGCCTCCGGCGGCAGTATGCCGACGCTGGGGCAACAGAGGAGGTAGGAGGACGCGCCCGCATCGCGTCCACCTCTTGGCGCCCACCACCGGGAGATCCCGCGCGCCGAGGGTAGAGGAGGGTCGGGCGGTGTGGATCGGGCGCCGAGGAGAGGATGGCCGGCGGCGTGGTTCGGCGCCGGGGGAGTTCAGGACCGGCGGGGTGGTTCGGGTGCCGGGGAGAGAAGTTCCGGTTGGTTTTGGCGCTGGGAGAGAAGTGTCGGGAAGAGAGGAATAGAGTGAAGGAAACCCTAGTTTCCTATATTTATACCACGGATGGTTATCGGGCCGCGCCATGGGCATTTGGGCCTCTGTATGTTCTGTGACGGGCCTTTTTAAGATGCCCGCCACGGAAAGATTTTTTGCGTGGCGGGCACCTGCCTTACGCGACGCCACGCGCAATTTTATTTTGCGCGTGGCGTGCGTGTTAAGGTGCCCCGCCCGCGAAAAAAATCTTTCCCGTGACGGGTAAAAACGCCCGCGTGCGTAAAAAACTGGGCGTGGCGGGGTATTTTTGCGTGACGGGCACAAAAAGTGCCCGCCCGCGGAAAAGATTTTGCAAGTGCTCGCAAAAATCATTTCATTACTAGTGCAAATAACATAGTCGCACGTTTCCGACGTCACATTCGACCACATTTTTTGACGACAAGAAACTCCGTCTAATGTGCCGTATTTCGCCGAGCCAACCAGACACAAAAAAGTCAAACGATCACATACTAGCATGGTCAATGCTGTTCGACAGGTCCGCATGTTTCTCCAGCTGCTAAATAATATAACCCAAGATACGACCAAAATGATACTCCTATAAAACATTACAACAAAACTATAAAGGGTGTGGTGTGGAAGCATCAGGAGCATAATGGATACCATTTATCCATCAGATTGATGCCTCTGCAGGAAGGACAGTGGCAAACTGGCAACAACCCAGTTGATGCGTTGAGAACTCTCGAAGACTGATAGAAGCATATGAATGAAGCTCGTTGCTTGAGGGGACCTCGATCGAAGCGATAGAAAAGTACCAAAAATGATCGTCCAAATACAAGTATTTGGACAGAGACCACAAATTGATTAGTGCTTTATTGAACCGAAGGAGCCTGAGTGCAAATCGATGGTACTTCTTGATAACTCGAAATAAATTATATTCAGGTGGGGAGCATTCCCCTCCGGTGACAGTTCGACAAAAAACTCGAAATAAATTAACCATGTGCCAAGTTTAGTTTCACGGGCTTTTTTTCTTATTACATATAGTAATTGTCCCAAAGCAACCACAGCAACCAGCGGAGCAGTGTATATACATATTTAAGAAACGTAGTGCTTAATTAGGTCCTTATACTGGTTGGACAAACGTTACACCATCACAGCCTACTTCATCAATACAGGCAACCAATGCAAGAACTTCCAAGTGTTGCTTACTTGCAACAGAGGGCAGCACGCACTAGTACCGAAATAGTTTTTAGTGGCGGGCGTTTTAGATTCTTGGTGGCGGGCACGCGCGCCCGTCAATGACGAGAGGTCACGGTAAAGGGAGGAACACCGTGGCGGGCGGTGTGCCACGTTAATCAAAAAAATAAAAAAAAAAAAAGCCCAGGCGGGCTCGACGGGCCTAGGGGCGGAGGCCCGATCCCGCCACGCCGCCGCATGGTTCCGCCGGGGCGCCGCCGCCTGGGATCCGCCTCGCCGAACACCGGAGGACCTGCGCCGCGCAGCCTAGATCCACCGCCCGCCGCCGGTGCGCGCTCCCTCCTGGAACCGCGCCACACCGCCGTCGTCGCGCTGCAGAGGGAGGAAGGGGCCGCCGCCGCCGTCGTCGCCCGGGGAGAAGGGGCCGTCACGGATCAGCGCGCGCCGACGCTGGATCCGCCGGATCCGCCCGCGCCGTCGCGGATCAGCGCGCCGCTGGATCCGCCGCGGAAGCCCGACCGCCCGCCGCCGGAGAAAGCCGACCCGCTCGCTCCACCGGCCGCCTCGCGCTGAGCACCAGCGCGAGGCACGCCGCCGCGTGCGTGCGCCGCCGAGGGCGAGCTGCTGTCCGCCGTGGCGTGAGTTGGGAGTGGTGCGGTGAATGGACTAAGTTGGGAGGAGAAACGGCGAGAGAAGGGAGAGAGGGAGAGTCGGTAGGGGGGCCGGTGAATGGACTGAGTGTTGTGATTGAAACCCTAAGTGATGAATATATATGGCCCGATAGGAATGGGGTTGTGGGCTTCGCCGTGGGCTTCGAAGCATTTACGTGGCGGGCCTATGTAACATGTCCGCCACGGTAAAGGCTTGTATTTTGTGTGGCTGGCACCTTAACACGCCCGCCACGCAAAAAAATCTTTTCCGCGGACGGGCAAAAAACGTCCGGCATGTAAAAAAAAAAGCTGGGACGTGGCGGGATATTTTCCGTGACGGGCAAAAAAAAAGTGCCGCCACGGAAAAGATTTTGCAAGTGCTCTTAAAATCATTTCGTTACTAGTGATGAGGCACACATCATCCTACATAAACGTAAAGTGAAATTAGAAAAGTGTGAGATGAAACGTAGGCATGTAGCTCTTGATGCTGGATCTGTTGCTTGTGATGGAAACACATGAACAGAGGGGATGGCCTGTTCTGGATTGAAAAATGCTGGAAATTCGGTAGAAACAATGAAGCATTGAAGTGTGAACACTGCCTGTTCATGTGAAGAACAAAGTTGAATTCTATTGCTTTATTTTATGGTTGTGGTTCTGTTCGCAAAAAAAGGCCTCATGAGAGTTAAAAAACCACATGAACAACAACAACATCAGTCCGAAGGCAAGTGACCAAACAACAGGCTGTTGTACTGGTATAGCTAGGTTATTGCTGGCCACGGCTAAATCATAACCTGTCTTAGAAAAAGCCAACTATCAAAACTCAAACGGAGTGCTGTGATCAATTGTGACAATAATGCAAAACTGATGGCTATATTTTTATGGTCGGCTGGTATCCAACTATTACTAAAAAAACACGCAAGGCACCTCTCTAAAAATATCATTTGAATTTCTAAATATATGTGATTAGATGGTACAACAAGACAATACTTTGAATTTATTTCTAAATATTTTTTATATCAATCAATAAGAAAGTCATAATCTGGATTCATAATGTCATAAGACAAGTTCTACAACATGTGTGTGCCACCATAACTTTTGATGGAGGATCCGGAGATTCTAAGAAACCCAACACTATTACAGGAATCGTTCTGGAGACGGGAGTTTTGTGTTAACCGACCTGGGCAATGAAACCTCATCCGACATTAATGGAGGCAGGCGCTTAGAACGCCCACTTTCACTAATTGATTAAAAAAATCCACAAATCCGCCAGTAAGCCCATTCGCGCCTGCCGAGAGAGCCCGTTTCCAGCTCACGAGCTAGATAAGCCAGGTGGAGGTGGTGGCCCGGGCCACCGGCCCACCCACGGGCCACACCATAGCGGCCAATGTGAGCGCCGGTCGGGAAGGAGCATGGATCCACCACCATCATGATCCCTAAGGGGAGCAGATTAGCCGAGAGGAGCCACCGGCATGCCCACCTAGGGGAGCCTGGAGCCACCTGCGCACCGCCTTGGTAGGGAAGGGTAGCAGATCTGCACGGCGGAGGTGGTGCCCTGTGCCACTAGTCGAGACCACCGGCTGAAACTGCCCGTGTGCCGCTGTGGTGGGGAAGGGGAGCGCTATGATCGGGAAGGAGCATGGATCCACCACTTTTGTGGTCAAGAAATGGAGCGGATTCGCCAGGTGGTGGTGTTTCCCAGCGATTGGTGCTGCTCGTGTGTCAAGAAGGGGTGCAATTTTGCTAGGAGACTGCCTTCCCGACGACGTTCTAGGTATAGATGGAAGTGGTGGTTGCAGGGTCCGCCTTCCTGTTCCGCCAGCCGCGGAATGAGGCCACCTTGCGCCATCATTGAGGGGCCCATCATCCAGCCTCTTGGCGCTGCTCTCGCCGGATCCAACCACCTTACATGGTTGGGAGGTGAGGGCGACGAGCAAGCTTGGGATGGAGGGGAGAAGGCGGCTCCGTAGGGAGGGAGTGGGGTTCCAGCTGTGGGGGAGAAGAGAGAGAGAGAGAGTGCGGGGAAAGGGCACCGTCGGCTTGAGTGCGTGGGGAGCAAAGTAAAATGAGAAGAAAAGAAACCCCAATTCTGGCTTATGTATTAGCCTAATCAAAGGTTTGATATAGGCTTTGTTGCCTGGTATTAGAGCTATGCCAGTGTTTTTGGAGGTGGGCCTTATAGCCTCGCAAAATGGGTTTATGGAGGCAAACAACGTAAGACAATCACCTATGAAATAGCCACCTCTAAAATCAAATTTGCGAGGTCGGCATTTTCCAACCGACTCAGCATATAAAATGACTGCCTCTGTATATCGATTTAGCTGGGTCATTTTTGGTGCTATGGTAAATAAAACGACTGCTTCCACTCATCGCTGGGCATTTTCTGAGGTGTTATTGACCGCCTCGGTTAATGTCTGGGAAGTGTGTCGTAAAAACATTTTGTAGTAGTGCAAATCTATCAAAAAAAATTCAAATGCAACACATAAGATGAATCCATGGCGCCAGTTATATTTTTGTTTTAGTGGATGCAAGCAAAGGGCTCTTGAAATAAAGCCTACCGAGATAATGCCTTAAAAGGCCTCCTGTCTTACCTTTGTCGGAATTGTTTGAAATAATGAGTATGGTTTTGAAAAAAAAGGAATTTGCAGTAATGTCGGAATTGTCTGGGAAGAAGAATATTAAATGCCCGGCGTGTGATGCTTGAGTGAAACTGATTGGTCTACATTGGAGCTCCATTATATAAGCACCACCCCCACCTTGTCTGAACAGTGTGCACCTTCTCATCACATCGCCGGACATTGCCTTCTTGTTATTGTTTCTTTCTTCACAAGTATGGTAGCTTCAGACACTAAAATGAAACTAGTGTTCTCTATAGAAATGGGAGGCAATGGGAGTAGTCCTGATGCACCATTCCCACAAGGATGCACATACAGGTGCTGACCGACCGTCCCCATTTGGCATGGCTCCACTTCAATGGAGAAGCCATTTTTGGGGGCTTTAGCTCCGTGAACGGCTCGCGGTGGAAGTGGAACCGTTTTTGGCCTTAGTTTACTTAAAGCGTCGCCCTTGATCACTTTGGGTTGCGTTTGTGGCCTTTTGCCTTGAGCTCTGGTCTGTCTACCAAAAATATCATGTATTTATGCACGTGGGGAAGAACAGGTTGTAAATCAAGTGCAGGGTCTTTTTAGCACTAGCTACCGTCTCTATTATTAATAGTAAAAGTTGTGCACAGTTGCACACAACTGGTTTGGTGTACCATGGTCTTCCCCAATGATATAAAACTTCTACGCCTATAATTAATTAGTGTAGTACCATGAAACCTTTGAACAGTGTCTATTGTAATTTGCAATAGTGTTAGAAAAACTCAACATGCTGACCAAACTGACCTTATTATGACGTCCACAAAAAGGAGAAAAAAATCCACACCTTTCATTCTTTACGATCATCTAAATGTGAAGATTTTAAATAAAAGATCCATATCAATAATAATCTAGATAATCAAGTTCAGAACTATATTATATAAGAAAAGCAAAAAACAATCTGATTCTCATTGGAGACGGGTAATTTCCAAACAAACAACACTACTATTGTAGAGGGTTTTAGAGGAGGCCACCTTTGGTAATTTCTAAACAAACAACACAACTATTGTAGAGGGTTTCATCTGACAATGCATCAAAGTTAATCTGGCTTTCCAGAGGCAGTCATGTTGACCACCTTTTGTTAATCCCGTTAACAAAGGCGAACCACTTCAGCCGCCCACCTCTGTCTAGTTCTGAATAGTTCTGAATGAAGTAAACAGTACTGAATGCTCCACATGTGATTGTTAAGTTGAATGTATTGGCCCTAGGCTCCAGCTCTATTTATATGAGGAATCTGAGTCCCACCAGAGCCGAGCACCGCCGCCGTGTTATTTTTTCTGCCTTCCACAAGTAATTGTAGCTTCAGACCACATAAAAGCAGAAGCAGTGCATGGTATAGGATTGGAAGGCAATGGGAGTAATCCAAATGCAATATCCAATCTGCATGCATAGCGCTCTGGCCTCATTTTGCAATCTGTGAATATATAAGTCGTCTTTGCGCTCAGCAGGTCACACTAGAGCTTGGGAAAGAACGCACTATTGCAGAGAGACCATGGTAATAAAGTGACCAAACTATATCTTACCTCTATCGTGCACTGACATTGTACCTAGCTACTATCGGAGGGCACGGTGCCCCAAAAATTCATCCTTAAAATGCTTTTTGCTCTGCATTTGTGTTCGTGATTACATATTACCTTCATTTTCTGCTCGTTCTACTGGAAAATAATTCCAGAGGACTTCATTACAACCTTACAGTGTTGAATAGACATGTACTGCACTGCATAATATGGAATATTAGTAAGTTAGTAAACTCGTATCTGAGCCTGTGTTTTTCATGACATCAGAAGAAGAATTTGCATTCAGCATAGAGCGCTATTAATCCAGATGGTCTTCATATCAATTTTCTTTGCACATCACGTTATTTATATAATTGGTCAAATACTTATCTAATGTTTTTTTTTTTTTTTTGCGAAAAGGAAGATATATTAAGCATCAGCACAGTACATCCTCCCTATTACAAACTGAACAACGAAGAAAAAGAAAATTACAATTGAGTCCTCAAGATCCAATCTCATCTTCCTCGTCTCCGATCTCCAGCTCGCCATCAACACCACCACGACGATCCATGTCCACCTTTGCTTCCGCCAAGAAACACCAAGCATTGGAAAAGCCGCATCATCCATCGCCCAGATCACCAAGCGAATCGATTCCGTTGAAAGAAAATCGGCCAGCCCCTTGGCAAAAGAAAAGAGGAAAAGAAAATCCGCCGCCGCAGGCCCGAGGACCAACGACCGGAAGAAACATCCACCGCCGCCAGGAAACCCAGCGACGAGGAAGAACCACAAACCCATGAGGATTACCGAAGAGCTCACATACCTGACACCAATTATTCGCCGGCATAGAAGCACGCAGCATCCACCGGTACCCAAAAACTTTATTTGCCGTGCCTGTGGCGACGCCACAGCCGGAACCCTAAACTCCATCAGACATGGAGAGACACTAACCCTAAGAACTCAATCTAATAGGAAAAACTTATGAAAAAACAATGGATCCCCACTCCCTTCAGCCTCCGGCGAGGATGCCGGAGGGGAAGGGAGGGGAACCAACGGTGATAGAGTTGAGGGCCGGGGCGACGGCGGTGGCGGTGGCGGCTGCTGCCCTGAATAATATTCTTGATTAAATTAGGCTTGCTTTTATCTAATGTTTTTGTTGTCTCTTCCAATACCAGCATAACCAATTCCAGCTAAAAATTAGATGTTGATCCCGCTGTGCTTATGACACGAATTTCAGTGTGACCAAAATACACGAACATGGTGAACCACAACAACGCCAGCAGCCATAGCCATCCCATTGATCCCATGCATGGACGGAGCTACCGCCCACAGGAACCACCACGCAAAGACACACCTCCATGTCTTGACCTCAACTGAATCACACGATGCGCAGGCCGGGGATGGACATGACAGGTGCGGCGGTGCCTACCCGATGAGCCTGCCTCGGTTGGGAGATCTTGGTGACTCTCGCAAGAGCACACCCTAGTGGCTCAGATGATATATCGGTATAGATCAAACGAGTAGCTACTAATCACTGATTTGGAGTCGATTTGTTGATGAATCTGGATTGATCAGGTGAGCGGGGATCAGTTTGGACTTTGCAGTGGAAGGAGAGGGAAGGAGTGAGGGACACACGACATGACTTGTACAGAAATGCCCTTAACGTCCTTTTTTTCTTGTCTTTATCAGAATTAATTATTTGATGAAATAAGGAGAATGGTCACATTAAAAAAAGTGCTGTTGGTCGAGACAAGCAGTACGATAATTAGGTCTAAATTAAATGAAGAATACTAAATGACCTAGCTTTGATTCTTAAGGGTTCTATATGGATTACACAAGGCTCCAGTTCCATCCATTATATAAATAAGTAACCGACTCCCATCACATCTAGCACCACCTTCTCTTCCCCCTTTGACTAGCTTTTTCCTTATATAGTGTTATATTTTGCCTTCCACAGCGTTAAGAAAAAGGTAATGGCAGCTTCAGACACACAAATGATAATAGTACTTGCCATACGAGCGGGAGGCAACGGGAATAGTACCAAATTTTAAAAATGTCTTGGAAGCACGTTTGCAAGATGCAATGGTCGCCTGTGATCCTGAAAGGGTACCCCGGGATGCAGTTTGCTTTGTTTTCTTGCGAGCACACATGAGCTGCATCGAGTTACCTCCACTACTCCTGGTCCTTCCGCACCAACGGGCCATTCTTACTGGTCTCTCCATGCGCCGTCCACGGTCGCATTCGTCGCCATTGCAGCCAAGCTGGTGTGCCACCCAAGGTGGTGGTCGCGGGCAGCCAAGCTGGTGCAATCATATGAGGTCACTTTCGACGCCATTGTCCAATCTGCTCTGCCTCCTCTGTGTAAATGCCGCCGCCATGACGCGGCAGATTGGGGTGGCACCGGGCGGTGAAGGAATGGGCGGATGAAGTGTGGGGGCTGTGGCGGGGGGCGGACCTGGAGGGGAAGCAGTAGTAAATTTGGACTATCTCAGTCTACATAGCTACACCAATAATTTCCTGGTGCTAGTGCATGCACACTACTGGAATCGCCACCTTTGCCGAGTGCATGAGGCTTTCCATCAGGCACTCGGCAAAGACATTCATTGTCGAGCGTTTGAGACGCGACACTAGGCAAAGACCAGGCACCAAGCACACCGGATTCGATGTCTTGGCCGAGTGCTCGATAAAGGCTCTAGCAAAGACCTCTTTGTCGTCGCTCTCTTTGCCGAAAGTGGCCTTTGCCGAGAAGAATGCAGGCTTTGTCGAGTGCATTGCGCACTTGGCAAAGCCATCGAATCTGGTAGCGATGAACTCGTGCCCTTGCAGTAACTAGAGTATCATTAGCAGGCATAATCATTAGAAGTTTATGACATATTTAAAACTAATAACAAGCACTCATATTTGTTTTCTCTCAATTTATTTATTTATTTTTATGATACCATACACATACAAGCGGACAAGAAGGAATGTATACATAAATGTACTCGAAAAATGTCAATTGAGTACGTGTATATATCTTATAATGTGCTATTAAGAAAATAGAGAAAGGAAATGTTCACGTCAAGAGCATTACTAGATGCGCTTGCACTAACAGAGAGGTTCATGTGACGGCCATTCTGTGTGGTATCTGGACCAAATCAATAATATCAAATGCCTAGAGCTTCAGACGGTCTTACAATAAGTATTGTCGAAGCGCACAAGAAAGGGAAGCAAGCTAGAAAGTGCATATGCAAGCTCCCTCGCAATGGTGTAATGAGCGATTAGCTGGTGCAAAGATGATGCGGGAGCATACATATACTTCCCCGATTTGGGTAAAAAAAAACAATCATATGCCCACTTCTGTGCTCCATAATAAAGGAGTATACGGCCTGTAAATTGAACATGCTAGACTATATGCACCAGGATCAAACACCCCGTGTTGCACACGGCCTCGTCGAAGAGGCACACAGGCACCGCGACAGCAGTTGGTGGCAGTCGCCAACCTTGGCGCAGCCCAGACTGATTATTGCATTTGTCCATGTCAAGATGATATGATGGGCACCAACATCCTGGCAAGGACAGACCTGTGACTCTGTCCAGCGGGTGCTCCCCATCAACAGTCTTGATCATGGCTTTAGCCTTTAGCAACATGAACATGCGCTGCCTCGATGATGAGCGAAGTACCCGGGGGACTTCGGCACTAATCCCTTCAGAGGTTGCTCAAGCTCGATCGCCTCAATTGGGCACCGGACAGAGGCTGGTGTCCATCCTCCATCAACCACGGCGCTGGTGCGGAATTCTCCGTCCACAACCAAGACGACGTCAGGCATCGACGCCCAAGTAGCTCCTTCGTCGACGGCGCTGCATCAACTCCATAACCTCTTCGCCTCGACACGACGAGAGCAAGGGTCAAGCAGCAGTAGAGCAGCCATCTCCATCTAAGATGTGTCATGCTTCTTTTTTTTTTTTTTTTTGAGGAGAACTGAAGGAGCCGAAGCTCCTGCAGGAATTTATTATTTTAAAAAGAAAGAGAAGAATGAAAAAAAAAAAAAAAGAGTACAGTTCTATTTAATTACAAAGAGCTACACAGAGCTCCAAAGGCCAAAGGCCAAAGGCCAAAAGGCCAAAGGCCAAAGCCCACCTAGGGCACAGTAAAAGGAAACAAAAAAAAAATGAGCTCAATTACAAAGTCTGTAGCCATTGATTAAACTGAGGAGAGAGCCTTGTTTTTACCCTTAAAGCCACCATTCTTATTTCATGAAGAAATAGTCTCTCGCAAAACCTGAATACTCATCTGGTTGTTATTGAAGATCATTTCATTTCTGGCTCTCCATATGGTCCAGCACATGAGGATGATGGCACTCATGAAAAACTGACTCTGAAGCTGGGCTTTCATTGCATGAATGTTATCCAGTGAGGAACCATGCTGAATGGTGGTTATACCCAGGATACTCCAACACTGTTGGGCATAAGGACAGTCCCAGAACAGGTGTTCAATTGTTTCCTCCACCTCAGGGAGACAAGTTGTACAGCTGTAAGAATCAAGAGTCATGCCTTTTCTCCTTAAGATGTTCCTCGTGCTCAATCTGTCTTTAAGGAGGAGCCATCCAAAAACCTTGTGCTTTGGTTGAATGGGGCATTTCCATAACCATTTGTAGGCAATATCAATATCATAGTGCTGGAGAAGTTTCCTATAAATGATTGAAGACTTGAATCTGGAGCTACCATTTTGATAGGTCCATATATCCTGATTGTGATCTGAAAGAACAACCTGCTGCATTGTCTGCTGGATAGCAATAAGCTCATCAAAAGCCTCCTGGGACAGAGGTAGATGAAAGAGCCTGGCGGGGTCTTCTTCGGTAATTGCATTACTAATTGTGATGAGCTTGTTTTTTGCAAAGGAAAAAAGATGGGGAAAGGAAACTTCAAGAGTGTTACCAGCCCATCTGTCTTTCCGAAAAAAGCCCGGATGAACCATTTCTCAGCTGCAGTGAGGCAAAATTTTTGAAGGAATCAATCAGCTTAACCACATCACGCCCACGAAAGATCCTTTCTTGAAAGCACCGGGGAGCTTGCCATTACTGTAGTGCTTTTCCCGCACAATATTAACCCAAGGAATATCCCTTCTGTTATAGAATTTGTCCAAATTCTTCATGAGAAGAGCTTGGTTTTGAAGCTCTAAGTCAATGATACCCAAACCACCCTCCTCCTTCGAGGTACATACCATTTCCCAGGCAGCTTTGGGCATGAAACTGCCATTAATATTGCTGCCTCTCCAAATTAGATATTTTCTGTATTTATCAACCTGTTTAATAACTGTTTTAGGAATCTCCGTGGTGCACATATAATAAGTAGGCAGCGAGGAGAGGACAGCATTGGCCATTTGAATTCTTCCTGCTAGATTTAACATAGAAGAAATCCCACCAAGTCTTCTTTCACATTTGCTCACCAG
This sequence comes from Hyparrhenia diplandra, assembly GCA_015847255.1. Lineage (NCBI taxonomy): Eukaryota > Viridiplantae > Streptophyta > Magnoliopsida > Poales > Poaceae > Hyparrhenia > Hyparrhenia diplandra. The sequence continues at coordinate 243,654 of JADLZK010001918.1, forward strand.
AGGCATGTAGTCTGCAATCTTTGGCTTGGTTGTCCCCAGGGGTAAACCAAGGTAAGTGAAAGGTAAGGAGCCAGTGCAGCAACCAAAAGTTCTGGCCAGGTGAGCAAGCCTTTCTTCTGACATATTGATTGGAAGCATCATGGATTTGTTAAAGTTGACTTTTAAACCAGTGGAGGCAGAAAAATTTTGGTATTTTTTTCGAATTTTGACCTGGTGAGCATGGCGGTGGGGTGCTCCCCCGGTTCAAAAAAAATGTTTTTGGTATTTTTTTTGAATTTTGAAATCGCGATTTTATACAGACCACTGTAGAGGCGGCTCATACAGTAGGGGCGGTTGCATCACCAACCACCCTTACTGCGAAACAACTGTAGGAACGGAAGATTAGGGGCGGCTGGTAAAACCGCCCCCCTGAAGCTTATGAGCCGCCCCTATTGAAGCTTTCTGTAGTAGTGTGATTCCTTTGGTAGAGATATCATGGGGCAAGATTTTGCTAGCTCGCATAAGAGAACCTGCGAAATTCCTCGTTTCAGTGGGTAAGTTTCTTGTGACTTGTACAAACCAGGCCAAGCGAGGGCCGGCCGGCGATGTGTTGGTGGTAACCAATTCTAGTAGCATATTAGCAGTGATCTACATTATTAGACGGCTCGATGAGGGTGTGCCGTGGAGAACCAAGAAGTTCAAGTGGAGCATATAACTGATCTAGCCATTGTATATGTATTGGTCAGCGATGACAAATTAGTTTTGGTGAAGAACCAGAGTTATTTTGTCTTACATGGACATAACTGGACTGGAATTGCATTATATATCGATGCTACAGGATCAACAATTTGTCAACGTTGCCAATATCTAAATTGCTTGGCTATGGTGCTCCACCGTTGCAAGCAGATATTTATCACCGCCTTCGCGTAGTCTTTGGTTCTGACGAATTTGTACGAATTTGTTGGTGTGGTTCTTCTCGTAATTTCAGTTACAATACTTCTAGTAATCCTTCCTTGTTGACAAATTTAGTGATGACTAGTGAGAGCACCATGCATGCCAAATTTCTCTACCATTTTCACTTTAGCCATTACGAGTTTACCTAGCACTGGCAACTTTATCTTGGGGGAGCTAATCAAATAACTTTCTGTACCATGACCGGCCTGACCACTCATCACCACTTGGGCTGGGCTCAGTCCTTGACACTCGGTGTCTCCTGCATGTGGGGACCTGAGCCAACGCACAACAGCAGAATGGCCACATGCTACAGCCTTGTACACCCGGTGTCACTACCCTCGGAATTCACACCGACTACGAAAGGTGCCAGTCGCAGACAAGCCATGCTCGGTCACCACGAACTGGGAGTTAACTCAATAAGTCGCACGTTATCTTCGTCCGGTTCTAAAACATTGGGTCCTTGGCACCCTAACTCAATTATTAACCAATTGAATCCAGCCGAAAAAAAAGAAACAATGAATATGTTGTGCAGTGGTTGAATACAGAAGAAACACATGCATGTTATTCTATAAGTAAAAAATAATAGCTCCAACTAGTGCACAACAGAATGTTACAGACGTATTCACTGAGTAACTATATTTATATGATGTTAGACTTGTGCGTTTCAGAACCCTTCCTTTATATTACATCCCAGGGCACGTTCATCTTCAGTAGTAAGGTCCGCGCGTGTAAACAGGATAGAGAAGACATTAGCATGGAAAACTAGAATAGCCTCATGTGTATGGCGTTGGGAATTGGTGGCATCAGGAAAGCATGGCTGGATCCAGACTTGTTCTATCTAGCTTGGTCACCTATCGACTTGTTCTATCTAGCTTGGTCACCAGCATTATCTAGTGAAGGTGTCAGACCATGAGAGGCAGCTAGAACCTGGAACCTCGACTAGGGTATAGCTGACTCAAACATGACAGGTGTAGTGTTTGTTATAGGAGTGGGAGTCAATAGGCTAGGAGTAGTCCAGATGCAGGTCTACCTTCACATTCTGCATAACCGGGCATGCAACATCACTTTGTGCTCCATTGACATAACACTTCTCTACTGCCATCTTGAAGAGAATAGAAGGAATTCACAGACACCCGTGTACTTCGGCCCTAGCCTGCCATGCGACCCTGTCATCCGCTAATTTGTTGTCTTCATCACCTAGTCGCCGATGAGCACAGCAGGGCCAGCCTTCTCCCAAGGAGTCAGGTGGAAGCAGCAAACCCTAACCCGCCACACTGACGAAGGTGGCGCCAGTGTGGTGTTGTGCAGTCACACGACGGAGTGACCATTGTGTAATAGAGTTTGTGCATACAAATGGGGGAGAACAGTTATGCCTGATTATAGATAGAGAGAAAACAAAAGTTGAGCAACCAACTGTACTTAGTGATGAGTGGCTGGTTGTAATTTGTCTTATATGATTACCTGCTGAGTCCCAGCGAAATTTTGTGTGGACATATATCAAACCAGCTGTACTCATAGACAGAGAACACACCCAGTCATTTTGAATCCGAAAGCTAATAATTTAATGTTAATTTTTGTTGTGTTAGGGCACTCACAGTGTAGACTCTATCATAGAGTTTAAGCTTATTTATTACCTTCTTATTTATTGCATTTTGATAATGTGACGCTGATGTGACAGTATGTTTATGAGAAAAAACCAAAACTTCAAGTCTTATTTAGACTCTAAGTCCACAATAACCGAGATAATAGATGGTCTTAGACTCTATGATAGAGTCTGCATTGTGAGTGCCCTTATATTGCTCTGTCCAACAGTTGATTTATTATACAGTACAGTGATATCTTCCATATAGGGCTGCCATCATATATCACATTGATCGAATTAATTACCACTTTATTGTGATATTTTTCTCCATCATCAGTTGAGTATTTGAAGTACATGTGTATCCTCTCAACTAAAACATCACTCCCATCAACTCCTACACATAATAGTACCACTTGTGAGATGTATTTATTAGTTGGACGACCCAAAGCATACATATTGATGATAACTTCATGTCCAATTCTCTCTTTATATATACCACTATTCGGTTTTTTAGACCCATGGAAATCAATACTACAAAATACAAAAACATGAGCAAAACAGGAGCCACGAACCGAGGAGGGATGGAAATCCTTGAGATAGTGATTCCAACATCGTCACCTCAAAATTAGGATTCAGAGGCACCAGGAACATCAAACTTACATCTTTACCTGCACATTCTAGTTAGAGTATCAAGGAAAGTGCGGATCATGACAGTAGAGACAAAGCTCAGCAATGGACTGCCTAAATGATGTTGCGCTGGTGTAATTTGAATCACCAATGGCTGATGCAGATAAGCAGAAGACAAAGTGTCCGGAGAGTTAGAATTAGACCACACATGTTTCTTATATCTCAAATGAATACTCTTAGTAGAGAATCATTAAAACAAAAAAAAAAGTGTTGAAGATCAATACTAGTATTGGGCACCAACAAAAGTTTTGCAGCTTCAAACTTTAACTGATAGTATAATGCTGGAGGAAGAAGAACCACAACTACTATTGCCCTCCTCTTTCCATAAACAGACTCTCACGGTTGTAGTGATCCAAAGCTATATACTGTTGACGACAAGGACAACATGGCTGTATCCCTGTTTGTGTACTGGACCATGTTCATATATATGGATCCCTATGTGTAGTACACCTCAATGCAAAAAAGAGGCACAAATGGACAATTAATGAAATCAACTAACCATGAACCTCCAGTTCTTCCCTGTGCCGCTTTCACTTTGTCAGAATCCCACATTAGAGATGTAAGTACAGTTCTCGGTGACTGAAGAAAATGCATATGAAAAAAATTTACATCGATAGTGCGTTTCGTTGTGTTCCATAAGACGGCCAATAAAACTCACCACCCGACCACGCCGACAAAAATAAGGAGATAGAAATCGAAAATAGTAGGTTCTCCTTACCTGCTCTTGATCCTAAGGGCACAGTACGTAATCAGTGTCCAATTTTGCCCCGCACAAATGTGGCCAGCCTTGTGCGAGGTCGCATAGATGCAGACTGAGGAGAAAAGGGGTCCGAGGAGACGACGAATATATCCATAGCACAATTCAAGTTCGGTTGAGTGGACGCAAGCAAGGACACACCACAAGGCATCTACTGACAAGCCCTCACAGTCCTCTTCTCTTGTCTTTGTCATAATACTTTGGAATAAGGAGTATGGTCGTCTCAGCAAAGAAAAAAAAAGTGCACAGTTTGCAGATAAGTACGTAGTACACTAATAAGGTCTGAATGAAATGAAGAAAACTAAATGGCCCAGCTTTGATTCATCTTTATATGGATTGCTGAAGGCTCATCCATTATATAAGATCAAGTCCCATCACATCTTACCATGACCTTCTCATCGCTTTGCCTTTTTTTGTTAGCTTTATTTTTTTTTTTTGGATGTCTTCGGACACAGAAATGACAGTGCTTGCCATGGGACTGGGAGGCAGTGGGAGTAGTACCAAATTGTGCAATGCAAGAACCATCTCGAAGCGGCATCTCTCTTCCGACACTCTCGGGCAGTGACGGAGCCAGCAGGGGGGGCAACCCAGGCTCCAGCCCCCCCAGAGCTCTAAACTACATGGAGCCCCACCTAAGCCCCACCTTCAATTTTTTTTTTTGTATAATTACCTATATTAGGAGGGGCTAAGCTTGATTATGTATTGTTTAGCCCATTCTAAAAATATTTCTGCCTTCGTCCCTGCTCTCGGGTCTTAGTGATGCAAGTGCCCGCACTGTTGCAGACAAGGAGATCAGTGAGGTGTCACGACCTTGCTTGGCCGTTTTCTTTGTAATACAGGAATAATAGATGTGTTAAGCGTTATGTCCAGAACCCGTTTGTCTACGACCTGTTTAGCCTCTGGCTCACTAGATGAGCTCAACTTTGTTTCATGTGTTTCTTTTTTTTTTTTTTTGGTTTGTTTGCCTCAGGGCAATCTTATGTAATAATGACTCTCAGTTGTGTACAATTTCTGAATGATAAGGTCGAAACTTTGTTCCCTTATTAAAATATTTATAATACACCTCGCAACCTGCAAAGAGAGGCATGAATGCTTAATTAACTAAATGAACTACCCGTGAATCTCCAGTTCCTCTTTTTGCTTCCCACCGTTCTTTTCTAATTTAGAGCCACCGATCTAACCACGCCATGTGTGATTCCTACTATTCAGTACCATGCATTAGAGACGCTTCTTATTTTAGCTTGCTGTGCAATATACAAACAAACACTATAGGTGCATCTATTACATCTTGTTTGAAATAAAAAAAGGTTTGGGTCCTTCAAAAAAAAAAAGTCAAATAGTACATACTCCCTCCATATTGGTAAAAGAAGTCCTTTAGGACAGCGACACGGTTTCCAAAACACAACTTTGAGCTCTTGTTATTCTAAAAATATTTATGAAAATATGATATATGTATACTTTTAGAAATGTATTTTTAAGACAAATCTATTCATATAAGTTTGACATTTACAAACTCAACAACTTAAAAGTTATTGATGATTTACATTCCCAATGTTTGACCCAAACCTTGTCCAAAAGGACTTCCTTTACCAGTACGGAGGGAGTATACTTTTTTTTCTTTTGAAAGCAATAGTACTTGTACATCTATTGTTAATGCACTTTGCACAAATTACATGGTGTACTATGGTAAGTATACCAGATCATGGAGATAGCTAGTAATTCGATCTACAAAAATTAAAAATTAATAAAGGCACTGGATGGAATTAATGTGACGCTTAAATGAAATTGATGGATTCAGTGCTGTGGCTCCTTCATATAAGCAACTGAAAGTCGCACAACACCACTCACATTTGAGGTCTGGACTCATTGCACCTTCTCGTCACTTTGCATGACCTTTCGTTCTTGTTGTTTTCTCCATTTCAAAAGTAATCTCTACCTTCCAGCCCAAACATGACTGGTGTAGTGCTTGTTATTGGAGTGGGAGGCAATAGGAGAAGTGCACGTGCAATGATTCCTCTACGCACGCATTCTGTATAACTGTGCTTGAGACATCACTTTGTGCTCCATCGACGGAACACTGCTCAATGCCAACTTGAAGACAATAGGGAGGAATTCTCAGGGACACCTTGCTGAACTACGGCCTCCGCATGCAGTGCGTTCCGGTGCAAGGTGCTCACCTAGACTCTGCACACGTGTTGCTGCCGGAATCGGGAATCAGTTACCAGGACTCATAGACTCTATACACGTATCGCTGCTGGAATCGGCGATTAGTTACTAGGACTCTGCTATCATGGCAGTTCGCACTGACTGAATTACCATGAAAATGACTTTCCTCCTTCAGTAATTATTTTTTTGTGAATATGCACGAACGCCGTGTACATCTCTTCAGCTATTATGCTTGTTCTCCAAATGAATTTATTTAGCTGCCCGAAATTGTTAGGATATTAACTTGTAGGATATATATATATACTTCGTTACTAACTGCCAATGTTCTGTAATATATATTGTCAGCGTGCATAAATGGGCTGCTACTTTTTGAAACTTATTGACGTATATATCATGTCAACTAAATTTTAGAGTAGTAGATTAACTAGGCCAGAATGAAATGAAGAACGTTAAATGCCCAGGCTGTAATGCTTCATAAGTTCCATGGGCTGCTAGGCTCCGGCTCCATCTACATATAGATAAGCCGTGTCGAGTCCCACCACGTCCGAGCTGAGAGCTCCAGTCTTGACAGTTAGACCTTCTCATCACTTTGGCTTTTCTGACGGCGTCAGAGCATTGTGAAACCATGAATAGAAATGGGAGGCAACAGGAGTACTCCAGATGCGCGTCATTCGGTCATTGGACCTACTTCTTTGGCGTCTTGTCCCTCACCTTGTGCTGGTGGTCTGATGATGACGCCTTTGAGGAACCTCTACCGGAAGACACGAGAGGTAGTATGTCCTCTGCCATCATCAAGCAAAGGCAAGGGTAGTCGAGGCAGAGGCAAGGGTCGGGCAGCACCTCCGCCACCAGTAGCCGATCCGTCATCATCTGAGGAGGAGGAGGAGGAACAGGAGGAGCACGAGGAGGAGGAAGTGGAGGACGACAAGGCAGAGGAGCAGGAGCAGCACGGGCCTTCCTCTTCCTGTGGTGTTGCCGCAAGCGGCTCCTCTTCCTCTGGCGTGACATCAATCTATCTGTGCAGTCCATCGCGACTCGCAGAGACCGATACCTCCTGAGAGACGCATCGGCTATGAGTTAACCAGTTATCACCTTGCCGCCATCAGCTTCTCTCTGTTTACTAGGAATAGCATCATCGCGGAGACGCGACGCAATGCCACAGTCTCTAAAGTGCCGATAGGGACTGTGGTTCAGTTGTTCTCTACCTACAATCTCTGAAAAGAGGTTTTTGCTCAACATTTGTCATGTATACATTCCAATTTAATTTCATTTTCTGCCACCACTACTGATAAAATAAATTGTACGAGACTTTGTTACAAATCGGCAGTGTGTTTAGTACATATGTAATGCAGAATGGGATACTAGACAATTTATTATCCTCAGTGTTCTAGCTTTTGGTATGACAAACTTTTGTTTTCATATCTGAAGAAGTATTTGGGTTGCAGAAAGAGGCTTATGAATCGAGTACTTATTTAGTTTTCTAGCTGTCTCTTGCAACACAAACATTACGTAACCAATTCTAGCTAAAAGGTATTGATCTCACTGCACTTCTTACCTAAATTCCAGTTTTACCAAAATAATTAGATGTGGCGTGGGACTGGGTTGCTGATAAAATTTGGAGAATTTAGGTAATTTCGTTGAGTAGTGTACAAAGAAGACAGCATAGCTGGGAAGAACGGCAGGACTAGTTATTAGGAGTTAATAGTTTTAGGGGTGGTCAAAATTAATCATTCGGTAGTGGTCTTCAAAACTACTACTGCACCATCTATCGATTGTAGAAATGAGACATTTCCTGGGTGTGTTCTCAACTACCCCTGAAAATCAATTTTCAGGGGTGGCCCATGAAAAACTATTCAAGGTTTCCAAACCCTGGGGGGGTAAGGTTGTAGTTTGTAGACTAGTGGATTTGTCACACAAGTTCGTTGTCCTTGATCCTGTGAATATGAAGCTCTTGCAAGCACACAAAAAAAAAAGAAAAATACATAATCTTACCATAGAGATATTTCATCATAGATAATCCGTCGAGTCCCACCACATCCGAGCTGTGAGCACCACAGTCATCAGTTACACCTTCTCATCAGTTTGGCTTTTCCCACCACCACATCCAAGCGATGTGCAACCATGAATAGAAATGGGAGGCAATTGGCCTCCCCTTGCGCCTGTTGACGTGCCGCTTCACGCACCCTCGGCTACGGGTTAACCGGTTATCACCTTGCCGCCATCAGCTTCCCTTTGTTTGCTAGCTAGGAATGGCACTTTGAAAAAGGGCTTTGCTCTGCACTTGTATTGTGTGCATTCCAATTAATTTTCATTTTCTGCCATCACTACAAAAATAAATTGTATGAGACTTGGGCACAACAAACCTGATATGACACATATTAAAATGCCCTCAAAGTCATCTTCTGTTGTCCTTATCAGATCGAATTATTTGAAATAAGGAGTACCGTCTCAATAAAAAAAAAGTGCAGTCGGCAGACAAGTAGTACACAAATTAGGACTGAATTAAATGAAAAGTGCTATATGGCCCGGCTTTCATTCGTAAGGTTATAATGATTGCTTAACACTCCACATCCATTATATAATAAGTGATCGAGTCCCATCATATCTTAGCAACACTTCCTCTTCGCATTGGCTTTTTTCTCAGCTTTATTTTTTTGGGCTTTCACAGCGCAAAAGAAAAGGCTTCGGACACAGAATGGCAGTGCTGGCCATGGGAGAGGGAGGCAGTGGGAGTAGTACCAAATTGCTAGAACCATCTCGAAGCACGACCTAGTTCTCTCCTGTCTCTAACAGTCTCACGGTCTTACTGATGGAAGTGCACGCACTGTTGCAGACAAGGAGATCAGGGTGGTGTCACGACCTTACTTGGCCATTTTCTTTGTGATATAGGAATAATAGATGCGTTAAGCGTCATGTCTGCAACCTGTTTGTCAGCAGCCTGCTTTTTTTAAAAAAAAGAAAGCAAGGGAGTACCCTACCTATATTTTTCATTTAATTTTCTGTTAAACAAACTGTACAACAAAAAGGAGCAAAAGAAGCTAGGAGAAAGAATTACTAAACTTGGAGCACTAACAGCTAAACTAGAAGAACTAACGGCTAAGCTACAAACAGCCAAGAAGCTAACTAGAGGAACAAATAAAACTACTCTAAGGAAAGAAACAAAAAAGGAAGGGAGCAGGAACCGGGTAATAAAGCCCAAAATCAAAACCAGAAAGGAAGACATGCTTACTGCAGCTGATCCAACCATGATGAAATAGCTTGTGCTTTGGTAGGTTTGGCATTGATGCAAACCAGTTCTGCAACCTGCTTTTAGCCTCCCGCTCACTAGATGAGCTGAACTTTGTTTTCATGTGTGTGGTTTTTTTTTTTGGTTTGTTTGCCTCATGGCATTCTTTTGTAATAATGACTCTCAGTTGTGTACCATTTCGAGTAGTAGAGACTGGAACTTTGTTCCGTTATCTAAAATATATATATAATACATCTCGCAACTTGTAAAGAGAGGCATCATTGCATAATTAACTAAATAAACTAACCATGATTCTCCAGTTGTTCTGTTCCTTCCCACCATTCTTTTCTAAGTTGGAGACTCCGATCTCACCACGTCATGTGTGACGCCTACTATATCAGAACCATACATTAGAGACACTTTTTATTCTAACCAATACTAAAGGTGCATCTATTACATCTTGTCTGAAATAAAAAGGTATCTGTTCCTCGAAAAAAGAAGTATAGTAGTGCATACGTGTCCATACTTTTAGCAAGAAAGCGTTCCATATATATAGTACTTGCCATTTGATACTAAAGGTGTATAACTATCTCAACATTTTAACTTCAATCGATGGCCGGGTACAATCAAATTAATGGGCCGGGTATGGATAGTGATTTCAGTTGCATTATTGTTAATGCATTTTGTACAAATTATATGGTGTACTATGGTAAGTATATTAGATAATCGATATTGTAATTCAATCTACACAAAAATTAAAATTTAATAAAGGCACTGGATGGAATTAATGTGATGCTTAAATGAAATTGATGGATGCAGTAGTGCTGTGGCTCCTTCATATAAGCAACTGAAAGTCGCACACCCCCACTAAAATTTGAGGTCTGGACCCATTGCACCTCCTCGTCACTTCGCATGGCCTTTCGTTCTCACATGTTGTTTAATTTTCTCCCAAGTAATCTCTACCTTCGAGCCCAAACATGACAGGCGTAGTGCTTGATATAGGAGTGGGAGGCAACGCGAGTAGTCCAGATGCAGGGATTTTTCCAGATGCATGGAGTCTGTGTAACCATGCTTGAGACATCACTTTGTGCTAAAGCCAAGTGGAAGACAATTGGAGGAAGGAATTCACGAGGACACCTCTATCTACTACGTACGGCCTCTGGGTGCAGTGTGTTCCCATGCCTGGTGCTCACCAATCTGTATAGCAAATATGCATAGTAGGCTGTCAAAGGCTCACAACAAACGTATTGGTGCTGGAATCGTCGATCAGTTACCACTTACCAGGACTCTCCCTTCATGGCAGTTGGTACTCACTGAATTACCATGAAAACGATTTTCCTATTCAGTTATTTTGCTTGTCTCCAAATGAATTTATTTAGCTGCCAGAAATTATTGTGATAATAACTTGTAGGATATATATACTTCGTTACTAACTGCCAATTTTCAGTAATTTATAATGAGATTTTACACGGTTCAATGTCAAACTATCTGCAATTTGTAAGTTGAGTAATCAGAAGTAATATACAATGAGTATATTGTTGGCGCGGATAAATAGGTTGCTACTTGTTGAAATTTATTGACGCATATATCATGTAACTAAATTTTAAAGTAGTAGATTAGCAGTATATATACTAACTAGGCCTGACTGAAATGAAGAACATTAGATGCCCAGGTTGTAATGCTTCATAAGGTCCTAGGACTGCTTGGCTCCGGCTCCTCCATATATACATAGATAAGCCACGTCGGAGCTGTGAGCTCCAGTCATGACAGTTACACCTTCTCATCACTTTCGCTTATCTGACTAGCTACTACGTCCGAGCGGTGTGAAACCATGAATAGAAATGCGAGGCAACAGGAGTCGTCCAGATGCGCGTCACTCACCCTTGGATTGTTGGACCTACCGCTTTGGCCTCACTTTGATCTCTATTGACATACCACTTCGGCCTCGGCTATGGGTTAACCAGTTATCACCTTGTCACCATCAGCTTTGCAGTGTAAACTAGGAGTAGCAGTATAGCCCAGACGCAGGAACAGGGCTGCCACAGTCTCCCGACTGGACTTCTTTGGCGTGTGGCACCACCATACATAAACAGGCAATCGATTATACTCATCATTAAGCAGGACTGTGTTCGGTTAGTCTCTCCCTACAAGTCAAAATCACCATCATTCTCTTCAAATTAGAAACTAACTGAATAATCTCATAAAAACAGCATTTACTCTGCATTTGTACTCTAAACATTCCAATTCAATTTCATTTTCTGCCATCACCACTTACTGAAGAAATGTATGAGACTTTGTTACAAACCGGCATTGTGTTTAGTATATATAGAATGCAGAATGGAAAATTAAATAGTTTATTATTCTCACTTTTTAGATTTTGGTATGAGAAACTTCTGGTTTGATAACTACAATACCAACATTACATAACCAATTCTAGCTAAAATTTGTAGTTGACAACTTCTTCATTTAAAATCATCTATCCAAGAAAAATCACCAGGTGTTATAGGAGACAGGTAAAATTTTTATGACCATCTCTGTTAATAAAACTAGTTATCTCCTAAATTTTTCTAGTAGTGAGTAGTAGATTGGTAGTATACAAATTAGATCTGAGCGAATTGAAGAACAATAATTGCTCTGGCTGTGATGCATATATCCAACTAGATGAATTCGCTAAGCGTTGCTGCGGGAATGTAGAGAAATTTTATATTACATTGGAGAAAAGCAAATATATAGCATTGTACGATTATCTAGGTTAGTGATGATAGTGGGTAGCAATGCAAATAGCTAGTGTTTTAAAATATAATACAAAATCAGCTATTATATACTCCTACAACGGAACACTCAAATTATATTAGACACTACATCCACACATTCAAACTACATCAGGTCAATTGTAGAAATCGTTGCATGCATCTTCTTTATTGACTGATTAGAATATGCGAAATAGATAATTTTTGGATCATTGATACTTCGAAACAGCAACCCAGCATGATTGGTTTACTTCAGTACTAAACTGAATTTATCAAGATGACAAACTCTGATTGAAATCTCATAGCAAGAGTTAACGTCGGCTGCATAAAAAGTAAAAAAAAAAAAAAAAAATCAGATGCAAACATTCTTTTATCTGGCTCATAGCAACAGCTAACGTGGGCCCTTTAAAAAGTGAAAAAAAATCAGATGCTGTGGTTAAATAAAGAAGATCCACATGCATGTTATTATACAAGTAAGAAATAATAGCACCAACTAACTCACAACAGAACGTTGCAGTGGTACCTATTCACTGAGTGTCTATACTTATATGATGGTAGACTTGTGCGTTTCAGGTATACCTTCCTTTATATTACATCCCAGGGCAGGTTCATCTTCAGTAGTAAGGTCCTCGTGTGGACAGGATAGAGAAGACATTAGCATGGAAAACTTGAATAGCATCGTGACGGTAGTAATTCTACTCATATATGCAGTCGTCAAGGATAGTAACAAGAGGGAACACCTACACGTACACAATCATGTGTATGGCGTTGGGAATTGGTGGCATCAGGAAAGCATGGCTAGATCCATACTTGTTCTATCTAGCTTGGTCACCAGAATAATGTAGTGAAGGTATCACACCTCGAGAGGCAACTGAAACCTAGAACCCCAGCTAGTGCATAACTAACTCAACCACACGAACTGGGGGTTAACTCAACAAGCGCATTTGGCGGCCAAGCTGCACAAAGCCCAGTTCATCAATCAGACATTGTGCGCATGCGCACAGCCACATGCCCACACGCATGTGTATTATATCGATTCTACTCCAAGAAGACAAGCAAGCAATCGGCCAAGCTGCACAAAGCCAGGTCTTGGGGCAATTCAGGGCTAGAAACAGCCTGCGCTATACCACCGTTGTGCCGAGCACAAGCCACGTCCTCAGGCAAGTCAGCACGACGGGGCTCACAAGTGGGATCCATATTAGGTGACAGAACAGCCTGAGCATCTAGCGGTATTCTAGAGGTTCTAGAAACAATAATCTGATGGAGCTTTTGAATTTTCAATCTAATAAAATTTTTATTAGGCTTACTACTTAGTAATAAGTAATATGTACTTTAGGGTCTGAAATTTGTAACCGAGTATCACTTGGAACAAAAGGTGGTGAATTATTCCAATTGATTTTTCAATCAATGTAATCAACTCGTACACAATATATAGTGCCCATATGCTGCGACATATGGTATTTAGTGGGACCCATACATGCTAATTAATAATGCCCTTACATCCAATTCATCTCTTTATATATACCCTTCACATTCAGAGTGATGAAATCACTAGAACGAGAAACTATGTGAAACATGGGCATGCCGAGGTGCAAGATTACTACTTTACGCTGCTATAGTTACTTCGAAATCATAAGCTTCCACGAATTCACAAGCAATAGTACATTATTTAGAATTCAGAGGCATCAGGATACCAAACATAAATCAGTGTATGTTCACAGCTAGAGCACCATGCCAAGTCTGAGGCTTGGGTGACAGCAATAGCCTCCCTAAATTCCTTACGATGGGGCTTTGTAGCAAATCCATTGCTGGGACTCCTGGTTGAAGTGGTAACTCTTTACAAAGCATGCAAACAAGAAAGGTTCACATGGTTGGATGCGACTGCCACTCCATGATCTGAGCGCCTTGCATTGGTTAATGAACCATTAGGTACAAAGCCTCCCTAACAGTACTACAGATTCGCTCATCACTACCGCCGGTATCACTGCCGAAATTTAGTTCACCGGCAGCGATGAACCGCGCGCCCGGCAGTGATGAACCGTCCCAGCGCGGGACAAAAAACCAGAATCTCCACGGACTCGACCAATACCGGCAGTGAAGATTTATATCTCTACCGGTTTGAATCATTCGCCCGGCAGTGGTTTTGATGGACACAGATCACCGGGCGAGTTTGAATTAGAACCGATAGCGATTCGACGATTGACACAACCGGGTTGATTGGAACCGATAGAGATTTGGGAGGGGAAGCAAAGGAACAATAAAACAAAAATCAGAAACTGAAGATTATTTCTCATCAGATTAACAAACGACACAAACCAAATTAAACTGGCATAGAAACAACTCGATACAATACATTAACATAAAAAGAAAGCGGCTGGCCTAATTAAGCCGCCTTCTTGGCCTTCTTCTTGGCCTTCTTGGCCACCCGCCCGGCCTTCTTCCTGGCCTTCTTGGCTGCCATCTCCTCCAGTTTGGCCGGTATCCCCTCGCCGAGGTTATCGGCCAAGTACTCGATCCGGAGGGCGATGATGGACTTCTCCTCCAAGTGTTGATTCACCGTTGGCAGGCCAACTTGGTCGGCCAGGCTGTTGAGCTTGCTGCGGGGCGGCGCCAGCGATGCAGATGATCTTCTCCGCCGGCCGGCAGCCATGTCGATGGACTTCTCCTCCAAGCGGTGATTCACCGTTGGCAGGCCAACTTGGTCGGCCTGGCTGTTGAGCTTGTTGCGGGCGGCGCTGAGGCGATGCAGGATGAACTTCTCCGCCCGGTCGGAATCCATGTCGGTCGTCGGCGGCGCCACCGACCCGGCCGGCATCTTTGGAAAACGGGTAGAGAAAGGAGTGTGTTTGGAGAGCGGAGTGTTGGAGAGCGGACCGGAGACAGGGGTTATGTACGTATAAATAGGACTCGGCCCGCGGTTTCACGAGGGAACAGCTTGAACACAAATGATAGAAAATTAACATTGACACGCATCATAATAAATAATAAACCGATTCAAGGAAACGGTAGTACCCAAATTAACGAAAGATAAAGAGATTGCCATGCAACAGATTAACCAACAACTGAACCATAGCAAATTAACCACACGAGATCATTGTATCTTACACATCCACACAGATCAGACACCAGAAATTAACATAAACAAATAAAAGAACCTAGGCCGCCTTCTTGGCCTTCTTGGCCGCGCGCTTGGCCGCCTTCCTGGCCTCGCGCGTGGCCGCCTCCTCCAGTTTGGCCGGTATCCCCTCGGCGAGGGTATCGGCCAGAGAGTCGATCTGGAGGGCGTAGAAGTTGGCCCTCTCCTCGAGGGGCAGGTTCCCCATTTCCTAATTTTGAATAGAATACTTTATTGATTTTTTAGTCCCTTTAATTGACATAGATGCAAATACTTTACTAAGATGATGCACAAGAAAGAGTCGGGGATAGCTCGGTTGGTAGAGCAGAGGACTGAAAATCCTCGTGTCACCAGTTCAAATCTGGTTCCTGGCACAGAAAAAAAGGATCTACCGAATAGATATTGATCCAAATATTTTGAGATGGATTGGGGTAAATATTCATGAAAAATCTACTTAGTCTAGAGTTAAGTAGATAAAGTCTAGAGTTAAGTAGATAAATGTCTAGAGTAAGTAGATAAATCTCTAAACACTTCTTTTTCTTTTGAAAATAAAAAAGGGTTCAAATCTCTGGTTCACCTTTGGCAGGCCAACGTCGCCGGGCCAGGCCGTTCAGCTTGGTGAGGGCGGCGCGGAGGCGCTCCACAGCGAACTTCATCTCCTCCCGGTGGCGGCCATGTCGACGATCGTGGGCGCGGGCGAGTCCGGCTTTCCCGTGTGAGGGGCACGAAAGAGAAGTTAGTGTTGGATAATGGGAGGGGGCGCCGGGACGGGGTATAAATGTGGCGTTTCCAAAACACGGTTCCTCGGAAAAACGTGAATCGGTGACCGCTGCGCCCAATGGCCGCCTCCTCGGCACTCAACGCCTACTGTGTTTTCCAAAGCACCACCGACAGTTAATTATATTTCCAAAGAACAAGTTAAGATTCAAATCAAATTTTAATTTTAATCGCTCTTTGAACCGCAAACGAAACAGATTCGGGGGACAGAGGGAGCAACACACAACAATAATATATATAATTTTTATTTATTAATATATATAAACAAAAAAATAGAACATATAATAAAAATGATAAAAAAAAAAAAAAGAGGAAGGCCGCCGCCTAGTCCTCGCCCTCGTCCTCCTCCTCCTCCTGCCGCCGCCGTCCTTCTTGGCCAAGCCCCTTGAGGACGATCCCGGCTAGTTGCTCCACCTTGGGGCGTGGTGGTTCATCTTTTCTTCCAGGGGTGGTTCCACCCTTGGAAGAAGACGATGGCCGTCCGCCCTCCTCCTTCAAAGATCCCGAAGGCAGCAGACGGAGATGATCGAGGGTGAAATCCTCTCGATCACCTCCCGAACGCGGCTCCGAACAAGAAGGTCATCGGCCGCCGCCTCTAGCCGGGTGGCTAGAAGGTCCATGCGGCGGTCCCGCTTAGGAGAGGGCGGGACGTGAAGTCGGAGTCGAGTCGGAGTCGGAGCCGGGTCGCTACCGGGCGCCTCCACCATCGGTTCCTTGCCCTTTGTCCTCCGCCTCCATCTCCTCCCCGGCGCGCTTTGTTGGATCCTCGAGCCCGAGGCAGCCATGGCGCTGAAGAATGCAAAGAGAATGTGGCAGGGATGAACTGGAATGGATCGATGATCGCCATGATCAGAGGATGTGCTTAAATAGTGAGTCAGGCGGCTGCTCCCACTTCCCCACGATCGAACGCGCGCGGCGCCAAAGGAACCGCATGGAATTCACACGATCGCGGGTTGGAATTCGCACGATCTCTAATCGGCCGAAGCGCTTCCCACGCCGCACGGTGTTGCGCCAATTCTCGGGCTGCGTTTCCAATGGCGCGCGAACGACAACAGTCTCCACCTTCATTGATCACCGTCGGGCCCACACACGAACCGGCAGTGATTAACAAATCGGTGAAACAAATAGTTATATCTTAAAAAAATCGATTTATTGAAATCATTAATTTTATCTCAGCGTTAATGCATTGAGATTTCAACCAACCCGTTTCGCTCGCCACGCATTACTCCGTGATTATAAATTTTCATTTTAATAGTACGTATATAGGCGCCGAGTAGGTCATGGCATGTGATATGTCACGGCTGCAGCCTTGAGAATCGTGTTGCTCTAGTCTTCACTACCGTCCTTTTTAATTAAACCGAAGCGGTGTCTCTCGCTTCCCATGAGAAAAGGTTGGGTACCGCCGCCGCTGCGTCAACGGGTTATATCAATGTCGAATAACACCGCCGGGTGCACTTTCAAAGACTTAGGCGGTGATCACACATATCATTGTCGGTGTACCACAACGCGGTAGTGTTATGGAGTATCACTGCCGGTTAAAATTAAGAACCGGCAGTATTTTGCATTGTCAACGGTCGAACAGTACGCCCTGACGGCCTGACCTTGCACCAATGCAGGAAGGAGCACTGTTGCCTCGTTCTCCGCACCACGCCCACGATTGCTTGGTTTATGCCGGCGCCAATTGTCCGGCAAGGTGAACTCCCATATCACCGCCGGGGTTTAGGGTTGAAACCGGCAAAGTGATTAGTCCGTACCACGGCATCTGGCCTATAAAAACGGCTAGTGGGCCCTTAGGTTTGCAATTCAGTTCTCTTCGTCCTCTTTCTTGATACTCTTGATTCAGTTGCCTATTCTTCTTCCTCTATCTTCTTTGCTACTCTCCACATACATATCTATGGCCTCTCTATGGGAGAAAGCCCTCCACGCATGCATACCGTTCTTATGCATCTTAGGCCACCAAAATGGTTCACACACAAGAGGTGCTACAAGATTCTTATCGAAGATTGAGCAAGCGCCGAAGGTTAGAACATTTGTGAGATTCACGGAGCCATCCGGTTTTGTGTGCTTGAGAGGCTGGGCAGCTGGATTTACATGTCCATATAAGAGACATGGCATTCTCCGGATAAGATCATATCGATTTATGAAAATTGCTTCAATGAAAATCTCCTTTGGTGATCAAAGCAGCATTTTCATAAATTAACATGATCTTCTCTTGCGAATGCCTATGCATGCCGTCATTCGATGCAACCACAGCTTGGCCCTCGTAAGGCATCCTTGCCGTGGATTCAATGTAAATCCCAGTTATGCCCTCCTTGAAAGACGCCCACAAGAAACCTCACAAAGACCGATGGGACCTCAACGGGCACCGATGGGCTTTCAAAATCCCATCGGAATTTCATCGACAAGAATCACATTACCTTCTCGGGCGTTTTTTTATTTTAAATGTGTTTGTACACTTTGATGAGAACATTGATCTATTCGTGGAAAGGTCTTTATTATCATATATGTAACTTTTTTCAAGGTCTTTGTTATCATATATGTAATCGGATATTGTAATCGGTTTGCTCCTCTATATATATAATCGTGTGTTCCTTTCCAATGGATGTTTGCATTTATATATCATAATACGGGCGCAATTCTTATTTTTTTGACGCCCTTCTTATCTTTCATGGACGAACATAAATATATAAATGCTCTATGTACTAACCGAAAAGTTTGTAAACATCATTCAAACGCTCAACTCTGAAAAAACAAAGGTCCAAGTAAACTCACAAAGCAGGTGAAAGATTACCGTCGGTTTGAAATATATCACCGCCGGGTTTTAGAAGAGCCCCGGCAAGAAAAGAGACAACACTACCGGTTTGCAAATACAAAAACCGATAGTGATCAACCTTCTATCGCGTTTATCACGTAGGAAAATCTAATAATAAAAATATGGATCGAAAGACCTAAGATCTTGTGTGGGGGCATAACTTGGGTGTACAAGGTAGTAAAAAATTCAAGGCATTTCTACATTGTGGGAGTAGACATGCTTCACAAAGGTAACATTTATGACCCCTTTCGTCGGAAGCATGCCCGACAACTACATCCATAAGATATGCCGGGTCATCTTCGTTCCGTGTGGTCTCGCCTCAAACTTTTTCTTAGACGTGCACATGCCACGTGTGAAGGAAGCACGATGTTTGAGATTTTTTGGACAAGGTTTGGTATTTTTTTTCAATTAAATTGAATTTCTACGCGACGACCCCGAGTAATTGCAGGTTGAACTGGGGTTACCCACTAACAGAGCCAGAGTGGTGCCAAAATTTCCCACATGGTCTCATGTGTCCTAGGAGGCAATTCAGTGTGTAGGTTGGTGCAAAATTCATAAGTTTTCATACTTTAATTAACCTCCCGCTATCGCGTTTATCACGTAGGAAAATCTAATAATAAAAATATGGATCGAAAGACCTAAGATCTTGTGTGGGGGCATAACTTAGGTGTACAAGGTAGTAAAAAAATTCAAGGCATTTCTACATTGTGGGAGTAGACATGCTTCACAAAGGTAACATGCATGACCCCTTTCGCTTCGGTAGCATGCCCCGACAACTACATCTATAAGATATGCCGGGTCATCTTCGCTCCGTGTGGTCTCGGCCTCAAACTTTTTCTTAGACGCACATGCCACGTGTGAAGGAAGCACGATGTTTGAGATTTTTCGGACAAGGTTTGGTTTTTTTTTCAATTAAATTGAATTTCTACGCGACGACCCCGAGTAATTACAGGTTGAACTGGGGTTACCCACTAATGAGCCAGTGGTGCCAAAATTTCCCACATGGTCTCATGTGTCCTAGGAGGCAATTCAAAGGTGTAGGTTGGTGCAAAATTCATAAGTTTTCAAGCTTTAATTAACCTCCTCGCTATCGCGTTTATCACGAGGAAAATCTAATAATAAAAATATGGATCGAAAAGACCAAAGATCTTGTGTGGGGGCATAACTTGGGTGTACAAGGTAGTAAAAAATTCAAGGCATTTCTACATTGTGGGAGTAGACATGCTTCACAAAGGTAACATGACCCCTTTCATCGGAAGCATGACCGACAACTACATCCATAAGATATGCCGGGTCATCTTCGCTCGGTGTGGTCTCGGCCTCAAACTTTTTCTTAGACGTGCACATGCCACGTGCAAAAATTCATAAGTTTTCAAGCTTTAATCGCGTTTATCACGTAGGAAAATCTAATAATAAAAATATGGATCAGAAAAGATCTAATAATAAAAATATGGATCGAAAAGACCTAAGATTACAATTGACACGGTACAATAATCAAAGTGTACAAACACATTAAGAAATAACCACCTCAAAAACACCCTTCTAGCACCTATGCCCGAGGTGGTTACAATGCTACACGTTATGCTTACTGATCTAAGTAAGGCGGATGGGACCTCTCGCGGAAGAACCAATGTCTCTCCGTGAAGGACGGGGGGGCTCTCATCTCCCGGGCGACGAAGCACAAGAATGCATGCTACTTTGCTCCCGCTGCCTTCCGGGCAAAGTCCATGCAACAATGGCGTCGCATGAGCATCACACCCAGCTTTCAGAAGCAACGTTGTAGCTTAATCTTCAAAAACACCCTTCTAGTACCTGTTGTATACACGGTCTACCCATGGTAAAATGTTTATGTGGAGGGCTTTCTCCCAAATAGAGGCCATATATGTGGATAGGAGAATTGGCAAATAACGAGAAGAGGTCACCGGCGCACGGTTTGCCATACATGGCTCTCTCTCGTGGGGGGCTGTTTTTATAGGCGGTGGTAGGTGGGAATGAGCGGTGGTAGGTGGCAACAAGTAGGATATTATCACCGTGAGCGGTGGTAGGTGGTAACAGTGTGATCTTATCACCGTGAGCTTTGGTACCGTGTGGCAGTGAACCTATAATTTAACACCGCCGGGTCACCGACGTTTATACCCTAAAGTGAACCTATAATTTAAATCTTGCGGACTACTTGTTAAACCGGCAGTGATTTACTATAGAAATGGGCACGCGAGGTGAAAATTTCACGAGTCATTTGAACCCTCGCGCCATTCGTTCCAGCCTCGACGATATATAATAGCCGGGCGCGGCAAGCTAAAAATTTTCCCAGTCATTTCAACCCCGGCCCCAATCGTTCCCCACCGGCGTTGCCGACGGAGCACCACCCCACACACACGCGTAGCCGTCCGTCGCCCCTACAGTGCCCCCTCCATTCTCTTCTTCTCTCGACGTCCCTAACGCCCGGCGCGGCCCTGCGCCTTCCACGGTGAGAACTAATTAGCCATTTAGTTCCTCGAGATTTTGCCTATGAGAATGAGATCTAATTCGCCGTTGTTCTCGCCCGCCTCGCCGCTTCTTCTTCGCCCACGCCGACGAGGGACCGCCGCTACACCGCACCGCCCGCTCGCAGCCTCCCCGCCGCCCCCCGCTTACGCCCGACACCGCACCTCGCCGCGACCTCGAGCTCGATTCGCCGAAGAACGCCCGTCCGCGCCCCTCTCGCTTCCTTCTAGGACCTTTTGCATCTCGCACCGCCGAGACAAGACAGAGCGCCGCTGACCGCACGGAAGCTTCGGTGAGTGCGTCGGTCACTGCCTTTTTGATAAATCCAACCTGCTATTTCCTTTTTGTATTTAGATCTTGCTTTCAAACAGTTCAGGATATTAATATAGTGCCAAAAGTATTTTAATTGGTCATTTACAAAGAATGATTGAAGACATGAAATTGTGATTGAAATGAGATAGATGTTGAAATTCATGAGTTTCGTGGTGTTCAAAATCTTGTTGTACAACATTTCCGAATGACATAGCATTAACATCCTATTTTGGCTGCATGTATAGGCAAACCATGGCGTGGTATGTAGTGCATGTTGGTCAAGTGCCGGGATCTATCGAACCCGGGAAGATTGCTCGCTCAAGTCTCCGGCTACCCGTAATTGTTACAAAAATACAAGACTGAAGCTGAAGCTTTCAGGGCCTACTATGGTGAAAACTTTCACTATCAACCGGCCCTGGAGATCGATGAGAAGCCTCTCTCCATAGATATGAAGATTAGGAAAATTGCAACTTGGCCTATGAAAGATGTTTTGATTTCTATCATGGCTATTGTCATTGTTTTCCTTATTTGGAAGTTGATGTCCTAGGCTCAATTTCGTAGAACATTAGGTGGAGTTAGTTGTATGTGGATCCGTTGTATTTAACCTTTGAACCATGTAATGTATCTATGATGCTTTTTATGGGTTTAAAAATAGTCGTTTTTAGGAAAAAATTCATAAATTATTCAAATTTTAAACAAAAACGCCGGGTGGCATGGGCCCGACAGTGAATGACATACAAACCGGTAGTGTAACTACACCAAACACTATCGGTTTGAATTACTAACCGTCATAGACTACGTAAACATCACCGCCGGGTTGCATTAACCAACCGATAGTCTACACTCTAATAACACCGCCGGGTTGAGATCAGCCGACGTTGTTCACGAAAGTTCATCGACGGGTTCAAGTAAGCCGCCATTGTTAGCTCTTCGATACAATCGCCGCCCAGTCTAACCCAATAGTGTTATCTCCACAGTTCTCGCCGGTTCGCTAAAACCGACGGTGCTCCCAATATCAACTCGCCACGACTTCCAAACCCCGCATTGCTTGATCAAAAATGCCGCGGGTCGCGGAACATCCGACAGTGTTCGGTGAGTGCGCGCCGGTTCGATATCAAACCGCAAAGCCTCTCTCCTCGATCACCGCCGGTGTTTTGACCCGGTAGTGTTTCAAACCCCACATCACTACCGCTATGGTTCTGTCGGTTCGGTTCGCAGAGAAGGGGGTTGGAGCCCGGCAGTTGATGGACAATTCTGTAGTAGTGTAAATACATTCTCTTCTTCAGAGAAGGATCGTTAACTCACTTGCACTTCTATGGGAGTTAATTTGTCACTAATTTATTTTGTACATTGCATTGGTTAGTGAACCATTAGGTACAACTGACGAAGCTAACCCACCTATCTGTTGTGCATCATTCAAGGAGTCGGCCTGATGTCAGAGTTCAATTAACCCAGCCAAAAAATAATCAGTCATCCCGGATTTCAATGTTATTGCTCGATGAAATAAATTACTTCATAAAAATAAACTATATAAACGAGTGTGGAGCATGATAGATAGTTTATATAGTTTATCACCTTATAGCTCCATACTTGTGTATACATCAGTTTGTGTCTACGTTTTTGGTGTGGTTACAAATTTTAGTTTCTAAGGTATGTGCATCGAGGTAAGTGATGTGCTGTATTTGTCATTACGCCTGCAAGGGAGGCACGTCATTGATCTGTAATTTGCATGCAGCACCATGAAATTGATGGCAGGTCAATTAGAAACTATAAACTAAGAGGTCACCGTTAGAGCCTTGTCTTATTAGTTCATGAGATCGTGTTGTTCTACTCATGAAGAGTTCATTCTCATTCTTTAGTTTTTTTTTGAAAGCAAACGGGGGAGAGCTTCCCTACCAAAATTTTATAAATCACGCGCGCTCTGTTGGACAGAGCTTAGTCGAACCGATACAAGCGAGGAGGTACATCCGCCAAGCATCTAGCTTGGGCTTTAGTGATTTTGGTGACATAGATACAAGGAACAATAATGATGACATCGAGTCTTTCAATTCATTTTTTTACTAAACTCGGTGATTTGCTTGCATTGTATTTTCTATAATAATGTTTTTAGGTCAAGAACATGGAATGAACCAAAAAAAAAAAAAAAAAGAACATGGAATGAAACAAAGAACACGACACTCAAGGTGTGTTTGGTTGAGCTTAAGCTGTTCTTCAAAAGCAGTTACTTTCATGTAGTATAATTTTGGAAGCACCTTGGACTCTGCTTTTGGCTTTCTGCTTTTCGAAAGTGGTGTAAAAGATAATTTACTATCAATTTTTTTGTGTTATTTTTCTCCATCAATTGATGTATTATGTAGTACCTTGATATCTTGCCTAAAAGGCTACCATCATATCACTTTGATTGTGAAATTTTACCCAGTCCTCGGTTGATTTATGATTTATCATCTCATACGCTACAATTCATTATTCCAAGTACATGTGTATCCTCTGTCAACTAAAAAGATGGTTCCCATCAACTCCCACACAATAGTACTAGTTCTGACATGGTATTTAGTTGGACTCCTCCACGCATATAGGTGATACCTTCAGATCTCAATTCTCTTTTTATATATACCACTGTGTTCACTTCCAGACTGAAGAAATCATTATACTATGGAAAACATAAACATGGGCAAGATGAGGGCCAGAATCGAGGAGGAATGGCAATTAAGAAATGTTGAGATGTTATTCAAACATTGGTAGCTCAAAATTAGGATTTGGATGTGTCGAGGGAACATTAAACATACATTCTAACTTGCTCAATCTTGTTAGATAATGATCAAGAAAAGGGTCCTCCATCAAAGAAGAACTAGGGGCGGGGAAAGCGGAGCAGGTGACATGAGATGCGAGGAAATGATTGTATTAGAGATTGAAGTGTTCAATTACAATCCTCATGCCACCTCCTCAGACAAGCAATACATATGTCTAGCTACATGAGCCACTCTCTGGTCGGCAATCGTCTTGTTGAGTATTGGCATCCTCCTGGGGCGCCTTTGCACTGCAACTGGTACTCGACTATTGTCTGCACCCCCCAGTCTGTAGGTGTAGCAGCTGTTAATGGGAGCCGCTGACAGGGCCCCTAACAGTTTAGCCAAATCTCAGAAAGGGGCTCCCTAAATGTTGCCTAGCTAGGTGTGATTTTGGATTACCAATGGCAGACACAGATAAGAGCGCAGTGGAACAAGTGTCAAGAGAGGTAGAATTAGACCTCACAAATTGTTCATATGACAAGTGCATATGTACCTGGTAGAGATTTAATATATAAAATGATTTTCTTTGTTGTGGATGAGCTAGAAGGCACCATATTAGTTGTGGAATTACCCTAGAATCCTAATAATGCACAACAGAAAGCATATATAATAGCCATAAACTCCATGTTTGCTAGTTGGTACATTTTGGTTGTGGGTCAATTGTGGATCTGTCATTACTGAGATTGTTAAAAAGTAAGCATATAATTCCCATAAGAAAAGCAACATTAATTTTTCGGCTCTTGCATAGTGGTTGTGAGTAGATTTCGTTAATATGCGGCATAGACCTCAACAACTCATATAACCACCATATGTTCTTAACTTCTCATACATAATATGAACATATATCCCTAGGCAACTCCAGCTTAAACACACAGACTAGACTGTTGAAGGATACCAAAACTCAGGTTGCTAATAATTATGCATCGTGATTGGGCTGAAAGCATCAATAGTCAACTTATTCTGCAAGTTCATGGTATGGATTAGAAGTCCAATACAAAATCAAACTAGGAGAGAACATCAATAATCAAAACAGGGAGACTACATCACCAATTCTCCTCTGTTCCCTTGACCGCAATGGCCACCGACGAGTGGTAGCTAACAGCATGCTTGGCAAGACGAGCATGTCCACGGTCACCTCTGCATGCGTGACACAACGCTGAATTCACACCTCGACCATAATGATGCTGAACCCAACCTCGATCACATTTGGCCGCAAGCATGACTTTGGCAGTTTCTCCATTTCCTCGAGAGCATAACTGACTCAGGCAAATGTTTAGGTCGATTCTGATCCAACACAGGCCGTGGAAGCGTCCCTCCTCCGAAAGCCCAATTCACAGGGCTTTCAAAGCAAGAGAAACACACAGCTTGCCTAATAGAAACAACTTGAAGATAAATATTTTTTTGTTACTGGTGGTAGATAATTAATAAACATATGTGATTCATCAATCTTGTACAAGCAATAATCTATTTAATGGTGTTTGAAAAATGAAATTTTTACAGCTCTTGTGTCAGCAACTTTTGATCGAGGATACTTTAAGATGCCAACAGATCCAAATCGATCTCTCTTGAGGTGCGACACCAAACTAAGATGTTTACATGGAACGAGTTTAAAGTTATCCTATGTTGATTCTTTGAAATATGGAGTATGGTCTCTGTAAAATAAAGTGCAGTAGAAGACTAGTACGTACTACACTAATGAGTTCTAAATGAAAAAAGAATACTAATGCACTGGATGTGATCCTTAAGTTATATGTATTGGCTAGGGTCCAGCTCTATTATATAAGCCACCTGTGTAGGACACATCTGAGTACCACCTTCATTCTCTTCGGTTTGGGTTTTTCCATCATGTCCACAAGTAATGGTGGCTTGGGACACCAAAATGGGAGTAGTCCAGATGCAACAAAACCACTTGGATGCACAAAGTTTTGGCCACACTTCACGCTCTGTTGCTGTCACTCTTTACCCTCTTATTTTGGTCACGTTGTCCTTCCACCATGGTCCTTTAGCTCTCCTCAGTTTAGTAGGACCCTGTGTCAGCATGCACAGTATGTTCTAGAAGACCTCACTGGCACCAAGAAACACCACACAGGGCTGCCGTAGTCACCGAACAACCGTGATCATGTTTTTGCACAATGTGCTCATGCACGGCCACTCTGTTGAGAGGGCACTACAACAAATTCATCCTTAAAAAAAACTCTGTTTTATTCTCAAAAAAGGACTCAACTTGACCATATTTCCTTTTGCTTGTCAATATGGAACCATATGAACCGCTGTGCTTCCGATAGAGCACTTACGAGTAAATACGATGTTAGCTGCAGCTATGGAGCATAGTCAGGACTCGGGGTAAATCTCCCCCTGCTGCCCTTGTACGCAGTGGTGGCTATGCTCTATTCAAAAGCTGTGTGTCTCTTTGTAAAACTGTGAGTGTGGACTTGTAAGGGCTCTAAACCCCTTCTTAATATACTGATCCCCCAACGTGTTCAAGAGTGTGAAAAGGATATCCTCTATCAAAAAAAAAAAAATAGTTTAGATCCATTCTTACACAATACTTGCAACATGGTATTTAGCTCTTGTTTTAGAAAATGGCTTATTCCGCCCTCATCATGCCCACGCCGTGATGTTGTATTTATTAGGATCCATGCATGTATACTAGCAATGCCCTTCTTACAACTCAGCTCCTGTCTTCTCTATACCCTTCGCTTTCAGACTCATCAAGCTAGTACGCTCTACTATGAGAAACTAGCTAGCTAGGTGCAGCATGAGCATGACGGGGTGCCTGATTACTAAAGTGCACATAGCAGTGGCTACGACATGGAAATCCCCTGTGACAAGATTGTCACGAAACTATTCTGTAATTTACTTGTGGTCACGATTGGAAATGCAGACATAAACCCCGTTTGGAAATGCAATTAGCTGAACGTGGATCAACACCAGAAAAAGCATCAGGGAACTCCTATTTGCCAAACCACGAATGAAGGATATCACAGCGAAAAACATAAACCTGCGAAAAAACATAAACCTGGGGTAACTCCTTCACAGCCAAAAAGGCATACAGAGTGCTGATGGGCACAATTCCTGCTTCTCCTCTATTCAAGTGGTTATGGACCTCGAGTTGCTTGGGCAAACATAAATTTTTCTTCTGGCTCCTCATCAGGGATAGACTCAATACCAGAAACTTGCTAAGAAGGAAAAATAGAATCTTACAGGACTACAACTGTGTCTTGTGTGACTCTGGTGTTGAAGAAACATTACTGCATCTATTCTTCGGTTGCCCTTTCAGTCAAAGCTGCTGGCACTCTTACACATCCATTGGGATTTATCTCTTGATTGCTTAGACATGCTTCTTGAGGCAAGAAGATCTTTTGGGCACCCTATTTTCAGAGAAATTCTGATAACAGCCTGCTGGACTATTTGGAAGATGAGAAACAACATCATCTTTGACAATGGTGCTAGAGATATCAGTCAATGGAAAATCCTCTTCAAAGCAGAAATTGGATTGGTGTGTATCAAATCCAAAGCTTCAAAGGCCCCATGAACCAATATTCCTGATGGCTTCCTTGTTTTTGTTTCTTCTTCCTTTTTGGGCTTTATAGCCTTGTACTCTCTTTTGTACAGTCCCCCCTCCTTCTCCTTAGACCTGGTAGTCCCCCCCTCCCTCTTCTGCTTTCTCTGTAGCTTTCTAGCTGGTAGTTTAGCTATTAGTTTTTAGCTCCTCTTTCTTCTTTCTCTGTTTGTACAGTTTTCATTCATATATCCAATAATCAAAAATACAGGTAGGGAGCTTCCCTGCTTTTTATTAAAAAAAAAAAGATATGTAAATGTGACTCTATTTCGTTCTTTGTACATATGGGTTAGAAATTTGATGTATTGTGTATAAAAGAATCACCATTTTCTTTTGGTGCCTTGATCAGTTAACATTGGAGTGGAAGTCACCACAACTAGCTTGGGGCAATCCAATAGAAATTCCATTTATTTTACTATTCAAAATGAGCATGTGTTTTGTGTTAGTTGTGATTGCTTCATTAACATTCTTGTAATAATTAGAATATTGCGAAGATCACATTGAAAGCATTTATTTTGTATGTACAACATGCATGCGAATTATAATTATCATGGTTTTCTTTTTTTTTTTGCAACGCACGGGCATTGACCTAGTAAATATAGTAAATACAAAAACAGTTTGCTGGCTGTATATGGCGCTCTGATCCCCACAACCGGCAACACGGGCGTGCGCCGCTCTGTGGTTGCATGTGGCATATACAGCATGAGTATTACAGTCCTGCGGTTGCATGTCTTAGTACAAAGTCTAAACTCTCCTATACTTATGCTACACGTACCGTCGAGGGACTTGGTCCAAGTCGTACTCCTAGATGAACGTGACTAATTACAATGTTGTTTAACAGTGGACAAATACCGGGCCTTTTTTTTCCTTGATTTCTATCTTCGCCTTGGTGTGTGTGTGGGGAGGGGGGGGGGGCGAATGTTAACGGCCGACCAGTCGGCGCTGAACGCGCCGCGCCCGACCAGGTCGCCCAGCCCACGGCGCAAAAAGCCCGCCCGGCCCGCGAGAGGCCCGCCAGAGCCGCGCCGCCCGTCGTCGGAGGTTGAAGACGACGGATGTCGCCAAGGCCGCCGCTACGCCGTAGCTTTAGGGCGCCGCCTTCCCCCAGCTTTAGGGTGGGAGCTTCCCCTCGTCGCCGCCGACCTCCCTCCCCTCCATGCCTCCCGGCCATAGAAAGGGCCCCGCCGGCCCAGCGGCTCAGCCTGCGTGAGCCTCGGCGGCGCGGTGGTGGCCTGCTGCGTGATGTGAGCTCGGCGCGGCGCCGCCGAGCTCCGGCCGTGAGAGAGCCCCATCCGGCCGGGTACGGGCCGGGCGGCGGGGGCGTGAGTCGCCCATGGCGGCGGCGGAGGGAAGGGGAGGGGAGGAGAAAGGGGAAGGGAGAGGCGGGCGCCGGGCTTCTAGGCTCGCCCGAGGCGGTGGCGGCGGGGCGATGGCCGGAGGAAGAGAGAAGGCCACGGGGTGGGCGTCGGGGACGGAGGATGAAGAAGGCGTTGGAAAGGCCGTGGCGGCCTTTAGCTGGGCAGCGTGGGCGCAGCTAACACGCCGGGGGGGGGGGGGTTGTTTTGGATTTCTCTCATTTGCTTCTAATAAATTAACTCAGCAAAACTCTTGCTGAGATTGAGAGAGAGAGAGAAAAAAAAAATATCTGCATGCAGATATGCAGTGGTTTCATAAAACAGAAGTTGCATCCAAATATAATTCTAAAAAGTGAGAAATACTAATTGCTCCAACAACCAACGCACGCCACAACGCAGCAGTGGTATTCAGAAACATGTGCCTATATATATATATATGATGTTAGACTCGTGTTTCACATCCTGAAAATCCATGTGGAAAAATAGATGAGTACATACGAAGCATGACGGGCCTGTAATATAATTACAGTAGTGCAGTCATCGATCAATAGGATGTCGAAGAAGGTATCAAGAGGGAACACATGGGTGCATACGGAGAGAATAAGTGTACATTGAATTGGCGGCATCAGGAGAGCATGGCTGCGCTCTGACTTGTTCTGCCCAAGTCTACATATCAATGGCGATGCCAGGTTGAGAGTAAGTGCTTGCAAGCGAATTCATGTGACGTCATGGGAACAATGAACCTCGTGTGGTGCGTAGCAAATTCGGCCCTCAAAGAAGGAAACAAGTGTAGTTCAGCTTAATAACAGCCTAGTAGAATCGCGAGTTCTGGCATGTTTGGTTGTAATAAATATAGTAAATATAAACTGCTTGGCTAATTGCACATCAAAAATTTCCTGCACTCCCATCACATCCCATTACATCCCATCACATCAAAACATTAAATGCACCCAAAGACGTATGCCAGCCAGTATGAAATTTAGGTAAACCAAAAAACTAATTGCACAGTTTAGATGTACATTATGAGACGTTTCTTTTGAGTCTAGTTACGCCATGATAGAATAATATTTATCACAAACAAACGAAACATGCTACAGTATTTTTAGTTCGGAACAGTGTTTTTCAGACCAAACTTTGCCCAAACTTTTTTTTTCAGGCCCAAATTTTGGACTCTAAACACACCCAACTGCTTGGCTATATATGGTTAGGCCACTCCAGACCCGGTCCTCATCAACCACCAACATGGGCGTGCGTGATCGATGTGATGCCAGAGACTCAGGGCTGCACGCCTTGCAAGCAGGTGCTTTCTGC
Organism: Hyparrhenia diplandra; assembly: GCA_015847255.1. Lineage (NCBI taxonomy): Eukaryota > Viridiplantae > Streptophyta > Magnoliopsida > Poales > Poaceae > Hyparrhenia > Hyparrhenia diplandra. The sequence goes on from JADLZK010001918.1 coordinate 274,272, forward strand.
TCGGCTCTGTTGACGGCAACTCGCTCAACATGGACATTTGCTGAAGACCTAACTATGGCCAAGAGTACAATGTACCATAGAATAGGCACCCTCGGGATCACGTTTTCGCACCACCCTCATGCACTACAGGAATCCGCTTCTTTGCCGAAAGTGCAAATTAGTTTGCCGAGTGGCAAAAAGTCGGGCACTCGGCAAAGAGGCTCTTTTCCGAGAGCCAAACAACGCGACTCGGTAAAGGATTCTTTGCCGAGTGCAATACTGTCGGGCGAAGTTTAGCACTCGGCAAACCATACTTTTGCCGAGGGCTGCACTACAGGAATCCGCTTCTTTGCCGAGTGCAAATTAGTTTGCCGAGTGGCAAAAGTCGGGCACTCGGCAAAGAGGCTCTTTTCCGAGAGCCAAACAACGCACTCGGTAAAGGATTCTTTGCCGAGTGCAATACTTGTTTCGGCGGTTTAGCACTCGGCAAACCATACTTTTTCCGAAAGTGCTTAGCCCTCAGCAAAATTAACCACTTTCGGCAAACAATAACAGAGCCAAACGGTCACGTTGTCCGTTAATTTTGCCGAGTGCCTAACGCTTGGCACTTTCGGCAACCGGTGCCGAGTCATGTGTGGGGATGTGCGAGTTTTAGGAACTGGCGTCACAACTTGCTCCAAACTTTTTCAAATTTTTTCCACCACCTCCTCATGGGATGAGAAGACACCTCGCCAAGTTTTTCGTGATTTTTGAACTTCGTTTGGATTTTATAGAATTTAAAAACACTTCTCCCGCAGTAACTCGTCATGTTCCGACACATAAATGTTCTCAATTTCACGCGAGTCCCTGGATTGAGCCTAAACATACGCCAAACATCATGAATAACATTTTTCGAATCAACAAGATTCCATTATTTCATGTACCTACAGTTCAAATTTGGAGTGGCCTTAAAAATACAAGGAAATACAAATAATTCATGAAATATAGCAAAACTACTTCAAATTGTCCCAAGTTCTGAATATGACATGTAATTACCGTACCAAGGAACACAAAAAAAAAATGGGACGAAAAAACAAAAAAAATGATTAATTTGCCGAGTGCGTGCTAGACACTCGGCAAAGAATCATTTTGCCGAAAGTGCCTAGACGTGAGGCACTCGGCAAAGACTATTTTATTAAAAATAAAAAATGAAACCTTTGCCGAAAGTGTCTCATTTTCTCGGCACTCGCAAAGCCGGGCGGATAAATATCTGCCTCGCTCCCTCTCCTCTTTCATTTACTCTCGCCCGCCCGCCCCGCCTCGAGCCCATGCCGCCGCCGCCGCCACCCCCACCCCGCCCGTCCCCGCGCCCGCCCCGCCCTGGCACTTTCGCCGGATCCGCCCCCGGGCGCCGGACCTCGCCCCCCAGCGCCCGCGGACCTTGGGCCCGGCCGGCCTCGCCTCCGCCCGCCGCCTCCGCCCAGCGCCCGGGCAGCCCAGCCGGCGGCCAGGGTTCCCCGGGCGGCGCCCGGCCGGCCCGGCCGCCCCCGCCCCGCCGCCCCTCGCCGCCCCGCCCGCCCCCCAGCCCTGGCCGCCCTCTGCCCCACGGCCCCAGCCCCGCCGCCCTCAGTGATCTGGGTTTCGGGGCGGCAGAGGGAGAAAGGGGAGGTGAGGTGGAAGAGGGAGGAAGGGGAAGGTGAGGAGGAAGAGGGAGGAAGGGAAGAAGAGGAAGAAGAGGAAGGAGAGGAGGGAGAAGAGGAAGAGGAGGGAGAAGAGGAAGGAGAGGAGGAAGAAGGAGGGAGGAAGAAGAGGAAGGGGGAGGAGGAAGAAGGTGATTGACGCCGTCGCCGTTCTTCGTGTTGCCGCAGCCAAGGTACTAAGCTTATATTCTTCTAGTAGTGTTAGTTGTAGGGTTAGTAGTATTAGTTAGTAAATAGTTAGTAAATAGTTGTAGGGTTAGTAGTGTTAGTTGTAGGGTTAGTAGTAGTAGTTAGTAAATAGTTAGTAAATAGTTGTAGGGTTAGTAGTTGTAGGGTTAGTATTAGTAGTGTTAGTAGTTGTTAGTAATAGTTGTAGGGTTAGTAGTAATTGTTATGGTAATACTTGAGAAGTAAAAAGTATGTGGTTGGATATATTGGTGGTTGGTGGCCTTCGTGCCCATATTCGGTATATGTATGTGGTTGTTGGCCTTCGTGCCATGTTTTTTGAGGTTTTGGGGAACCTCCCCGTGCGAGGGGGAGTCTTGCCGTAAAATTTTGAGTCGATAATAACTATTTTCCCCTTTTTTTAGGAGGACTGTGGGAGGGACTCGGCGAACCCGGTCGTCCTCGTGGGCCCGCGCGGGTCTTGCTGCACCGACACCGTAGGTATTAATCACCTCCGTCCCGTCTTTGTAGTTGTCTTACATGGCGGCGCCACCCGGTTGGGGTCTCCCGTCGAAAGAGATCGGGCGTTGGTATGCGCGACTGCATTGCATATCTGCGACCGTATCTGTTCGGATTGTCCACGTTTTTGGACAGCCCGTGGATGCGTAGATGGGTTAGCATCCATGCTCAGCTCCGTCCGGGCCGGATTTTCGGCAGCACCTCCCGTTGGAGGCCGCAAAGCGCTCCCAAGCGAGGCCCATCGGCGGGAGTTGGAGGCAGTCCGGCAATACTCGGCCAGCAGGGGCGTGGCGAGCTACTTCGAGGGCCTCCAAATCCCCGGTGTGACCCTGCCTCCGTTGCCTCCCTCGCTGTTCGCTCCACCCCCGTTTCCGTTCCTCCTCCTGTATTGGACTCCGTGAGTATATGTTGTTGTTTATTTATTTGCCCCCGGGCGCGCTCACCTACAGGTACTAATGAGATCGCCTCTCCTTTGTGCAGCCCACGGTCGGCGGGTTCGAACCCGACTCCTCTAGGTGGCCCTTCTCCACCCCATCCACCCTACCCGGTCGGCCCGACTCCACGGTACACGTGGCCGGGTGGCGTTCCTCCTCGAGCACGCAGCAGCCACACTACGGGCTTCCACACGCCCCTCCTACACACCACGGGTGGACGTACCAATCGGGCGCCGCAGCACGGGTGGTATCCGGGCCAAGGTGATGGCCCCTCACACTCTTTTCGCACCATGGAGGCCACGGGTCGGGGCCGTAAAGTTGAGGTGGTGGTGATGGATTTATTTTGGATGTTGGATATGTTGCAATTGTAATGGATCTAGTTTCGATGTTGGACATGTTACATTTCGTTTGGATGTTGGACATGTTGAATTTCATTTCGATGTTGGACTATATGTGTGAATTTGTGATATATGTGGATTATATCCGTGAATTTGTGATATATGCGCAATATATATGTGAATTGGTGATATATGTGGTTTATGTGTATATATGAATGCTTATGGGTATATGTATGTGTTGATGGAGGCAGTCAATCAACAAAAAAACAAAAAAAATTCCGGCTTTGCCGAGTGCCGCACTGCAAAGCGGGTACCAGTAGCAAAATTGGCAGTTTTGCCGAAGTGCTAACGTGGCACTCGGCAAAATGACCATAGAATTTGCCGAGTGCCATTTGTAATGCACTTTCGCAAAGCTTATTTATTTTTTTTTATTTTAAATGATTTGCCGAAGTACTGGCATTCGCACTCGGCAAAGATTTTAAAATATTCAAATCTTTGCCGAGTGCGCCGGACGCCCGCACCGGCAAAGAGGCGTGAAAACCAACGTTCAACGCCGGTGTCGCCGAAGACTGACATGGCACTCGGCGAAGGCTTTGCCAAGTGCCCGTGATTTGGCACTCGGCAAAGAATGGTTTGCCGAGTCATTCTTTGCCGAAAGTGGGCTTCTCCGAAGTTCGCACTTTCGACAAAGCCTTTGCTGAGTGCCAAGGAGCCTTGGCCTAGTGCTTCGGGCACTCGGCGAAGCACTCGAATCCTGTAGTGATGCACGAGCCGACACTCAGTTGCGAGGAGACTACAACAGAATCATCTTTTAAATTGACTCAATTAATTTGATCATTTAATTCTTGGTGCTTGGTTAATCTGGAACCATGGGAACCGCTGTGTTTCTGATGGAGACCATCAGAGTAAATATAATGTTAGCTGCTGCTTGGGAAGAGCTGCAGCTATGGAGCATAGTCAGGGCTCGGGGTGTGTCTCACCCAGTGTACGCATTGGTAGCTAGGCTTGATGTCTTATGTTACTAGACCAAGTTCAGGGTCACGCCTGTATCTATTCAAAAGCTGTGTCTCTTAGTTAAACTGTGAGTGTGTTGGACTTGTAGTATGGGTTAATTAAACCCTTTCTTTCTTCTTAATATACTGATCCTCCAACGTGTTCAAGAGCGTTAAAAAATATATCTTCCAAAAAAAACAAATAGTTTTGATCCATTCCTACACAATATGTGCAGCATGGTATTTAGCTCTTCTTCTAGAAAATGGCTTATTCCGACCGCGTCATGCCCACGCTGTGACATTGTATTTATTAGGACCCATACATACTAGCAATGCCCTTACATCTCAGCTCCTCTCGTCTTTATATATACCGTCTTTATATATACCCTTCACTTTCAGACTCATCATATCGGTACACTCTACTATGAGAAACTAGCTAGCTAGGTGCAGCATGGGCATCACTGGGTGCCTGATTACTAAAGTACACATAGCATTGGTGTCGAATGTTGACTCATTTTTTTTTTAGAAAGGACGGCAAAAGCTTTGCCACGATTTCTATTAGACGAAAAAAAGGAAAAGGCAAGTGTCAGCCCAGTTTTTTGACTGGAAACCAGGCCAGAAAAACCATACAAATGTGGAGGGTATCCTACTCCACCTACACACATAGGTACCAAAACCACTCAACTCGCGCCGCAATTAGCGCCTACTCAACTACAACTCCACGACTCAACTTGGTCGAAACATCAACCACTACTAACCACTCAAACTGGTCGAAACAACCCAATGCAAGCCACTGAGACACAACTAACAACAACTCGGATGGGAGAAAGTAAACATGACGCTCTGCTCGGTTGGATTGGGTCATCAACACAAACCTCCATCCACAACTGCATGTCGGATTGGGACGTCGACACAACTCACACAGGATAACTCTACACCACCACCACCTGGGAGAGGAGCCAAAAGCAGGCCGTCGGAACCTGCGCTGTCGTCGCCAACGCTGTGCCACACCTGAAGCCATAGCCCGCTGCAAGCCCAAACAGCTACCAAAGACTCCTCCGCCACGGGACTATCACCCTCAAGCCGCACACCCACGATCGTTGATCCCCGGCTCCAACAAAACATTAGCAGAACAATCCCGTTGAGGCACCACTGAAAACCACTAATCCTGGCTACTCTGCGTGGTGGCCTCGCCTCACCCACCGCCTCACTCTCCACTAATCCACTGCCCAGGACTCAGATATCTGAAACCGCTCTGAGAGTGCCACTTCCGCCCAGACGGCACCGAGATCACCACCACCATGCGCGCCAACTCCAGGCCTCTAGCACCCATGGGCCCTCTGCACCTTGCCGCCAACCCAAGGACCCTGCACACCGTTTATGTCGCTGCATGCGGACCATCCAGGCCAACAGCACTGCCGCTGAGACAAGTCTCAATGAGCGACGCCTCCAAGGAGGACGCGGCACCAATGGCGCCGCCGTCGCTCGTCCAAAAATTGGACCGGGCTTTCACCCCAAGACTCCATGCATAAGGCCCCGGTGTTACATAGTAATGTCCCCAACGGGAGGAACGACGCCCCAAGGGCACCGCCACCGCTATCACCAACAAGAATGTCGGTGAAGGCTTTCGCCTGTATCCACACCGCACCTAACGCACTCTCACAAGCAGCAGCTGCCCCCGCCATCTCCGCAACACCTGCCGAATGAAATGGCTCGGTACCTCCCCACCATGCCGCCATGGCACCAAGACAACACATTCCGCCTGGGATAACCCAAATAAGAAGCCACCCAGCCCCCCACCACCGAGGCGGCGCCGGAACAACACAGATGTCGAGAAGGGAGGGGAGCACCACCAACTCACCTCCATCACCGCTGCCCGTATGCAGATGTCCGCCCGGCAACAAATTCCGACCACCATGGCCGAGAGGTGCCGCCAAGGGGCGCCCACACCGGGCCTCCCACAGCATTGATGAGCCACGCCGCCCTTGCAGACCGCCCGCCGTCGCCGCCGGCCGCCGCCGTCCGCTGTAGGGACGCACCTGTGCGCCACAGACCCCAAAGCCGCCGCCATCAACGCCCAGCACCACCACTACCCCTCACCACACCTCACCGTGCTGCACCACCACACCACCAGCACACCAGGCTCCCCCATCCGCAGCCTCCAACCGCGCGGCTCCCCACCGCGAGCGAGAACACCAACGCCAGAAGAGAAGCCCCCGGATCCGCCGCCGATGACACGGGAAGAGGTGCCCCCGAGCCATCGGGACCAAGGTCGCCGGATCCGCGCCCCCCAAGGAGCCCCCGGCCTGGGGGGGGGCGAATCCGCCCACCGGAGGCGGATCCGCCCGCAGCTGGTCTGCAAGGTTCGGCAGGGCCTCCTCACCAGCCAAAACTTGAGCGCGGGGAAAAGGAGACCCCGCCGCCCGCCTTCCTTGGTCGGGCGGGCTTCCGGGCGCCCCTTTCGGGCGGCAGCGAGGCGGGGTGGCGGCGGTGGTTTGGAGACCGCCCGTGCCGCCGAGGAGGAGGAGGAGCAACGCGGCGTGGGCTAATGTTGACTCATTTTGTTATCAAAAATAGGATTTAGAGGTGTCACGATACCAGTCACAAGCAAGATTATGATCACGAGTCATCATCACACGTTCGCATCTAGAGGGTACCGTGGTGGAGCTGAGCCTGCTCACAGCAACGTCCTCCCTGAATTCCCTTGGATGGGCCTCGGGTCACTAGCTTGCTGTCAGACGCCTCCATGCTGCTGCCGGTGCCCTTCTCCACGGACTGATTGGCTTTGGATTTCAGGTGGTAATATAATTCTAGTTGTGCAGTCATCGATCAATAGTAGGATGTAGAAGAAGGTAGTAAGAGGGAACCCATGCGTGCATACAGAGAGAATCAAGTCAAGTCGTGTACATTGGAATTAGCGGCATCAAGAGAGCTTGGTTGTACCCTGACTTGTTCTGTAGCATATCAATGGCGATGCAGATTGGGACTGAGAGCTAGCTAGGAAAGTCATGTGACGTGTTGGGAACAATGAACCTCATGTGGTTCGTAGCAAATTCGGCCCTAAAAGAAGGAAACAAGTGTTGTTGAGCTTAGTAGCAGCCTAGTAGAATCAATTGCCAGTTCTACACAATAATTGCAACATGGTATTTAGCTTCTTTTTTTTTTAGAAAATGGCTTATTGCGCCCTTGTCATGCCAAGGCTTTGACGTTGTATTTATTAGGACCCTTACATACTAACAATACACTTCACGTCTCAGCTCCTCTCTTCTCTATGTATATATATGCCCTTCACCTTTCAGACTCATCAACTCGATACTCTACTATGAGAAACTAGCAGGATGGGCACCGGGTGCCTGATAACTAAAGTACACATGCATAGCAGTGGAGTCAAATGTTGAGACTCATTTTTGTACCCAAAATTAGGATTTAGAGGCGTCAGGATACCAATCACAGGAGTATACCATGGTGGATCTCAGGCTAGTCACATCAATGTCCTCCCTGAATTCCTTTGGATGGGCCTTCGCATCACTCGCTTGCTGTGAGAAGCCTTCACAGTGCTGCCAGTGCGCTTCCCCGCTAACAGCTCGGCCACCGCCGTGCCAAGCGTCCCCAGCAGCTCCATGTAGTAGATCAGATAGCCCCCGGGCAGTAGATGTACCACAGCCAAGGTCACGGGTAAAGCAGTAGTGGATGTACCCATAACCACTAATAATGGGTGTGGAGCATGAGAGAGTTTATATAGTTTATCATCTTATAGTTCCATACTTGTGTATACATGAGTTTGTGTCTACGTTTTTGGTGTGGCAACAAATTTTTAGTCTCTAAGGTATGTGCATCGAGGTAAGTGCAGTGTTGTATTTATGATTACGCCTGCAAGGGAGGCAGGTCATTGATCTGTAATTTGCATGCGGCACAGGGAAATTGATGGCGAGACATTTAGAAACTATAAACTAAGAGGTTACCCATGGAGACTTGTCGTATTAATTCATTAGATCGTACATGTTATTCAACTCATGTAGAGTTCATGTGAATTAGTCCCCTTTCCTTAGTGATTTTGGTGACATAGATGCAAAAGGAACAATAATGATGACATCGATTCTTTCACTTCAAATTGTTTTATTAAACTCGTTGTATTTTATTGTCCTATATATAATGTTTTAGGTCAAGAACATGGAACAAAACCAAGAACACGACACTCAAGGTGTGTTTGGTTAAGCTGTTCTTCAGAAATGGTTACTGCCATGTAGTATAATTTTATAAGCAGCTTGGACTCTGCTTTTTTGCCTTTCGGCTTTTTGCAATGGGTGTAAAAGAGTTGTTTCACAGTTGTTTTAAGGGAGCTAGAAAAAAGGAGGGTTTATATGTTTCCACCGAACAACTTATAATCTCGTACATTACAATTCATTATTCCAAGTACATGTGTATCTCTGTCAACTAAAGGATTATTCCTATCAACTCCTTCACAGTACTAGTTCTGAGATGGTATTGGAAATGGCGGCATTAGGAGAGCATGGCTGGACTCTGACTTGTTCTGCCCAACTCGAGTAGCACATCAATGGCGATGCAGATGGGACTGAGGGCTAGCTAGGGAATTCATGTGACGTCAAGGGAACAATAAACCTCATGTGGTGCGTAGCAAATTCAGCCCTGAAAGAAGGATAGTACTAGTGTACTTCAGCTTAGTAGCAGCCTAGAATCAATCGCCAGTTTTTTTTTGTTGTTGTAATAAATATAGTAAATATAAACTGCTTGGCTATATATGGCCAGGCCAATCCAGACCCGGCCCTCAACCACCAACGTGGGCGTGCGTGATCGATGTGATGCCAGAGACTGAGGGCCTGCACGCCTTGCAAGCAGGACCCGCTTCACTATACATCACCAATCCTTGAAAAAATAAATTCTAACAGCTCTCGTGTCAGCAACTTTTGACTGAGCATTCGAAGATGCCATTAGATCCAAATCGATAACTTGAAACACGACAACAATTAAACAAAGGTGTTTACATGGCACAAATCTAAAGTATCCTGTGTTGATTCTTTGAAATATGGAGTATGGTCTCTGTAAATAAAAAGTGCATTACGTACTCAGGTGTGTGCGACATAAATTGCTTATATAATAGGGATCGACCCTAGTGCAGGAGCATAAGCGGGGCTCGGGGTGTGTCTGAAGCTTTTGGCGCTGCTCAAAAGAAATTGAGCTTCTCACTTCTTCATGGTCTCTCACTTATTCATGATCTGAGAGCATCAAGAAGAAGCGAAAAGTTCAATGTTCTTCTTTTAGCAGCAGGCTACACTATCTTGAATTTACAAAGAAGCCTATGATACAAACCTTCCTGAAAAGCTGAGGCCCCATCTATATGGTCTTGAATCTGCTGCCACCTGCTTTTGTTGCCACCTATGGAAGCTTTGCTGTTATTTTCATGTGTTTGTTCTCCTATCTCATTTTATGATTGGCCAATGATCCAGTTGATGCCTTATTTTTCACAATTGGTTCTAGAATGCTTACATTTTATGACTGTGATGTTAGTGCCATGAATCTGAGCTGCATTACCTTTATTACCTCTTGTTAGTCATCAAAGCATAGCTCACATCCATATCAAAACAGCTAGAGATCACTTAGCTCACTGATGGCTGGGCATGGGTGGAGCCATGGTTCCATGGTTCCATGGCTACCATGAAATTGAATTGGCAACAATGATGATTATTGCGCACCTATGACTGAGTCCTTTTATGCCTGTGATGATTTACAATGCCATATTGCAAGTGAGATGAAATTGGACTTGTGTGGAATTGGACTCTACTACCTATTTATGTTCTCATGTTTGTCATGGAACCATGTGACACATCCATGCTTAACAACTGTTGTCCACCTCTGATGACCTGATCGCCAGGCTAGATGGGTCACATGGTTTCATGGCAGCCATGAACTCTGTCATCTATTGGTCCTTATGCTCCAAGTTGAAATATGAAAAGATAGGGAAATTCATTCTGAGGCAATGCTTTGCTGCTGAACCATCAATCTGATGCATTCGTTTATGCTTTCTTAAGGCTATGGCTTGGTATGTTGTATACTGTGGCAAGGTTCCCTACCGTCTTGCTCGGCGCCATCCCAGGTATAAATGCGTAGATAGGTTAGTTTCCATGTTACGCTCCTATTCGAGACAAAGTTTTGCAATGGTGTCCTGTGATGCAAGTACCACATTTATCCTCCCCATCTCCCCACCTCTCTTCAAAGCTTTTGTCGCTGCTCAAAAGAAAGAACATGGCAAGCAACTAGCTTTGTTCTGGCGAATTACAGAACCAACGTAGCTAGCATGTCAATGGTGAGCATGGGAATTGGTATTTGTTCAGTCCCATTCAGCTCTTTGTCTCATTCAAAATGGGCAGAGTGTCAGGTTTTTCTATAGATCTATGTATTACCCATTGAATCCCCGTTGCTACTAAGATGGATCCAAATCGAGAAGCAGTCTTTGGAATAAGACATAAAAAATACGATCCAAACCAAGAAGTCTTTGGAATGGAACATATATATAAGAAAGCACCTGGTCCAAATGATTTTTTCTAGTTGAATTTTCTCATAAATATTGTGATACCAATACAGATGGCCTGTTGCAAATGTTTTAGGATTTATGTACTTAAAATGAGTTAAATGCATTAGCAGATGCATTAACAAAGAGAGTAGTATATATTTGTGACATAACAATTCGAAGACCGAGAAACTGCAACAAATGCGGTGGATGCACTAATAATTTATTGCAAGTTCTATGGCTAGTCTATATTGGTAGTCTTGACTGCTCAGCATCACATAGGTAGCAACTTTTTCCATGTGTCCCTTTCAGGATATATTTCACAGTTGGGTAGTTTATACATAGCCTAGTTTATACTTTCTCTATAGCTAGCTGTCCTAGCTAGGAAAAAGGACTTAATAAGATGATGTAGGAGGCGGAGGCATTGGGAAAACAAAGGATCTGAGCCAATTCCTTCCAAGCGCCACTCTACATACTGTCCTCAAGCAGTAGGCAGCAACTTCAAGATGAGGTCCAAACAATCCAGAGCTTGGGATGATAAACCCTACTGTTTTTGTTGGTTAGTGATGGGTAAAGAGTGGGCGCTCATGCAGAACACACACGGCATGCACCTACCAAAGTGCATGATTGCATCTTGCATGACGAAGTCTCGGCAGGTGTGGTGGCGGGAATTCATGATCATCATCAAACGGGAGGGCGTAAGATCCAGTAGTGGCTAGGTGTGGAGACTAGTAATCGTCATGTTACCAGGTGGGCCTTTGATTGTAACAGTCTGTGTGCTTAATGAAAAACGCGCTTCGGTGTGATCTTAAAAAAAATCAAACGGGAGACTGTTATAAAACCTTGGCATCCTGGCTTTGCATTAACAAAGAGAGTAGTATTATATTTGTGATATAACAGTTCAAAGACAGAGAAACTGCAACAAATGCGGTGGATGCATTATTAATTGATAGGAAGCTCATTGGTTCGTCTATATATGTTGGCACCCGCATTTGATAGTTTCTAGTCTTGCCATTTGCTCAGCATCACTTAGGTAGCAACTTTTTCCCATGTGTCCCTTTCAGGATTGTTTTCACAGTTGGGTAGTTTATACATAGCTAGCATTGTTGGTTTCCAGTCGATCTGTATAGCTAGCTATCCTAAGATGATTGTGCCTACTGAAACCCTTATAGGAGGCGGAGGTATTGGGAAAACAGAGGATCCATACCAATTGCTTCCATGATCCACTCTACACACTATCCTCAAGCCGCGGGCAACAATTTCTAGTTGAGGTCCAGACACTCCAGAGCTTAGGATGATAAACTGTACCGCGTTTCTTGGTACTGGAAGGGTAAAGATTGGGCGCGCATGCAGAACACACACGGCATGCACCTACCAAAGAGCACGAGCACATCTTGCATGACGAAGTCTCGCTCTGGAAGAACATCTTGTACTGGTGTGGCCCGAATTGATGATCATCAAACGGAGTGTTATTCTAGTAATAATTAAACCTCGGCACCCTGGCTCGGTTATCAAGCAACCAAATGAATGCACATCCAACTTAAAGAAAAGAAACAAATTATTTGTTATGCAGTAGTTTACAAATACCGTAAGAAGTTACATGCATGCGATCGAATAATTCTAAAGTAAGAAATAATAGCTCCAAGCAAACTGGGTTCATATATAAAACCTTGGCAAATCCTGGCCATATGTGTATGATGATAGAATTTGTGCATTTTCCGATCCATTTTCTCGCCACGACATTCTTTTTTCACAACACAAGACTGGGGTCCTGGACCCGAGTGGAGCCAACACCCAGCTGCACTCCATCACCAATCCTCCTCTGTTCTTTTGACCGCAATGGCCACAAACGCGTCACCTCTTCAAGCACGACACGACGCTGAATTCACACCTCAATGCCATCGAAGTTCCTCAAGAGCATAACTGACTCATACATGTTTAGGCCGATTCGCCGAACACAGGCCGAGGAAGCGTCCCTCCTCCGGAAGGCCAATTCACAGGGCTTTCGGGCAGAATCATATCTTGCCTAATAGAAACAGCTTGAAGATAAATAATTTTTTGTTAGTGGTGGTAGATAATTAATAAATATATATGATTCATCAATCAAAGACTCTTTGTACAAACAATAATCGATTTAGTGGTGTTGAAAAATGAAATTCTAACTGCTCTTGTGTCAGCAACTTTTGGTTGAGGATCCGAAGATGCCAACAGATCCAAATCGATAACTTGAGATGCGACAACAGACAAAGGTGTTTACATTGAACAAGTTTAAAGTTATCCAGTGTTGATTCTTTGAAATATGGAGTACGGTCTCTGTAACAAAAAAAGTGCAGTGGCAGACTAGTACAAACTACACTAATGAGATTTAATAAAAAAAAAACACTAATGAGATCTGAATGAAATAAAGAACACTAAATGCACCGGCAGCGATTCTTAAGTTACGTGGAATGCTCTAGGGTCCTCTGTTATATAAGCCATCTGTGTCAGACACATCTGAGTACCACCTTCATTGTCATCACTTTAGCTTTTTCCTTCATGTCCCCAAGTAATGGTGGCTTCAGACGCCAAAATGACAGTGGTGCTTGTTATAGGAGTGGGAGGCAATGGGAGTAGTCCAGATGCAACAAAACCACTTGGATGCACAAAGACCTTCGTGCTCTGTTGCTGTCACTCTTTACCCTCTTATTTTGGTCGTGTGGTGTGCCTTCAGTTCAGTTTGGCGAGCACCTGTGTCAACATGCGCTGCAGAAGACCTCACTACCACCATGAAACACCGTGATATGGTTTCCGTAGGCACCGAACAACCGCGATCATGTTTTTGCACAATGCGCCATGCACGGCCACTCTCTGTTGTGACTCACTACAGCAAATTTATCCTTAAAAAGGACTCAATTTAACCATAATTCTTGTTGCTTGTCAAAATGGAACCATGGGAACCGTAGTGTGCTTCCGATAGAGGCCATGCGAGTAAACACAATGTTAGCTGGAGCGATGGAGCATAGTCAAGACTCGGGGTATGTCTCACCCTGCTGCCCTTGTATGCATTGGTGGCTAGGCTTGATGTCTGATGTTACTAGACAAAGTTCAAGGTCATGCGTGGCTCCATTCAAAGCCCGTGTGTCTCTTTGTAAAACTGTGAGTGTGCTGGACTTGTATGGGTTCTAAACCCCTTCTTTATTCTTAATATAATGTTCCTCCAACATCTTCAAGATTCTATTCAAAGTTGCAAGAGAATTTTCAAGAGAGTTTGCTGGATTATTCTCTAAGCGTGAGCAAGTTATCATCCTTTAATTTCCCAATGGCTAGAAGCCCATGTGTAATTTTTTGTAATCTTTTTTTGTATCTTTCTTTGTTTCACAAGACTTTTGTGAGACTTTATATTTTCTTTTCAATAAAATCTTAGTAGGGAGAAATAAATAAGTAGTTTTGATCCACTTGTACACAATAATTGTAACAAGGTATTTAGCTTTATTTTAGAAAATAGCTTATTCGGCCCTTGTCATCCCCAGGCTGTGACGTGTATTTATTAGGACCCATACATACTAATAATGTCCTTACGTCTCTCCTGTCTTCCCTTTAAATATATCCTTCACCTTTCAGAATTCAGACTCATCAAATCCGTAAGAAACTAGCTAGGTGCAGCATGACATGACGGGGTACCAGATTTCTAGAGCACACATAGCAGTGGACTCGAATGTCGAGACTCATTTTTATATCCAAAATTAGGATTTAGAGGCGTCAGGATACCAAACACAAGTCATCTCACGTTCACAACTAGAGTATACCATGGTGGTGCTGTGCCTAGTCACAAAAATGTCCTCCCTGAATTCCTTTTGGATGGGCCTTCGCATCACTCGCTTGGTGCAAAAATTCTTCACAGTGCTGCTGATGCGGCTCGGCCACCACCATGCCAAGCTTCCTCAGCAGCTCTACGTTGTCGATCAGATAGCCCCCGGGCAGTGGAGGTATGCGGAGTAGTAGGATGCGGACACACGCGTCCCTACCCGTTTGATGTGGATGTGGATCTGGAGATGGGTGAGGCATGCCCAGCGACAGGTATACTGGCGACAATAAAAAAAACAGTTAGCCAACTCTTCACGACGGGAATGCTAAGGAATGTCACAGCTAATTAACACAAATACTCAGTCTACCGAACCAACTCTGTATTAGAAACAGCTTAAGATTTGGACACAAGTATTTAACTAAAGTTTAGCTGAATAATGCTTTGAAAAGTATGCACAGAATCTGATTGGCCGTCCTTGTTTTGTTTGTCAATTGTACAAATACATGATATGCTCATTCATGGCAAGTATTGATTGATGCATCTTCTTTTTTGTTTGATTTACATGATCCATATCATAGTAGGATTGGTATAGACTATAGAGACGACTCTTAATATAGCGATCTCTCTAGAAAATAATAACGCCGCTGACTCTGAAAAATTGTTTCTATGGTAGGATTGGTTGTAAATGTATGTGGCCCACTGGCCATTTGTGCAGTTCATCACTATGATTTATTTTTTTTATTAAACAGGAGGAGTTTCCACCCCTAAGAATTTTATTTAAAATAAATAAATTGACTTACAGAATACAATTAGGATACAAAGAAAGATACAAAGAAGGATACAAAGAAGGATACAAAGAAAATCATTAAAATTACACAAGGTTTTCTAGCCATTGATCTATGAAGGGGTGCAATCTTGGTCTTTCTCTTTGTATAACTAAGGCAAAATCTTGCTTGAACACTCGTCGACATCTTTGAACTGAATTAATTGGGATATTTCGGAAAATGAAATCATTTCTTAGTAGGCTCTAGATTGACCAGCATATTAATTGTGATTACAATTTCCATGAAGAAAGCCACATGTTGCTGATCTTTCAAAGCTTGAAGAATTTTCCAGTATTTAAACCTACAGGTAGGGCAGTCAAAAAGGAGGTGAACCAGGTCTTTATCAACATTCAGAGTTCAGATGACACAACTATAATCATGAAGATGCATGTTTCTTCTTCTTAATAATGCCCTGGTGGCTAGCTAGATGGTGGCTATATATGGTACTTGTCTCAGAAAAAGCATTATTATTGTCGATTGGTTTTATCGGGCACTCAGCAATTGTCGTGTGCCAGGAGAAAAACACTCGGCAAATCCATCTTCACCGAGTTTTTTTTTCATGCGTTTTTGATTCGGCACTCGACAAAGACGATCTTTGCCGAGTGCCCGATAAACTTACTCGGCAAAGTCTCCGGCACTTGGCAAAGAGCAGAATTCCGGTAGTGAGTTGTTTCACAGGATCCTTTGGCTTGTATATATATTCATTGATGCATACTACCTTGCTAATGGAATATATACCTAGAGTGGGCAGCCTTTGTGAACTCAATAAAAGCACCTCATATAGAGAAACACAAGCCTGCTTTTCGAGTTTTGCAGTCGCATTTTAATACCGTGCGTCATGCATCACAGTTGTGGAAAAAAAGAAGACTATTGGGAGAATAATAAAGGCTTGTGTCCTCCACAATATGATACTCGAAGATGACAAAAGAGATACTACGTCGCCTTGCTCTAAGTGGAGCAACATGGATACGATACGTGGTACACCAGTACAAGAACTTGACACATGCACGAACAAGAGAAGGCCTAGATACAAATTTCTTGTATCTCCCTATAGATATCTATATATCTATCTACATTCCGTGAGTCAGCGAGAGGGACGGAGCAATATCTGTTGGAGCAGGCCACCACCACCACCACTACTAGCTTCAGCTGGAGCATCAGTTGCATGAGTCGGAGAACTGAAGAAGCCATGGAGATGATCCACGACCACGAGCCCGGGTCAACAACTCTGCTCCCTCGTCACCAGATGGGTCTGGCTCGCCGCCTCTCCAGCAGCAACGAGTCGTCCCGCAGGGGGCACACCGCCGAACATCATCCAGAGAGTGCCACCGAAGCGTCCGCGACAGCCTCGAGGAGCGTTACTTCGTGCGGAGGTGGTCTCCATCGGCCCTTACCACCACCGCGCCAAAGCCGCACCTGGTGGAGATGGAGAAGATCAAGGAGGCCGTGGCGCACGAGTTCTGCCACAGCGCTCTGCGATGAGATGGCCGTGTCAAGATCCTTGAAGCAATCCGCCCATCTTGCCTTATGCACGGCTGCTACGACGGCGAGCGACACTCACGATTGAAGCCATCGACAACAGCGATGGCTTCGCCTATACATGATGGTCGTGGACGGCTGCTTCTTGCTCGCGGTGTCCATCCTCACCAGAAATTACCCCGAAAGCAGCTCGAGCACTCGTCCTGGACACACGGCCGGATGTTGCGGATCATGAAGGACATCCTGCTGTTCGAGAACCAGATCCCTGGGCGGTGATGCGCAGGCTCTTTGAGATATGGTCTGCCCCAGCCGCCGTCGTCGACCAGTTCGTATCCATGGTCCTCGCCTACTTCGACTTCGACGCCGTCAACACCGACAACTGGCGACGGCGCTTTGGCCGCCGACCGCCCGAGACGCCGTGGCAAAATCTGAACCCCTCCCCGGCTCACCTTCTCGACCTCGTCCACCAGCGGCACCTCGGTCCTCCCCGCCGGAGGGCAACGGCGCCGTCAGGTACTGCGACTACGCTGCTGCCTTTCGCCCCCTTCACGCCGGGCGGTGGAGCTGCGGAGGCCGGCATCCACCTCCGTGGCAGCTGGACGTGCCGCGTCAGGACGTGACGGTGGGCGAAGAGCCGCGATTGCTCCAGATCGGGCAGCTCGTCCTCCCGCAGCTCGCGCTCAGCTGGCTGCCGCGCTGCTGGCTCATCAACATGGTGGCGCTGGCAGCCACGCACCGCCCCCACCATCGCCGCTGCCGCCGCGCCTCCCCCCTCGCGACGCACACAAGCGGTTCCCGTGAGATCAGAACCGTGCGCGCCCCTCCAACCTCCAACGCCGCCCCCATCAATTTCGTCCACGCCGAATTCAACCTTGCTCCGACACCGCCCCCGTGGCGCCTCCGGGGCTGGATGATCGGGACATGCCGGCAGCGGTTGCAGGAGGGGCGCCATGGTGGAGGACGCCGACTGCGAGGGCACCACTTGCGCCGGAGAATAGGATCGAAGGGGAGGAGTATTTCATCGCCAAGGAATCCGCGGAAGGGTACCTGCCGCCGTCGGTGATTTTGACGAGGCTGTGGCACTGGCGCCCGGCGCCGGCCAAGGTGAGTTCAGCGTCCTGGCTACCAGCTGCCTTCACCCGCCTCGATTCCTCTCCCCTCGAAATTATTCTAATCTCTTCGATTATTCCTATTTCAATCTGATTCATACATTTGGTGTATTTTGTTCTTGTCATTCTGTGCTGCTTCCAATCTTGGGTGGGGCGTCCCACGCGCCGCTCCAGGCCCAGATGTGCCGCTGGCAGCGGTCAGCCTGAGGGAGCTGCCGCATGGCGAAGAAGATGGGAAAGAGATGGGCTGCCAGTGACTTCTGGCATCAGCGGAGAAGACGGAGAGGGACACGAGGTGAGTCGTGGAGGAGGAGGGACGACATGGAGCTGTGAATCAGCGAAGCGGGCTCGTGGCGCCCGGTGGCGGCGGTAGAGGAAGCCCCTGAACAAGCATCGGAGAAGGTAGCAGTAGTAAATCCTGAAGCTCGGGACCGTATTTGTCACCGGGCGGCGAGGGCCTCTTTTTCTGCAACGGCCTTGAGTCTTGACGGCGTGACATCAGGTGGACGGGCACCTATATTACTCGGTCATGCTATGTCTGTATTATTCTTTTGCTTCAAGGAAGTTTAACCATGACCATGTGGATAGCAGGAATAAGGTCGACTTGCAACAAAAGCTGCAAATGCCAGGATTCCAATTGCGAGATATTGCCATAACTTGTAGTGCTGGCTATCTGTGTTCTACTGTTCTACTCTTTTGCTCGGTAAGACACCTGCCTAATTTTCATACCTTCAATAACTAATAATATTAAGTATTAAGGTATAAATAAAAGTCAAAAAATTCTAATGTACTATGCTAGATCTGAATTACATCGAAGATGTCCTAGGAGTTCTGATGTCACCATTGGCATTCTTGCAAAGATGGACAAAGTGACTCTGCTGCAGGAAGAAAGAACATGAATCAAATTCTTGTCATAATCAAATAATATGTTCCAATTTTATTTTTCCTGTTTTATTTCTCGCTCATCCAAATCAGCCGACCATGTACTTTATTGCATCTGCGCCTACAGTTCTGTGTCTTTTGCGCTGAGTGTTCTGAAAAACAAAAAAAGCTCGTGTACCTTACGTGCTGATTTCAGGACCTCAGTTCAGCCAAGCCAATCGGCACCAGTATTGCATCATGTGAACATGTAAGTAGCTAATCAGCTGGCCTGTATCTTCTTTGTTGATTTGCAGCAGATTACTTTTTGAGCAGTTATGAACATGAGTTTACTGTACTTTGAACTTTGAAGTTTTTTGTGTTTGCCTATTCATTCATCTATCTATTGGGCTCTTGATTTCAGCAATCAACATTTCAATAGTGACAGTGGGGTAATATGATTATGATGCAGTAATATATATGCGAGAAGGATGCATTAATTTGGATTGGAACAGTTCCTTACACAATTTCAGTGAATTGCAATGGAAACCCAACTACTTATGTCCCACACATTCTTAGTGTTTCTGTGATCAGGCAATATTGTTATGCCTAAAGCAATACCATCAGGGCAGGGTTTGCAGAAGAAAAGTGTTGAATATTATATGGAAGTAACACATATTCCTGTTTTTGAGAAGCAACTATGCTGAATCTCTTGGCATGGGACACAATTTCTGGTCACTTTTATTTTGCGAAGTAAATAGAAAATTGCATTTTTTTAAAATATAAAAATCCTACTGATCTATAACTTGTGCTATATTTTTGCTCAGTTCTGTCTGGAAGCAAATCTTAGATTTACATATTCAATCTTAGCATTCTGTACTGAGTGGATTCTACTTGGCTGGGGAACTATTATGATAGATACTAAGCTGCCATTTTGACTCAAATAACTCAAAACCATGTTTAGGCCCATCAATAAAAAGGATGCCACACTCAGTTTTAAACTTTTAATATAGATCAGAACTTTTTGCGACTTTGGTCATGAGATAGAATGTTTCTCGGAACAACCTTGATGAAAGTAGAAGTAAAAATTGTTAGATTTGGGGTTGAGGAATGTTGTGCACTGAAAGAAATATATATAGGTCTTACAAAATGTTTGTTTATTACTTTTCGTATGGAAAATGCCTATTCAAAAAGGAAGCCATTTTTTTAACACCGACTTCAATTTTCACACTATGTTTGAACTATTTGACTTATTATGCATGATTTCCATTTGAATATTATTTCCCGTGCTTCAAGTGTGCAGAGGTCCCATGTAACTTTCAAAACAATAGAGAATATTTTTGGACTATACCACAAGCTGAAAACATAACATCTGTTTAAGGCAAATTCACATCAGTGGTTGCAAAAAATATGAGCTTCGTACTATAAAATAGAATTATTGGTATGTTGGGCACTTCGGCAGTTAAGTTGCACTTCTGTTTGGTTTCAGTATTAATAGAAGCTTCGTTTTAGTGAAGATGAAAAATCAATTATTGACTTTTGTTGGTTTATTTCGCTATTCTGCCAGGCTTTTAAAATAGGCCAAACTATTATATATCAGACAGATCACTACTAACTCCAGTTTCCCTTCAATCAGGTTGCAAAGTACATCGAGCATGGCAGCTCTTTCAGTTAGGATGAGAAGCAATCTAAAACTGTGGAAATCAGTTGCAAGCTCAACAACGCAGCCTGCAAGCTGAAACTGAAAGAATACAGAGGCAGAGAATTTTTTTGAATATCAGAGCAATCTCTTGCTTTGTGCACCAAGTGCCTTTTGAATTGCAGTCCGGTCTCCAATCTGGATAGTGAAACGATGTGTTGCTTCGATGCAATTGCAGGAGCCACGTGTGTTTGCACCTGGATTCGGCACCACATTGGATCCTCAATTTTGTCTCCTGCACCATAGGATCTGAGTGTTTTGTGATAATCTGATTTGCTTTGGTTTTGACAGAACAACCCCAACGTATGACACTGGCTATTAGTTGTTTTTGCATCATTTGTTATATGTTTGTATATTATCCTCAACACAGCTAGCTATCACTTCTTTTTTTTTTGTCGTTGGGCACAAACTGAAAATGTGCATGCCTCTTTTAAATGTTAGCATTGTTCATAATCTCGATAGCTCTATGAGAGTTCATGGTTCTTTTAATTATAAATATTATCAATAAGAAACATGTGTTTTTGAAATATTGATGTTATATTTTAATTATCTGTCTTTAATGAAGGCTTATGTAATATTGATGCTCCAAACATCATGATGGCAATATCATTTCTAGGTAAATATGTTTATAGTGGTACTATGTTTTCCCGTTGCAACGCACGGGCATTTACCTAGTGCAATGAAAAAAAAGATACGGAGGGAGACCCGAAGCAGAGTTGTTTCAGCAGAGCTACACTGTGGATGGCATGCGCCTCTCCGTGCTGATAAGGCTCAAGCTCCTGATGTATCATATTCCCGGAGGGAGCCGCAATGTTGCTGTTGATCTGCCACTGCAAAAAGAACTATCATTCACCGATTTCCTTATCAGTTCGATGGTGTAATGTAGCTCAATTTATAGAGCATGCCTTGTATCGAACATTTATCGTTTTACCCAACAAGAAGTAGGTGCATTTAGAGCACACCACATTTGCAGAAGAACTCTAGCTTAATAAATATAAACTGTCGATGCCCTACTACATGCATGATGAAGATCAGGCAAGCATCAATGATCTCAGAACTCAGTCACTAGCTCTCAAGCACTGTAATGTAGCAATAATCTACATTACATCAATGATCAGGCTTGCATCAATGTGTAGTTCCTCCTATTTTCTGTTTGGGCCTAGATACCTTGTATTTGAATACTGTACACATCATTCTTTTATTAAATGGAAAAAAAAAAAATATAAGGGGCTCCTCTACTGGTTCGGGTCAATATAAATATGTGTTTACTTTCCTGTCTGTTGCTTTAGTATAATTGTGTTGCAATGGAATCAGCTAATTTGGATTTTCCTTGTGATTCCCTTGGAATGTGCTAATTTTGTTTTACACAGCAAGAATCAACCTCATCAACATTTGCAATTGGTTTAACCTGCTACTGCCATGATATATATATTTCAGCTATATAGGTTCTTATTAGTCATGACCTCCTGGCAATATAATGGTTGCAGGATCAACATTGCTCCATGCCTCCTATGTACAAGGGAATCTTGACGTTCTCTCTGGCTCAAACAAAATTGCAGCGCCAAATAACTGTAAACTACACCCTCCTCTAGTGCTGAACATGTTCTTCTGGATTGTGCTGCTTGACTGTCACTGGACAATGGATTTTTGTCTCTGGGACCAAGGTTCCATGGCTGTCACCTCAGAGCGCTTAGCGGCAGTATGCGGTAGCGGTGATATATATGTACAACTACTATGGTACATTTAAATTCTATCTTCCATCAGCTAGCTTCGAGATTTCCCATATCTGAACCTTTGATCAAAACCTCCGGATGTATCCTATCATATGCACATGTGACCCTGACAATTACTACCATGAAAATTATGACTTTCTGTTCTATTGATTTAATTATGTTTTACAATGGATGAGCTAATTCAGATATCTTAGTAGTGATCTAAAACCTTTACCACAAGCAATATATTTTCTTGTGATTAGTAAATATATCGTCAGGCTAATAAGCCCAATATATAGGGCACGGCGCTGCTACAACGTAGACACATGTATGCTGATGATCTAGCTCTGTTGATCGCCTAACAGAGGTTTAGATTTAACATATCATGATCAATGCTGCTTTGGCACACAAAAAAACACAACTGAAGCTCACAATGCCAAGCTGAAACTCTTAATGTATCTCAATATTCTTTGTGGAAGTGGAAACCTCACCAATGGTGACCATTGACTGGCACCACGCACCACATAACTGGTCAGCTTGACTTCTCCGACCATGACTCCGCGCGTGCGAGGCTCTGTCAAGTCCGGCGACGCCTTCACCATTGGCATCAAGGGCGTCGGCACGGTCATCTTCATGGCCAATACTGGCAAGCACCGATGTCCACCGGTACTGTCTACTACATGCCGTGCTGAAGAACTCCATCATAAGCTTAGGAAGGTAGATGAAAACGTACGTCTCGCGCGTGGAGATCGAGGACGGCGTGCTGCGTGACTGGGGCAGAAGCCTCCACCTTGAATCCGGTAAACCATTGCTAACAAGAACACTTCAATAGTAATGGCATGCATTTTTGGGGCATTACTGCTATGGACTGAAGCCCGGTGTCCCACAGTTCGAATGGAATCCAGAGTACCATGGGATAGAAGGATCACGTGGTAGAGCACCTGGTCGATCCCGATCAACAAGAAGCGAGGAAAACATATATGTGTACTAGGGTGAGGAAATTCTCCCATAGTAGTCAGTCAGTCGCTGTTGTGGTTTCCCTCAAGCTAAGACTCAAGCTCCCCATGTTAGATGCCTTGTCATTGATTTCTAGCGATGCTACATGCCAGGGACCTGTGATCTGGGAACTCAATTGCTAGCTCTCAAGTGCTATAACACAATGAACTTAAAATAGCCGTGCTCATGCTACAACTAGATAGACTATATATCCGGGCACTAAATGAGTTCAAATAAACAAGTAGTAAACTACAAAGTTGCAATACCTTTGAATACTATAACTCTATACATGTAGATAGTTTCTCCACCCTCCTGCACTCCAGATGCGGCCTTGGCAAGAGCAGTGCCTGAGGTCTGGTGGCCATAGGCACAACGAAGGGGGCGGCGCCTGTCGATCCAGGCGTGGATGGCATGTATGGCTTTGGCGGGCCAGTGGATTGGCTCAACGGCCTTGTCCATTTTTTTTGTTTTTTCTGATTGACATGTGTAGACGAGCACTATGCGTCGCGACTTGATTATTGTAGATGCTTTTCATAGTTGGGGGACTGTCTGCCTCATTGGAAAACTGTTTTCGCCCGCCTTCTTAAAGAATATAGTATACTAGTGATAGGCCATCCACAAATAAAGTCATACTCATAAGTACCAAAATAATGTGGGACCATACTAAAATAGGTTGGCCAGTTCCGGGTTTTTTCTATTTTTTTATTTTGTGTGAAAAAGGCAAGTCAGTAATTTGTTTGGATAATGAGAAGAGCAATGGGATTTCAATCCTTTCTCTACCTCAACCGTACCTGTCATCCATAGCTCTAAGCTCCCGGACTGCCAATGCTGGCTTGTACATCGAGATTTTTCGGATCTGAACCATGGATCAAAATATCCAGATGTATCCTATCCCTACATGAAACATCTTCAAAGGACTATTTGTGGATGGATGCTTAGACACTATTGCATAATCGAGCGAGCTCCCCTTGCAATGATGTGGTGGTGAACCTCTCATTCGTCTTCAGTGCTCTCCGAACCATGCGGGGAGGTTTCCCATCACACGGCTCACCAACTTGATCTTCTGCAGGAACCTTATGCTTATGTAAGAACAGGCCTGGCAAAAGAAGTACGGTCTCGCTTTCCTTTGCCACTCAAGTGTACGGCATCTGCCGTGCTTAGGCCCCTTCTTCCCTACCCTAACCCAAAAATGAGTCCACCGCCCGCCTGGCACTGTATGGGTATAGGTATGGCGCGCAGGCCAGACCCCTTGGATTTTAGGTGATTAACCAATGGGGCGAAGAAAAGGCTGGATCAAGAAAAGGGGGGTACTACGAGCCCTCGCCCCATGCATCTAACCAGCTCGCGTGGTTCACCGGTTCCACCGACGTCACCCTTAGATAGAGTTATTCAGTCGATACAGAAATGCGCTTAAAGTGGGGGGTGTGCTGTCCCTATTGGGCTGGGCCCTTCCCCATAAGGCCCCACCGTCGGGGCATAAGCGCCCGAGCTAAAGAGGCGAGTGTTGACCTTCGCCGGGTGTAGCTTTATAGGCATGCAGTGTTAGTTAATCTGTTGCGTTTAAATGTAATCTTTCATTCTAGTTAGTTAGCATTGGAGTTAGTTGGAGGGAGATATGATCGGTGACATGCTTGATCGTATACTACTCGGAGTCGAGTTTGATCGCGTCGTGACGTGTTCGGCACATGAGGCGTGAGCGCCACGGAGAATGGCGGCACGCACCAGGTCGGCACGACGCGGGAGTCTCAGAACGATCGAAGTCTATAAATAAAGAAGTCAAGGGTCGTAACAAGCTGCGAGATTTGCAGCAACATATCGTTGTTCTCTTGTGCATTGTTCATCTTCCAGTTTACATCCACTCGCCGGGGTTCGTGGTCACCACGACGCCGTTCGTCGCCGACGTTCCAGTAGCGTGTTCGGCGTGAACTCGAAGTTCTCGTTCCAACAAGTGGTATTAGAGCCAAGGGAGACGCGTTCGGTGGCGGTGAGAGGTGGTAGAAGAGACAGAGCAAGACCGTTTATATCGTCGGAGCGAATAAGTCCGAACGAACTGCGTGGTCACCATGGGCATATATAGACAAGGACGAGACGGAGAGGGCTTTCAACCAGCGCCGGGAACCTCTCGTGGCCGGTGTTGACCCGTGCCATTGCGTGGTTGGGCCTCTCACATCCAAAGGCAATCTTGAGGGCTTGAACCTTTGGGAGTCCATCGAGAAAGGAGAAAAGAGCGAGAGGCGCAAGGATCGCCTTGCACTCAGCACCATGCTGCGTGGTGTACCGCAGGAGATGCACTCGCTGTTGCTTAACAAGAAAACAGTGAAAGAAGCTTGGGAAGCAATCAAGACAATGCGCCTCGGGGCAGATCGGGTGAAGGAGGTGAACCACGTAAGCTCTTGGCCGAAGTTTGAGTCGATCGCCACTCGAACGTATCGTGAAAAAGTTCCTCCGTGTCGCGCCATCGAGGACTTTGCCATCGGATCACCAAGCTTGTTACCGATCTTCGTGGTCTAGGAGAAGAGAGCGCCACGGATGAACGTGATCGTGAAAAAGTTCCTCCGTGTCATGCCATCGGGCGTATGGGTAGGTAGTTGTGAGCATCGAGATGTTCAAAGATCTGAAGAAATTGACCATTGAAGATCCGATCGGCCATCCGAGGGCGGTCGAGGAAAGGATGGAGCCGATTGTGGAGCAAGTCACGGAGAAGGCCGGAAACTCCTCTTTGATGAAGAAGAATGGGCGGCTAAGAATAAGAGCTGCATGGTGTCCGGATCATCCACCTCGAAGAAGGGAGGAGGGGAAGACGGGCACCCGATTCAAGAAGGAGAAGCACCGAAGCCGCGCGGGCAAAGATGCCGGGCGGTGACCCTCGCGGATAATCGAGACAATGGACTCACGCCCATGGGGACACCACGCCGGAAGGGAACGTGTCGCCGGTGCGCATATATGGGCACTTTGGTTTCGAGTGCAAGAAAAAGCAAAAGAAGCAAGAAAGACAAGAGGTTGCTCATCATGCCAACACAGATGGGGAGAACGGAGCACCGTTGGTGGCCCGTGTTTGCAATCCGCACGGCCAATCGAACAAGGCATGGTGTGTTCCTAAATCAAACACGTGTCTTCCGCCGAGTATGAAGCCGGAAGCTGGGTGCTCGACATCGGAGCCACGAATCATATGGACCGGGCCGTCGGGACTCTTTGGCATCTCTCGATGAGACGGTGAAGGGAGCGGTGAGGTTTGGAGATGGTTCCAAGGTTGAGATCTGTGGAGTCGGTGCGGTCACGATTGTTGGGAAGAATCAAGTCCACCGTGTGCTCACCAAGGTATACTATATCCCCTCACTGCGTTGTAACATTGTGAGTCTTGGCCAGTTGGAGGAAGCAGACTGCCGAGTAGAGATCGATCATGGCGTGATGACAGTGTTTGAGCGTTCCAATGGTGTCCTGAGTGTTCTGGTAAGAGCTGAGAGGAAGGATCGCCTCTACACGTTGAAGCTCAACCTCACCTGCACCTGTATGTCTATTGTCAAAGATGGATGAGGCTTCGTGGCTGTGGCACGCCCGCTATGGTCACTTGAACTTCCGGTCGCTTCGGGACTTGGGAGTGAAGAAGATGGTGGAAGGGCTTCCACTGATTCAACGAGGACAGCAAGTATGCGATGGATGTGCACTTGGCAAACACCACCGCACCCCGTTTCCTCGTGCCTCGGCATATCGTGCAGATGAGAAGCTGGAGTTGGTTCATGGAGATCTGTGTGGCCCAATTACACCGGCCACACCAGGAGGCAGGCAGTACTTCTTGTTGCTCGTCGATGACAAAAGCAGATACATGTGGGTAGATTTGCTAAAGTCAAAAGATCAGGCGTTCGAGAGCTTCAAGAAACTGATGAAGGCAGCCGAGTCTGAATGTGGGAGAAAACTGAAAGCATTCAGGACTGATAGAGGCGGAGAATTCAACTCGGGGGTGTTCACGATCTATATTGCAATGAGCATGGGATCAAGAGGAATACTAATCGCATCATTCACTCAACAACAAAACGGGGTAGTCGAGCGAAGAAACCAATCGGTGGTAGAGATGGCTCGGTGTTTACTGAAAAGCATGCAGGTACCCGGGAGGTTTTGGGGAGAAGCAGTAGTAACGGCAGTATATCTGTTGAATCGGGCACCCACGAAGAGCTTGGATGGTATGACTCCGTTTAAGGCTTGGTTTGGCAAAAGACACGAGTACAACATCTTAAATGACGTTCGGTGCGGTGCTATGCAAAACGGGTTGGTCCGGGCATCACGGTTGTCATCGCATCGATTGCTCGGGATATTTTTTAGCTATGAGCCAGGAACAAAAGCCTACCGAGTGTTTGATCCAGCTAGCAAACGCTTAATGATCTCCAGAGATGTGATCTTTGATGAGAAGAGGAGCTGGAGTTGGGGGGGGTGAGTGGAACAGCAACGGCTGAAACAGGAGAAGACACAGCGCCAACGTTCACTTATCCTGACAAGCTTGACGATGTTATCGTAGCTGGTCCGACAACGTAAGATTCAGCGGCTGATTCGTAAAATTCAGTCGGTTCGATTCATCGGTTCGGCGATTCGCCTATTCCATCAACTCCATCTCACCCGGGTGGTGGTAGTGCATCATCACCAACAACAAGACAGCCTAGAGGCAATTTGATTCAGTGGGCAACCCCGCCCACGGGAGGCTCTGAAGATTCAGAGGGAGCACCATTAAGGTATCGTCTGTTGCCAAACTTATTGGACTGAACCAAGCCGCAAGTTTGGAGTCTGATGGTGTATGCCTAGTAGCTGCTGATGAACCAAGCTCAGTTGAGGAAGCTCTTACATAGAATTGTTGGAGAAGAGCAATGCAGGAGGAGATGCAGGCAATAGAAGAAAACAAAACATGGGAAGTGAGCACACTTCCAAGAAATCAGAAGGCCATCGGCCTCAAGTGGGTGTTCAAGGTTAAAAAGGATCTCGAGGGCAACATAGTGAAGCACAAAGCTCGTTTAGTAGCAAAGGGCTACGCCAAGCAGTTCAAGGTGTGGACTTCGAGGAGGTGTTTGCACCAAAGTGGCCGTAATAGAAACGGTGAGGGTCTTTGTTGGCTTTGGCAGCTCAAGGCGGTTGGGAAGTTCACCACATGGACGTCAAGTCTGCATTTTTGAATGGTGACCTATCTGAAATTGTCTATGTGAAGCAACCTCCGGGTTTCGTGGTTGGGACTGGTGACAAAGTCTTGAAGCTCAGAAAGGCCCTGTATGGGCTAAGACAGGCACCGAGAGCCTGGAATGAGAAGCTTGATCAGGTGCTGTTGGCCCTTGGGTTTGTGAAAAGTAAAATGGACCATGCTCTATACAGAAGAAGCAGCAGTCAGTCCTTTCTTGTTGTAGGAGTTTATGTTGATGACTTAATCATCTCTGGACCCTCCAAGGGTGACATCGACGTGTTCAAGGATGAGATGATGACAAGATTCAAGATGAGTGATCTGGGTCTCCTCAGTTATTATCTGGGAATTGAGGTAAAGCAAGATGGAGAACGGATCATGATCAGTCAAAGTTCCTATGCTAAGAAGATTCTGGAGAATGCCAAGATGGCAGGATGTAATCCTTGTGATATGCCTATGGAACAAAGACTGAAATTGATTAAAAGCAAGGAAGGTGAAGCTGTTAAGGTGACAGAGTATAGAAGCATAATTGGGAGTCTTCGGTATATTGTAAACACCAGGCCGGACATAGCATTTGCAGTCGGGGTGGTGAGCAGATTTATGGAAGCTCCTGGTAATCAACATTGGGTTGCTGTCAAACATATCTTGAGATACCTGAAGGGCACCAGTAGCTATGGATGCAAGTATGTCAAAGGTGCTGAGCTGAAACCGTTGTTGCTTGGCTTCAGTGACAGTGACTTTGCAGGTGATGACGAGGACAGGAAGAGCACTACAGGAGTAGTGTATTTCCTCGGTGGCAACATGGTTACTTGGGCATCGCACAAGCAGAGAATTGTGGCGTTGTCATCGTGTGAAGCTGAGTATGTGGCAGCAGCAGCAGCGGCCTGTCAAGGAGTATGGCTAAGTCGACTCATTGCTGACATGTTGGGAGTGAAAGAGGCACCAGTGAAGCTGTTGATGGACAATATGTCCGCGATCGCGCTGAGCAAGAATCCCGTGCACCATGACAGAAGCAAACATATTGATACGAGGTATCATTTTCTCCGTTAGTGCATCGAAGAAGGAAAGGTGGAGGTGGATCATGTTGGCACAGCGGAGCAGCTGGTTGATATCTTCACGAAGTCGCCGGGCGGGTTCGGTTCATTGAACTAAGGAGTGCTCTTGGTGTCGTGAGCGTGCAACAGAATTAGGGGGTGATTTTTTAGTTAATCTGTTGCGTTTAAATGTAATCTTTCATTCTAGTTAGTTAGCATTGGAGATAGTTGGAGGGAGATATGATCGGTGACATGCCTGATCGTATACTACCGGAGTCAGAGTTTGATCGCGTCGTGACGTGCCTCGGGCGCATGAGGCGTGAGCGCCACGGAGAATGGCGGCACGCACCAGCGGCACGGGCGCGGAGTCTCAGAACAATGGAGTCTATAAATAAAGAAGTCAAGGGTCGTAACAAGCTGCGAGATTTGCAGCAACATATCGTTGTTCTCTTGTGCATTGTTCATCTTCCAGTTTACATCCACTCGCCGGGGTTCGCGGGCCACCACGACGCCGCTCGGGCGCCGACGTTCCAGCGCCAGCGTTTCGGCGTGAACTCGACGTTCTCGTTCCAACATGCAGGACGCGTAGTGAATAATTACCCTTTAATTTATTACCCGGCCATCCACTGTTTGACCTACCGCTACATATAAATTGGGGCAACATCCACGGATTCAGCTACAATGTATACAGCTCTACAAATGCACACACGCACACATAAAAGAGCATGAGTTATTAATTGAGTGTGTGCGGGCAATGCCGAGCACTGCATGGAAGTATATATGTACAACCTAGAGACACGTATGCCCATGATCCATGACTGTCGATCATCAAGTAACCATTGTAGGATTTTGAGTGCGTGCGGGCAGTGCTGACCAATGAAGTAAGCACGAAGGCAAAGCTCCCAAAAACATGAACTACATAAGCTCATCTTTCCGAGGTGAAACTCAAGCTGAAACTCTTGAGGTATCTCATTCCTTGTGGAAATGGAAACCTCACCAATTGTGACCATCGATTTTGTACATACTTCCGTTCTACTCAGGATACTCATCAACCTCGTCACTTTTATTATATCGAAGCCATTCCCCTACCGTGGGATGGCTGAATATATAATGTTGTTCTGGATATTGCCTCGCTTGTAGGTTTATAGTCTCACGTCCTAAATTGAGCATTTAGGCAATCATGGCTTCACCCACCATGTAGCACATGTGTACTAGCTACGTAGTAGAAATTGGCAAGCCCTGCAAAAAAATTGCTGTTTTATTTTTGTGGCAAAAAGATGACTAGGAAACTACAAACTATATTTTGGTTTTATATCTGCATTCAAATGTTTTTGGTTGCCTTGTCTAGATGATTACCTGAGTTTGCTCTACTACAGTTAATGGTGTCTGCCTTGCAAGAAGTAGCCTTTCATTAGTATACGGGACACTGAGGCGGCAGCTGCCTTGTTGTACACAGCGCAGGTAAGTGCAGCATGTTGGGAGCCCCATGCATTAGTCGCCGTCATGCACAGCGGCTCACTGATGGTCCATATGGATTCCCAACCCCCGGCCTTCTCTACCTTGGCAGGGTTAGAGTCGATGTCGGCCTGTCGTTCCTTGAGGTACCCAACCTTCTCCTGGATGCAACCGCAACCACCTCCTAATCATGGATCTGGTGGATTTCGTGTCTCGGAGGGGGTGACAAGGAGGAGCGAGTTCAGGGTCGGAGGGGCCTCAGGGTCTTCCATCTTCTTGGTTAACAATGGGAATCTTGAAATTCAGACTCTACTCAAACTAGTGACATTGTCCCACAAAACTTATTAGTTGCAAATGTCTCCAATCGAATGCCTTCCTTGCTCTATCTATGGTGACATGGAAGAGCATATGTACGGGAAGCTGCCCATTGGATTCTATGATCGTCCTATACATGTAGTGTTATAATTGGATAACTGTAACAAATATGGGTAGAATTTGTGCTTATTTAAATAATTTTGAAACTAGCAATATATGTTGATAAATTTGAAGCACGTTTGAGGTGTGGATGAGTACTAGCTTTGAATGTCTAGAGCAAGCAAGCATGTAACATGAACTTGCTAAACCAACAAAGAATGTAACAGTAATTCGACTCCTACTCCGGTTTCCAATTTTCTACATGTGCTTGTACCAATTTCATATGCCTAGTTCATACTTCAAACTATACAAACCAAGAAATTCAGTTCCTCATCTTAATAATTAGCCTCGTGGACCACAGTAGCAAAATGGCACAATGTTTTTTGGACCCACGGGTGAAGGGAGCCTTGTGAAGACATATTGGTTACGTAACTGAAAGACCATCCCAGCGATGTGAAGAACACTAACATGGCGGTTCCGTTCTAACCTTGGCGGTTGGCTTATGGCAATGTGTTGATGGTCCCACATGCAGTCTCCATATCATCTGATCGAGCTTTACATTTTTTTATTTGATTTCATGACCAATAGTGCTTTGGCACACGAAGGAAGTGCAGAGGATCACAAACACTTGAATGACTTAAGGCCACCCTTGCATGAAACACTCAAGCTAAATCTCCTGATGAGTCTCATTCCCAGATGAAGCGGAAACATCACCGATATGGTCACCAGTGATTTCTTGCATACTTCGATGCTAATAAGCATGCTCATAAACCTCCTCACTCTTATATCCCTGTTACTCCCATAAAATAGGAGGGCAGAATGTTGCTTTGCATGTTGCCTCTGTTGTAGCTTTATAAGCTCATGTAACATCCTAAATGAGCTTTTATAAGGCTACCAGTGCTTCACCCACCACTGAGCCATCCATGCTAGACTCCATGTGGATCTCTCTCTAAGTTGTAAGTCACGTAGGTCAAGGACTCCATGTCAATCTCCATCACGACATTTGCCGTATATATGACTATCTCTTGTCTATATGACTAGTGGTAATGCACGTGCGACACGCACGTGTTTATTGCTAGACTGGTGACATCCTATTATATATATTAGTTTCACTTTTTTGAAAAGGCTTTATGTTAGTTTCAATAATTATTAATTGTACCATCAAATTCATGGCCAGACTTTGACAAATCCAAATTCTAAGATTATTTAGATACATATACTGTTTTTACTAATAAGTCTATGAACTGGTAATGCGATATTAAAATCGCAAAGAAATAATAAATTTGAATGGACTTCATTAAAATATAATATGGATAAGAAAAACATTAATATAAATAACAAACATATAGAGGGGCATACATTGCTTAATTTACATGTTGAACCATTTGCATTAGTAGGAGATATGTACTCCTTGTTTTTTGAAACGAATCTGGTCCAAGAACTACTGATTATATTAAAAACAAGATGTGGGCACAATGATGAGCCTAAAATGAAAAATAAAACAACTATGTCTTCTAGTCTAATAATTTAATAGGTTTCAGGTTATACATATTGGTTACATAAAAAGGAGTGCAGTTATAAGTGCAAAACGCATTTGCATCATCTCAGGAAAATTTATTCATTGGTCTTTGTTATGAAAAAAAAGACGGTGTGAAGAAACTCATTAGATTAATTTATTACTATCCACCACTTCAATGTTGCTCTACATGACAGTCTAAATTATTGCTTTGGCACCTCATGGGATTAACAAATTGTTATCTTCATCGGTATCCATTCGTACCTCATGGAGATAACATGGTATTTTAGTGAAAGCTGTGTGCATTTAATGTGTAGTGTATTTTAATTTACAAATCTGTCCACATGCACATTAGACATCTTTATCTCAATATATAGCAGTCTAGCAAACAACCAACTCTATAGCTCTCTATACACAACAAAATGCAAACTCGTTTGGTTCATCTTCTCTATACCTTATATGTCTCGGTCAAGATGAATTTGGTTGAAAAACAATTACAATACTAACTTGCCTCGAGTTATTCTCTTTTTGTCTCGTCAGGTTAATGTTGTATAAGTACTTTTCAGAAAATACAGAACCATTCTAATGGAGAAGATAAAATGTCCAGGCTGTTGTTTATTTCGACAAGAAATCGCAAGCAATACTTTCACTCGGAAACCTAAGCCAACCAATCATCAAAAACATGTATAAAAATAAATCCTTTTCAGCTGTTGACCTTGTGTTGGACTTGAGAACCACACGTAGGCATTTTAATTTTAAAACAGACAATGATAAAGAACAATATGATAATTGTGACCGTAAATAGAATATAAGGTCAGTAGAAAAAGGAATACAGAAAATTGGCCTCAAATAATCTTTGAAGTATGACAACCAACTATAAATATAAGAAACTCTTCCTATAATGCAGGATCACGGCTGCAACAAAATTGGCCTTTAGACAAACCCGACGCCTCTGCGTTGCTTTTTCACGATTTTTAATCTGAGCTTCATCCAATTTGGATGCATCACCCTCAGCTTTCAGACGGGCCAAATGACTTGGTGATACTCACGATTTTTAGTTGTAATAGGCATTGTTGTATCTTTTGAAGAAAAAACTCATATAATACTCGGTTCTTTTCATAAATTTTTTCATTGTTCTTTAGTAGCTCATTTATAGTATAGAAGTGTAAAAACTCACTGCGCTAGTCACAAAAAAGGTTGTCGACTTATATTTATGTAATCACCTAATATCCATTAGAACAAGTCTAATCTCATTAAATACTTTAGGTGACAAAATAATTTCTTACTCAACACTGATTTTAAAATAATTAGTGGCACATACACAAAATCAATTTGTGCTTTTCTTTTCATTTCATTGAGCTTTATATAGAACATGTGCGCCTTTGGCATTAACATCTATTTCGTTAACACATCAGATGCAAATTTAAATAAGATCAATCACATTAATATGTATCAGTCACATTTTTCAAAAGTTAAAAAATAATGTGTGCCTATTATAAGATATATTACAATATCAATGAATTCTACTGTAACCAACATAATTTCTTCATTCCACCTCATTTAGACTCATACACTAAAGTTGCTATAAAATAGGTTATATGTGATATTACAAATTATTGAGGTACTATTTCCTCCATCTCCTACTTCTCACATCCCCTTAAGACTTCAAAATATAGGTGTCTAAATAAAAGATTTCCTGCAGTTTTAGTAATCAGGCACTTCGATCAGACAGGTAGAATATAGGACCGATTAATCATGAACATAACGAATCGAACAAAGAAATAGCATGCCTAGTGAAGCAAGCACCTGGTCTCAGGGCGACCTTTGCCGACAGTGCCGCAGCAGCGCATCGTCGAGGGCATCTAGGAACCGTCGTTTCTTACTCGGTGCTTCAATCTAGCAAACACGGCCGCCAGACGGACCTGAAGATGCAAGTTTTATGCTGAGATGCAAACAAGGCCAAGATTTATGTGTATGTATGAATGAACGTACTGAATTGAATGTGCACAATGCATCTGCATACAAACTACATGCACGTACGGAATTGAATTGCACATTGCATCTGCATACAAACCAGCAAGAGGCGGCCAAGCTCGTTGTCGGTACTGCTCCTCCACACGGTCGTCGGTGAACACGGACTTGCGCCAGATTGTAGCCACGGCTACCTTGGTTTCTCTGATGGCTGCCGGAGTGACGGCCTTGAAGCAGTTCGCCGGTGTCACCCCTTTCTCTCCCGGTGGCAACGTCGTCCCGGAACACCTGCCACCTCGTTTCGATTGTGGCTGTAGGCGTAGAAGGTCGCGCATCCTCTTCAGGCCGTTCTCGATCTCTCTGGGGACGGCCGGAGGGAGTTGGCCTCGGTGACGAGCCAACCACCGTGCACGCCTGGACGTACAGGGATAACTGATTACGAGGCCGCCACCGCCGCCGGGCTCTGCTGGGACGACGACCCTCGTGGTTGCTTCTTGGCTGTAGGCGTCGAGGTCGCGCGCCCCTCTTCACGGTCGTGTTCAGATTGGTGCCGCCGCGCCGTCGAAGAGCCGCGACGGGCGAAGGAAGATGGGATCGCGGGCGGTGGTCGTGGGTAGGCGCAGGCGGTAGGCAATCGCCGGCCGGGCTGAAAAGTGAAACACAAAAGATTCAACGCAGGGGCACACAAATCAACGGGCGACGGGCGCGTTCTTTGCGGCGTTTGGAGTTCTAGCGTGAGCGCCGAGCAGTCCAAGAAGCGGCGCCCACGGGCGCTGTTTCCGACGGGCGTGTGGCGGAAGCCCGATGGGTGGCGAGCGAAGCGGAAAGGGCGACGGGCAATGGGTATGGTTCTACCGGGCGGAGACGAACTGTGAGGCAGGCGAGCGTGGCGGAGGGTTCCATGGGGAAGGGGAAGGATCTCGCGACGTATCGGGGTATCGCGACGCCGCTTCGAGGCGCTGTTGTTGTCAAGGTTAGCGCCGTACATGGAAGAAGCGAAACACCCTGTAGCCTCAGGTCGGTCCCTATTTGAGGACCGTTGGATGAGAAATCTAGATAGATCGAACGGCTGAGATGAAGACACGTGCCATCAAATTCCTTCGCTCTTTTATAGTATAGATATAGAATAGAATAGTGCAAGGCTGGGCCATTTCTTTTCTGCATCCGATGGAACTCCAAAAACTGATCTCTCTCGGCTCTAGCCACCATCATGTCAGCAGAGATGCAGCCACGGCAAGTGAGCTTGGGACCAAGCGATGACTGCCCCAGCACACGCGCAAGCTTTGGTGCAAATTATGATACTACTTGAACAGATTGTGGCTCGTGGGTGCTGCGCCTGAATGTAGACTTAGTAGTGCTAGTGTGCTGCGAGCTTTCAATTCTGTGAGCTGACTCTGAAATAGAACGGTAAATCGGTGATGAGCACAGGAATTGAGCTGAACACTCTGTTTCACTTAGCTGAGACCGAGAGTGGCACAGAGGGTTTCACTTGCCAACAAATGGACAGGAGAAGCTTGTGTAGCCTCGTACGTTATCCTTTCGATAATTCGATGGATCATTTCATGCTAATTAAATAATTAAATGGACAGCCTCATATGTATGGCAAAGTTTTCTGGATGCGCCAGCTGTGTAGCTGGAGGCTCAACTGGACATTTGAACGTAATATAAATGTCTATACATATGAACGTACATGGCATCCGGTTCTGGGCATACACGAGTGGTCGACGGCATGCATGCATGGATGACGGACTTGCTAACCTTTCCAAAAAACAAACGTGACCAGAAGGAACGCTATGCATTAGCGCATTGTACTTCCTATTTTTCTTTGTTATTCTTCTCAATAGCGTAGTACAAATATAAAGAGTTAAATGCATCAGTGGTCCATGAACTTGTAAGCGTGTGCCAGATAGGTCCATGAACTTGCAAAATGCACATTTGGGTCCCAAAACTTGTCAACTGGTGCACTACAGGTCCATGCCAGCCATGTGGGCAATTTTTTGATGATGTGGCATGCTAGGGTGGCATGCATTTTTCATTTAAACCCACCAACTTATTTTTCTTTTAAAAACAGACCCTTACTCTCATGGCCAGATTGCAATAAACTGATCGATGAGGACGGTCGATCGAATTGGTCTGATTCTACCAATTAGTAGGTGAAGCCAGGTATGAAATATTATCCATTATCTAAAAAAAGAGGGGGAATTGACTGTTATTGTTAAGTTTAAGACAGACTGGATGTATTAAAGACACGTATGTACCTTATCATAAATTAAACAACAACAAAAACATAACAAATTGCCATGCCAGAATCTTAAATATAACAAAAATCCAACAAGTTGAGGTAGATAAAATTATATTAAATTGCCATGCCAGATTCTTATATAAATTAAGGGGTACGCAAGATTACAAACCTGCTTTAACTGAAAGCATCTAACCAAAAGCAGATGGATGAGCAGAGGTCCTTCGTAAATCTAGTCGACTGCAAAATATATTGATTTTTTAAATTTACAGGCCTCCTGGAAAGAGTTGGGTCTCTACGTTGAAAGACCTTTCAATTTTGGAGTTTGCATTGGTGTCCGAAGCCGCAATCAGGTAGGCTTCCATGAATCAATCCAGTGCATGCACATCATGATCCTTCAGTTGTCTTTCTCGTAGAGGAAGAGAGGTGTCCCAAGAAAAATCATCGAGGCTTTCTCCCACAATTAATTTTAGGGTAGAGATGGAAGCTCTAGCAAATGAATGAAGTCTTGGATACTGAGCAGATATTACCGAAGTCTGAGCACAAATCATCCCCAAAGGAAACTTGGAGCCTGACCTCCAGTGTGCCACATCTCTGTACATGGTGCTTAGACGCAACACAATGTGCCAGTGTAGTTGTGTCCCCTCCAGAGGCACCCATTTGCGGTGTAGGAGAGCAACCGTACTCCTGATGCATCCCATCCCTATTACTCCGTAATAGACTTTCTTCAATGGTGGCCATTGAATTCCTGGCTAGGACACTCTTGTATGTATGCTCCTATACTTTTCTTGTGTGTTTCTACTTTGCACCGGGCAGGTATTTATAAAGTGTTGACCTTGAGGACGTGTAAAGGCCAAAAGGCCCTCGAATATTCCTACAATATGTTTGGTTGCCATACCTGCCTTCACGGTCTATAAATAGGATGGACTTGTATATGATTTGACATCTAAAAATATAGAACTCTTATTTCCAATGTCTCGTTTTACTTGTTAAGCCCGCACTACTGAATAATCGTTTTACTTGTTTCACTTAGCTGAGACCTAGTGGCGCAGAAAGTTTCACTTGCCAACAAACAGAAGCCACAGTGGATCGTTTAGCCTCGTTTAGCATTGCGCCATGCAGGAGAAGCTTGTTTAGCCTCGTTATCCTTTCGATGGATCGTTTTCATGCTAATGAAATCATTAAATGGACGGCCTCATATATATGGCAAAGATTTCTGGGGATGCGCCAAGCTGTACTGGCCTCCAGCGGAATCAACTAATGTATAAAATCCACAGAAAGACGTAATATAAACGTCATTTGAAAGAACATGGCATCTGGTTCTGGACATACACGAGCGGTCGAGTGCATGCATGGTTGACGACTTGCTAACCTCTCAAAAAAAAAAACAAATGCGACCATAAGGAACACTATGCTAATCAAATGAGTATTTACTCTGGCGGTTCATAGCCTTAGGCCCAGATATATTTTTTTCTACTGATGCCTTGCCCTTGTGAACCCTTCGCCCAAAAACATCAACACAATCAGGAAATATGTGAATCAAATCAACTCTGGACCAGGGTGATTCGGATGACCGTAATCAAGTCATGCATGACAGTTCTGTGCTCGGCCCTGG
The DNA here is from genome assembly GCA_015847255.1 of Hyparrhenia diplandra. Classification (NCBI taxonomy): domain Eukaryota; kingdom Viridiplantae; phylum Streptophyta; class Magnoliopsida; order Poales; family Poaceae; genus Hyparrhenia; species Hyparrhenia diplandra. Next base: position 312,764 of record JADLZK010001918.1, read on the forward strand.
TTGAATGGTGGAACCCGAATTGTAATCTGGAAGGGCCACCCGACACTGATGTGTGGGACAAAGCACTGATCACCTTGTACAAACATAATGGTCTTCAGTTGCTTATAGAAATCTTTGACATTCTCTTCCCTGTATCCCTGTCACAACCCTTGGCCCTAGGCGATCGCCGGCGACGTGAGAAGCACACAAGAGGAGACCTAGATTGCGAGGAAGCGGGCAGGGTAAACCCCACTGGCTTGGCTTCGAATGTTTCTTTCTCAATGAACGATGTCCCTCCCTCGGTTCAGGCCTGAGAAGTACCTTATTACAACCTGCCCGCTAGGGCCCACTTGTCATCGACATCAATCGAAAACACAAATTACATACTCGCGGCGATACTCCTCAGCTGATTCACGCTCAAGCTGTGTCTGCCTTCGTGACATTCCCGTCGATGTACAACTCCCAACGTATCCCATCCCCACTAAAAAAAGGATTGGCTGGGGTTGCCATTGCCACTAAATTCCCATTGACTTTCTATATTCTCCTCATCAACACCTTTGTTAATTGGGATACTATTATCTCTGTTGAACCAGAAAGCAACTGATTTCACGTACACCCCCTTCCAAGAGTGTGCAGCCAGCTATCTGTATATATAGGCGCAGGAAGGCATTATGCTGTGAATACAGGGTGTCATTTATCCAACAGGCCACTACGTAGGTTACACTCAGAGAACTTTTTGCATATATATGAAGCACGTTGGAAGAATGGTCACTATATAACCTCCAGCTGCTGCGAGAATTTTTTCCATTTTAGTCCTTCTTGAAAACTTATTTTATCGATAGATTCTTGACAAAACCTTTTCTAGAAATAGGCCAAAACTCGGCGTACAGTAATTCCACGCCGAGGGTACACGGCTCGGCGTGCTAAGATTCACGTTAAAATGACCACGTAAGCGCCAGCATGTCCATGCGGCTGGCACCTCGGCGTTTAGTCAATTAACGCTAAGACTAGCCATGTCGGCGTTTGGTCAATTAGCGCCGAGGTGCAGTGTACAAGCTAACAGCTGAACCGAAGTGTATGTACTTCAGTTCTTGTCCATTTAAAATTTTGTGAGCATCCACAAAAATAAATATAACTCGCCAGATTTTGTACCGAGCGTCGTACAATAAGCGCTCGGTAAATTGGTGCACGTTGGAAGAATGATCACTATATAACCTCGAGCTGCTGCATCTACATTTTTGACAGAGGAAGTATTATAGAACTAAGAAGACGTGAGAATATGTGTATGGTACCCGAATACATGAAGGGCTGCTAAATACTAGTTCTTAGCCTGACTTAAAGTTCTGTAAAAATTGGAAGAATTTTGAATTTTAAATACCACCAATAAAAGTTAGTTGTGTTTTTTTTAAAAAAATGCTAGGGGCAGAAATGTTTTTAAGATTTCTATACTAGGAGATTACTGAAGGTTATTTGCATAAATCACCTAAGTGCATGATTTTTGAGGAAAAAATCATCTAAGTGCACGATTAGATGCAAATTTATGGGATTTCATTATTTAGTTTTGTGTTTATTATCATTATCATTGATCAACTCTATGAAGTGATAGGCACTACACGTCCCTCACCCAGTAGGTGTCACTAATGACTGACAAACAAGTAGTTCGTATCCTCATTTTTTTAGTACAACGTGATGTGATTAAAATGAATACCGTTACTTTTAGAGCTACGATGGGATTCTCATCCACCTCTACATCCAATCTATTATTAATAAAAATTAACATATGTAAAATGAAATAAAATTTCAAAAAAACCACTGCCATGCACACCTCCTTGGTGCCTACCACTGTGGCTCTGGCAGGCACCCCTCAGAGACCCACCAGCGTCGTGGAATCCCCACCTCCAAGATTGGCATTGAACCTTTCAAGGATGCCAGTACAAAGGATACTGTCAAAGAATCACCGCATCAATGTGTAGGCAAACAGGTACGCTACGCACTAGCATATCTACCACGTTCCATCAAAATAACAGGCAGTGGAGGATTAACGATATCATGACCACTACACACGCAGCACAGTGGAAGAAAAGAGAGTGGATGTAGAAGTAGCAGTACATCCTCGAGTACCAGCAGTAAAGAAACATTCGTGCAAGCTTTCTTGCATGATTATGGAACCCAAATTCCAGGCATCAATTTTCAACAAAGACAATGTGAGCACAATGCTAGCACGTCGGGTAGAACGGCGACTCGATCTTTAACTGCTGATGCATCCCATCCCTATTACACATCCCTTCTGTGGTTGCCATTGAATTCCTAGTGTCAGCCCGTCATAATCGTCACACACTCTGGTTTCAGACTAGCCAAATTCTACATGTGGTGTCTGAATTATAATTTATCTTGTGTGTTTCAACATTGCACCAAGATGCAAAATGGTGCACAGCTATATGATGCTGTCCTCGAAATGCTGCTGCTATATATGGAGTGTTACCTTTGAGGTCGTGTATAGGCCAAAAGGCCCTCGAGTATTCCAGGAATACCATTATTAGGTCGAGGCATGATGTAGTTTAGACAATGGGTGTTTAATTGTCACACCAAACGAGACTACAAATAAGATAGCATTGCATATGATTTCCCATCCGAGGAAATAAGACCTTTCTTTGCAATGTCTCGTTTTACTTGTTAGCCCCCATGCTACTGAACTGTCAATATTTAAATCATGTAGTCTCCAACTCCCTTCAGAAAGTCATGCGAGATTTGTAATTTGAAGGTCATGCGAGACTTCACATGGGTTTGACTTCACATGAGAATGGCCAAGTAGGTGAAGAACACTATGAAGTGAAAGGGACCACATCTATTATCCACTGATTAAAACAGATAATCTGACCCTAATCTTATGTTATAGTAAAGTGTGACGAGATAGGTTAAAAATGGATACCATCACTTTTGTTGTGTCAAAAGTGACGGATCGAATGCACTAAATACATAACTTGCTGATGTTTGCAGAATGCCTGACACTTGGCAAAGCCTCCTTTGCTGTGCGCGGCTCTCGGCAAAGCCTGTGCAACAATGTTGTCTCCAGTAGTGATTGTTCTAGCAAATTTAGCATTGACATGTCGTTGGGGGCATTTGTAACTATTACTAGCCTGGTTGTCGCACCCTGGATGCGATTACTCATATTAATTATGTACCTGAATCCTCAACTGCTGAAATTATTTCATTGTCCTCTCTTTTCCAAATAAGAGAACTATGTACGCTGATTAATTTCAGGGGAAACTACAAAAAAAAAAAAAGATACGAAACCAATGATCAATAGATCATGCTGGCAACTAGTACAATTTTTTTAGAGTCAAGGGAGGGATTTTCCAGTTGTTTGTTTTATATTTCGCCCATAAATGGCCTGTGAGAGAGTAGATATTACATCTCGCCAGTTACCATAGTCGAAGTGGACATAAGAAGTTGTACATAGAATTTTTTTATTTTCCTCCTTCGAGACACCGTTCTTCCTCAATCCGCTGTTGCCGTAAGCTCATCTTGGATGATCAACGCACGTACGCACACAAGGCACGGGTCTACTAGCACTGACAGTGCCACGGAGGTGAGGCAGCTGCTGCATATTGAGCAGGGGCTCGATCTTTAACTGCTGATGCATCCCATCCCAATTATTAGACAACTCTTTAGTCGTGTCCACTGAATTCCTAGTGCCAGCCAATCATACTCATAAACCTCTCCCGGTTTCAGACTACCCAATTCTATGTGTGGGGTCTGAATTATAGTTTTTGTTGTGTGTTTCCACTTTGCACCAAGAAGCAAAATGGTGCAGCTACATATTGCTGTCCTCGAAATGCTGCTGCAATATATGGAGTGTTACCCTTGAGGTCGTGTAAATGCAAAAACGCCCCCAGTATCATGTCACATGGTTTTAGTTTCCAACTCTCATCACAATACATGAAAATGTAAGAATGGCTAAGCGGGTGAACAACACTATAAAGTGATAGGCACCACCCCTATCATCCACTGGTTAAACAGAGGTGCAAGCCATTCCAAGGCCAAAACAGATGAATATATTACGAATACCACACTGCCCATGGCAGCATGATGAGTGAACATGCACCCGTTGCCTTGTTTGACTTGTACCAGGATGCAATTTACTCACATTATTTATGAACCTCAGTCCTCAATTGCAGAAATTATTTCATTGTTTTCTATTGTCAAACAAGGCAACTCTGTCCAAGGAGCAATTGCAACGGAAACTATAAACAGTAGGTAGACAAAGACGAAATGTAAGATGCACAGAAAAATGAATGATCGGCTTCACCGCATGGTGTGTTGATCGTTTTTTTCGCAATCACGTCTCTCCACCCCATCCGGTGACTCGCCGGCTCTTTCTGTCCTGGCTGCCGGTTCTCCAACGCTGCTCTCTGCCTGGCCACATGTGATAAACAGTGTAGCCGCGGGCACGACCTCAATCCTCCATGGCCAGACGCGGGCGCAAGCGCCGCCTCAAGTGCCACGGCCACCACAGGCTCAACCTCTCCTCATCCATGGCCGGCGCGATCTGAGACCAGGACGATGCCGCCCAAGATCCCGTGCTCTGTAGAGGTAGCCGCCAGGAGGATGGGGTGTTGTTGAAGGACGCTCCTGCCCTCCTCCTTCCCTAGCACTTCCTAGCCGTCCAGCCACTCAAAACCCTAGCCCAAATCCTCCAATTTCTTTGGGTGCAGATATCACGCGTGAGAAACAGTAGCTACACAAAGAGGAAATGGAAGATGCACGCTAGTGGTAAATGAATAACGACTGTAGTTGCTCTGTCAGAAGGCATAATCCCAGGTGTTCTGTGTTGACACCCTTTTGTTCCTTTTAATTCAATTGCTGCTGTAGGGGCCTCCCGGATCCATCAGATTAGTCAACAAATAATGTGAATCAAACCTCCACTAATCTGTGTGGAGCTCGAATTCAAATGAATCCTAGCAGCTAGAAGTCGTGCAATCAGAAATGTGCTCTGGCTAGACATATGACCAGGTTCGTAGAGGTAGGCCTGATTTCTTCCGCTGGCTGGATAAGGAAACCTTGCGGAGGGAAATGTCCACGTGTTCTAGCAGAGAACCATGGATATCGTGGTAGCGGTAATGTGTGGACAACGAATGGACGCTGATTGACTGCGCGTGAGAAAATGGTATTTGCCTGGGGCAGTGGATGGACATTTCTCATGTCAATGGGTGGGGTAAGCTTTTCCGCAAGCCATGTCTCAAGCTCCTGATGTATCACATTCCTAGCTGCAAACTGAACAGTAGTTGCCAAAATACATGTCACGGATTTGTGTTCCCTTGGCATATATATAGCTTTATTTATATAGGGCGCATGTCTTACATTGAGCATCCATATTTTCATTGTTTCAACCACCTAATAAGTACATTTATTCAGAGCACATCACACGTGGAATCCTAGCTATATATATAAAACATTGGCATGTCTGGAACGAATTGTTTATTGCATCCATGGCACTTTGGTAACACATAATGAGGAGAACATAGTGTTGGCACAAAACGTGGCCACACCCAAAGCACTAGAATGCATAGATCACAAAATAGAGAACCTTGTGATGCAGCCTGTGTGACAACCGACCCAGTTTGAAATTTGGCTCACAGTGGTCGTGGTTCATGTGCATGTTAATGAGATGTTGTGGAGGGTTTAGTCACACATTGGTTGTTTAGGCATCTTCCATTTCTTATGTTGTGGAGGTCACACGCAAAATTTTATTTACATTTTTTTATGTCCCAAAAATTATCCTATAGGTTCCGACACAGGTCTAAACGGGCTTCAAGCCTCACCATACACCGAGGACATGGCATGACAATCAACTCAGTGTTGACGTGGATTGGAAAACTTTCAACGTTGCCTATATATAGAGTGCCATCTGAAGGCCGAAAGGACTTTGAATATTCCTAGAATATAGTTGCTATTGTTATTAATAAGTGGAAAGTATGAGTATGGGCCTTCACCTAGTCGTAAGTGGAAAAGGATCTTGGCTACCAAGCTGCTAGTATAATGGTCATATATATTACCTTATGCGCATATATTTCTCGATGGGCAGACGACTAAAGAATTCACACTAGTTATAGCATCACTCAAATTCTGTAAAATTTGGAGCATTTTTAAATGACACAAATCTCACCAATAAAATTTGGTGGTGGTAATATTATTTTTGTAATGTCACCAACAAATGTCACCTGGAATACCAGTATCGCCTGAATCATCTTCTCGCCTAGGCCATATGTCAATCTGTGCAGGCACAAACTTGGGCCTGTAACTCATAGCGCATCATCTGATTGCATACAGCCACCAGGCCATGCACATTGTCAGGAGAAAGAGTGAGCTAGAATAACGAAAGCATCACAACAATAAATATGTCCTCCGTCATGGCACAACTTCTAAATCATGACCTTGGCCCTATTCGAATGGTAGCGGGGCATGTCCAACTGATTTGAATTTTATATTGCATAAAAATCACAAGTGCACATCATCCTTCCATGAAAATAGAAACAGAGGAGAGACCTTATTGCTTGCAGCAAGAACTGAATGTTAAGAACAAGCTCACAAAAATATCATGTTCACACCATCCTTCATTATGTTGAGGCTCCATATGGTCAGCAAATCAGTCGATACCTGGTGTGCAACTACCGGCCACTAGGATGCATTGGCCAAAACCGTCCTCTGCAGCAGCGTCTAATTCAGACTTAGGTACATTTGGGCGCTATATTGGTTGGAACAGATTGTGTGAGATTGTTGCGTACTCACATGGAACATCGTGTACAGCACATGCAGTAATCAGACAGCCGTAGCAAACGTGTAAGCGAAGGCAAGCCAAGCCAAGCCAAGATACACTAGGACTACTGTATCCCTTGGCAGCATGATCACAGAAGAAGCACCGGTTTGGCAGGGCTAGGAATCCTGTAAAGCCAACTTGCACAGCTTGAACTGTGGGTGGGAAAACAACTTGATCTTTATCTTCTGATGTATCCCATTCCTAGCTAATGTTAGCCCATCATACCGATCACACTCACTAGTTTCAGACTAGTCCATTCCATATGTGTGGTGTCAAAGTTTTAATTTCTGTGTAGTGTTTCCACTTTGACCAGGAAGCAAATGTGTTTTTGCTGCTCTCGAAATGGTGCAGCTATATACAGTGTTACCTCTGAGGCCGTGTAAATAAGGCCAAAAAGCCCTTGAATATTCCTATATATAATATAGCTGCTGAGTGGAGAGCATTATGTTGCTGGAGCTGGAGCCTTCTCTACCTTCAAATAGGATCGCATTCTGCATTATTTGACATCTGAGAAAATAAAAGCCTATTTTACAATGTCTCGTTTCACTTGTTATTCCCAAGCATGTTACTGAAAGAATTGGTTGGTATTTAAATGATAGGCTCGATAGGCTCAATAGCAGGGCGCCCTTTGATGTGGGTGGTGCGACACTTGTCATCCCAACACCATATTAACATGGGTTCCTTTCTGTACCTCATCACAGTTGATCGCATATTTGGTTTTTTTTTTTTTTTTTTTTTTGAACTGAACAGGATCTCTCCCTGTTTTTCATTTAAATGAAAGAACGGGTTTTGTACATAAAGTTACAGAGCTTCAAGCTCAAAGAAAAAGAAGAAACAAAGGTTACAAATAAGACTCTCTCTAGGCACTGATTTGCTGACGCTTCAAGTTCTTGGCTTTGATGCAAATCAAACCAAGTTCTTCTCTGAATAGAATCTTCCATCTTGCAAAATGATTGGTTAAAATCACATATTTGGTTCATTAGTAGTTCAATGGTAGATGGTAAGTCTACTAGTAACTAGGCAACGATACACACGCGGCATATATGAGAATCAATAAGCAATTGAACTGCACTATAGGCACCGCACCCATCATCCAGGAGTTAATGTGACTAATGATTGGTTAAAACTAGTTCACCAACCCGTGCTCCCGCACGGGTTAAAATCTTATGAGATAACTAAAAAGAATTACTTAAATTAGTTTTTAAAAAAATACTAAAATTTTGTTGAAAGATTAATTTGCTTAAACTATGATAAATCTAAGTTTTGATTCTTTTCCCAAAATTGAAAGCTTATTCATTATTTATATAGCTATTAGTTACAATGTTGATTATAGTCTACCGAATTGATGTCAAAATGTTTTTGTAAGAATTTTAGGATAATCTTACGTATTTCTACTATTTTCATGAATGCAAATAATCGTTTTTTTTTAGCAACATAGCTCAGATGCCTTTGGGTCACGCATGTGTGTGATGCCGACCGTGCCGACATCATGCCTCCTATTTTCACGTTCCAGGCATGCCCATCGTTGGTCGGAGTCTTTGGGCGATGAGTGACCTGTTCTTGCTGCGGTGCCTCTCGCGGTCCTGGTGACCCGTTCATGCCGTGGTGCCTATCGCGGTCTTGCACCATCTTGATTTTCTGGATGTTGAGCCCAACAACAATTCGTGAGGCCAAAAGTAATTTGACATTTGCCAACGTTCATGCTTCTGAGAAGGATGGTGAAGGTAGTAATAATCAGATTAGTATTCTCAGCCATCTTGGAAAATCAAGATATGACGTGAACCAATAAACTCTTATTTCTCGCCATTACATGATTTCTCAGCCATCTTGGAACATCGTGTACAGCACATGCAGGAATCAGACAGCCGTAACAGACATATGTAAGCCAAGCAATCCAAGATACTCTAGGACTAAGGTATCCCTTGGCAGCATGATGACAAGCACCGGTTTATGCGAGGACTCGGAATCCTGCAAAGCCAACATGCACAGCTTGAACTGCGTGTGGCACAACAACTTGATCTTTGTCTTCTGATGTATCCGCCCATTCCTAGTGTCAGCCCATCATACTCATCACATTCCCCATCATACAGATCACACTCACTAGTTTCAGACTAGTCCATTCCATATGTGTGGTGTCCAAATTCTAATTTCTGTATAATGTTTCCACATTGCATCAGGAAGCAAATGTATTTTTGCATGCTGCTCCCGAAATGGTTCAGCTATATATAGTGTAACCTCTGAGGCCGTGTAAATAGGCAAAAAAGCTTTTGAATGTTCCCATATATAATATAGTTGCTGAGTGGAAAGCATTATGTACTCTGGAGCTGGAGCCTTCTCTACCTTCAAATAGGATCCCATTCTGCATTATTTGGTATCTGGGAAAATAGAAGCCTATTTTACAATGTCTCATTTCACTTGTTATTCCCAAGCATGTTACTGAAAGAATTGGTTGGTATTTAAAGATAGGCTCGACAGGCTCAATAGCAGGGCATCCTTTGATGAGGGCCGTGCGACACTTGTCATCGCAACATCATATTCACATGGTGAAAAACCCAGTCATCTCTAATGATTTGCAAAATTCACTTGGGAAACTAAAGAAAACTTGCATCAGGAACCCTGAGACAGAAATAAATTTGTGTTTCCACCCTTTTTGCCTCTATACCCTAATGGATGCGTGGAGGCGGCAGTGCGCATATATATGCGGCGGTTTGGCCCGTCAAATACCAAGTCTCACCAATTTGCCAAGTCAAATGCCAAACGGTTGGAGAGGGCAATTCATTGATTTTGACAAAAATATGGAATGACAAGTCCAAATGACAAATGGTTGGAGTTGCTCTAAAGTGATAGGCACTGCACCCATCATCCATGAGTTATTGTGACTAATGATTGGTAAAAATGAACAACACTATAGTGAATCCCTAATTTTATTTTATAGTAAAGAGTGACAGGATATTTGCTATGTGAGAGAAGTAATGGAACAACATATTAGAGACACTTCGAGAGTGGGCAGCACTGCACTTTCTAGCAAGAGACCTCTACTAATGAAAATCAACAGAGATGGTCGAGCAGGCCTGTCTGTGTAAAAAAAAAAAAATATAAAATAAAAGACCACAGCCATGGCCCTCATTGGAGCCCGCTATCCAATCCAACGAATGAAGACCTCCAGGACATCTGTCATCGCTAAAGTTTTAAATCATGACCTTGGCGCAATTTGAACGCTAACCAAACAGAGGTTCAAACCGAGGAATGGCCAATCCAGATGAAACTGAGGCACAGGTAAAGAGCAAATTAAAGCCCTTGAATGTTCCTCGAATATGATTGTTGAGTCGAGAGCATGATGTAGCCAAGACTATGGGTGTTTGCCTTACCAGCCTTGCCTAGGCTATAAAAATAGGATGGCATTAAAGATGATCTGACATCTGAGAAAATAAATCCCTTATTTGCAAAACATCTCATTTTACTCGATAACCACACACAACTGAATATCTACGCTTGTTTCATATTTGAAACATGTACGTAGTCCTATTGTTGGACGATGAAGAGCTGAGTATTTCTTTCAACTATTTACAAAAAAAATTGCATGAACATAAAATTAACCACACTATAATGTTTATTTTTGCCGCTGTGAAGAAAAATTGTATAAGTTTAATCTAGACAAGTGTTAATCAGCACTACTACAGAATTGTCCATCATTGCCGGGCTCCAACCCTCTTCACTGCCGAAAACTGAACCGCAGAACTATAGCGGTAGTGATGTGGGGTTGAAACACTACCAGGTCCAAACACCGGCGGTGATTCGAGAAGAGACTGCCGGTTTGGTATCGAATAATTAATGAAAGCATCACAACAATAAATATGTCCTCCGTCATGGCACAACTTCTAAATGATGACCCTGGCCATATTCGAATGGTAGCGGGGCATGTCCAACTGATTTGAATTTTCTATCGCATAAAAATCACAAGTTCACATCATCCTTCCGTGAAATAGAAACAGAGGAGAGACCATATACGTGTAGCAAAAACTGAAGGTTAGGAGCAGGGACACAAAAATCTCATGTTCAAATGCGTCATCCTCTTCCATATTCATTATGACGAGGCACTAGGATGCATTAACCAAAAACCCTCCTCTGCAGCGGCGTCCAGACATAGTTACATTTGGGCGCTATATTGGTTGGACTGTGTGAGATTGTTGCGTACTCACATGGAACACCGTGTACAGCACGTGCAGGAATCAGACAGCCGTAACAGACGTGGAAGCCGAGCCAAGCCAAGACCAAGGATGAATACACTATGACTACTGTACCACTTGGTAGCAGGATGACAGAATAAGCTCCGGGAATCCTGCAAAGATAACATGCACAGCTTGAACTGCGGGTGGCACAACAATTCGATCTTTATCTTCTGATGTTTCCCATTCCTAGCTAGTGTCAGCCCAGCATACTGATGACACTCACTAGTTTAAGACTAGTCCATTCCATATGTGTGGTGTCCAAATTCTAATTTCTGTATAATGTTTCCAGTTTTCCACATTGCACCAGGAAGCAAATGTGTTTTTGCTGCTCTCGAAATGGTGCAGCTATATATAGTGTTACCTCTGAGGCCGTGTAAATAGACCAAAAAGCTCTTAAAAGTTCAAACCGAGGCACAGGTAAAGAGCAAATTAAAGCCCTTGAATGTTCCTGGAATATGATTGTTGAATCGAGAAAATGATGTAGCCTAGACTACGAAGACGCCCCAAACACTGAGTACGGCAATGTGGCGGAGCACGTGAAGGCGGACTTTAGGGTAAGTCTTTGTCGCACAAACTTTTTGTCTATACATGCATTCATTGGACTAATCCGAATGTGTGACTAAGGATGATTCACATTTGTATGCATAGTTTCTTTAGACCAGCGGCAGGATATCAAGAGCAGGCGGACAGGGTGTTCATCAAATCCTGTAAAAAGTGCATCGTCGACATGCATCACGAGGTGAAACACCAGTGCATGATCACCTACTACGGGTCCAAGCGTGCTACAGCGGTCAAAGTAGCGGACCCCACAACGATGGAGCTGACCTGAGAACAGTACCTTGAGGTACATGAAAAAAGTTATAAGTTGATTCATTTTGAGCTTATAATTTTGTTTCATCTAACGTTCTAATATGTCATGTAGACGATCCCACATTGGTGCATAAACGATGTCCTATCTTTGGGCGATGATCGTGGGCAGGTGGTTTACATAGGAGTTTCAGCAGGGGCACAACACCTTACGGGAGCGGCGTTTGGTGATGGGAGGTCCAGCACACCATCAAGGCAGCCGCAACCTCACTGCATACAAAGAAAGATGGGTATATGCATTCTTTAATCGTATGTAATGCTCAATTCTGTCTAGTTTGTAATCATCTCGTCTTTCGTGCAGATGAAGGCACACCCAGGGCAGGAGTGCAACGACTTTGGGGCATTCTACATGTCCCACAAGGGAAGGCGATGTCCGATGTAACCTACATCCTAAACGACCCGCCCGAGGCGTACACCAACCCGAACGTGCACAAAAAGATCGAAGACTACATGGAGGTGGCAAAGAAGTCCATGGGCCAAACTTCGATCCGTTCAGTCAGGACATCGATCAGACTTTGTGATGGTGGCGGGCGAGGCAAGCAACACGGATGGTTGTGGATTGCCTACGCCTGCATCGGCGGCTCCGGTCTAAGTCTCTCATAGATCCGAGCACAGAGTACTAGCAGTAGCCTACCTATACGCCCGCGTTGTGGCCTCGCGCAAACACATCTAGAAGAACTCCAGGTTATTCCTTTGTCAAATGGTTTTCTTGACGCACCTTAGTTAGGTTTGCATTAGTAAAACATTGGATTGAAATACTGTAGGCCTAGCTAAATAGTCAGAGCGACAGCGGCAGGCGACGGAGGCTGTGTTTCGGGCCCAACAAGAAGCCTAGGTGAAGCAGCTATCGGAGCTCATGAACTACCTCCAAACCTCGGGGGGCGCTCCGCCGGGTTCTCGCTGGCGGCATTTGCTCCACCACCGCCTCGCCCTACTCATGTGAGTATGAAATTGCCTTCACTTACGCTTTGCTTGTGGATGTGGATCACCTCTAACCCATATAACCTCTTATCCATTGTGCAGCCAACTTTGGCAAGATCGAACCACACGCCGCCTCCCGCCCATGATGATCAAGGGTCTCCTTTTTGCGAGCATGCAACTACATCCCCATCACCGGCCGTAACTTGACGAGTTGTGGAACTAGAGTTGTGAAACTTGGTGACTGAGTTGTGGAACAAGATTTGAGGAGTTGTGATGGATATTGGATGACTTAATTTATGTTTGGATCGTTGGATGTGATATATATGTGATATATGATTTATATGTTATGTTTGTAAAGGTGGAATGCAAAAAAGAAATAAAAAATATGGTCGCTTTTCGAAATTTGCACTCGGTATATCAGGATTTACCGAGTGGTGCGCTTGGTAAAGATGGGGAAATGGGGTCCGGATATACCGAGCAAAGAGGTTCTTTGCCGAGAGCCCATTCATGCTCTCGGCAAACATTTAATTGTTTTTTAATTTGGCTTCCATATTTTTCTATACCCTTGCTACAGTAAAAAAACTCCATGTTGAAGTTTGGTAATTTTTTCAAACTTTTTATTATTTTAGGAATTTTCGGCATTTTCTTGATTTTTTTTGAAACTAAATTTTGAACTACAATTTATTCGAATAATGGATCTAAGCGATTTGAAAAATCATATTCATGCTTGTGAGTGTACCTTGAGGCCTCATCCAGGTCGAACATCTTGTGTGAAACATGTCCACTCACTTGTGGGTGAGTCATTTTTAAATTCTACAAAATGCAAATGAAATAGAAAAAAAAAAAACATGAAATTTGACGAGTCATCGTTATATTGCATGTGTGCACTGTGGTAAAATTTTGAAAAGGTTTCATTGCAAGTTCGTATCCCGGATTGCTAAAACCTAGACATCTCTACTTGAGTTTCTATTATCACGTGCGAGGGAGATGTCTTGGTAAGCGCCATCCGAGATGCAACCGTGCACAAAATCGACTCAAATTTTTTCATAGTGTACACATGCGATATAAGGAGAACTCATCCAATTTCATGATTTTTCAACTCCGTTTGAATTTTATAAAATTTTAAAACAATCCACCATAAGTGAGCTGGCGTATTTCACGCACAAGATATTCGAATTTTGGTGTCGGCCATGGATGAGGACTCAATTTACACTCACAATCATGTTTATCATTTTTGAATCATTTAGATCCATTATTCGATTCACTTGCGATTCAAATTTTAGCTTTTAAAAGAAATTCAAATAATACATGAAAATTCATAAAATATAGTAAAAAGATTGAAAAAATTGCAAACTTTAACAATGATCTACAAGTATTGTAGCCAAGCTAGAGAAAAAGTTGTGACGGCTAAATCAAAAAAATGTGCTTCGCCGAGAGCCGGTACTAGGGCTCAAAAATAGGGTTCTCGGCAAAGGCAAGTTTTTCCAAGAGTCCTACAAATCAACACTTTCGGCGAAGCACTAATGCTCGGTAAAAAGTTTGGGGACATGTTGCGGCGTTTGGTGCGAAAAAAAAAACTTTGCCGACAAGTTTTTTTTTTCTTTACCGAGGGACGGGACGGGAAGTTGTCGGCAAAGGTTACGTGAACCGGCAACCGTTATGGCGGACCCGTCTATGCCGACGACCCACCCTTCATCGACAAGCCGATCGGCCGGCGGCGGCGAGGCCGCCCGACAGCCCGCCCCCTTTGCCAACCGTCGTAGGCATCCTTTGCCTAGTGTGCTTCTTTGCCGAAACGGGTACTCGGCGAAGGCAGCCCGAAAGTTTTTCTTTGCCGAACGCGGCTGTCGGCGAAGAAAATCTTTGCCTAAAAGTTTTATTTTTGGGCTGTCACCAAAACACGATACCGTTGGCGAAAAACTAGTTTTGGGGTCGACAAAAAAAACGCGTTGAGGGGTTTGTGATGCACACGTAGTAGTGTTAGTCCATTTTGCCTAAGCTATGACCCAATGCAAGGAGGCATTCAATTCCATTGTTCCATTAAAAATCATGTTAGGAAAGAACATGGACATATCATCCTTGATGGATTGGCACTACTACAAAAAGCTTACTAAGAGAACGCCCCCTTTTGCATTAGGGGCGGTTCATTTTATTGAGCGCCCCTATAGCGACACCCCAAACGAGCGCCCCTATAGTGACCACATTAGAGAGGCGGTGGTGTTACGAGCCGCCCCTACTATCACTAGGGGCGGTTCAATCACGAGCCGCCCCTAATGCGGTCCCACGGTAAAGGGGCGGCTGAATATTGAGGCGCCCCTACGGTGGGATCCCGAATTTTGAACCGAGACACTAAAAATTAAAATTTTGTAAATGACCTCGGATGGAAAAACTTTCTACATATGAAATGTAGATCTCGAAAAGTTATGAAACTTTGTAGTTGACGACTTTTAAATTTGTATTCATCTAGTCATGCAAAAGTCATGTTCGAATGTCT
Source organism: Hyparrhenia diplandra (assembly GCA_015847255.1). Taxonomy (NCBI): domain Eukaryota; kingdom Viridiplantae; phylum Streptophyta; class Magnoliopsida; order Poales; family Poaceae; genus Hyparrhenia; species Hyparrhenia diplandra. Next base: position 328,071 of record JADLZK010001918.1, read on the forward strand.
CAAATTTGAATTTCGAATTTTGTAAAACGATCTCGGATGGAGAAACTTTCTACATATGGAATGTAGATCTCGAAAAGTTATGAAACTTTGTAGTTGACGACTTTTAAATTTGAATCCATCTAGTCATGCAAAACTCGTGTTCGAATGTCTCAAATTTGAATTTTGAATTTCGTAAACGACCTCGGATGGAAAAACTTTCTACATATGGAATGTAGATCTCGAAAAGTTATGAAACTTTGTAGTTGACAACTTTTTAATTTGAATCCATTTAGGGTCTCAAATAGTCAATTTACACTCGGATTTGCATAATATGTGGGGACGCGGAATGGGATATGGACGCATATGAGTGTGTAGCGCAGTGGTGGGGAGGGTCGCTGGCGAGCACGAGGTCGCTGGTTCGAATCCGCCGCCGCGTAGCGTGCGATTTAACGCGAAAAAATGCGCGACTTGCGACTTACGGACGTCCGCTATAGGGGCGGTGGGGTGCTTCCCGGTTCAAAAAAATGTTTTGGTATTATTTTTCAAATTTTAAAAACGCGATTTACGGGCGCCCGCTATAGGGGCTCATACGATAGGGGCGGTTGCATCACCAACCGCCCCTACCGCAAATCTATTTGTAGGATCGGTAAGTTAGGGCGGCCGGCAAAACCGCCCCTACAGAGGCTTACCAGCCGCCCCTATAGCACCTTTATGTAGTAGTGTGGGAAATGATGTACTAGTAATTCACATATAAGACGGGTGTCCTTTATTAAGTCGTTGTATCCTTGTATCTATTCCCTCCATTTTAAATTATAGGTCGTTTCACCTTTCCTTGATGCATAATATATAGTTTTTATGTATCTACACAAAACATCTACGCACCTACAAAAGCCAAAATAAGGTAAAATTTGGGATGCAGGAGTACCTGGCAAGAAAATTAGTAGTCTACATCGGTGTACATAGTGGACCACTGCACATGGATTGCCTTATCTTTACAACATAAAAAGAACAAAAGTAAGACTTTGGTTTGGTGTGACTTTCACCTGACTCTGCCCACCCCGTCCCGTGCGATCCTGGCATCACGCACGCATGACTCGCTCCCTCTTTCCATGCCTGGCTACCATGCAAACGTGCATGCAATCAACAAGGAACCATCACTCTTTCTTTGCCTCGCTATCACACACACGCATGCAATCAGTTAAGGTAACCAAAATCGTGCATGCATTCAAGAAGGAAACTACACTCACCAATCGTGCATGCCATTAGAGGACCAATCACCGGAGGATTACATCACATTAATATGACAGGAAACTTTGTAGTGAGAGCTATATTATATCAATCAATAACTGACACATACTCGGATTGGCAAATGCTTATTTTGCATCCTATTGCTGTGGACGAAAAAAACTATGAGCAGCTTCCGCGCAGCACCGCCCGGCTGTCATCATTGTTTCTTGATCGATGTTGCGTGGTCCTAATGTGCATTTTGAAACCCATCCTTCACTAAACCAACTTGATGTTTCCATGCAGTGCAAACATAGTCCATGGATGCATGGACGACAGCCAAAGAACAAAGAGGAGGCATTTTTTTGGTGCGACATTCGCTTTAAGTCTGCCCAACCGCCACCCCATGTGAACTTGAAAGGAGAACGACCTAATAAAGGAAGGAATTAACCACGTAATAAAAAGAAAGAATTGACCATGCAATAAAGAAAGGAAAAAGAAACCAATCGTCCATGCTACCTCATAAAGGAAGGAATTAACCACACAGTAAAAGGAAAGAATTAACCACACAATAAAGGTAGGAATTAACCATGCATGTTGGTTGTTACGATAAAAAAATAGGAAGAAAAACCGTGACTCCTGCTCTTCCACCCGTCCGTAAATAAAAGGAAAAAATCTAGGAGGAAAAGAAAAAAATGCCACAGCGCCCATTCTCCTCTCGATCGAAGGGAAAATCTCAGAGGAAAATCACCGACCCTACCTACCATGCTTTTTTTTCTTTTTTTAACCTTTCGTGAGAGAAAATTAGGAAACTAAAAATAAAAAGATCTGCATGCAACCCTCCATGCCCAAGCGAATTTAGAAGTTGCGATCAATCACGCCCTCCCCACCAAGACGTAAATTTGAACGGTGCGATCCTCTCCACCCATGTGAATTTGAAAGGTGCGATCAATCACACCCTCCCCATGCCCATACGAATTTGGAAGGTGCGATCAATCACGCCCTACCAACCCCATGTAAATTTGGAAGGTGTGATCCTCTCCACCCATGCGAATTTGGAAAGTGCAATAAATCACGCACTCCCCACGCTCATGCAAATTTAGAAGATGTGATCATTCAGACCCTCCCCACCAAGACGCAAATTTGGAAGGTGCGATCATCTCTACCCATGCAAATTTGCGGATTGATTGCAAATGTGAACTTAGAAGGTGCGATCAATCACGCCCTCCGCATGCCCATGCAAATTTGAAAGGTGCGATCAATCACGCCCTTCCCACCCATACGAAAAATTAGAAGGTGCAGTCTTTTCTGGCCTCTCCACCCGCACCAATGGTCAAGTATGCATACACAGGTCCTTGATAATATTATCTTAGGCTTAATTACGAAAAATCTCATAAAATAGAGTTTAAAAACCTGTGATATCCATGATTGATTGTGTTACTTTCACAAAACTTATTTAGATTAAATGTCACTTTAATATCATGGTTTCATTTTATAGTACTGTTATCTTATCATGTGATCCATGTGTTTCTATATAAAATTTAGTTACCCCGTAGCAACGCACGGGCGTTTAACTAGTCTAAAGCTTATTTTAAAAAAGCTCATTCCCCCTAGACAAGCCATCTAAGGTTCTGTCCCCTGGACAATCCATCTAAGGTTCTGTCCTCTGTGTGTGTGTGTGTGTGTGTGTGTGTGTGTGTGTGTGTGTGTGTGTGTGTTTATATATCTATATATACGTGTACCCGTTGTTCACCGGCCGCCTCACAAATGAAGCCGGTGGCACATCCAACTTCAGTCCACGAATCATATATGTAGGTAGCATTATTTACTTCGCTCTGATCAAATGCAGTGATTATTCGATTTCTTACATAATTTTCCACGAATAATTAACCAATTCGCTCCTTTGAATAAAATTAATAGCCCAAAGTCGTTGAGGGGTTTGTGATGCGTACGTACTAGTGTTAGTCCAGTTTGCCTAAGCTATGACCCAATGCAAGCAGGCATTCAATTCCATTGTTCCATTAAAAATCATGTTAGGAAAGAACATGGGCATATCATCCTTGATCGATTGGGAAATGACGTACTGGTAATTCACATATAAGACAGGTGTCCTTTATTAAGTCGTTGTATCCTTGTTCCCTCCATTTTAAATTATTGGTCGTTTCAACTTTCCTTGATGCATATTTATAGTTTTTTATGTATCTACACAAAACATCTACGCACCTACAAAAGCCAAAATAAGGTAAAATTTGGGATGCAGGAGTACGTGGCAAGAAAATTAGTAGCCTACATCAATGTACATAGTGGACCACTACACATGGATTGCTTTATCTAAAGCATATTTAAAAAGCTCATTCCCCACTGGACAAGCCATCTAAGGTTCTGTCCTCTATGTGTGTGTGTATATATATGCCCGCTGTTCACCGGCCGCCTCACAAATGAAGTCGGTGGCCCATCCAACACTACCGCACAGTCAGCCTCCACCGAGCGCCAGAGAGTGTACCGAGAGCCCCCAAAAAAGCCCTCGGTACATATACTATGTACCGAGAGCCTCGCTCGGTGGAACAAAACCCTCGGTGGTGACGCCTCCACCGAGAGCCACTCGCTCGGTGACCACAGGCTCGGTAGGGTTTGTGTTCATCGAGAGGCGATCCCTCGGAAACAAGGGACGCTTCGGTACAACGCAACGTCACCGAGAGCCATCCCTCCGCAAACATATGCCCTCGGTGTTGTTAACGCCCCTGGCCGGCGGCATCCCACGCAGCCCCCCCCCTCCTCTCACACTCACTCTCTCTCACCACACACACACGCACACACACACGGAGACCCCGCCGCGTCGCCCGGGTCTCGTGCGTCCGTCGCCGCGCCCGCCTCCGCTCCTCGCCGTCCATCCGCCGCGCCACTCCCTCCCCCTGTAGTCCATCCGGGCGCGCGCCCCCAGGGTCCTCCTCTCGCCGTCAGGGCCGGCGCGCTCTAGGACGCCAAATCGGGCGCCGCCGTCCGGCCGGCCAAGCCAGCTCCATCGGTCGTCCGCACGCTACCTCCCTCCTCGCCGTCCATTCTCGGCCGTGCGCACCGCGGCCAAGCTCGCCCGCCCGCGGCCGCGCAGGTGCCGTCCTCGGCGTCCGTGCGCCCGCGTCACCTCCCCTCCCTCCCCAGGTCCATCAGGCCAGCCAGCGCCTCGTCGCCTCCACGCCCTCATCCGGGCCGAGCAAGAGAGGGAGGGGAGCCGGAAGGAGGAGGGGCCGCGAGGAAAGGAAGGGAAGGAGAAGAGTGGCCTTGGCCTCCCGCCAGCGCCATCCGACCACCCTCGCAGCCGGTGCTCTCCCGGCCGCGCCCTCCCGCGACCATCCTCGCCGTCGGTTAAGGCAAAGGTAACGCCCTAAAACAACTAAAGTAATATATGTGGTAGTAATAGACTCGGCATTGATATGTGGGTATGAATGTATATGCATATGTGGTTGTCGGCCTTCGTGGTCGTGACGTGTTATTTGCAGGTTTGGAAACCTCACCGCATTGGGGGGAGGTTCTCGCTGAAATTTTGAACTAAACCCTATGTTTCTTTTGCAGAGAGTGTGTACGCGGTCGAAGGAGTACTGGCGTCCCGATTTTCTTCCTCCGTGTTGCGGGACTGCACTCGACTGCTTTGCCGCGCCACCGCCACCGTAGGTATGACTATCTCGTAATCCACACTCGCCTGGTCTTAAAATGCGGAACCTAGTTAGGCGTCTCCCGTCCCAAAACATATACGGCTGGAGGTATGCATTTGTTTGCATATCTATGACCGTAGACCATTTCGGATTGTCCACGTTTTTGGGCGGCCGCGGATGCGTCTGAGGTCGAGTTCCCATGCTCGATCCGATCAAAGCCGAGTTTCGGCATCACCTCCTGTTGTTCTCCGGATACACACTCTCCCTCCCGGGGCGTGTATCGGGAGAACAGCGGGAGGTGCTGCCCGAAAACCGTCTTGGTCGGATCGGGAACATGACCCATGTACGCATCCGCTGGTGGGATTAGGACCTATCCTCACCTATTAGATAGTTGGAATGGCATAGGTTATCTTACTTGCTCATATATGTGCTAAAGGATGGGCGACCGTCGGTGGATGATCCATGGCCGTAGAAGTAGGTGGGATTTTGATAAGGAGTGGATGATCAAGACAAGTGAATTCTTGGACCTTGCATTTGCCAACCAACCACCACATGTTCTAGTTTTATGTCCTTGCTCCAAGTGTGGCAATAATGTAAAAGAAAAAAAAAAATAGGCGGACTATGGGTAAACATCTTACGTTTAATGGATTTATAGAGGGCTATACCGTGTGGAGATTCCATGGTGAAAATCAACGTTTTAGAGAGGAGGTGGTGAGACCACGTCTCGATGCTTTTTGATGCCGATGCCTTGGGGTAGCGGACATGGTTGATGATGCATACGACGCATGTTTCACCGACTCTCATGAAAGGGGGGGGATGACGTAAGATGCACGGAGTTCTACAACATGATGGAGTCGGCAACTAAACCCCTCCACGAGCACTCGAGGTTTCTCGGTTTGGATGCTATTGGGCTTTAATAGGGTTGAAGGCTGACCTAAACTTGAGTCGAGAAGGGTTCGATAGGATGTTGATGCGGTGTTTGCCGGTCTGGCGCCAAAGGTTCACAATTTGCCACCCAACCAAGACGCGGCAGAAAGTACTCAAAGCACTTAAGATGCCGTGCGGCGGATACATGTTTGCTCGAAGGAGTGCGTGCTATTCAGGAATGAGCACGCCAGATGCGCTTCGCCCAAAGTGTAAATCCTCCGGTACATGCAGTGTAGACTGCGTAATCGTGGAGAAGAAGAAGCTTTAACATCGCCGGAGAAAATCCTACGGTACCTTCCGATCATACCGAGGATCCAACGGCTATTCATGATCGAGGAATGCGCAGCGGATGACATGGCACAAACAGGCAAAACGTTACCACCCCGAGAAGATGGTACATCCATCCGATGGTGAAGCTTGGCGGTACTTTGATTCCGCATATCCTCACAAAGCCATTGAGGCTCGTAACGTGCGTGTTGCGATATCAACGAGGCGGGTTCAATCCTTACGGGATGATGGCTGCCCCATACACATGTTGGCCCGTGTTCGTTATCCCCCCGAATCTCCCCCGGTGTCGCCTTCCAACGACAAAATGTATTACGTTTCGTTGATCATCCCGGGTCATCCGGGGAGTAATATGGGCGTGTACATGCAACCTATTTGGGATGAATTGATCAGTGCTTGGAATGATGGCGTTTGGACATACGACCAGGGCTACAAAGAAGAGCTTCAAAATGTATGTGTGGTACCAATACTCCATCCATAACTTCTTGGCGTATGGTTTATTTAGCGGTTGGTATGTACACGGAAAGTACCCATGTCCAGTATGCAAGGCCGCTGTAAGGTTCCACTGGTTGCAAAAGGGGGACAAGTATTCGTCGTTTGACTTACATCGTCAATTTCTCCCCTGCACGACCATGCATTTAGACAAGACATCAAGAACTTTACAAAAGGTGTCAAAGTGCTAGATCCTCCGCCACACATGTCGACTACTGCCGAGGTTCATACTCAGGTAGATGCTCTTGTGGCCAATCCTGAAGGTGGTTTTCAGGGATATGGTGTGCAACATATGTGGACTCATAAGTCGCCCGATGAGGCTCCCATATGTTGATGACCTTCTTGTACCTCATTACATAGATTACATGCACACCGAAAAGGAATATCTCCGAGGGACTATGGGGAACAATCATGGACACCGACAAGTCTAAGGACAATCCTAAGGCTAGATTGGACGGCGGCAAGTTATGCGACGAGGCCAAGGCAGGAGATGAGGCCTCCCGTAGGCGGGCAAAAGATGGACTAGGCCTAAGGCTGATTACATGTTGACTCCACCACAAAGGAGGGAGGTCCTTGAATGGATCAAGACACTAATGTTCCCGGATGGATATGCAAAAGCAAATGAGGAGGGGAGTGAACCCGACTACTCTTAAAATCAACGGGATGAAAAGTCATGACTTCCATGTATGGATTCGGTGGCTTCTTCCCGCGATGGTCCGAGGCTATGTCCCCGAGCATGTATGGCTATTGCCGGTAGAGCTCGAAGCTATTTCTTTTCGCCCGACTTTACGCCAAAGAGTCGTCTCCCACGGTCATCAAAGGTTTGGAAAAAATGGCACCCGTGATGCTCAGAACTTTGAGAAGATCTTTCCACCGGCTTCTTCGTGCCGATGCAAAGCATTTGATTGTGCACCTCGCGTATGAGGCTCGTATGGGGGGCCACAACAGTTCCGTTGGATGTATCCAATCTAAAGAGTTCTAAATACCGCACACGAAAATGTAGAAATAAAGCCGCACTGAGGCGCCCATTACACAAGCATATCTTGTGGAGGAGGTGTCAAACTTCACACGTAAATACTATCTTGAGAAGCTTCTAGCGTGCATAATCCTCCCCTCGTTACAATGCCGGTGAAAATGAATCGGCCCTCGGCCTTTTCGAGGCCAACTCGGAACCTCAAGTGGTTGGACCAAGTAAGCAATTGAACAATGCGAGTGGCGGAGTATCATGCTATACGTGTTGACCAACCTGGACGAGGTTAAACCGACATACGGCTGACGCTCTCAACGAAGTTGTTTCAATACACCTTCACTTTTCAACATCCAACCACCTTGTCTCGTTGCTACGGGGAATTCATTCGACAATCCCGGCATGAATCGAGGGATCCTACCCCGCAAGAAGAAGATACCCTTCTTTCACGGGGTGTGTGGGGCGAGGAAGCCCCGATTTCATTTCGTGGTTCAAAAGAAAGGTAGTGTCTATTTCAGCTCTATTTATCTTGACATTTTTAGTTCATCGTGACGTTTTCAATAATACAACGATCTTGCACAGTTGACCTTACAGGCCCGCACCGATCCCTCAATGTGCGCCGAAGTTGAGACAGGTCGCAAAAAAGGCTTTGAAAGAAGGGTTAAGTCATTTAACGGGTTATGATGTGAACGGATATCATTTTCACACTACAATCTATGAACGTAGCCGACCCAATCGAAAAACCACAAACAAGCGGGGTGTTTGTGCCCTGACAAGATGACCGTGACTACTATGGCGAGTTGAAGAAATATATGAACTTTCATTCTACGGCACCAAGAATCTTCAACCTGTCATATTCAAATGCCATTGGTTTGACCCTGGTCATGGAGGGGTTCGACGAAGCCCAAAAATTGGTCTCGTCCGGTTCGACGGGATCGCGGTATTCAAGAGCCGATGTCTATGTTGTGGCTCAACGGGCCGTCTTGCGGGTTTATTACACGCCATACGCCCGCCAAACCATAACTTCCCTTAAGGGTTGGGATATTGTGCATAAGGTAGCGCCACACGGTAAACTACCCGGCCCCAATCGATGAAGATTACAACTTGATAAACCCGGACACATATGATGGAGAATTCTTTCAAGAAGATGGGCTACCGGGAGATTTGTGATAGAGTTACCCGATGTGAATGAAATGGACGTGAGACAACGAAATAGTTGAGGACGAGGGAGGAGGACGATTTGGAGATGAGGTCACAAATGACAGAGACTTACAAATGCTTGAGAGAATACAATTAGGCCATGATGATGAATACAACATCACCCCTTGAGATGTATACGATTATTTGGAGAATTTTGATAGTGATGACGAAGTTATATGATCCGGCTAATCCCATGTAATACAATGTGTTTTGTTTATCTAAGTTTTCAATAATTTTTGTCCTTCTCTAATGTTTGTACTGATGAGTCGACATTTTGTTTAATTGCGGGTGATCAAAAAAGATGGTGAGCGAATGTGGCTCGCGTCGAGGGCGCGGGGCCCGAGTCGAGCGGACGTGGGGCTCGTGTCGGAGGGAGGTGTCCTCCCTTTACTCGGCAGGGAGGAGGCATCGGGTTCGCAGGGAGGCGGGGAGAGGAGGCGTCGGGTTCGCGAGGGGACGCGGGGGGTGGCGGGGAGGGGCCTTAGGAGGACCGCCAGAGGCAACCGCCTCTTCCCCACTGGGTGGAGGAGCGGGCCGGAGCAGCCGGGTGCCCCCACGGGGGGAGGGGAGGGAGGAGGCGGTGGCGCGTAATTAATCGAAGAGGACGAGGAGGAGGACCGGGAGGAGTACAATGACTTTGGAGGGTCCCCTACTTCCGGTGTCTACTGCGAGGTCCCGCGAGCCTCCCTCGGGTTCCCCGCGGGACCACCGGTCCGTAAATTTGCCCCGACGGCAATCGTAAGTATCCCTTATTGTTATCTCCAATCCTCTATTAATTTGAACTGTTTAGGAAACTAATCTTTTGTCCTACTACTGTTGTGCAGGAACCGGATAATTTGGTCGGTATGCGTCCTCACGCTCCCCTAACGGCGTCCTTGGTCTCCTTGTTAGGAAGCACTTCCCCGGCCTCGTCGGATACAAAGGCGGGGAAGAGCCGCATACACGCGATATGACCACTACGAAAGCCGAGGGCGTTGCCTCACGCAACGTGGCGGAGCACGTGAAGTTCGACTTTTGGGTAAGCCTTCGTCGCACAAACTTTTTGTGTATACATCGCATTCATTAGACTAATCCGCTCTCGACTAAGGATGATTCACATTTGTATGCGAGACTTACCGAGACCAGCTCGGGGGTATGAAGAGCAGGGGCGGAAGCGGTGTTGACCAAATCCATGAAAAAGCGCATCACCGACATGCATCACGAGGTCAAGCACCGGTGCGTGATCAACTACTATGGGTCCAAGCTTGGGACAAAGGTCAAGATAGCGGGACGCCGTAAAGATGGAGCTCACCGAGACCAAGTACATTGAGGTACATGAAAAAAAGCTAAAAGTCGATGCGTTTTGAGCTTATAATTTTGTTTCATCTAACCTTCGATATATCATGTAGATGGTCCCTACTTGGTGCATGAGCGATCTCCGCGGCCGGCAAATGATCGTGGGCGGTGGTTCACACCGAGTTTCAAAGAGAGGCACGCCGCCTTGCGGGAGGCTCGTTTGGTGATGGGAGGTCCCGCACACCATCAAGGCAGCCAAAACATCTCCAAATACAAAGAAAGATGGGTACGTGGATTCTTTTATCGTATGTAACGGCTCAACTTTGCCAAGTTTCTAATTATCTCGTCTTTCTCGCAGCTCAAGGCACACCGGGGATGGATTGCAACGACCGCGGCGTTCGCATGTCCCACAAGGGGAAGGCGTCGTCCGCGTAACCTTCGGCTGAACGACCCGCCGAGGCGTACACCAACCCCAACGTGCACCAAAAAGGTCAAGGCCTACACGGACGCGGGAAAGCGGCGCTATGGGCCGAATTTGATCCGTTCGGGCCGGACATCGATGCCGAGAGCGTGATGACGGTGGGAGGAGGTAAGAAGCACCGACGGTTGTGGATTGCCGACGGCTGCATCGACGACTCCCGCCTAAGTCTCTCACGCATCCGATCCGAGAGCACGATCAAGAGCTCGCCTATACTCCAGCGCCCTAGTGTTGCACGGTCGCGTCTCCGGGAACTCGTGTCATTCCTCTATCAAACAGATTTCTTTACTCACAATATATATGTTTGCATCACCTCTCATGGATTGTCATACTGTAGGTCCAGCTAGATGAGTCGAGCGGCGGCGGCGCAGCGGCGAGGAGGCGGCGCCGGACCCAACAGGAAACCCAAGCGTAGCAGCCAAAGCGAGCTCATGAACTACCTCCGGACCTCGGGGGCTCGGCTGCCGAAAAACCCCGCTAGCGGGCGTTTGCTCGCCTCAACCTACTCCCGTGAGTATGCTTGTGCTGTCAATAAGTCCATATATTAGTGGATGTCTTGGGTTCACGTCTAACACATGTCGCATATTCTACTTTGTGCAGCCGGCATCGATGGGTTCGAGCCACGCGTCGCCTCCCGGGAATGATGATCAACGGTCTCCTTCGCCGACTCCTTCGCCGGGCGTGCAACAACAGCCCCCTCCCCCTCTTCCATGAGCTAGTCGTGCACTTGTGGTACTTTTGGTTAAGCTTGCGTGGAACTTGTTGAACTATGACTTGTGGTACGTGTGGATTTGTGGAATATGACTTGTGGAACTAAACTAGATGACTTGTGATGAATATTTGAGCTACATGTGATATATATGTGATGAATGAGTTCTATCGGTGCATGGATGTCAAATAATGTGATATGTGATTTGCATGTTTCATTTGTAAAGGTGGACGGGAAAAAAACAGAATAAAAAAAAAAAAAAAATGGTCCTTTGCACCGGCGGGACACTCGATGCAGGACCCTATACCGAGGGGCGTGCTTTCGGTGAATCGGGAGATGGGGGCGAGATAACCCCATGTTCCCAGGTACACCGATGGAAGCGCTCGGTGAAACAAGCGCTCGGTGAAACAAGCCCTCGGTGTAATATGGTCGTTTCACCGAGCGCGTCAGCACCCCTCGGTGAAACGACCATACTACACCGAGGGCGTGAATGAGCTGGCCCTCGGTAGATCCGGTGTCCGGGGTTTTAAAATTTTGATTCTACCGAGCACCCTTTCCGACATGGCGCTCGGTATGTAATGTTTTTAAGCTTTTAAAAATTAAAATCCACCAAGGGGTGGTTGAGGTGGCCCTCGGTGTAGTTGACGTCGACGGTGGCAAACGCCGTCGATGTTACGCCAGGTTTTGCGAGGGGGCCGAGCCCTCGGTGCGTTTGGCGCGGATTGCACCGAGGGGCCGTTTTGGATCTCTCGGTGAAACCTTTTCCCGTTTAGAATTTCACCGAGGGCTGGTACCGGGGGCCGCCGGTGGTGGCTCCACCGAGGGCTATTAGGCCTTCAGCGGCGCTTTTAGCGCTCGGTAGAGCCTCAGCCTCCAGTAGTGCAACTTCAGTTCACGAATCATATATGTAAGTAGCATTATTTACTTTGCTCTGATCAAATGCAGTGATTATTCGATTTCTTACATAATTTTCAATGAAGAACCAATTCGCTCCTTTAAATAAAATTAAAAGGCCAAAGTCGTTAATCATCGAATTTGAGGGATACTATTAGTTTATATTATTATCACGGGAGTAAGTCATACTTTTAACTTTACTAGTACATAATAACAATTTCTCTTGTTACTAGTTTTACCATTGCTAGAACTATTGCCCACGTGTCAAATAAATCTCAAGTGTAGATTTATATGAAAGAAAAAAATAACTTTGTTGCCAAACAAATGGCAGATTATCTATGACTCAATTGTGGGTTGGTTATATATATATATATATATATATATATATATATATATATAGAGAGAGAGAGAGAGAGAGAGAGAGAGAGAATTACACAGTACAACGCAGACGCTCACAACACGCACGCACACTCACCCCTATGAACACACGCACGTAAACCCTACCCCTATGAGCACCTCCGAAGGACTGGGCGGCCGGCAGACGGAGATTCTCGAAGTCACCATAGGCGCCTCGTCGCCGACGGAACGCCGCTATCACTTAATGCATAACGCCGGTAAATCCTTGGGAAAATCCCAGGAAAGGTGCGAGCACCGGGATTTGAACCCCGGTGGGTAGCGTCCCCACTGGACCGTCCTACCATTGGACTACAAGCCAATTCAGATATATATATATATATATATATATATATATATATATATATATATATATATATATATATATATATATATATATATATATTCAAGCACAATTGTTGATTACTCTGCCCGTGTTCTTTATATGTCGTATTTATTTTGTCCTATATCAAACTTGTCTAACTTTGATCAAGCTTAGAAAAAAATATAACATCATACTACCAAATTTAGTTAGTGTGCAGCGTGTTAGGTTGCAGCTCGGTCGGGTCCAGTTGCAATTGGTTCGTGTCCAGTTGCATCTAGTTCCGTCTAGATGCAATCGGTCCGGTTTCGCCAGTTGCAATTGGTAGGGTATGTGAATTTTGTATACAAAATACACCTTTTTGTGTTTTAGCCTCACATAAAAAAATATATATTCCGTGATGAATTCAATAAAACAAAGTTAGTGTTGTTGATGTTGTTATATTTTTCTATAAACTTTGGTCCAAATTTGACTTAGGACAAACCAACTACAATATAATACGTAAAAAACTGGAGCCAGAAGTACGTAGTCTTCAACTTTACCGAGCGAGGCTCAGAGACTAGCAATAGTTCTAGCTAAATTTAGAGATTAAGAGGCTAGCTATAAAATGCATGATCGACATTCAATACCCCATGTTGAATTGTCGCTTGTATATATTATATATAAGCAACTGTTGCCTGTTTAATTAAGAAATTAAATTGCAATTGTGCATTGATGTAACTAACATATATAATTATTTGGTTGGGTCACTCTAATCCATTACCACACACATGTGGGCGGCCGTTTTTCAGACGACAATACTATACTAGGTACGTACGTCAATGGCCGTGGCCGGATCGGAAGAAGAGCGATGGAAGAACTGGGTTCTCCACGCGCTGGTGCTACTGAGCTTCGCACTGCAGGTGACGCTCCTCGTGGCGGTGGCATTCCGGCGGCGCGTGGACTCCAGCTGGCTGAGGGCTTTGGTCTGGTCGGCCTACATGCTGGCCGACTGGACGGCCATCTACGCGCTGGGCCACCTCTCCATGGCAAGCTGGGCCGGCGAGAACCACCTGATGCTGCTGTGGTCGCCGTTCCTGCTGGTGCACCTCGGCGGGCAGGACAACATCACCGCCTACGCGCTGGAGGACAACCAGCTCTGGCTGCGGCACCTGCAGGCGCTCGCCGTGCAGGCCTCCGCCGCCGCCTACGTCCTCTACCTGTCCTTCTCCTCGTCCAGCGGCGGTGGAGCCGTGTCCCGGTTCCGGCAAGCCTCCATCATCCTGTACGTGGTCGGCGTTCTCAAGTACGGGGAGAGAGTGGCGGCCCTCTGGGTCGCCAGCAGAAGCCAGCTGGGGAACAACTACCGGCGTAAGAAGCGTACATTGGCACTTGTTGTCAGCGACTACACCATTGACTCTGTGATGAAACTGGCCATTGGTCTTGACGGCGAGGCCAAGAAGGAGAAGGTGCTAGTGCTGCTCGCTCACCTCCGGCTGCACGTCCCCAAGGAGCTCCTCATGGGGCCGGCGCCTTACGACTTCCTTCTTTCCGAGTCCAATCTAAATGTGCATGGCCTGTACCAGAAGTTGGTCGGGGGCGATGGCGAGGGCGAGGGCGAGGGCGATGTGCTGTACAAGGTGGTCGAGAGGCAGCTCTCCCTGATGCACGACGTCCTGTACACCAAGACGCCGGTGATTCGGACTTCCTGCCGCGGCTTCTGCGTGCGGATTGCTTCCGGTGCGGGCACCGCAGCCGCGCGTTCGTGCTGTTCCATCAGGGCCTGATGCAGGCGCTCCTGCGTCCCCAAGAGAATCGTCACTACTGCGGCAATAACCACCACTGCAACAGAGCCGATGTCGCCGTCACTTACGTCTTGCAAGTCGGGGCCGTCGTCCTGGAGGCTGTGGCGCTGGTGGCCGCCGTGCGCTCCACCTGGACGGAGATGGGGTTTCCTCTTTTTAGGATTGCTAAGGCAGCACTAATGCATGCAGCGCCGCCTCTCCTCCTCCGCCGCCGGTGGCAGCCGCACAACAACAACTACTGCTGGTCGGGCACCATGGGACAGCAGAACATGCTGGAGCTGTGCGTTGGCAGCAGGTCCAGCAGGTGGAGCAAGGCGGCCAAGCTCATCAGGCTGGAGAGCTGGTGGAACACGTTGGCCTACTCGGGCTCCACCAGGGTCACCGAGTGCGTGAAGCGCCTGGTCATGGACCTGGCGGCGGAGCTGAAGCGTTCCAGCTCCGCCAGGTCCGCCTTCTTCCAGTCCTCCTCGCTGCGACAGGCAAAGCTGGTGCAGGCCCTGCCACATGGACCAGACCAAAACGCGCAGAAACTCTTCTTGATCGGTACCTGCGACATGGATGAGACCATCCTCGTGTGGCACATTGCCACCAACGTCTACCTCTACCACCGCGGTCAGCAACGCCTCAGCAAGGCCGTCCAGGCGCTCTCCAACTACATGCTCTTCATCCTCGCCGCGCGTCCCGGCATGTTGCCTGCCCCCTCTGCTCGCACCAGGTACATGGATGTATGCTACGAACTCACCACCGATCCTGCCTTTCAGTGCGCCTCACCACAAGAGCTGGCCAACACACTACTCCGATGGGGGAAGCAGACAGTTGATCCAGTATTACGTACGACATTGTACAGTGGATGCCGGCTCGGCGCAAACCTGACCGACGCGCCGCCTAATGCTCATGGTCACGACATGTTGGAGATCATCGCCCAAGTGTGGGTGGAGATCCTGTGCTACGCTGGCCATCGTTGCAGCGGAAACTCTCATGCCGGGCGGCTCAGCAACGGTGGCGAGCTTATGACGATTGCTGCCATTGTCATGGAACACATCAAATAGGGCATGTGTACCACAACTTCAGGCTACGTCGGCCCCAGCCGCCCCATCCCCCCCCATTTAAACTGGATCCAGGGAGCTAGAAAAATTCTTAACTGATTATTTTCTCATACAATTTTCCATGTTATGATAAAATAGTCAAATACCGATATGTAACTTAAATTGTTCTTTGTTATCCTATCCATGCAAACCTCTTGTTGTACCTTTGATAACAAAGAAAAGGAATTCTGGAGACTTGTAGCTCCCCTTCTGTCTTTTAGAAGTGGATTTGCTTTTTCAGGCAAATGCCTGTGCATTTGGTTTCAGGGCTTTTGCTACAGTACTCTCGTTACCTGCTAAGAGGTAAGAGTTCAAATAAATCCTAGCCCTTGAATATTAGGAGATATAAAATAATTAATAAAAAGAAAAATAAATCACGAATTGCTTCCTTTTATTTGCATCTGTAAATGCAATTTGTTTCCTTCTATTGCAATTAACTAACGGATACACACTTCATGGAAAGGCCCATCGGGCAAGAGATAATTCCGGGGTCCGAAATCAAACTTTCCATGACATGCTATTTTACGTTTTTCTTTTTTTTTAGATTTTAAAATACAACGCAGACGCTCAACATGCACGCACACTCACCCCTATGAATACACGTAGGCAAAACCCTTCCCCTATGAGCACCTTCGAAGGACTGAGCCAGCAAATCTTGAAGTTTGAAGTCACCACCGGGGCCTCGCTATCGACGGGACGCCGCCTACCACTTAATGCATAGCGCCGGAAAATCCTGAAATAAATCCCGGGATAAAATGTCGCACCCGTGATTTGAACCCTAGGTGGGAGCCCCCTAACCAATGGTCTTTACCATTGAGCCATGAGCATTTCGAGTCCGAAATCAAACTTTCCATGACATGCTATTTTACGTTTTTCTTAATTGGGCATGGTCACGTTACTACAACAAAAAATATGGTACAATACAATCTCACCATGAATTGAATAAGATTTACTTTTTTTTTCATGTTGAAAATAAAATGAATTCCAATTTCTCGTCACGTTCCAAGAAATAAAATAATTTTTATGAGTCAAATTTTACATTTTTAGTTACGAAACAATGTTACACCAGTGTCATTTTACGTTAGGTACATACGTATTAGGAAAGTTAGATTATGCATGCATATTAGATCTAATAGGAAGATATTTTTCCTTATACATCCTATTACATCTTGGGAGGTAATATGTGATAATTGCTATTCAGATCAACGGTTTACAATTATTTGGGTGTACCGTAGCAAAACCCTTGGTTTCAGGCTTGCATGATTGTATATGTGAAACGTACGAATTCTATCCTTCATATTTGTTTTATCATTCTCACTATCCCTAATTCATGGTTCTTAGCTGATCTCTTACTATTTTTACCATATTGGAAAAACAAAGGTGCTTCTATGAGCTGCACTAATGTCTGATTTGGATTCACGTAGAGCTGAAGTATTAGGATTTAGGAAGAGCAGCAAGGATCATACAGAGACAACTATGTATATTGCAAACAAACAGTTTGTTGAGCTTAAAAAAAAAATCAGCAACACAGCTACAATCTTTTGTCAGAGGTTGAAATTAAAAAGCTGATTATAAGTCTTAGTTTGATCTGACTGTAAGCAGTTTGTCCCTTAACTCACTTGGTAATATATACTTGTCATTTGCTTATTTGGTTTCAAAACTCACAGGCTCATTTTGTACCTTTAAACCTAAACAAATAAATGATATTTTTTTCTGTTCAACAAGTGTGGCCAGTAAACGTTAACGTGTTGTCTGTCAATCAAAAGTTACTGTGATAAAATCCTAATTGACATGCAGTTTTGAAAGGCAATCCAAAATGTAATATTCAGTGTAACTATACAATTGACCTATTGTTTAATTAAACAAAGAATTTAATATCAAGCACAATGCCATTTTTTTTTCTCTTAGTTTCAGGCTTCATCAGGCTGGCTTCAGAGGAGAGTACGGTTTCATGTCTTTACTACTGGGTGTGATAATGATAAGCAAGGCCTGAGCTTACATGTAGATAATATATCAAGTGGTATATTCAACTTTTCTCCTACCATGCAAGGCTTGAGCTTGCATATCAAGCGGGATACAAAGTTTGCAGAGATGCTAACAAACACACATGGTATAGGCACAATAATACGCAGATCACTATTGGCTGGTTCTAATGCAGTTTCAGGGCAGCTTATTTCATTTCATTGTGTGTCTGACCCATTGAGCTCTTTTGGGCTTCATTGCTTTTATTTTGCTTTGATATGTCATAATTTCTCAATGGTTTAGAAAGGTGTCAAGCACTTGCTTGACAACCATCTGGACAACAAGAACTTTTCAACTAGTAACATTATTTAGTGTTCATCTCAGCCAAGTAAGATGCCTTTCAACTAGTAACATTAATTAAGAATGTGCTATTAACC
The DNA here is from genome assembly GCA_015847255.1 of Hyparrhenia diplandra. Classification (NCBI taxonomy): domain Eukaryota; kingdom Viridiplantae; phylum Streptophyta; class Magnoliopsida; order Poales; family Poaceae; genus Hyparrhenia; species Hyparrhenia diplandra. The sequence goes on from JADLZK010001918.1 coordinate 346,134, forward strand.
GAATATTTTTATGTTGTGAGAGCTTAAATAATTTTTTTACCTCTAATGTCATTTTAACGCTTACACTACTACAGATTCGCTCATCACTACTACACGGTATCACTGCGAAATTTAGTCCACGGTAGCGATGAACCGCGCCCGGCAAAGTTGATGAACCGTCTAGGCGCGGGACAAACCAGAATCTCCACGGACTCGACCAATACCGGCGGTGAAGATTCATATCTCTACCGGTTTGAATCATTCCCCGGCAAAGTGGTCTTGATGGACATGAGATCACTCGCGGGTTTGAATTAGAACCGATAGCTTATTCGACGATTGACACAACCGGGTTGATTGGAACCGATAGCGATTTGGGAGGGGAAGCAAAGGAACAAGTAGAACAAAAATCGAAACTGAAGATTAACACGCATCGATTAACAAACGACCGATCCATTAACAAACGACACAAACCAAATTAAACTGTCATAGAAACTACCGATACAATAAATTAATATAAAAAGAAAGCGGCTGGCCTAATTAATTAAGCCTCCTTCTTGGCCTTCTTGGCGCCCGCCCGGCCTTCTTCCTCGGCCTTCTTGGCGCCATCTCCTCCAGTTGGGCGCGGTATCCTCTCGGCGAGGTTATCGGCCAAGTACTCGATCCGGAGGGCGATGATGGACTTCTCCTCCAAGTGGTGATTCACCGTTGGCAGGCCAAGTTGGTCGGCCGGGCTGTTGAGCGTGTTATGGGCGGGCGCCGAGGCGATGCAAGATGTACTTCTCCTCCCGGTCGGCAGCCATGTCGGTCGTCGGTGGCGCCACCGACCCGGCCGTCTTAACTAGAGAGGGGTGTGTTTGGAGAGCGGAGTGTTGGAGAGCGGACCGGAGACGGGGGTTATGTACGTATAAATAGGACTCACCGCGGTTTTACAAGGGAACAGATTGAACACAAATGATAGAAAATTAAGATTGACACGTATCATAATAAATAATAAACCGATTCAAGGAAACAAGAGAACCCAAATTAACGAAAGATAAAGAGATTGCCATGCAAACAGATTAACCAACCAACTCGAACCATTAGCAAATTAACCACCACGGATCATTGTATCTTAATGCATCGGATAAATGAAATTAACATAAACAAATAAAAGAAGGGAACCTAGGCCGCCTTCTAGGCCTTCTTGGCCGCTGGGCCGCCTTCCTTGCCTCGCTTGGCCGCCTTCCCCGGCCGTCTCCTCCGATTTGGCGGTATCCCTCGGCGAGGGTATCGGCCGGAGACTCGACCGAGGGCGAGAAGTTGGCCCTCTCCTCGAGGGGCGGGTTCACCTTTGGCGGGCCAACGCCGTCGGCCAAGGCCGCTCAGCTTGGTGAGGGCGGCGCGGAGGCGCCCACGCTTAACTTCGTCTCCTCCCCGGTGGCGGCCATGTCGACGATCGTGGGCGGCGGCGAAGTCCGGGCGTTCTGCATGCGTGAGGGGCACGAAAGAGAAGTTAGTGTTGGATAACGGGAGGGGGGCACGGGACGGGGTATAAATGTGGCGTTCCTAAAAGACGGTTCCTCGGAAAAACATAACCGCCACCGCTACGCCCAATGGCCGTCTCCTCGGCACTCGACGCCAGTTAATTATTTTCCAAAGGACAAGTTAAGATACAAATCATATTTTAATTTTAATCGCTCTTTGAACTGAAACGAAAAACAGATTCAGTACGAGAGGGAGCAAACACGGCAATAATATATATAATTTTTATTTTATTAATATATACAAACAAAAAAAATAGAACATATAATAAAAATGATAAAAAAAAGAAAAACAAAAGAAAAGAGGAAGGCCGTAGGCCTAGTCCTCGCCCTCCTCCTCCTCCTCCTCCGCGCTGGAGTCGCCCTTCTTGGCCAAGCCCTTGAGGACGATCCCGGCCGGCTACTCCACCTTGGGGGCGTAGTGGTTCATCTTCTCTTCCGGGGGTGGATCGACCCTTGGGAGAAGACCATGGCCGTCCGCCGCCTCCTTCAAAGATCCCGAAGGCGGGACGAAGACGATCGAGGGTGAAATCCTCTCGATCACCTCCCGCATGCGGCGGCGAACAGCAAGGTCATCGGCCGCCGCCTCTAGCGGGTGGCCGAAGGTCCATGCGGCGGCGGTCCCTCTTGGGCGGGACGTGGTCGAGGCGGAGTCGGAGTCGGAGTCGGAGCCGGGGGACGTCGGCCGCCGGCGCCTCCACCACCGGTTCCTTGCCCTTGGCCTCCGCCGCCTCCATCTCCTCCCCGGTGCGCTTTGTTGGATCCCCGAGCCCGAGGCAGCCATGGCGTTGAAGAATGCAAAGAGAATGTGGCTGGATGATCGAGAACTGGAATGGATGAACGCCATGATCGAGGGTGTGCTTAAATAGAGAGTTAGCCGGCCGCTCCACTTCCCCACGATCGAACGCGGCGTCAAAGCAACCGCATGGAATTCACATGATCGCCGGTTGAATTCGCGACGATCTCCGCTGGCCGCGGCGTTTCCCGTCGCGTGCGGTTGCGCTTTCAATTCTCGGGGCTGCGTTTCCAATGGGCGGGCGACAACAACAAGAGTCTCCACCTTCATTGATCACCGTCGGGCCCACACACGAACGGTAGTGATTAACAAATCGGTGAAACAAATAGTTATATCGTAGAAAAATCGATTTATTGAAATCATCAATTTTATCTCGGCGTTAATGCATTGAGATTTCAACTAACCCCGTTCGCCGCCACGCATTACACTCCGTATTATAAATTTTCATTTTAATAGTACGTATATAGGTTGCCGAGTAGGTCATGGCACGTGATACGCCACATTTGCACCCATGAGAATCGTGTTGCTCTAGTCTTCACAACCGGTTACGCTTAATTAAAACCGGTGTCTCTACTTCCCATGAGAAAAGGCCGAGCACCTGCTTTGGCTGCGTCGACGGGTTATATCAATGTCATTAATAACACCGCCGGTTGCACTTTCAAAGAGCGGTGTTATGGAGTATCTTTGCGCCAGTTAAAACTACTCACCGGCGGTATTTTTGCATTGTCAACGGTCGAAACGATGCGCCCGACCGCCGACCCGCACCAATCGGGAAGGAGCACTATTGCCTCGTTCTCCGTACCACGACCCACGATTGCTTGGTTTATGCCGGTGCCAATTATCCGACACGGTGAACTTCCATGTCACCGGGGCGGGGTGCCAATTTGAAACCGGCGGTGATCGGTCATTACCACGGCATCCGGCCTATAAAAACGGCTAGTGCGGCCCTTAGGTTTGCAATTCAGTTCTCTTTGTCCTCTTTCTTGATACTTTGGATCCAGTTGCTCGTTTCTTCTTCCTCGATCTTCTTTGCTACTCTCCACATACATATCTATGGCTCTCTATGGGAGAAAGCCCTCCACGCAGATATCATTCTTATGCATCTTAGGCCACCAAAATGGTTCACACACAAGAGGTGCTACAAGAGTCTTATCAAGATTGAGCAGCGTCGAAGGTTAGAACAATTTGTGAGATTCACGGAGCCATCCGTTTACAGGTGCTTGAGAGGGTGGAGCGCCGGATTTACATGTCCATATGAGAGACATGGCATTCTCCAGAGAAGATCATGTTAATCTATGAAAAATCTGCTTCAATGAAAATCTCCTTTGGTGATCAAAGCAGATTTTCATAAATTAACATGATCTTCTGTAATGTCTATGCATGCCGTCATTGGATGCAACCACAGCTTGGCCATTACGTATAATTATACGTAAGGCATCCTTGCCGTGGATTCAATGTAAATCCAGAGTTATGCCCTCCTTGTAAGATCGAGCACAAGAAACCTCACGAGCACCGATGGGATCGTTGACATTTCTTAACGCAATCAAAGGAAACGGTATAAAACCCATCCCCAATAAAAGCGCCGAAATGCGCCGCCGACATTCCCCAAGTAAAACCACCATGTCGGTGATCCGAAAGGGATTGTCAACGGGATAGATCTTGCCATCGTAGATATTTCATCCGCAGCGCGCGCGGATCTATCATTGTAGCATTTCACCCGGAAGTATTTAGGTATCGTTATTTATATTTTCCCAAAGGAAGGCATGTGATTTAATAAGCTAGCATGGCATCTCGAATAGAGGAACATGTGTTTGCTTAGACCATATTGTTCATACTTGGGGGTAAGCAATAACAGTTTTTGGATAGTGTGACACACACTTAAGAATCCACCAAAGAAAAGGATAAAGAAAAATAGATAAAGAATAAATGAAAAACCTAATGGAGTAATTCTAATGTATCTAGTCATGGCCATACAAATAAATAGTTAGGATCATATGCAAACCGATTTAATCATGGTTAGGTCTAGGATAACGGGAGACTCCCGGATACCATACGGCCCAATAGGAAGCATTTACTTAACTCCTACAGCACATACGAACGTGGGGGGATTTCAAGCCGCCTACCCCCTCAACCGTGGCATGCACTCATATCCGCAGGTGTTGTAATACCCGGGCACCATGTCCGCATATCGAGCACTACTCTTGTCCCCCCCGGGATCCCCACTCGTCGAATGGACAGACTAGAACAAGAGCAAACCCGAAGGAACAACGAACCCGATATCCCACCTCTAATCAAGTTAGGCATATGATGATCGATGATGAACCGAGATGAACATGTCAAGATTATGATATGTAAACTATATGCTAGTTCATATACCAACACAAGAACATGAACAAGACTATACTCTAGTTTATAAGTTAGGCCAAGAACATAGATATAAGACTTGCAAATAGAAGAATGCTCCATAGAGAAGATGTATTACCAAAGCACTTTCTTCTAGGAGACAAGCCCGCCTTGTAGCTCTTCTACTCCAAGTGCTAACCAAGAACTAAGAAGAAGAAAGAAGAAGAAAAAAAGAAGAAGTAGAAGAAGAGAGAGAGGTAGAGGTGGTAGAGAGAGAGAGATTCTTTGGTTTGTCGGACTCCAAGTGGTGTGTGTTGAGAGAGGGAGAGAGGGGGGCCTACTTATACACTTGGAGGAGGGGCCTAAGTGCTAATTTACACCAAAACTGACTGGTAAACCTTCCTAATCTGAGCAAACCGACAAACCAAGGGCGGAATCCCCATTTGGTAGGTGCACAAACCGCCGCCCCGAGGCTGGGCCGAAACCGCCTCGGGGAGGGTGCGGTCGCACCAGTGGTGCGCGGCGCACCCTCAGCCGGCTTCGGCCCGCCCGGTCTTGGTGGGGTGTCGTCTTCCGCCCCGAAAAGTTGTGGGCCGGGCTTGGATCGCCCGTTTTGATGTTTTGGGTCGATTTGCTCTCGGGCTTGAGTTTTGCAATAATGCGCTTTCCGGATGGCGTACTTTTGGTCGATTTTCCACTTGCTTTTATTATAAATCTGCAAAATAAAATTTTAGACACTACAAGTGGAATTTATTAGTGATAAATGCATATGAGTATAAAAGGTATAGTTTTACTCCCTTTATGGTAGTAAGTTGATGGGAAAAATATGTCGTTAGTGACCATCAACAAACTCCCCAAGCTTACCCTTTGCGGCGCCCTCGAGCAAAAAGAGATAAGTACTTGGTTGTTGATCAGGAGTTACTACTATGCCGATTACATTTCACAAGTGCCGGGGTTATAATAAGATTTTCTACTAGAGTTTGAATAAAATGGCACATCTTTTTCCCACCCTTTATTACCTTTCATCGTAGCGGGGCTTTTCACTTTTTTCTCAAAGCCTTGGGCGGTTGCTAGATAGAACGGTTATAACAGAGGTGCTTATCATTCATCCTTTTGATCAACTTTTTATCAGGGATTTTATTTATTTAGATAATATTTGTTTTTCGAGAAAGCATGGGCTTTATTGCCTTTTTTTTTTGGAGAGGTGGGCTCGCTCGCCCTCGACTTTTTGTCTTTATTTCCTCTCTTTTCCCTTTTTTTTCTCTTTTTTTTTTTTAGAGATGTGGGCTCTACTCGCCCTCATTAATTTGTCCATTTTTCATCTCATTTTTTTGTTTTTAGCATAGCCCATATCATTTCTCTCTTTTTTTTTCAAAGTAGATTCCGGATGTCAAGTTTCTCTTTCGGATGAAGTCATAGCAAATCCATTTGTACCATATCATACTTGGCAACAACTTAGACTAGATAGAGCCTATACAACCCACATGAATCGGGTTTTTCAGGGATGAGTTTTTAGAATTAGCCACTAAATCCAAACTTTAGAGAAATTCGAATTATAAACTAGGCAATGGCAAAACATAAGACAGAGCAACTATTCATCATTTCAACAAGGGACTAAGACTAAATATTTTTATAGCTCATATATATAAACATTAAGGCACAAAGAAGAGCTACTTATTCTATTTTTTTTTTAGTTTAGTTTTTTTAAATGCAAGATTGCTGAAATTTAAACATGCTAAAATAAAATAAGATATTGATGGAAATAAATATGCAATGCAATGATATCTCGTGGGGGTCCTCCCCAAGCTATCTGGAGGCCTACCGATCGGGATCGAAGCCTTGGTACCTCCAGAATGCTTCCTCGCATACATTGCAGTAGCCATGTTGGACTCAATTGGGTCCATCTCTGCCGACTCTGCTGCTCCGGTTCTCTTGCGAAGCATGGGTGTTTTGCACATGGGTATTGAGCGTGTGCTCAATGTACCTAGTGCGGACGTCAAGGTCTTTGCGGCTGGATACCGATAGCCTCCACCCCTTGTGGTGGCTGCCTTTGGCTTTGGACTGGTGGGGGCATATCGTCGATTGTCGTCAAAGTCAAATACATTTGGCCCTCCATGCATTTGTTGTATCTCCTTTAGGCCACTCGATGGTGCCGGTGTCGAGGCGGCGGCTCCCACCTAGGATCATACCCGGTATTACCCCCAGGGTCCCCCATAGGATGAGGCCATCTTTGCTTGGAACACCGGTGTAGGCCGTGGGCGTGGTCGTGGTGTGAAGTAGGGGCCCGGGAGGAGGATCCGACCTCCGGTCTCCCGACACCGCGTGAAGAACTGATGGGGGTGTCTTTTCCCGCTTGTTCGAGGAGCTCTGAGTCGATTCCGGGCGTGGCCGGAACACACGATCCTTGAGTAGGAGATATGCTTGAATCTCCCCGATTTCCACGGAGGTCGAGGTACGGCGCATCGGCTTCGTCGATTGTCGTGGGAGCTTGAGCTTCTTCCTTCCCGACGGGTGTAGCGTCTTCTTGCATGGGGGAGCCTACGACGTCGTCAAAGTTGAGGGCGGAGCTTGTGCTTGTACGCCGTGAACTTTGTCTTGATGACCGCCTCAACCGCCAAGGAATTCCCCGGTTTTCTTCATGGCTACTGCAAAAAATGATTGAGCGAGACCTCGGGTGTGCAAGGGTTAGATGAAAGTATAAACTTTCACACCCGTGATCTTGCACGCACAATGTTTTTGGTGGAGAAAATGGAGTGTAGAACAAGTGGGAGAGAGTGTGAGAGTGAGAGAGAGTGAAAATGAGGGGTGGGTGCTCTCACACCGGGTGCTCGGGTTATTTATAGCCGAGCCAACGGCGAGGGCCACTCACACAACGGCTAGGAGCCGTTGGCGGCGGGCCCGCGTGACGCCGGCAAGGGTGCGGGCGCACTTTGGGGTGTCTTGCGCGCACCCCGCCCGAGGCCTCTCGCTGCCGTGCTTTGGTCGGGCGTGTTCAACGGTCACTTAAAAGTTCGCGGACCGTTGTTTGCTCAAGACCGGTTCGACCGTTTTGTCCCCTTTTTGATTTTCTCCAAAAATTTTCAAATATAAATTTATTTTTAAATAGAAAAAATATTTTTGTATTTTTGTTTTTATGTAAGAAATATTTTTCTCTATTTTTCATGAAAGAATTTATTTTATTTATAAAGACTTTTTATTTTAGTTTTTTCAAAAATATTTACTTATAGATTTTATGTAATAAATATTTTTGTTTATTTTGATAGTAAAATATTTTATAAAAACATTTTTTTTTTTTTCTTTTGAAAATATACCCCATTTTTTTCTTTTGAAATAGACCCCTTTTTTTTTTTTGAGCAAAGGTTATTTATAGTCATCCCGTCGACTTTCCCTCAAGCATCGGGCGGGAGGTACCGTCCGGGGTCTCTCGAGTCGATCCTTCAACATTCCACACCGGTTTTGATGATGATGATTGCCGGGTGTGTTGTTGCTTGTACCCAATGAATGGGCACTTTACCGCCTTTGTCTCGATATGGAAGACGATGAAGCCCCTTCCCCGCACCCGATGTTTGCTTTGGCCGTATAGAGAAAATGGTCTCCCAAGAGGAGAGACACATCTTCTTTTGGGCCCATGTCTAGGACCACAAAGTCTGCAGGGATGTACTCATCTTGGATTTTAATTAGCATGTCTTCGAGAATTCCCTCGGGCTGCCATGTTGTTTGATCTGCCATTTGGATGACAAATCTTGCCGGAGCAAGTGTCCCTCCATGGATTCTGTCGAAGGTGCCCTTGGACATCACGTTGATACTGGCCCCCAAGTCACAAATTGCATTGGCAAAGTTGTGGGGGCCAATGGCACAGCTAATGATCGGACGCCCAGGGTCTCCTTTCTTGGCAATAAATGGCGAGTCCACGGGGATCTTCTTTAGCTCACTGGGTTGACTGAGCCTCAGAGACATCATGTTAACTGACTTGTGTGGGACCTCAGGTTGCCCTGGGATCCTTCCCGAGTCGTTAACTGGCACTTGGGCAGCAATCTAGGCCAGCTGTGTTTCTATCATCTTGTTGAAACAGAGTTGGTTCTTCACAGCTGATGTCGGCCCTTCGAGCTTATTACTCACCCCTTCAAGGATCTTATCTTGATGGCTCATCTTTTTAGTGAGGTTTTCGTTGATCTTGGCCTGGCCCAATGCATGTGTCCTTCAATGATGGCCGACGGGGTTATAGTTGGAGTTGTACCCTGGTTGCCTTGGAATGGTGGCCTGGATGGTTATTCCAGCCCGGCGAGGTTGGCGATACCCGTTCTTTGTTGTTAATAAAGGCGGCTTCTTCACGGGTCTCGTGGCGGTTATCCCCTCGAGTGGCCAACTTCACACACGTCTCACATGTCATGTAAGCGTTTGTGGCGTAAACTGGGCACGCTGGCGTGTAAAAGAGAGTCATCGGCCGCGCTCCTCCAGTTTCTTCAACAGAAGATCTATTTTTGCGGCAAGCATATCCGCCTCCTTCACGGTATGCATGCCTTTTTGTGTTTTGGCCAGGGCTCGTCTTCACCCCCGGCTACGATTTGCCACCATTTTGTCAATCGGGGCTGTTGCCCGATCGATGGTGAGCGATAGAAATGCGCCACCAAGCGGCGGCGTCGAGGTGCCCCTTTGATATGGCCGTGAGATCATTGTAGAAGTTCGGAGCACCGGCCAATTCTCCATCCCGTGGTGCGGGCATGCTAGAATGTACTCTGCAGCCTCTCCCACGCCTCGGAATGGGTTCCATTGAAGTCTGGCCGAAATTGGCGATCCTCCCCTTAGGGCGTTGGTTTTGCCCATGGGGAAGAACTTAGCCAGAACGCCGCGAGCACTTGGCCCACGCATCGACGACTTCCTTGTCCTTGTAGAACCACTATTTTGCCTTCCCCACGAGTGAGAAAGGAAACAGCGGAGCCTCGATAACGCCGGGTTCGACGCCCTTGATGACGCATTGTGTCGCGCGGCTCAAGGAAGTGTTGGAGATGAGCGTTGGCGTCCTCGCTAGGCAGTCCACGAATGGACCGACCTCGCACCATGGTGATCGGCCCAAAGGCGCAGCTCAAAGTTTTATCCGCCACATTCACCATTGGCCCGGTGGCACGCGTTGGTGACAGCGGGGGAGTGGAGAAATCGCGCGGCGACTTTTGGGCCATGGCTTGAGATGCGGTTGGTGCAGGGATGTCGGTCTCGACCGTCCGGGGTTCCGGCCAAAGAAGAAGCGACGAGACTGTTCTTCCTTAGGAGTGCCTCCCGGATCGAGATGAAGTTTTCCGGCAAAGTAGGAAACCCGACATGCACTATCCCTGTTTTCACCCACAACAGAGAAAACATAAAAGATTAGCCTATATGAGCAAATGGTAGCCACGCGCACGTTCATATTCATATTCATAGCTATTTATTTATTTATTTATTTATTTCACAATGCCTTCCTCGGCAATGGCGCCGAAATGCTTGTTGACATTTCTTAACGCAATCAAAGGAAAGCGGTATAAAACCCATCCCCAATAAAAGCGTCGGGAAATGCGCGCCGACATTCCCGGTAAAACCACCATGTCGGTGATCCGAAAGGGATTGTCAACGGGATAGATCTTGCCATCGTAGATATTTCATCCCGCAAGCGCGACGGATCTATCATTGTAGCATTTCACCACCCTAAGTATTCGAGGGGTATCGTTATTTATATTTTCCCAAAGGAAGGCATGTGATTTAATAAGCTAGCATGGCATCCGAATAGAGGAACATGTGTTTGCTTAGATCATATTGTTCATAACAGGGGTAAGCAATAATGGTTTTTGGATAGTGTGGCACACACTTAAGAATCCACCAGCAAAAGGATAAAGAATAAATGAATAACCTAATGGGGTAATTCTAATGTATCTAGTCATGGCCATACAAATGAATAGTTAGGATCATATGCAAACTAATTTAATCATGGTTAGTTCTAGGATAACAGGGAGACTCCCCGGATACCATATGGCCCAATAGGAAGCATTTACGAACTCCGACAGCACATACGAACGTGGGGGGATTTCAAGGCTTGTCACGACCAAGCCGCCTACCCCCTCAACCGTGGCATGCACTCATATCCGCAGGTGTTGTAATACCCAGGCACCATGCCCGCATATCAGAGCACTACTCTTGTCCCCCCAGGATCCCCACTCGTCGAATGGACGGACTAGAACAAGAGCAAACCCGAAGGAACAACGAACCGATATCCCACCTCTAATCAAGTTAGGCATATGATGATCGATGATGAACTGAGATGAACATGTCAAGATTGTGATATGTAAACTATATGCTAGTTCATATACCAACACAAGAACATGAACAAGACTATACTCTAGTTCATAAGTTAGGCCAAGAACATAGATATAAGACTTGCAAATAGAAGAATGCTCCATAGAGAAGATGTATTACCAAAGCACTTTCTTCTAGGAGACAAGCCCTCCTTGTAGCTCTTCTACTCCAAGTGCTAACCAAGAACTAAGAAGAAGAAAGAAGAAGAAAAAAGAAGAAGTAGAAGAAGAGAGAGAGGTAGAGGTGGTAGAGAGAGAGAGATTCTTTGGTTTCTTTGGACTCCAAGTGGTGTGTGTTGAGAGAGGGAGAGAGGGGACCTACTTATACACTTGGAGGAGGGGCCTAAGTGCTAATTTATACCAAAACCGACTCGTAAACCTTCCTAATCTGAGCAAAACCGACCAACCAAGGGCGGGAATCCCCATTTGGCGGGCGACGAACCGCTCCCCCAAGGCCGGGCCGAAACCGCCGCGAGGGGAGGGTGCGGCCGCACCAGGGTGGTGCGCCGCACCCCACAGGCTCGGCCTGGCCCGTGTCTTGGTGGGGTGTCATCTTTCGTCTCCGAAAAGTTGTGGGGCGGGCTTGGCTCGCCCGATTTTGATGTTTTGGGTCGATTTGCTCACGGGCTTGAGTTTTGCAATAATGCGCTTTCCGGATGGCGTACTTTGGTCGATTTTCCACTTGCTTTTATTATAAATCTGCAAAATAACATTCTAGACACGTGGAATTTATTAGTAATAAATGCATATGAGTATAAAAGGTATAGTTTTACTCCCTTTATGGTAGTAAGTTGATGGGAAAAATATGTCGTTAGTGACCGTCAACAGGGGACCTCAACGGGCACCGATGGGCTTTCAAAATCCCATCGAATTTTTCATCGGCAAGAATCGCATTACCTTCGGGCGTTTTTATTTTAAATATGTTTTTACACTTTGATGATAACATTGATCTATTCATGGAAAGGTCTTTGTTATCATATATGTAATTTTTTTCATGGTCTTTGTTATCATATATGTAATCGGATATTGTAATCGGTTTGCTCCTCTATATATATATAATAGTGTGTTCCTTTCCAATGGATGTTTGCATTTATATATCATAATACGGGCGCAATTCTTATTTTTACGACGCCCTTCTTATCTTTCATGGACGAACATAAATATATAAATGCTCTATGTACTAACCGAAAAGTTGGTAAACATCATTGAAACGCTCAACTCGGTGAAAAAAAGAAAGGTCCAAGTAATCTCACGGTAGTGAAAGATAAGCTGTCGGTTTGAAATATATCCTTTGTCGGGTTTTAAACGAGCCCCCGACAAGTAAAGAGACAACACTACCGGTTGCAAATATGAAACCGATAGTGATCGATCTTCTATCGCGTTTATCACATAGAAAAATCTAATAATAAAAATATGGATCAGAAAGACCTAAGATCTTGTGTGGGGGCATAATTTGGGTGCACAAGGTTATAAAAAAAATTCAAGACATTTCTACATTGTGGGAGTAGACATGCTTCACAAAGGTACATGACCCCTTTCATCGGTAGCATGATCGACAATTAGATCCATAAGCTATCTTTGGGTCATCTTCATTCCGGTGTGGTCTCGGTCTCAAACTTTTTCTTAGACGTGCACATGCCATGTGTGAAGGAAGTACGATGTTTGAGATTTTTCGAAAAAAGGTTTGGTATTTTTTCAATTAAATTGAATTTCTACGCGACGACCCAGAAGTAATTACGAGGTTGAACTGGGGGTTACCCACTAACAGAGCGATTGGTGCCAAAATTTCCCACATGGTCTCATGTGTCCTATGAGGCAATTCAAAGTGTGTAGGTTGGTGCAAAATTCATAAGTTTTCAAGCTTTAATTAACCTCCTTCTATCGCGTTTATCACATAGAAAAATCTAGTAATAAAAATATGGATCGAAAAGACCTAAGATCTTGTGTGGGGGCATAATTTGGGTGCACAAAGTTGTAAAAAAAAATTCAAGACATTTCTACATTATGGGAGTAGACATGCTTCACAAAGGTACATGACCCCTTTCATCGGTAGCATGACCGACAATTAGATCCATAAGCTATCTTTGGGTCATCTTGGTTCCGGTGTGGTCTCGCCTCAAACTTTTTCTTAGACGTGCACATGCCACGTGTGAAGGAAGCACGATGTTTGAGATTTTTCGACAAGGTTTGGTATTTTTTCAATTAAATTGAATTTCTACGCCGACGACCCCGAAGTAATTACAAAGGTTGAATTGGGGTTACCCACTAACAGAGCTGTGATTGGTGCCAAAATTTCCCACATGGTCTCATGTGTCCTAGGAGGTAATTCAATTGTGTAGGTTGGTGCAAAATTCATAAGTTTTCAAGCTTTAATTAACCTCCTTCTATCGCGTTTATCACATAGAAAAATCTAATAATAAAAATATGGATCGAAAAGACCTAAGATATTGTGTGGGGGGCATAATTTGGGTGCACAAGGTTGTAAAAAATTCAAGACATTTCTACGTTGTGGGAGTAGACATGCTTCACAAAGGTACATGACCCCTTTCATCGGTAGCATGACTAACAATTAGATCCACAAGTTATCTTTGGGTCATCTTCATTCCGATGTGGTCTCGGCCTCAAACTTTTTTTCTTAGATGTGCACATGCCACGTGTGAAGGAAGCACGATGTTTGAGATTTTTTTTCGACAAGGTTTGGTATTTTTTTCAATTAAATTGAATTTCTACGCGACGACCCCGAGTAATTACAAGGTTGAACCAGGGTTACCCACTAATAGAGCCAGATTGGTGCCAAAATTTCCCCACATGGTCTCATGTGTCCTAGGAGGCAATTCAAAGGTGTAGGTTGGTGCAAATTTCATAAGTTTTCAAGCTTTAATTAACCTCCTTCTATCTTGTTTATCACATAGAAAAATCTAATAATAAAAATATGGATCGAAAAGACCTAAGATCTTGTGTGGGGGCATAATTTGGGTGCACAAGGTTGTAAAAAAAATTCAAGACATTTCTACATTGTGGGAGTAGACATGCTTCACAAAGGTACATGACCCCTTTCATCGGTAGCATGACTGACAATTAGATCCATAAGCTATGCCGGGTCATCTTCGCTCGGGTGTGGTCTCGGCCTCAAACTTTTTCTTAGACGTGCACATGCCACGTGTGAAGGAAGCACGATGTTTGAGATTTTTAGGACAAGGTTTGGTATTTTTTGAATTAAATTGAATTTCTAATAGCGACGACACCGAAGTAATTACAGGTTGAACTGGGGTTACCCACTAACAGAGCCGATTGGTGCCAAAATTTCCCACATGGTCTCATGTGTCCTAGGAGGCGGTCGGTGGTGTGTAGGTTGGTGCAAAATTTATAAGTTTTCAAGCTTTAATTAACCTCCTTCTATCTAATAATAAAAATATGGATCGAAAAGATCTACTAATAAAATATGGATCAGAAAGACCTAAGATTACAATTGACACGGTATAATAATCAAAGTGTACAAACACATTAAGAAATAACCACCTCAAAAACACCCTTCTAGCACCTATGCCCGAGGTGGTTACAATGCTACACGTTATGCTTACCGATCTAAGTAAGGCGGATGGGACCTCCGTGAAGAACCAATGTCTCTCCGCGTCGGCAAAGGCCCGACAGAGACGGGGCTCTCATCTCCCCGGGCGACGAAGCACAAGAATGCACGCTACTTTGCTCCTCGCTTTCCGTCTTCCCAGGCACTCCATGCAACAATGGCGTTACACCCGACCATCACACCCGGCTTTCGTAAGCAACGTTGTAGCTTAATTTTCAAAAACACCCTTCTAGTACCCCATTGTATGCAAAATCTACCCATGATAAAATATTTATGTGGAGGGCTTTCTCCCAAATAGAGGCCATATATGTGGGACGGGAGAATTGGCAAATAACGTAAAGAGGTCAACCGGCGCACGGTTCGCCATACATGGCTCTCTGCGTGGGGCTGTTTTTATAGGCGGTGGTAGGTGGGAATGAGCGGTGGTAGGTGGCAATAGTGTGATCTTATCACCGTGAGCGGTGGTAGGTGGCAACAGTGTGATCTTATCACCGTGAGCTTTGGTACCGTGTGCAGGTGGCAACAAGAATCGATCACCGCCGGGTCGGCCGACGTTTATACCCGACGGTGAACCTATAATTTAACACCGCTGGGCTACTATTAAACCGGCAGTGATTAACTATGGAAATGGGCGCGAGGTGAAAATTTCACGAGTCATTTGAACCCCCGCGCCATTCGTTCCGGCCTCGACGATATATAATAGCTCGCTGCGGGCGAAGCTGAAATTTTCCGGGTCATTTGCAACCCTGCGCCCCAATCGTTCCCCACCAGCGCCGCAGGAGGAGCACCACCACCACACACGCCGCTAGCCGTCCGGTCACCCCTACTGGCGCCCCCTCCATTCTCTTCTTCTCCGACGTCCCCTAACGCCACGGCCGGTCGTCCGCGCCTCTTCCACGGGGGGAGAACTAATTAGCCATTTAGTTCCTCAAGATTTTGCCTATGAGAATGAGATCTAATTCGCCGTTGTTCTCGCCCCGCCTCCCCGCTTGTTTTTGTCCACGCCGACGTGGGACCGCCTATAACCGCAGACCGCCGTCTGCAGCCTCCCCGCCGTCACCGCCTACGCCCCGACACCGCACACCGCCGCGACCTCGAGCTCGATTCGCGGAAGAACGCCCGTCCGCGCCCCCTCGCTTCCCTTCTAGGGCGCTTTGCATCTCGCACCGCCCGAGACAAGACAGAGCGCCGCGGACCACACGGAAGCTTCGGTGAGTGCGTCGATCCCACGCCTTTGAGTTGTTCGTTGAAATGCCCGTGTTGATAAACCCAACCCGCTATTTCCTTTTTGTATTTAGATTTTGCTTTCAAACAGATTCAGGATCCTAATATAGTGCCAAAAGTATTTTAATTGGTCTATGGTGAACAAATTAGATTTAAACATTGTGATCATTTACAGCAATGATTGAAGACATGGAATTGTGATTGAAATGAGATAGATGTTGAAATTCATGAGTTTTGTGGTGTTCAAAATCTTATTGTACAACATTTCGAATGACATAGCATTAACATCCTATTTTGGCTGCATGTGTAGGCAAACCATGGCGTGGTATGTAGTGCATGTTGGTCAAGTGCCGGGGATCTATCGAACCACGGGAAGATTGCTCGCTCAAGTCTCTCGGCTACCCCGGTAATTGTTACAAAAATACAAAACTGAAGCTGAAGCTTTCAGGGCTTACTATGGTGAAAACTTTCACTATCAACCAGCCCCGAGATCGATGAGAAGCCTCTCTCCATAGATATGAAGATTAGAGAATTGCGACTTGGACTATGAAAGATGTTTTGATTTGGTCATGGCTATTGTCATTGTTTTCCTTATTTGGAAGTTGATGTCCTAGGCTCAATTTCGTAGAACATTAGGTGGAGTTAGTTGTATGTAACCTTTGAACCATGTAATGTATCTATGATGCTTTTATGGGTGATTTTCAGGAAAAAAAATTCATAAATTTCAAAAAATTTAAAACAAAAACGCCGGGTGGCAATGGGCCCGACAGGTGAATGAGCAACAAACCGGTAGTGTAACTATACCAAACACTATCGGTTTGAATTACTAACCATCATAGACTACGAAACATCAATCGCCGGCCGCACTAACCAACCAATAGTCACCACTCTAATACTTATTTGTCGGGTTGAGATCACCGACGTTGTTCACGCAGATCATCGACGGGTTCAAAGTAAGCCGCCATTGTTAGCTCTTCGATACACCGTGGGCTCATTCTAACCCGATAGTGTTATCCCCGGCATTCTCGTCGGTTCGTTAAAGCCCGACAGGTGCTCCCAATATCAACTCGCCGGCTGAATTCGAACCTGCATTGCTTGGATCAAAAATGCTATCGGGTCGTGGAACACCCAACAAGTGTTCCGTGACAAGTATTTGCCGGTTTGATATCGAACCGGCAGTCTCTCCTCACATCACCGCCCGGTGTTTTGACCCGGTAGTGTTTCAAACCCCACATCACTACCGCTATGGTTCCGCCGGTTCAGTTTTTCGCAAAGTGAAGGGGGGGAGTTGGGCAAAGGATGAACAATTCTGTAGTAGTGTTAAAATTATTTGTTTTATTCATATTCAGAGTTTGTTTCTTGTAAGCTCAGTTCATGGTTTAGCCTGGGAAATAATTATTTTTTTCTTAGGACCACATTTGATTCCTGTTAGTATTCATCCTTAGACCTTGGCATGGCTATTATGTGACCTTTATTTCCCAGTCAATATGCACTTTTGTCTTTTCCTTTGTCCTCCTAATTTAATATCAGGTACCCCAGCCCCCTCTTTAATCTAACACATCTTACTTGCATACTCCTGGACGCCTTTTTTTTCCATTTGTATAACGTGGAACCGAGAATTGCATATATATGCTTATGAGATTCGATTTGTTTGGACCTGCACTAGGAATGGATCTGATATGAATAAAGTTGGATGTATTGCATAAAAGTTTGGAACCATTGTTTACATTGTCTACGGAATTGGGTGCTTGCAGCAAAATTAGAATGCCATCCATTTGGATCAAGTGCAAGCTATTCTTTGGTGAAATTCTCTAGAAATGACTTCCGGTGCACAATTTTCTTGAAAGTATGATTTTTGGCTGTGCAATTTCGAGCATGAGTAGTAGTCTGAGCCTTACAGGTAATGGTTTTCCAGCAAGAAAGCACAACAGGTATTGCGTGGATGATGGGCTCGGGAGGAACTCCGCCACCAATAACAGATCCGAAGGGGGGCAAAGGGAACGCCTCCCTTGGGTTGACTTGCGAATGGTCTAGTCTCATGCATACCTCGGATGAAAGGAGGCTCGAGAGTCTGCTCTCCTTAAAAAATCGTTCCATGCCAGTTACAGGAACCCCTCTATTTATAGGGGAGGTAAACCGCCTTTAAGTACAATTGTTAGGATTAATTAGGAATAATTAATTAGTTGATCAACCGGATAATGACAAGCAGTTAGGATTAGTCACTTAGACCCTTTGGGCACTTACGTAGGATCCAATCCACCGATTGGGAGGCACCTGTTCGGCCCTAGAGGCCTTGTATATATTTCTGATCCTGTACATTGTCATCGACAGTTAATACAATTTCATTCAGTCATCGACAACACATTTTGTCTCTTAACACGTTATCATGCACGCAATGGCTCTGCCGCCGCTGACGCTGTAGGCAGAGAACGTCGCCGGAATTGTTCGTCGAAGGAGTTCGTAGAGGACTCGCTGACAAGAGATCGAAGGCGTCACTGTATCTCCGGTGACTCACGTTTCCTCTCGGTTGCAATTGCCGCGACATGCCCGAGATCCGTTCGCTGGCCCTGTCCTAGTAACGAGAAGACGAAACATAGGCGTTCGTCATGGGCTCGGAGCCTCGGACATGGAGAAGAATAAACAAATGTGAGGAACTAAAGGACGGGAACAACTGTATGATTTTCGTTTTATAATGATTTTACCTCGATGAATTGATAGAAATTGCAGCATGTCCTCCGATCCGAAGTAGCCATGGCCAAGACGTCCTCACCCGTTGCCCCGTGTGCCCTCCGATTGAAGGCCTGGCGGCCTTTACGCCGTGGCCACGCACCACGGCGGGCGTCCCCGCATCGATCCCCGCCGAGGACGAGCAGGATTCGCTCAGTCGGCCGGCCTCCATGACTGGAGCAAGGCCCTTGGCTCGAGCCCGCCATGCGAGGAAAAGGGGGAGAAGGAGTCACGCAGCGCTGGTGGCAGGACGAATGGCTAGCGGCGGCGGATTGGCGGCAAAAGAGCGGCGGCTATGGTGGACAAACAGGGAGCGGCGGCGACAGTTTCTTCGCTCGTCTCCTGCGGCCCTGCCTGCCCCAGCGAGTGGATAAGGCAGGCGCTAGGGGCTGCCCGCCTGGGCCACGCTCGCCCGTACGCGGTCGCCTGGCCTGCTCGACCGCATGCAATGCACTTAGCTGGATGGGGCTCGCTGCTGTTCTAGGCTATTTCTAATTCCGATTTATGCCTCTATTTTTAGTATTTGCATTATTAATTTATAGCAAGTACTAAGTTTGATTAGCATCTAATTTGCTAGTTTTAATTTCTGCTAAATCATCAGTACTTTGTAATGATTGTTGTTGTACCGTAAATTACTGGATCTCTGAGATTGTAAATATACTTGTGATTTTCTTATATTATTATGCAATCTCTTGTTTATTTCTATTATATTTCTAATATATGTGGTGCGCCAAATCACAATTTGTACCACATATATATTGCTACAGTAACTTCAATTATTTGTTTGGCATATATTGGTGCACCCAAACCACCCTTTGCACCAATATATAGATCATTTTTGTAGTATATAATAGAAATTGAGTATGTTGGTGCCCCCAACCATTTTTTTTTGCACCACATACAAGTTATCTTTGCTAGTGACTTAGTTGCAAATTTAACCATAATTATTAACTTTGAATAAGTTAAAAGTTGCAATATATAATATCATAATTATTTTGATTAATCAACATAATGCAATGGAGTCTATGGCAAAGGCTGCGTTTAGCTTATTGTGAACTATTCTGCCCTGAGTCCGTGCCATAGCAATGATCTAATCACCTGTTGCTGAGAGGTCTACATCTTGTTTCCCAGAAACTCGATGATTACCTACACCGTGTTGTTAATCAAAATAAAAAAGTTTTGGATTAATTTTTTAGTCATCACATTGTTCTGTATTACCCAAGGTAGTAGAGTCCTAAGCAAAGGCTGCGCTTAATTCATATTGAATTATACCGCCCAGAGACCGTGCTTAGGCATCAATTCATTTTGCCTACTATAAAGATCTACTCGTTGTCATTGACATAGAGATTATCTTGTCTTGCATATTACAAAATTTGTGATGATTAGCTTATATGGTCTACACATTTATGTGACTACCTATAATCCAAAACTATGATAAGATATACACCTATAACAATATTGCAATTGAGATTACAACATCAGCATTTTGATTTTGAGTTTATCTTAGTTGTAAGCTCATTTAATCAATGGTCTGTCACATGTTGTGGATATTGACTTCAGAGAGGAGTATGTTCAACTCGCTCTCGATGGCATCAATATCTCATATGGACAAATGGACATTATTGTTGGTGCTATCCCATAAACTAATAGAAAAGTTAAATGACCCTCGCTTAGGGGTTACTTATTATAGATCAAAGAATTGTACCATGCTGTTGTTAAGGTACTACTTGCATAAAGATTATCGATAAAATATCTTATGAAAGGAAATGCACATACTTAATGGCATACTCCTCATGAGTACTATGAACAATACAATAGATCATATCTTTAAGACTAGATCTTATTGTTCATACAATTTACTTCCAATGATGAAAGTAAAAGGACCTATGTGCAAACCGAAGTCATGACAATAAGAACCACATAACGACACAATAAAGTCATATAAGTGGTTATGTTTAGCAAAATGCTAAACAATGTCATACTCTTAACTTTGAGATTGATCTATATCAAATAGTAAGGGATAACAGGGGAGCAAATACTTAAAATTTGAAGCTCCCTAGGAAGTTTCTAATGTCCAAAATATGTTGTAACACTTGTTGTCATAACTATTGTGAGTATCATTTCGATGAATTGGATACTCGACAATATTTATGGATTTCTATATATTAGACAAGAATTCCATTTATTTCTTGTCATATATAGATTGTAATGGAATTTTCCTAATAGGGATTGATATGTGCCCAATAGACATTTGTGTTTTCATAAGAGAAACACAAAAGGAAAACATTAGATATGGCACATAAGTAATGAGATAAGTCTCATTTTGGTTGTATTATGCATACAACAATCCCCATATAACATGTTAGCATAAGAATTTTTCACTTTGTTGATTCATTTAAATTTGGAATGATCAACTTAGCCATCCAAAGAGACACGTGAAAAATTAATAGCAATTATTTTGATCAGGGGTTTCCCCAAAGTATGGATACGGTAAGTACCATAGGGAAACAGATTTTAAAACCATATTATCTTAAAATCAGATTGACTTATCCCTTCATCATATTTGAAAGAATATTTGAGTCCAACACAAAGATTGTGCGGACAGTTCGGGCATTTCATGGCTGTATAAATACATCTATGATATGATCTAAAGTGTGGAAGTATCCACACTTAGCCTTGTATTTGGTAGATCATGGCTCTTGTTATGACCATTATCCTGAACACTACTAAACATTGCACCTTCAATGACGATTGTTAGGTACAATAAGAGTTTAATTACATAGCCAAAGGGACAAATTGGAATTTATAAGTATGATACGAAGATCATATAAGACCATTATTAGTAAATTGCTATTTGCCAACTTCGTGTTAGAGTCGGGTAGATTTACACACTCGACTTATGATTAACGCATACCCCCAATGCAATAAGTACGTTGGAATTCATAAGATTTCCTATTTGCGTAAGATTAGGTTACGTTGTATACGTGCGGTCTCACCACCGCAAAGCATACATTGATGGGTCCATACAGAAACCGGGGATCAATCGGATATTTTAATCTCCGTCGATTGTTCAAGTATCTAGATCTCTATAGAGGATCTATTTACAACCCATATGCTGGTTTTAGAATACATGAGCTTTTCCAGGCATTAGGGGGAGAATAGTAGTACCATATATAATGCCCGGAAAATATTTGTAATGCATAAAGCATTTCAAGCTCAAGATCACGTACTAAATAACTGAATCAATGGTTTGTCCATATTGTGGATATTGAATTCAGAGGAGTTAGTTGAACTCGCTCTCGATCGTATCAATATCTCACTTGGAAAATGGACATTAACATTGAGTTCAAAGAATTGTTTGCATAGTATTGCAAACAAACTGCCAAAGTACTTTCATAGATTATAAAGGTGTTACAAAGTCTCTCCATCCTGCAAGGAAGGTGCTAGAAAGAGTGGAGGTACCTAATAAAACCACTCACCCCCATATTGGCTATAAGAGGGGGAGAATCACTTCCAAGAGGCAAGATGCGATTGCTGGCAAGCAAAAGAAGACTGCAAATGCAACTCAACCATTTGGTTGAAAGACAACTAGAGGACATGTTATGTCCTGTGGATATTTATAATCCACAAGCCTAGCTCAGAGGTGCACTGAAATACCGATGCTAGGACATCGGAAATCCACGACTATCGCTTTGGGAAATCACGATATGTCATTTAGGGTTCATTTTGAGTTTTGATAACATGAGAATTTTATCATATAAAAGTCTATATGTCATGACACATACTTCTCTCGAATAAAACGTATACAATATTTCAAGTTATCTAGTTAATAAGACCATGGCGAGTGCTTTGTCACTCTTACTAGAACTTGTTGAGTTATACATACAGAGATAGTCTTGCTCACCGTAAAAAAGAGGAGTTAGCAGTTGTAAAGCTAACACCTCATGTAGCTTTCTTGTGGGTACAAAATGTTCTCGATCCATGATGGATAGAGAACAACATGGTGGTGAGATATAAAGCAAGACTAGTAGCACAAGGGGTTTACATAAAGCCCAAAGCATTGTCTTTCAATGCAATTATTCTCCATAATAAATTAAATTTCCGATACTAACTTTGATTGGCAAGTACAAAAGCATCTACCTTTGCGGTTGATAGATGTAGTGATTGCATATAATCACTTAGTTTGGTATATTTGTGAAGCTTCGGGAAGGAGTTCACATACCAAACATTCATACATAAAAGCGCAACACATATTGTGTATTGCTTAAGTCAATATATGGCTTAAAGTTGTTAAGTCGAATGTGGTACAATCGACCTTGTATGTATTCCTTACATTGAAGGGATACAAGATTGGTTACACGTGGTGTTCATTTTGGAGTTCTTGATTGGATTTCCTAGTATTATATGATTGTCAACAATCTTGACATCATTGGTAATGAGCACTTGTCAATAGCACGTTGTAATCTAAAGACGGAGTTTAGAGATGGGAGATATGGTCCAAACCAAAATTTTTATTTTGTGTTTATGATCCAAGTATCTTCTCCCAAGATTTTAGTAAAGCTATCTATATCCACATCATATTGAATGACTCAATATGAAAGGTAATCCTATGGTTGTTCTACCTCATGATAGAGGACATTGTTTTGTACCATAGTGTTTGGAATGAGATAAAAGGACATGTTGTCCATTATCTACGTGCTATTTATGCTCTAATATATATTGCAAAAATTCTCGGCCGAATATATCTTTTGCAATAATTTGCTATCTAGTAGCGGCGCTTACTCTACCAAATGTTGGTAGATTGAAGTTAAAGATATCTTTAATATTACAACATAGCACATACTATCTTGGTATAAACCAAGATCCAAGTATATGGATTTTATGATTACGGTTATCTATAAGATCCCCAAATTCCAGATCATTGAAATAGCCTTTACATAATTATGGAAAGACCAGTTTGTAATAGTCTTAAGTAGACATTTAATGGTCAATTCCATTCATCATTCTGACATTGTATTATACAAGGCTACACATGAATGTGCATAGCTTGACAGAATGATATATCACATACCGAAGTTATGTGGTATTGATTCTATTGAATCAAAAGGTCGTTACCTATAAAGGTAATGCATCTTGTGTTGTTTAGATGAAGACAAGTTATACTTGTTGCAATATTTTGCATCAAGATGGTTCTATTCCATAGGTTATATGGGCATATGAACATACGCAAAACTAAGTATTGTGACAATCTCAAAGAGATATTCACAAAGTCTACCATACTCCACATTTGTTATGTGTTGAGTACATCGGTATGAAAGGTTTGCAAGTCTTGGGGGAGAGTCTCTCGTCTCTCGATTAATAACTTGTTGAAAACATTATATTGCACTCTTTTCTTTTGTATGAGTTTTTCCCTTTGGGTTTCTCATATAAAGTTTTAAATGAGGCAATATCGACATAAGATCATGTCATATCATCCGCTTTTTCCCATAGGGTTTTTTTGGTGGATGATACTGTGACATATGATACATTGTACTCTTTTCTTTATTTGAGTTTTCTCTTTCAAGGTTTCTCAAATAAAGTTTTTGATGAGGCAATGCCTATATAAAGTAATATGCTATATCATCAAGTTTTCCTCATCGGGTTTTTTTGGAAGATGATATACGAGCATATTGACCATATGGTCAAGGTGTTATTAGACTAAGACTTTGAGCTTATCTCAAAGGGTCTAACAACATTGGTGATTGTGTATCACGGGGTTTCTCCTTATTTTTTTCCATTGGGTTTTTAAGGAGTTTTACCTGATATACCAGTACTACTTTGGATTTTTCCCATAGGGTTTTTCCAAAGATTTTTCTCACATTTTTCCTACAAGGTTTTTATGAGAAGTTGTCATATTATCTATTTTTCCCTTACAGGGGGTTTTAAGGATAATATTATAAATGACATATTGATCCTTGATCAAATTGTTTTTAGACTATGTCTTTAGGATCACCTAAATGGTCTATAAACATTGGGATTTGCATATATATTATGGTTGTTCTCCTTATTTTTCCCACTAGGTTTTTAAGGAGTTTTGCCTGGTATATCGATATACTTTGGTTTTTCCCACAGGGTTTTCCAAAGATTCAAGACTATGACTGACGATTATACAACAGTGCCTACACAAGATTATATGAAGCCTATATAAGATCCATTGATCAAGGGGGAGTGTTAGGATTAATTAGGAATAATTAATTAGTTGATCAACCGGATAATGACAAGCAGTTAGGATTAGTCACTTAGACCCTTTGGGCACTTACGTAGGATCCAATCCACCGATTGGGAGGCACCTGTTCGGCCCTAGAGGCCTTGTATATATTTCTGATCCTGTACATTGTCATCGACAGTTAATACAATTTCATTCAGTCATCGACAACACATTTTGTCTCTTAACAACAATTACAGTTCACCTCCTTTACAACGGTCGGATTCGGGAAATATTCAAGGGTATTATAGCGATAACACATCATCGTCAAGCTTTACTAGCCGGGGCCCACTGTGGCCTTTGGAGCGGAGGAAGGTGGCTTGCTCCTATGGGGTCTTCGGAGTTGCAGGCCGCCATGTCTTCCGAAGAGGGGTCTTGTGTCTACCGAGGGTTGCCTGATTGTCACCGTTCTTCCCACAGGTATGCCTTCGGTGTGAAGCCGCCCGAAGGGGTCTTCGTAGAACCATAGATCATACGTAGTTGTGATGTCGGCCAGAAGCGTAGGAAGGAGTCATTTCTGTGGGTCCCACCCCCAACAACAGGAAATGCACATTATTCATGTTCTTGAATATTTTTGCAAGCATGTTTCTTGTAGAAGACAGCAGCATGGGCAGACGATGGCCAGGCATGCAGGTGTTTGCGCCAAATTTTGTATTTGATTGTTGTGCGTGTCTCATCCTTATTAGTTAATACGAGTAGCTAATAACTACTCCCTTGTTACTTGCATTTAAAAAAATATATATTTGAAATGTATAAATACAGTTAGAAATTACACACACATATATATGTATATATAATTACTTTCTAATCTCAGTGAGTTGTTACTCCTATGTGTATATCTCTAGATTCGGTGTGTATATCTCTAGATTCAGGGCATATATGATCGGACAAAGTGTATATAGATGAAGTATATGATCATACTAGACAATCCAGGGTAGTATGTATGCTAAGTATGCATGCATACGTAGAGTATTTGATATACTTTTTTTATATACTGCAGTAGTGACATTTTAATAATATATTAAAAAATATGGGTTCCTTCAAAAAAATTTCATGTAGTAAGATCTGGAGTATCTTAATATGAGTATCTAACACTACAAAAGAAACCCCCATGTCACAAAAGATACCATTTCACGTAGTAAGATCTAGAGTATCTTAATATGAGTATCTATTCACCCGTCCGGATATCGCCTACGCTGTTCAGCAAGTCTGCTTGTATATGCATGATCCTCAAGAGCCTCATTTTTGGTGCTATGGCGGATTCTTCGCTATCTTCAGGGTACTTTGGACCTCGGTCTTCACCTTCACCGGTCCTCATCGGCTGATCTTATATTGTCTACACGGATGCCGATTGGGCGGGATGTCCTGACATGCTCAAGTCCACCTCTGGTTATGCCGTGTTCCTCGTGGACAATCTCATCTCCTGGTCATCCAAGCGTCAGCCCACTGTGTCAAGGTCCAGTGTAGAGGCGGAGTATAGAGCCGTGGCGAATAGTGTTGCCAAAGCACGCTAGTTGTGCCAACTTCTGCAGGAGCTCCCTCATCGTCTTTTCCGCGCCACTGTGGTCTATTGTGATAATGTCGGTGCAGTTTACCCTCCACTAACCCAGTCCAGCATCAACGAACAAAGCATGTCGAGATGCATCTACACTTCATCACAGGCGAGTCGCCCTTGGTGAGGTCGCGTCTGCATGTTCCCACTACATCCTAGTAGGCCGACGTCTTCACCAAAGGTTTACCGACGTCCGTGTTCACAGAGTTTAGGTCCAGTCTTAATGTTTGCGGTGCTCCCAGTTAAGACTGTGGGGGAGTGTTAGACCGAGAGGGTGTATGGATGCATCTGTGTGTTAGACTAAGCATCGTGCGGATGCATGTGTGTGTTGTTGTGTGTGGATGCATGTATGCATTGCTGATCTATATGTCTCGACACTCATGGAATAAAATTCATCAAGCATTCCCATATTCCACTCTTTCAGTCAGCAACCCAACACACTCGTTTGAGGTACATGTATATTGCACACAAGGCCTGACTTTAAATATGTGAGCAGATTTGTTGACGAGCTCCATAAGGAGCATCGGGCAATGCTGAAAAATAATTTGAGGTTCATAGCTGCGACTAGAAGCTGGGTTCTCTTATTATAGCCAGAAGAAGAAGAAGAAAGGAGGAAGGTACAGCACTAAATAGGTTGAGTGAGTACAACACTAAATGGGTCATCTTGGACGGGACATTCATTGTAGGAAGAGCACGACCTGAGGCAGCAATGCAAAAGGTTGTGGTGTTATCAAATTGCTTGTCAAGGAGTGTGGTTAAATTAGCATGGTTTGCTGGTGACATGCCGCTATTTCCTGGATAAAAAAAAATCCAGTGCATCATGACTAGAGTGAAGACATAGATACAAGGTTTATCATCTGGGATTACGCGGGCGATGTCCAACCGTTGTGAAGTTCATTCAACCTGACTAGCAATTGGGAGATATGCTGAGAAAGCCTCCCTGCAAGGCAAGAGTTCCTGGAGATCTTCAACAAGATCAGTCTTCACCTCGGTGTAAAGTTTTAGTTTGCACAATACATAGGAAGGGATTTTGTTCACTAATAATTGTGCAATAGAAGCTACTAGAGTTCTTATTTCTCTCCATGTTATTAGTTAGTTATATGTGGACAATTTTTCAGTTGTGCGCTGATTGAGCTATGACATGCACAACACATTAAAAAAAACAAAAACAAAGGTCCAGCCGAGCAGCCTTTCCTGTTGGGGAGGGACCCCGCCAAGGGACCCCCAGAGCTCCCGGGCCCAAAGGCGACACCCTCGGCAGCGCGCGGGTGGCAGCGATGCCCACGAACGACACCCCCGCAGGCACGGGGCGGCAGACCATAGCGACAACCCGCAGGCGCGGGGGGCGGCGGGGCCACGGCCGACACCCGCAGCGGGAGGAGCGGCGAAACCAAAGCAACACCCCGCAGAGCGGGGGCGGCGCAGCTATAGCCGACACCCCGCAGCGCCGGGGCGGCGAAAACCACAGGGCAACACCCCCGGGCGCGGGGGTAGCGGAGACCAGGACGACGTCCCCTAGGTGTGCGGAGCGGCGCGGTTTACACACAACCCCCGCGTGGGGGCGGTGGAGCTGAACGAGCACTCGCAGCGCGGGGCCGCGCACAGCTAGGACAAGCCCCGTGAGCGCGAAGGACGGCGGGGCCTTGACAATCTAAGGACCAAGCGGCGGCGCAAGAGGGATGAAACCCTAATGAGGCCTTAGGTGCGCGGGACATGTGCTTTTACCTTTTTACCCTTGTTGGGGTTTGTACCAAATTGCCCGCTGGGCGGGCCCTAGTCGTAAGTGGCAAACACGCCTTGTCCTGATTTGTAACTTCACGGTAAATACCGACAGGACGCCTATAAATACGGATGGGACGGGGCGTATGAGGGGGGACGGTTGGTGGATACTTTTATGACCTATCAATCGAAAAGACATTATCTCCGGGATCTCCACCTTTGTCCATGTCGCCCACATGGGGCTCGCCCCATGAACCGTGTCATTCCCCCTCTCTCACGTGGGAAAGCCTCGCCCCTCCTCCTGCCATCCCGCGTGGCAAAGGCTAGAGGGGCGGTGTCTACCCCACGGTTGGCGCCGTCTGTGTGGGGACCGACACGAAAAGCCATGCCGAACACCCGGAGCAATGCCGGGGGTGGAACCCCACCGTCGGGGGCTCAGCCCCGCCGGCCGGCCACCCCGGTCGGGACGCTAACCCCGCCCGGGCGCACCCCACGGGGCGGGAGGGCGCCGCCCACGCCACCGGGTCCGGGCAGGGACAACCCCATCCTCGGCCGCGGGGGCGCACGGAGGTCCCAGCGGCCGAACATGTCCGAGGCCCCGGTGGTCAGGGCACCCAGCCAGCGGCCGTGGAGGTCCCGCAAGGCGGGGCTCGGTGGTGCAATAGCCGCTACGTCGGTTGGCCCGGATGCGAGGAACCTCCGGGAGCGTTCGGGGGTTCGGTGAAGGGCTCACCGAGGGCGGCGAAGACGAGGAGGCGGCAGGACAGCGGCCCTGAGGCGTTACAGGCGCAAATCGCCGAGAAGCGTAGGATCTTTGGAAACCCCGGACCGAAGAGCAACGCCTATGTTCCATTAGGGACCCGGGCGGAGGCGGCTTCGAGGGCATTTGGTTTGGTTGGAGCAACAACTTCGTGGCAGCGCAGGAAAATACGGCCCGCCGCGGAACCTCGCACCTCAACTCCGAGGCAGGCCGATCAAATGGCGCCTCGACACCCTCCACCACCCCTCCACCGCCCATCATCACCCGGCCTGCCCGCCGCCTCTAATCACCCCGCGACAAGCGCAACAACCCGCACGCCTCGCGGTCACACTTTCAGCCAAAACCCCGCGCCCACCACGAAGGCCGTCGCCCGGCGCGGATCGGCACCCGCGAACCCCCTTTTCGACCCGCTTCCCCACTATCGTTCGTTCTTCAGCTCGTGGGTGGCCCGTTTCCCTCAGCCCACACCACCGCCCGGTACCGCGGGACAAACAGACCCTCGTCAATTCATCATGACTTACGAAGCCACCGTAGCGGCAGTCGGCGGGGACGAGTCCACAATGGCGAAGTCTTTCGTCATAGTGGCAAGGGAGATTGCTCGATCATGGTATTCAACCCTAACCCCCGCCACAATCAGCGGCGGAGCTCGTTCAGCCCTACGAGACAAATTTCGAGGGGTCGACTCGGCAACAGCCAACTCCACCGAACTTCTCAGCGTCATCCGAAACCAACAGAGCCCCTAAAAAGGCGGTGGCGGAGGTTTCTCCACACCAAAACAGGACCGAAGGGGTAACCGACGAGAGTGTCATTATGGCGGCCCTCGCATGTATACGGTCGGGGCCTTGTCACTCCAAAATCGAGCGGAGGCAGCCAAAACCCTCGCCGAGCTCCACGAGATAATGGAGAAATGCTTGCCCGGCGGACACCAGTCACAAATCTAAGGTCGGCGGTTTTCGCCCGCAACCCTCGCAACCTGTAACCCGCGGAGAGAGACCGCCAAGGTCGGACCACTTCAATTACCAAGACCGCGCCAAGGTCGCAGCAATAGACACCACGCCACCACCAGAGCAAAGGGCGAACCCCCCCACCGGACCAACCTATCAGCCAAGGGACCAACGGTCACACAATCAACGCGACGGCCGAGGGCGCCGCGGCAAAAGCCAGCCCTATTGCCACTACTGCGGGCTGGATAAGGGCCACTTCACCAAACAGTGTCCATACTTCGCCAAAGGGAAAGAGTTCATGGACAGTCGGCTATCGTCAGCCAGACCAACCGCCAAATCAACCACACTAGGAGACCAGCGCAACCCCCGCGACACAATCATTACTCCTACTCCCCGCCAAACTATGCGACCCCTTCCATACCAGGCTTCAGCTACCCAGCTTTCAACCAACCCCCGTACGACCACCATTGACACAATCAACCCCGCTATGGTGGCCAACCTTACACAGTTAGCCACCCCCAAAAACCTCTGAGCCAATTCCACCCTATCCCCACGCTACCACCACCTCCGCCACTTCCAACCTTGCCACCCCCACCACCACCAGTAAAACAGGAAATGCTGACCACGCTAAACAACCCCACCTCCGCGTACGGAGAGATTCTAGCCATCTCAGGGGGGTTCAAACGAAGACCACGGCAACAAAAGGCAAAGGAAAGAGTACTACCGCAGGGTACATCATGTGGCCACAGAGAGCCCCCACAAGAACAATCAATGGTCCCACATCCCAATCACGTTCAGCGCAGCGGACATGAGGCTAAAAGATTACCCTCACACTGACGCAATGGTAATCAAGACAACCGTCGCAGGATGGATCGTGAACAAAATACTGGTTGACACGGGGAAGTTCTACCGATATCCTGTTCACCTCCACCTTCGACCGCATGAGGCTCGATCCGTAACACCCCGAATTCCACGGACACCACGGGATGTTACTAAAGACCGACAACAACAGCTGCTTATAAGAAATAAAGATTTTGGCAGCACTTCCTCTCTATTTTAAGGAACCACAGGTAACAAGACATACATAAAACCAACGGAAGCAAACTAGCATTAATAAACATCTTAACACAAATATGCGGTATTCCGTTAAGAAATTTAACAACCACTCTTTAAACATTTACTTTCAATTCGAATGAAACGAAACCAAATTATTTATTATCAAAATATGATGACTCTAAGAAGTGAAGTGCGTGGCGTGCAGCTAATCCCCTTCCCTTCCAAGCAATCATCGAGTACGGATTGAGTAAAGCAAGGGTGAGATGAAACATCTCAAAACAAGCAAACTTGTTTTGACTAGCTATTTAAACCACAGGTTGAATTAAACATCAATTTAAAGTAGAGTTTGATATGATATCAAATAACATGAGAGACTTCCAATTTGGAACATAGCCAAAGAATATAAAGCTTCATAAAACTATGAACAAGTCACTTCATAATATACTTCGGAATGCATATGAATGCAATGCAAATGTCTCTGCACGCACACCCAACAAGGTGTGGAGCTGCATCCCATGATGATCAGATGCGATGCGGTCGTAACCATAGGTCCACGACATAACTTCCAATGTAAATGAATGATGCAATGCACTTGGCATGCTGCAATAAAATTAATATATACCACCAATGATACTTCAACTTCTTCTTCATGGTAGGTGGGTTAACCACAACAACAATATGGAATAACAATATCACCATGAGTAAATAAATAGGACCACAATTAAATCAGGTTGAATAAAGTAAGATCACAAGTATCAGATTTAGTTCTATGGCATTCTTAGAGACAGTAATCTGTAGGTGATAAAAATAACAAGTCAAAGCGGTAGCAAACCACGCTACATTTACTTGCCTTCAACGAAGATCAAAAGGTCAGAGCTAAGCACGATCGGAGGTGCACCACCTGACCATAAGCATATCTCAGAACCAAGCACAAACATACCAGCACAAATAATAACAAATTCGCACTATAGCGCCCCAAACCCGGCGTTCAAGCGTCTACCGCTTCTCTACGGATCAAGACAGCAGCACTAACTCTTTCTCTTTTTGTAGACTTTAGACAACATATTGAAAAATTCCCAAAATTTACCAGGTTATGTAAAACTTCATTATAAACAATTCTTGTATTGTAAATTTTTGCATAGCGAGCCCCCAAAATGGAGCAATTGCCTATGGAACATGACTGAACAATTCTGCCGACCAAAACAGCATGCCAAACTTCAAAAATTCATAAATGAAGATTTACTAAATAAATAAATATATAAGTTACCAATCTGGAAAGCTTAATAAAATTCCAAGACTTGTTGTCCACGTCGAACATCAGACTAATTCATTTGAATAGCCAAAAACAGCCTAGATCTACAACTGTCCAGATTTTCATCATTAAAACATATCCTACTTCAGGCAGCGATATCTCCCAAAATATAAAGGCTATGACAGTGTTCTCGGTGTCAGAGAAAGATATTGAAGTCCTCTACAATTTTTTCTACTAGGCAAAAATTTAATAAAGCCTTTAAAATGCCCAAACATGATGATGAACAAGGACTGCTCAGTCTGACGGAAATTCAGAACATTGACAAAAATGATTTTGGGATTTATTCCGCTAAAACCCCATCAAACAAGTGTTTTGATCCATGAAACTTGATCAAAATAATGGGATTAACATTTGGCTTCTCACCTAGGGGAACCACAGCGAGCACGATGGCCGAAATCCCTGGCCGGTTACTCCATCATCTCCCCTCAACCTCCGTCCAACTTCGCCAAAGATTATCGCTGCTATCACCGTATCCGTTTCAATCTATACGGACATGGCAAAATCCTCATGAACAGCGAGGGAGGCAAAGGGATTTGATGGGAAAACAAAGGTAGGAGATAGACCCTAACGGTCTTGAAGAACAACACCACGAGCGGCGTTGGCGATGGCGGCGGCGGCAAAACCCTAGACTCTCGATCCCCTTCCTCTTCTCTTCTCTTCTCTTCTCTTCTCTCCTATCTGTTTTCCCGTGAAAAGAAGATGGCGGCTGCTAGAAGGGGGGGGAGGGTCATACACGGATGAACGCCGCGGCGGGGAGGAGTCCGACTCTGATAATTTCATTTTTATTTTATTTTATTTTATTTCTATTTATTTCATTTACTTAATTTGGGCCTGGGCATTACACGATCGTAACCTCACGGAGCTGCGGGGAACCCTCTCTTTGGCCGAGGGGGCCGGCAAGTCGAGCAATAGGGAAGATCACCCTACCGGTCACTTTGGGGACCCGGCCCACCCTCGGACCCAGCGTAACTTTTCGGCGTGGTTGATATGCACTACAACTATAATGCGATTTTTGGGAGGGGCATCATCAATGCGTTCGGAGCCGTTATCCACCCGGGCTATCTTTGCATGAAAAATGCCGTCGACATTGGAGTCATAGCGGTCTTAGGAGACCGGGACCTTGCAAGAAGCGCTGAAAGGCGGTGGCCCCGAGGGCAACGTAAAGCGTACATGCCCTCGAACAAGGCAGGGGAAGACAAAGAGGAGAAGGAAAAGAAGAAAGAAAAAGTGGACCCCGAGGAGGAAAGGTATAAACCCCGGCGCTTAGGCGTGGAGGAAACCAAACAAGTCGGGCTCTTCGAATGATGAAACCAAGGCGGTGACCATCTCCACGTTATTAGACCCGATTTGAGGCAAACCTCACTCAATTGCTCGCGATCACTGCGGCGTCTTCGCTTTGGTCGGCCGAGGACCTCTGGGAGTCGACCAGCGGAATGTCGAACACAAACTCAATATCAAGGAGGGAGCAACCCCCTGCAAGCAAAAGCTACGCCAAATGTCCGAGGAGAGGAAACAGGCAGCACAAGTCGAGGTCAATCGTCTCCTAGACGCCAAAGTGATAAGACCAGTGAAGTATCCAACCTAGCTATCTAACATAGTCTTGGTCAAAAAAGTAAGCCTCTCCAAAGACAAGGCAGAACCTCCGAGGTGGAGAATGTGTGTAGACTTCGCAAGCCTCAACAAAGCATGTCCGAAAGATGACTTTCCGTTGCCTCGCATCAGCGCGCTTGTAGACGCAGCCGCGGGGTGCGAAATGCTATCCTTTGCTCGACTACTTCTCGAGGTACCACCAGATACGGATGAACAAGGAAGGCGAGGAAAAGACCAGCTTCATAACACCCACCGGCACATCTTTGTTTGGGGAGGATGGCGAGAGGACCCGAAATGCAGGGTCCACCTTCGCGAGAATGACAGCAGAAGTCCTCGCAGAAGACAAGGCAATCTCCGCCCTCACGTGGGCGACATATTGTCGTCTGAGCAAGCTCAGAGTGGATCACATAGCAGACCTCGAAAGGGCCTTCTTGAAACTCCGCGGGGCCAGGCTCAAGTTGAACCCCGCAAAATGTGTCTTCGGGGTGAGCAAGGGCAAGTTGCTTGGGTGCCTGGTCTCCGCAAGGGACATCGAAGCGAACCCAACCAAGATCCAAGCAATCACTCAGATGGAACCTCCAACAAACAGGAAGCTGGCACAGCGTCTAGCAGGCCGCATGGCCTCCATGAGCAGATTCATCTCCAGGTCCACGGAGCGAGGCCTACCTTTCTTCCAGATACTAAGGGCATGAGAACCTTTCAACTGGGGTCCTATACAACAGCAGGCCTTCGACGATCTCAAGCATTACCTCCTCAACTTGACAACCCTCGCAACACCAGAACCAGGCGAGGGCCTTCTACTCTTTGTCGCGGCCTCCCCACCGCGATAAAGCGCGGTCCTCGCTAAAGAAGTCCCCCGACCAACATCAAGTCCAAAGCAACTTCCCATCTACTATGTATCAGAAGTTCTCGAGGGCCCAAAAGCCAACTACACCGAGCTAGAGAAGGTGGCATATACCGTAGTCATGGCGCAAGAAAGCTTAAGAACTATTTTTAGAGCCACGAAATCATAGTGCCATCATGCTTCCCATTTGGAGAACATCTTGAAACCCCGAATCTGTAGGGAGGATAGCCCGATGGGCAGCAGAGCTGGGTGATCACGCGATCAAGTTCGTGGGTAGAACAGCGATCAAGTCCCAAGCCCTCGCAGACTTCGTGGCCGATTGGACCCCCGACGTATACAACCAAGCCGCGAAGTTGGACCCAATCACGGACGGCGTACACCGGCGGGGCTTGGGGCTCCTTGGCGCGGGATTGCGGCCATCCTCATCTCACCGTCCGGAGTAAAAGCTCCGCTACGCTAAGCACGGATGGAGTTCCCTTGCACCAACTACATCGCAGAGTACGAGGCAGTTCTGTTGGCCCTAAGCAAGCTCCAAGCACTATCCGCGAGAAGGGCTATTATCAGAACAGACTCCGAGGTTGTCTCAGGTCATGTCGAGAAAACCTGCAGAGCTCGAAATCCAGAACTGCAGAAGTACCTTCTCAGGGTTCGGAAAATGGAGGCTTTCTTTCCGGGCATCACGACAAAAACCATAGCGGCGGGGACAACGGCGAGGCCGATGAGCTGGCAAAGGCGGCGGCAACACATAGCCCCCTCCCCCGGATGTGTTTCTACGAGGTCCTAACAAGACCGGGCGGGTCGAAGGATCCCCGCCAGCAGCAAAGTTCGTAAACACCATAGCAAGCGAGGATTGAGGGCCCCGATAATAGCATACATCAAAGGCCACTTCGAACCCGAGTCAAAGGAAGAGGGAAAGAGGATAGCACAGAAGGTAAGGGGCTACAGAATGATCGGTGAGCAGCTATACAAGGCATCGGTCATAGCACCCTGGCTCAAATGCATCTCAGCCCCCGAGGGAAGAGCAGTCCTCGCAGAAGTGCATGAGGGCATCTGCGGCTCACACAATGGACCCTGTGCGCTGGTCGGAAAGGTTTTCAGACAAGGTTTCTATTGGCCCACCGCCCTAAGTGATGCCGAGAACCTCATGAAACACTGCGAGGGTTGCCAACTAACTGCCCATCACTCAAACCTCCCCGGGGCGTCAACCACTCCAATCTGCCCAACATGGCCTCTCCAGAGATGGGGAATTGACCTCGTCGGACCAATGCCAACAGCGCCTGGGAACTCCGCTACGCAGTGGTAGCTATTGAGTACTTCACCAAATGGATCAAGGCCCGGCCTCTCGCAACGATAACCTCACGCTCGGTGCAGAAGTTCTTCTGGCAACAAATCATATGCCGCTTCGGGGTCCCAAGAGAGATAACAGTATACAACGGCACACAATTCGACTGCGAGGGCTTCAAACAATTCTGTTTCCAGATCGGAACCAAGATACACTTCGCTTCCGTCAGACACCCCCAGTCTAACGGCCTCGTCGAGAGGGCCAACGGCACCATACTCCAAGGAATCAGCTCAAAAATCCATGGCAAGCGAGGGGGGTACGGGCGGAACATCTTACGGTGATTGGTCCGGTCACACAACACCTCGACCGCAGAGCAACAAAGTTCACCCCATTCAAGCTATTGTTCGGGGAGGAGGCTGTCCTCCCAGAAGAACTTATCCATGGCTCCCCAAGAACAACCCTCGCGCCAGCAGAAGAGAACACCTCACTCGCCAGTGATCTCGTTGAGGAAGTTCGCAATCAGGCCGTCCTCAACCTCCACTCATACCCGGCGGGGAAACCCGCAAGTGGCGCGCGACAAGAAGGTCAAGCCTCGCGCCAACCTTGATCCGGAGACGGCGCTCATCGAAGAGAATGCTTTCGGATGGCGTGGAAGTTTGTCACCAAATGGTCGGGACCCTTCCTCGTCACAAAGTCGACAAGACCCGGCTCATACCACTTGCAAGACCTCGATGGAAATGATCTCCCTCACACCTGGAACATAGGCGACCTTCACAAGTACTACCCATAGCGGCGCCGCACCCGGCGTTCAAGCGGTGTAAGATTTCCCTGTTTCCTTTTGTTTACCACTTCTTCTTCTTAAGCTTTTTGTAAAAAACTCTATCATGTAGCCGGGGCTGCTCTTTTTCCTCGCGAAGGGGCGTGAGGTTTTTAATGAGGCAGCACCCCATATCCATCAATATATGCGGATCGTTCCCCAAAAAACTTGGCACCGCTTTGTTTCCAAAACGCAACACCAAAAGGGCGAAGTGGCGACCCTCCGCCCTCATCGGCAGACGCCGACAAAGATGATTGGCCCCCGCCAGAGGCTTAGCATCCATCTTCGCCCAAAGCTAGGCCAAACATGCCGGGGCTCACAAAACTTAACCCGCCCGCGGACCCCGAGTATGGGCCACGCGGAGGTACCAAAAACGCCGCACCCCGGCAAAACGGGCAGGCTCACAGTGAAAACGCAACCCCCGCGGACCCCGAGGGTATGGGCCGCGGCGGAGGTACTAAAAAGACACGCACCGGCGAAACAACGCCAAGGGCTCGTAAAATGTATCCCACCACTTACCCCAAGGATGGCCCCGGAGGTACAAAAAAGGAGCACTCAGGCGAAACAGCGCCATGGGCTCGCATAAAACACCAAAACCACCAAATAACGTCAAGTACAAGCACCAAGGACACCGCCATCATGACCACCCATTACAACGCATTAAATAGCCTCACCAACAAAAGGACTGAAAACTTCACTACCCTCGCAGGCCAAGGACACTCACCTAACCCCATCAAGTCAATTAAAGGGCCACCCATCACCATACAAGCCCTGCACCACTATAAAAACTGGCGCCACCACCACACCACGAGCATACCACAAAACCCACAAGCCAACAGGGGGCACGCTAGCAAAGCAATGTCCCCGAGCTAGAACGTTAGGCGCTCTTACGGCGCCGCCACAAACCTCGCAATACCCAACACCACGATCCCACCCGACATCGCAATGGAAAATGTAAAAACACAAAGCAACTAGCGGTGCAACAAGGGCTGCCAGCTTGCATCGCCCGCCGACCCGGCAACCCCAAGACACCTGAATCCATAGCTGTGAAAACCTCCCGAGCACGCAATGGAGAATGTAACATCCTCCCGAAAGCGGCAAAGGCGCCAAAGGAATCAAAGTTCCAACAACGGCGCCGGGGGACAGCCTGCCCAAGACCCCGCGCAAGAACGCAGTAGCCGGCGCAAACTTCGAAGACAGCGCCAAGACAAAGACATTTGCAAAGAGGACCCCGCACTCACAAGACCCCTGCAAGAAGAGCATTCAGCGCAAGTTTCCGAACCGCCACTCCGACACCACATCAACCAGCTCGGAAAGACCACAGGCGCATCCACACATGTAGGAATAGGAGGCCTCGGGAAAAGCCACCTAGCAGGCAACCCTGCTTAACCTAGGAAAGCATTGCGGAAAGCCAGTTCACTTCGCATCTAAACGTGTATCCCCCTGTTCCAAAAACCAAAACAACTCTACTCCCGTTTCCCGCCTCGCTAAAAAGGGAGAGGGCGTCACCGCGACTAAGTCTATGCAACTAAAACCCCACAAACAGCGAGCCTCGCTAAAAGAAGTAGAGGGCGTCGCTGCGACTCCGTCTCCGCAACAAAAGCCCTGCAAATAGCGAGCCTCGCTAAAAGAAGTAGAGGGCGTCGCTGCGACTAAGTCTACGCAACTAAAACCCCACAAATAGCAAGCCTCGCTAAAAGAAGCGAGAGGGCGTCATTTGTGACTCCGTCTCCGCAACAAAAGCCCCGCAAACAGCGAGCCCCGCTAAAAGAAGCAGAGGTCATCGCAAGTTTACAACAACCCCGCGAAGGGGGACAAATCTGCAACAACCCCACGAGGGGGGACAAGTTTACAACAACCCCACGAGGGGGACAAGTTTACAACAACCCCGTGAAGGGGGGACAAGTTTACAACAACCCCGCGAAGGGGGACAAAATGCAACAACCCCGTGAGGGGGGACAAGTTTACAACAACCCCGCGAGGGGGGACAAGTTTACAACAACCCCACGAAGGGGGACAAGTTTACAACAACCCCGCGAAGGGGACAAATCTGCAACAACCCCGCGAGGGTGGACAAGTTTACAACAACCCCGCAAGGGGGGACAAGTTTACAACAACCCCGCGATGGGGGATACACTTACAACAACCCCGCAAAGGGGACCAAATATTACAGCACCAGCGCACTTCTCAACCGCAGATCCGGGTAGCCACCTCCTCAACAAACCCCTCCAACACCTCCCCACCGGGATCTCCGCGACCCGCTCCACAAACTCCGCCCACGTCCAAAGACCCGATCTCCATGTAGGGAGCCTCGCAGCCTCCACCCAACCCGTCGTCCTCCACCAAGGCATCACCAGTCGAGCAGAGCGGCCCCCACAGCGAGGGGGAAGCCCCGACAATCGGAAGCGCCCCCGGCAGCACCCTTCGCCCGAAAAACCCGCCGCAAATCGCGGACACTCAACTCCACCGGCCCGGCTTGGGCACAACCACCGCACCCTCGCAACCCACCTCAAAACCAACCTCGCCAAAGCGCAATGGCGACGGCCTCTTCATCCCCAAGGTCTTCGTCTAGCACAACGTTAGATGGCTCCACACCGAACCTTTTTCGACTTCGGCGGCGTCTGTCGATCATACTCGAGCCAAAACACCCCCGCGGCCTGGTTCTTCTCATCGTACCTCGGGTACACGCCCACCAAAAGACCTCAAAGCTAACCCGGGGTACTTCATCATAGCGTGAACCCATGTCTCCCCCGAGATGAAGACGTCTTGATAATTCATCATTAAGGGAACGACGTTAAGCACCACCCGCGCAGGCCCCGCAGGATCCTACGCGGCAAAGGCAAGCGTTAGAAAACCACACCTAGGAAGAACCCTAACGTACCCTCACCAAATAGCCACGCAGCGTCGCAAGAAAGTCGACCACACTAACATCACAATCCAACCAAGCAAATTAAACCAACAATAACCTGACTTTTCCCCGGTCAGACAACAAAATTAAACATAATATCCTTAACACTCTTCACAAACATCTCCGCTAGGACCACGGACCTACTCGGAACTAAGAAAGTTCATTCTCTGCGAAGCCCCAACCTGGCCGGGGAGAAGGGCCCCGAGCGTCAGCGGCAACCTCCGCATCCTTCCAGAGTCCTGCCCCGCCGTCATCCTCCGCGGCGGTGTCACCCCTCCTTATCCACGGTGCCCACGCCAGACGAGACGACCTCGGCGTAAGCAGTAGGAGCATCCTCATCTTGTTCAGCGGCCTCGGTGTTGACAGCCGCATCATCCCCCGCTTCGAGCACGCGGCGAACTGCGCAAAAGGCGGCAGTTAGTCAAACACCAAAAATCGGATAGAATAAAAAGCCAAAGTCTCGCGAAAGGACACGCTGACTCGCTAGTCGCGGCGAGCCTCCTCCATGGCAGCATCATGCCCATGATCAAGGAAAAATTTCTTCAAAAACTTGCGCCCCGGGTAGCGGAGATCAGCATCCTCGCGCACCCTGCCCATCTCTTCCTTTTTAGGAAACTTCAGCTTGCGGGGCTCGTCAAGGTGCGGACACCCCATCGACCGAAGGGTGTGCCCCAGAGCGAGTACCCCGACAAAACCACCGAAGTCCACGGCGTTGTGGACAAGCGGCGTGACACCTGAGAAGGTGGCCTTCAGCCACTCCGCAACGGCCGCAGGCTCCACAGGGGGCAGCGGGGCCGAGCCCGAGCTACCAGCATCAACCAAGATACTGTCGACGGTCTCCTTCACCGAGGTCATCTCGGCAAGCCAGGCCTCTTCGCGCGAGGAGAGCCTCTTCTCCAGCTCCGACACCCTTAGAAGCGCAGCCTCCTCCCTCTCCTTGGCCTCCCGCGCCTCGGTGACCCGAGGTCAACAACGGCTGGTCTCGACCATGTCGTCATGAGCCTTTTCAAACTTCTTACGAAGGACAGCATAGGCCTCCGCCTGCCTCTTCACCTCGGCACTTAGGCGCGCCACCTCCGTCTCAGCGCGTTCGACGTCGATGGCCCTCTTTTGAAGGACCTCCGCGTCATGCTTGGCGTCGCGCGCTGCACGGCTCCCGCAGCGCGAGCCAAGACAATGATCTCCGCGGCCTTCACCGCAATGTCCTCCTCAAGCTCCGAGCAGCGTCTCTCCGCCTCGTTGGACTCCGACGCGTCCCGTACACGCGCCAAGAAAGCGTCTCTCCGCCTCGTTGGACTCGAATTGACACTCCGCGATGTCGGGGCCCGTGTACCAGTCAGACCGGAATCCGGCGGGCAACCTCCTCGGCGAACCTCGGCGGTGGTAGCTTGGCGGCACCCATGACCTCGTTTCCCGCCGCACCCTCGCCCGTCAACCTCCCCCTCGATCTCGGTCCCCTACCAGGATGTGGCACCGAAACACGGTCGGACGGCGCCCGGCAGGCCGGGAGGGGAGCTGCATGAAGAGGGCGCCGAGGAACTTCGGGCGCAAGCTCTCCTCTCGGCGTCGCGATCATCACGGACTTCCTGGGTCGACCAATGCCCGGCGCGGTCGGGAACATTCACTTCGGCGGCCGCGGAACAACCTCGGCGCCACATCCCCACCCTGGCGGGGATTCAACCTCCTCCTCATGTGCGGAGGTTTCAGTCATAACCGGGGTAGGGACCCGGTCCTCGGTAGACCCACCCCGCTGTCGTCTTCCCGCTCCCGCTGAGCTGCTGATATCATGTATAAGCGCGCAGCCACCCGACGGCGAGAGGAGCACGCCCGCACCCAAGGCAGCGAGCGCGCCTCCGCGGCCCCGAGATGCGGCAGCGTCACGGCGGACGCCTTCACCCCCGCTCCCGCCCGCGCCCCACGCGACCGCCAGCGGGGCCGTTAGGAGGCCGAGATGGCCCTCTTCTTCAGCGCTTGCTTCGCCGCCGCCGTCCCAACCTCCTCCGGCAGGCCAATCGAGTACAAAATGCCGAACAGCCGAACACCGGTTCAGCCTCCGGCGACTCCCAAGAGCAAGACGAATCGCTTGAACTCCGCATCCTCGCACTTTACGATCAGCTCGTCGGTGACGGGCCTCGACCTCGACAAGGGCGTGACCGATCGCCCGGCTTGCGAGCCCACTCTCGGATCGATGCTCCCCAAAGAGCATCGAACTCCACCCTCGGGGACTTCAGGTCCAAACTCGCGCAGCTTGTCGGCTTCCTCCACCTCCGGCCACTCCTGCGTAGGCGGTAGGGGCAACACCCTCAGCGGCAACAAATTCCTCCACCAAGTCACGCCCCGTCGGTGGCGGGACATGTTGGTTAGCATAGATTGCTGCTCCGCCGCCATGGCATCCGTCTCGGCCCTTTGCCCTTCAGGAGGTTCGCCAAGGTTCGCGCGAGGACCCCGCACATCTCGGAGCCTCCGGCGGCTCATAATAGAACCACCTCGCCAACCAATCGGTGAGCACTTGCTCTTTTGCGCTTGCACCGCAACGCAGCGACCCCCACGACACGCGAAGGTGTACACTGCGTATTGCGCCATCTGCTGCACCCCTTGCACGGTTCAGCGGGGGCGAGGTTGCGGATGCACCCGGTGGGTGTAGAGGAAGGCATCCACATCGCTCGAGGCCCTGCGGCCGCGGGACCAAACAAAGATGGAAAGCTTCGTGAAGCGGTGGGGTTCAATTGATGGAACCGAGCCCAAGACGGCGCATCACCGCTAGAACAAACTCCGCCACCGGGAAGTGGAGTCCAAAGCAACAAAAATTCTGTAAACACCACCACCTCTTTTGCCTCCGGTTTAGGGGTCCGATCATCGCGAGGGGCCGTGCCTTCGCCCGATCAAGGTAGCCCAGCTCCTCGTACTCCCCGGCATCAGTCTCCGTGACCTTGCTCAGCGGAAACATCAAGGTAGGCGAAGTCTCCTTCGCCTTTCCCTTCCCGGCTTCCGCGGTCCCACGACATCTCCGGAAATCACGGATCAAAGCGGGACCCTCGAGTAACACGCTCGTTGAAGCCGACACCCCGCGAACGAGCGAGAAACAAAGCAAGTGCAAGAGAGCAAGCGCTGGGAAGGCAGCTAAAAGCAGGAAAGAGAAGTGAAAAGTGAGCGCAGAAAATTTTACCGCGGTGGCGGCACCGGATACTTCTAGGGGCCGAGAACCCATTGGGAACGGACCCCGAGGGGGCAGCTAGATCTGCCGCCACGTACGCCGACGGTTTGTGTTCAACGCCCGGATTCAACTCGGGAACCCAACCGCCCCCACGGCAAAACCCAACACGTGTCAAGGCATACCGGCAATCGCCCAGCGAAGAACGGGGTGTCGCCGGGCGAGGTTAGCCCCGCAAACGCCACGGCCGACCGTGGGCCTCCCCTCAAAAGGGTCGTTGCTCGCCCGGCAGCACGGACCAAACCCCGAGGGGCTACTGTTGGGGAGGGTGTTGGTATTTGTTAACTTGAGAGAAATAGATCCGCAAAGCGCCACGGATGTACAAAGTGAGCATTTCACCGGGAGGGGTTTTAAATATCGAATCCACGAGGAAGATATGATAGGCAGTTCAAATGATTAAAAACGGTGATAGAATACTAATGGGATTTTGTAGTAGTTAGCATATACTTAAACAAGGTAAGCCAATAATAAATAGTAATAAGGTAAATGAGACACAGGCAGAGGCACACACGTGGTGAGTATAGCATAAGATTAATTCCTAGTTAGATTAGGATTGGATTTATGACAAAGGGACAGTTCTTAGGTAGCATACAAAGAATCTACTAAATGGTTTTAAACAGGCATAGCATAAGATCATATATATATCAAAACCATAGATAAGAATGTGCACCCAAGATTACTTAAGAAAATCAGGAACGAAACAAGATAATCCCAAGAACCATTATCGACTAGTCTTATACACGGGGGATGGATTGCAAAGGACTCAATAGTCTTTGTCACCACTACGATCTACCACACGACCCGGCATATAAGGTGAATCCGCAAGTAAATTATATCTAAGCACCATGCTTACATACTTTCTACTACCTAGCATACTCGAGTAATATACTAGGAGCTCTACGAATAAGCGCGTTGAATTATCATGAATAATGATCATATCAATTATGCTATGACTAGAATAAAGTAAAAATAGACTAATTGCATGCATAGTAATGAAATAGCACAAAGGTGTATGAGAACAATAATAATATTGATCCATAGTGTAACTTACTGATCCAGAACCGGAGCAGATGCTCTCTCTTCTCTAAACTCTGACTTTCTATCTAAACTAGGCTCTAGATCTAGAGCGATGAATTAGCTATCCTATCTCTTGGTGGCGCCTCCTCTTCTCCCGCCTTGGCTTCAACTTGATCTTCTTCTTGATGATGACTTGAGGCTTCAGATCCGATTATGATGATGATCTGGGGGAGCCTTGGGGCTGCTTATATAGCCGGGAGGAGGTGCCGTGGTTTGACCTAGATACAACTCGTGCTCCCACCGACGCCCTCGGATCAAACCGACATCAAACGACCGGTTTAGATTGCGTCTTAGAGGCGGTGGAGGAAGGTTCGGAGACAGGGCTGACTTGGTAGCCAAGCCGGGGCCGATCGGCCCTGATTATTGGGCGACGGCCCGCAGTGGGTCCCACTCACGGGCCCCGCGATGCGTCGTGGCTTCCGG
This sequence comes from Hyparrhenia diplandra, assembly GCA_015847255.1. Lineage (NCBI taxonomy): Eukaryota > Viridiplantae > Streptophyta > Magnoliopsida > Poales > Poaceae > Hyparrhenia > Hyparrhenia diplandra. The sequence goes on from JADLZK010001918.1 coordinate 390,368, forward strand.
AGTCTTCTAGATGATGTTTTCTTCGATTGTCAAGTTTGGTTCACGTCGGGAGTAATCCGAGCCTTCTAGGGTCTTTCTCGGAGTTGGATTGTGTTACGTCGCGTGAGTCGCATGCGGCTCGCGAATTCCTCGTGTTTTCCCTGTTTAGTCCCCGCAATTCACAACTTTACCAAAACTGGTGGAAATATGTTAGTGACACCCTATTCTAGGTTGATATTATGATTTATACCTCTTTCTCATGTTTATTTGATTAATAAATTTATATGATAACAAGTGTCAACAAACTCCCCAAGCTTACCCTTTGCTAGTCCCTAGCAAAGCTATATGCCATAGTAGGATCGGGAGTTGCTACTACACTTTCATACCTCGAAGCATTTGTGTTTTATCGAGAAATAAATTCTCCTCTTAACCAGATTGCTCTCTCATACCTTTTTTACCATGGGGCGTAGCCTTTTTCACGAATCATAAGCAAGATAAAACAATCAAGTTAAGTACCATGTCTCAAGTTCTTTGATCAACTATCATCCAGGGTTTTGCAATATTTTTCAAAAGAAATTCCGAGATCCTATGTATGACCCTCTTAAGTAGATGGTAGTAGTGGAGTTATACATGTGGTGGAACATACATAGTGGGATGATAGTGGCGAATGGATGAGTATGAAAGGTAGTAATTAGCCTTTAGCCTTTTTAGTATTTTTCTTCTCAAGCATCTTGGACTATATCTTTCTTTCTAAAAATTGCTAAGACACTGGGCTATTCATTCTTGGAGAGGTGGGCTTTGCCCGGACTTGTGTCCATTTTTTCTCTCTCCTTAGAGATGTGGGCCCTACTCACCCTCGGACACGTGTCCATTATTCATCTCTAAATATATTTTTATTATTAGGGGAGGTAGGCCCTTCTCGCCTAGTATGACTTTTGTCCGTTACTCTCCCTCTCTCGTCTCACTTTTTTCTCTCTAAATATTTATTTTTCTTTCTTTTCTTTCTCTTTTTTTTTTTTTTTTTCGAATGTAGCCCGGAATCTAAAAAACGTTGAGAGAGATATATCCAAAATTGCTAGAATTTATTTTTTATAATTATGGCTAACGGCTTGATGGAGTATGGGGATGCGTACTTCCGGGTTAGAAGCAGCGTATTTGGTGGAGTGGGATGATCTTGATGCGGATGATAGACTCTTAAGGGTCATAACTAAGGATCTCATCATGTAATGTTTTATAATTTTCAAAGATAAAAACCAGGAATCAGGTATCTCTAGGAATATGATAAATAGCAGCTCAACTTTTCATGTATTTTTATCCTTCAATGCTAAGACTCAGATTAGGCATGTGCTTCCCACAGTGTTGGGTTTAGAGCAAATTAAGCATTTAAAGCTCTAGGAGAATCTAAGTCCGAAATGTAAGTACTTTAAGAAGAATTTATGAGCAACTATTCATCATTTCCTTAGCATATATCATCAAGATCATAATTAAAGAAAGAGAGCTAACTCACAAGCATCTAACATTTATTGGACTCTTAACACTAATACTTTTATTTAAGACTCAATAACTCTAAGCAAATATACTAACTAGCTAATACTTAAAATAGATAGGATAATAATACTTATCGTGATAAGCGAGGGTGCTCTCCCCCAATTTGGATCTTGAAGTAGTCTTTTTATTCGTCCTTGGAACTTGTTCATCTCTCGGGTTTTCCTTAAATGTTCTCCCTGCAAATATTAATTTCGTACATACCGAAGGAACAAATTCTAGGATTATGTTGTGAACCTTCATGTGCTCACATCTTTTTGGAGTTTTAGAGAAACGTGTGGACCTTCATGTGCCCACATATTTTTGAGAATTTTTCTATGCAATAGGGATGCTAATGCAAAAACATATGAGTGCAATATCTTTGTATTTTTATTTTTATGCCGCCACAAAGAAAGGGTGCTTGCATGGGGTTTTAAGGAACTAATGCAAATGCAGCAAACATAATTTTATGATTTTCTAATGTAGGTTTTTTAGAAAAAAAGTAAACATGCTTAAAGGAAACATGCTAATTGAAAATATGCTATGCAGAAAATTAAATATGCGAGATAAATACCGAAGTTACCTCTCGGCGAGAGTTTCGAAAGTACTTACTCGTGGCGTGCTTTGTCATCTATGGAATCTCGTCGGGGATGTGGGTATGCAGTGCGATGCCTTCAATGATCTCGATGAGTGGCGTAGATGAGGTAGCCGACGGTGTTTGATGATCGCTGACGCTGGTGGTGGTAGGTCTTCGAAGGTGTACTCTTGTTGTTTTTCTTGGTAGGTGTGTCTTCTTTCTTCCTCCAAGCTTGTTTCTTCGGTGGAGACCTTTCTCGAGTGGTGGTTGGGGCGTGCTTGGTTGGTGGGGAGCTGGGTGGACTTTTCTTGAATTTTATTAATGTCTCCCTTGTCCGTCACTCCGTATCCAACTTGTGATTTCTCTCAGCGTCTTGTTCTTCTTAGGCTTGCTTATTGAGTGCTTCGCCCGATCTTGAAGTTGCGTCTTTTAGGATTGTGATCCCGAGGATGGCATCACCCATGTTCCTTGCTTATTGTGCATGTTGTAGGGCAGGACATTAACTAGTAGAGATTTGGAGAAGTGGCAACTCCTCCACAATTGGCGCAAAGTGTGTCCCGCTCACAAAGTCAAGGTAGAGATCAAGTGCATGGGCTCTGCGGGTGGGGGAAAACACCAACAGTAACCAAAATTATATTCATTCTACTCTAACCTTGAGCACATATAACCATGGTAGCATAATGTGTTTCATTTATTTGTGACAAAGGTGATAAGATCAGGGCTAACGGATATGAATGTGGCATTTATAACATAGCAAACTAAAGGGTAGAGAAAAATAAAACTAGAGAGACAAGGGTAAGAACAACTAAGAGCTAACATGTTGAGCTATTCAGATTAATCTAAGTGAGGTTGTGAGCTAACATATTTAACTCCTTAGTAAGCATGCCATGATTAGGGTAAAGCTTTATCGATTAGGACACTTACCTTAAGATGTTTTATTGTAGAATCATGGCAGCATCGTAACACCTCATGGTGGTTCTCTCGTGGCATGTATGGTAGTTGAGTGTCTTGTCCTCTCTTCATTTTTTTGTGTCGGAACGGTGGGAGTCTCGAGAGGAGGGAGAGCCTTGTCGGATCATCTTCTAGTGGAATTGGTCTTCCTCCCCAAGCTCAAACTTCAAGCGTCACTCGGCGTTTAAAGTCAGGTTTGACATCATCTCCTTGAGTGTGTTGTGACTGCCGGTCTTATTGTGTTCGCCCTCTCCCTTGTATCAATCCATTTCCTTCTCTCTTTTTTTAATCGCCCAAGGGATGAGGATGCCGTGTGACCGATTGATTTTCCTTTGTCAATTCTTCTTCATCTTCCTTTACTTCGGTTGACGAAAGGATGCTCATTTGAGATGTAAACTTGGAGTCCCTCCTTGATTAGCTTTGTCCTCTAACGACGTGGTGTGGAGTGTTCTTCTTGATGGGTGTGTAGCATAATCTGGTTGTCTTGATGATCAAGGGAGAAACCTCATTGGTGACAACCTTGTCCTCCATGGTCTCGGGCATTATTGTGACTTCTCTTTTGTAATGGCCCGTCATTGATTGGAGTGTATTTCTACCGGTGTATTTTTGTGTAGGTGATGAGAGCAAGCAAGTCTTTGACAAGATGATGTAGGTTGACGTTGATCCCGCTTCTCATCACCCTCTGGCTTGGTACTCCTACGTTTTTTGTAGTGGAAGTGGTAGTGAGGTAGGTTCATGAACGTGCCCACCACAGATTTTTTCCTGCAATGCATTAGTGGACATATACCCGAAGGATAGCAATGATATTGAAAGAAAAGGGTTATTGTCCATATGATTTATTTGTGCTAACATAATGATGGTTCTTTAAAAACTTAGCACGATTATATATATTTGTTTTTGTTTTTATTATATATATATATATTTTTTTTTATGAAGCGGCTGCACTAAAGCATGGCTAAGGCAAAGGTAACTTGCGACAAAAAGATAAATTGAGTATTTAGGCACTTACAGTTCGTCCTTTCATAAGGAGTGAGTTGAGTCTTCTTTTTGCTTGCAGAGTTGTTGGAATTCGTCACATACCTTGCGTAAGCTAATTTCTTTTTCAGCATTGGATTTGATAATTTTTGCAGGGGTTAGTCTAACAAAGATAACCAGAATCTACTAAAGTATACTATTAGTCCAAAAATCAACCTAGACATAATGTCCAACTCAATTTAAGAAGGCAATTTAATCTAACCACCACGCTTAAATTAAAAGCCTTTAGAAACAAAATCAACACACCTTGCGGTTTTCGGGAATCAAACTAAACACCATGTTTAACTTGAGTCATGAAAACAAATTAAACTAAGCATCATGTCTAAGGTGTATGAAGATACTTCAAAACTTAAGCATACTATAGCAAAAACAGAGGTAGCATAAAAAGTATTATAGAGATGAAGGGGTATGATCATGGTGAGACTAATATTTTTAATTTTTTTTTTTTTTTAGATGCAATAGGTGTATAAAGGCGAGGAATTTAAACATGCAATGGATTCACTATGGGGACAACATGAACAGATGGATTGAATGCATGGATGAAAGCAAACATGCTATGGGAAATTTAAAAAGGATAACTACTCAAAAGTTTAAAGTCCATGAGCAAGACCGTCTCACGCTCGATCATACTTACCTTCACTCACAAATAGAATTTGTGAGTTGTGCGCCTTTCTTTATCCGTCACTTGAAGATGTGATTTGAATTCTTGTGACGACGACTTGGGTAGGGTTCCAATGTTAATGGTTCATGAAGTTCAGGTACTTTGGATTCTCTTACCGTAGGTAACCTTCGAAGTTTTAATCAATTACCCCGCATAAGATAGACTAATAGACAATACACGGGTAAATCTATTTAAGCGAGAGAGGTGCTAAGTAGCAAAATCCACACTTAGTATTCATCTATCAATAATCAAAAGAGTAGCTATCAAAAATCTTCCCGCAACGGCGCGAGAAATGCTTGTTGGTATTTGTTAACTTATAGAGAAATAGATCATAGCGCACGGATGTCCAGTGAGCATTTCACCCGGGAGGGGTTTTAAATATCGAATCCACGAGGAAGATATGATAGGGCAGTTCAAATGATTAAAAACGGTGATAGAATACTAATGGGATTTTGTAGTAGTTAGCATATACTTAAACAAGGTAAGCCAATAATAAATAGTAATAAGGTAAATGAGACAAAGTGAGGCACACACGTGGTGAGTATAGCATAAGATTAATTCCTAGTTAGATTAGGATTGGATTTATGACAAAGGGACAGGTTCTTAGGTAGCATACAAAGAATCTACTAAATGGTTTTAACAGGCATAGCATAAGATCATATATATATCAAAACCATAGATAAGAATGTGCACCTCGAAGATTACTTAAGAAAATCGGGAACTAAAACAAGATAATCCCAAGAACCATTATCGACTAGTCTTATACACAGGGGGATGGATTGCAAAGGACTCAATAGTCGTCACCACTACGATCTACCACACGACCCGGCATATAAGGTGAATCCATAAGTAAATTATATCTAAGCACCATGCTTACATACTTTCTACTACCTAGCATACTCGAGTAATATACTAGGAGCTCTACGAATAAGCGTTGAATTATCATGAATAATAATGATCATATCAATTATGCTATGACTAGAATAAAGTAAAAAATAGACTAATTGCATGCATAGTAATGAAATAGCACAAAGGTGTATGAGAACAATAATAATATTGATCCATAGTGTAACTTATCGATCCAGAACCGGAGGAGATGCTCTCTCTTCTCTAAACTCGACTTTCTATCTAAACTAGGCTCTAGATCTAGAGCGATGAATTAGCTATCCTATCTCTTGGTGGCGCCTCCTCTTCTCCTCGCCTTGGCTTCAACTTGATCTTCTTCTTGATGATGACTTGAGGCTTCGTGATCCATTATGATGATGATACTGAGGGGGGAGCCTGGGGGGCGCTTATATAGCCCGGAGGAGGTGCCAGGGTTTGACCTAGATACAACTCGTGCTCCCACCGACGCCCTCGGATCAAACCGACATCAAACGACCGGTTTAGATTGCGTCTTAGAGGCGGTGGAGGAAGGTTCCGGAGACAGGGCTGACTTGGCGGCCAAGCAGGGCTGATCGGCCCGATTATTGGGCCCGTCGGCCCGAGTGGGTCCCACTCCGGGCCCCCGCGATGCGTCGTGGCTTCCGGAGTCTTCTAGATGATGTTTTCTTCGGTGTCAAGTTTGGTTCACGTCGGGAGTAATCCGAGCCTTCTAGGGTCTTTCTCGGAGTTGGATTTGCGTTACGTCGCGTAGTAAATGCGGCTCGCGAATTCGGTGTTTTCTGTTTAGTCCCTCGCAATTCACAACTTTACCAAAACTGGTGGAAATATGTTAGTGACACCCTATTCTAGGTTGATATTATGATTTATACCTCTTTCTCATGTTTATTTGATTAATAAATTTATATGATAACAAGTGTCAACAGAGGGACCCTCGCCAAGGGACCCCGTAGCTCCCCGGGCCCAAAGCGACACCCCAGCAGCGCTGGGGCGCGAGGCCACGAACGACACCCGCAGCGCGGGGCGGCGAGACCACCAGCGGCGACACCCCGCAGCGCGGGGGCGGCGGGCCCGGCCGACACCCCGCAGCGCGGGGAGCGGCGAACAACAAAGCAACACCCCGCGGCAGCACGGGGGCGGCGAGGCCGCAGGGGCAACACCCCCGCCGGCGCGGGGGCAGGAGACCAAGGACGACGTCCCCCGAGGTGTGCGGAGCGGCGAAGCCTACACAACCCCTTTGCAGGTGCGGGCGTGGTGGAGCTGAACGGAGCACTCTCGCAGCTTGGGGCCGCACGGCTAGGACAAGCCCCGTGGCCGCGAAGGACGGCGGGGCCTTGACAATCTAAGGACCAAGCGGCGGCGCAAGAGGGATGAAACCCTAATGAGGCCTTAGGTGCACGGGACATGTGCTTTTACCTTTTTACCCTTGTTGGGGTTTGTACCAAATTGCCCCTGCGCGGGCCCTAGTCGTAAGTGGCAAACACACCTTGTCCTGATTTGTAACTACAGTAAATACCGACCGGACGCCTATAAATACGGATGGACAGGACGTATGAGGGGGACGGTTGGTGGATACTTTTATGACCTATCAATCGAAAAGACATTATCTCGGGATCTCCACCTTTGTCCATGTCGCCCACGTGGGGCTCGCCCGCGAACCGTGTCATTCCCCTCTCTCCTGTGGGAAACCCTTGCCCCTCCTCCCGCCATCCACGTGGCAAAGGCTAGAGGGGCAGGTGTCTACCCCACATTTCCTCTCCAATTCACCAACACATTCATTCGGTTTCTTATGTTCCTTTCCTCCCCTTGCTCTCCCGTGGATTCCCTCCCCTAAATCCCCTTTCTACATCACCAAACCCTTGAGGGAATCTAGCAAAACGGATTGGGGACGTCAAGAGGAGCAGATACTCTAGCAAAACGGATTGGGGACATCACCACGAGATCCATCCTTCCCCATCTCTTCAGATCTATCTGAATGGATGACTGATATTTATTCCATGCACCGTAAAAGTTATCATAATATTAGAATTAGTACCTAGTTAATCATGACATAGTGTATTGTAGAGTTTGATCAATACAATTATTTTTCATATAAATACAAATGTAGGTTGAAACATTTACAATTACTACACTTTTTTTAAAAAAATAAATCTAAGTGGAACATGAGTTTGGTTAATTGAGCAAGCCCAGCATCCCGGGCCCTTGACGAATGTAACATTTTTGAGGAGTTTTTTTTTACCGAAGTCAGCAAGGGAAACCCTAGCCTATTTTTTAATTTTTTAATAGTACAAACCTGCTTAAATCCGCTCCCACGGAGAGTTGAACCCAGGTTTGTTGGCTGCTACTCAGGTGCTCTAACCACTTGGCTAGAGACCTTTTCGCACCTTTTCGAGGAGTTCATGCAGAGAATGATGGTAGAAGCGGTAGGAGAGTCCGTACAAGAGAATACACTGCTACAAATTTGCGGAAATGCAGATAGATGTTTTCCAGTCACCTCTACAGTAGATTTTTATAGTAGTGAGAACTGACGGAGGAGGCACAAGGAAATGGTGGTGTTTGTGCCAATGGCAGTGCTGGGATAATTCTCCAATGGTGGTGGATGACGTGTACTCTCTGTGCAGCTAAGACTCGAGCCCCTGATGTATCACATTCCAAGTGGAAGTGTAGGCTGATGTATCATAACACAGTGGTCGATGCGTTTCAGGATTGAGTTCTGCTATGGTACTCTAAAATGACGGTCTCATATTACCTCATAAAATCTAATGGAAATTTTATATGTTTATATATTTTACTGTTTTTTTAAAAGGATTATATATTTTACTGTTGCAATATATTTGCCAGAATAGGGAAGTTGCATCGATGGTGTAAGTTTATTATTTCACAATAATAAGTAGTTAATAAGAGTACAACAGGTTGGTATATATGATGAACAACCCTGTACGTTACGGTTGTGGGTAATGCACTCGGTGGCATACAGTCCCAGCCATACAAGTTGGCATGATGAACTTTAGAACTAGAGTGCTGTCCTGGTAACCCATCACCGAAGAAGTGCCCAATAAGATAATTCCGATCCATTCGTGCACGGCTGATATATAATATATTAGAAACCAAGACATACAAGGGCTGGAAATTGTATATAGATCAGATACAACTGAGATATGTATAGAATCGATCGTCAAAAATGTGCTGCTACGATATTAGCCTGCCGATCATAGGCTTCAAAACATGTATCACTGAGTGCCTACAACCTGGGTAAGAGAAAGAAGGTTAAGTCAAGTTTGGTCCACCTTCACGTCATGTGTCTCTTCTTAAGTCCTTCGTCTCCTTCTCTCAATGTAGAAGCACCAAACCAGGATGCACAAAGAGTCTTGTACAAACAAGCTACCGCAGAGGCCTTGCTAGCTGAAGGGAGTTTCTTTGCTATACATTTTACGTCTCTGCTGGATCTAAAACTCCTGGTGCATCCCATCCCCACTAACCCCAATGTTTTCGTGGCCAGGTCGCCACCAAATTTGTCATTGCCATGCTAATTGCCTATATTCTTGTGCACATCAACACCTTCATCATTATTTGGATACTATTGTTTGTGTTGAACCAGGAAATACAAGTGTTTTTGTAAACATACCCTCTTAGTAGGGTCTGCAGCTAGCCCTATATATAGAGACATAAGAAGTAAACTGAGATTTTCCGCTCTTTTTTATTATTGTACTATCCACTGGCCTATATATATAAAAATATAAAAGTGCAGTACATCCTTTTTCATGCGAATAAGGGCACCATATAAGTATTCTGAGACTTATTCTATAGGTTCTCTTCTCCTGTGCATGTCTTGCTGTCGTTATTCTCATGCTCTGATCAGTAGAAGAACACCAGGTAAAAATTCTCCAAAAACTAAAATAGTTACCTGCCATGATGATTCTCAAGCTAGGTTAAGCAGCACACAATGAGACCTAAAAAAATTTCCAAGAACATGTGGGGGTTCTCCAACGCACAGGTCCCCAGGGTGAGAAAACAATTTGGAACCAGCATGGGCATTCGAAGCGATGTAGTTAGCCAACCATTTTGATATTACCCATATTGTGTTGTTTTCTCTAGCAATACTACATGAAACAGATCTCCTAAATCTATGGTAGTAGAGAATGACATGTGAGACCCACATCGTATCCTCTTTCGTTATCTTACCGCTGTGGAAAAACACACGGCAATGAAATAATTAAAAAAACATTGTGTAATTTCTTTGCCGAAAGTGCCATTAATTAAGGTGGGCACTTTCGGCAAAGAGTAACGCCACCACGTGCCGCCCGTGACTTTTTGTTTTCTTTGCCGAGTGCAGCCCTGGCACTCGGCAAAGAACCCGTAACACTCGGCAAAGACTAAGCCGAGTGTCCGATATTTGGCACTCGGCTTAGCCCGTCTATGCCGAGAAAAACGCTGCCGTGTGGGGTAACATTCAGTTTACCCTTTGCCGTGCCTTTGCCGTGTGCCGGTGCATTAATTGCCAGGTAGTGTACGGTGCATTAATTGCCGGGTAGTGTACGGTGCATTAATTGCCAGGTAGTGTACGGTGCATTAATTGCCGGGTAGTGTACGGTGCATTAATTGCCCGGTAGTGGGGATGAAACGCCCGACACCGGTGTGTGGGATGCCTATCCGACTATCAAGAAGATGCCACCGACAATCCGTTTGCATACTTCGGTCGGGGCGGAAAAGGCTGGTGGGCAGGCTAGTGTTAGGATGATGACTTGAAGAAATAGGGAGGAGAACACAGAAGAAAATTTTTAGGTTGGCATTTCTTAGCCCAACACTAATATATGTATACACTAATATGTGTATACTAGACCAATCTGAGCTTGATCCTCTTGAGTTTTCTTGTTCTTATTTTCCCCGCCTTCTCCCATATATGTTTTCTGCAGTTCAGGTGGATGATCAGGCTGGGACTTGAGGGCATAGGTTGCTGCCTTGAGCAAGATGCCTGCATTCTTGAGGATGCTTTCTTGAATGCTAGGTCATGAAGATATGAAATGGCCAATATTTCATTTTTTTAAAAAACGAGTTTATTAACTCGGCTTTTTAGAAAGCCAGCGTACACCATACATCATCCACTCTGCTGGGGTTACCAGCTTACAAAGAAAGATCAAAAGGGTGCTTGTTTAATTGATTTCTTTTATCAAAACAGGCCTTGTTCTGATCGATCCTTCCATAGATCCGGCAATTCCCAATGTGTAATCCTTTTTTCATATGGTTAAGTTTTCAAAACAGGCCTTGTAGCATGCCTTTCAATTGTATGTAATGTTATTAACATAGAAAAAAGAAGCAACCGCAGATGAAACCACACGAGCAAAACCACAGAAGTAACTTCTTTGGTTGATTGATTCGGTTTGGAATCTAATTTTACAGTATATAGAGGTGGTCGCCTCCTTCATCTGTTTAACCGACTAAGAAATACTATTCTTTCAATGGCTACTAACTGTTTTGCCTGCCTCCATTAAATGTTAATCGACGAAAACTATTTAGTGCCCCCAAAAGATATTTTAACGTCTCAGATTTTGAAATTAAACTTCAGAATTTTCGAGCATCCTCGAATGTTGACATGGTGTACACCAAAGTTGCAACTTTGTATTTAACACATTTAAATGACTACTGCTAATGATGGAGAAGCCCCGGGTGTTAAGGTACTACAGCAAATGTTCTATTGACACAAACCAGCTGAGTTGCAGTGTCGTACATTATTTCTGATATATGCTTCTGCCTCGATTGATTGACTTGATTAAAAAATCCTGATGTATCCTATTCTCACGTCAAATTGAAAATCTGTTCATGTATCACCATCATAACCATTGCATTGCTCGCTTTATTTGTGGTTTTAGATGGTAAGCTCCATTCTATAGTAAAGGAGGTGTGGATCTGATTTATTCTTTGATGTTATCACTGTTGCACATGGAGGCAAGTGATTTTATAGGGGTATCAAGTGGGGTTTTATTTATTTTATTTCTCCTCCTGTGTGTGTGTGTATACATACATGAGTTATTAACTACTATACAAGAGTCATTGATATGTCAAAAATACCAAGTCTCAGTCACTGAGGTCAACAAAAGTTATTTTTCTTTTCTTAAGCTGCAAATAATGTGGCATTAATTTAATTTATGTGTTGTCTTTCATTTGATTAACAATGGAAACTGTCATGCATTAGCTTGCTTATTATTGCTGCTTCATCTCACAAGGCACATGCAAGCTACATGATATATGTTTTCTTGAGTTATAACAATTTTTTACCAAAGATTTGTATATTTTATTTATTATCGGATCGGCGAAACCCAACAAACATGGCTATCTTCGAACACACATCGAATTCCAGAAATTTATTAACACACAATTAACGCAGCACACCATCATATGCATGATAGTTACCACATAAGAGCATTAAAATTAATAGATGATGGAAGTTAAGATGCTAAAATCACTAATGACCAACCTCCCACATTTTACACTAGAATGTGTGGTGGCCATGTTATGACCGCACATTATTATTACTTCCTCTAATAACGTCTGTGATATTTTACCATATAAAAGGGTGATGCAAAGAGTATTAGCCCATCAATATATGTTTTGCCCTCCTAAGAGGCTTCAGCCTCACGCCCTAGAACTGTCTACAAAAGCTATATATCGATGTCTCAGTATACTCTAGATATGATTCATATCCCAAATGTAGCCTTTGTCGCACAAGATAATATTTGATCCTAGTAGACTTAGCTTGTCATGAAGCCTCGCAATGGCAAGTGCATGAATGTGTTTGATTTATGCTCCATATGAAATAGAGAGTCACAGATACCTTCAAGATTCAAGTCACAATTTCCTTATCATGATTTTCAGTCCATCCAAATCTGTTGCACTGTCAACTTATTTTCATTGATCTCAAGATTGAAATAGAAGAAAACACTAAAGCAATGATTATGTTATTGAAGAAATGTAGTTCAATGAGTTATTCGTGTTGACACAAGACAAGGTTGATTTGACAATAGCTAAATAAGATGAAGGTGACAATGAAGGTCGTAAATGAAGGTGAAGTTACCGTGCTTGGGTGGTTCCGGCCATGTGGCCGTGTGATATAAGGAAATATACTAACATAATCAATGGAGATTAAGGGTAGTTTAATCATTTTAGTAGGACTTATCCTTTCTCCCTTTTTGTCTTATGATCGAAATCGCAGGGATCTGCGGGAAGGGCCTTTGCGTCTGCCTCCTGCCTGCAAGGGCTCAGTAGCGCTGGCAAATTAAATTACTGGTCGGCAGCCTCGCTCCTGCCCTCCTCCAACCTGTCGCCTGTCTACACTTATTTGTTCATGCCAGAAATACTAAGATGTGAAAATATTATTGTACCTTTTGAATTTAATTTCCCCACAGATTTTATGTTTTGGTTCACAACTTAAGTTCTTCTGAATTGGTTCTTTCTATTTTATAAAATTGTAATGCCCTTTTCTTCCAAACACGATATAAAATTGGAGATATTATTATAATTAAAGCCTGATTAATCATGATGTACTGCATTGTAAAGACTGATAAATACTACTTTTTTTTATATTAATAAATTTTTGGATGAAACATTTAAAATTGCTACATATTTATCAAATAAATCTAGCTGTGAGGTGAGATTATGCGGACGAGCTGGGCCGCTGTCTTGGAACTGCTTGAGGAAGGACCATATTGTAGAGATGCTCCATCAGTTCTGGGTTCTCCGAACAGAAGAAAAAGAACAGCTGATTGTTCTTGATCGAGGAGGCACATGGAAATGGTGTGTACTTGTGCCACTTGTAGTGCCGGATGATTGTGGTAGATGACATGTCCTCTCCTGTGATGGTGGATGACATGTGCTCTCCGTGCTGATAAGGCTCAAGCTCATGATGCATCACATTCCTAGTGAGAGCCTCGGCAATATTGCCATTGATCTGTTACTACAAAAATTATTACCATTCACTGATCTTTCTTTATCTTTTTATGGTGTCATGTAGCTTTATTTATAGGTGCATTTCTTGTGTCAAAAATTTATGCTCTCACTATTTTACGTAACAACAAATAGCTGCATTTAGAGCGCACCACATTTCCAAAAAACAAAGCTATAGCATTATAAAAAGAAATTGTAATGCCCGAAACAAATTTTTGTTGAATCGATCACACTTCCTTTCTAGACAAGGAAAAGTTAGTTTTTTTTTTTTCGTGCAGATGCTTTACGTTACGGACCTTTTGGAGATATATATATATATCTATCATGAACTGCAATATAAATATTTTTTTGTAATGTGTGTTTCAAATATATTCTTGTGTTAAGACTTAATAGGGCTCGCCAAGGACACTGCCACAAAATTTTCAACCAAAACCATGCATTTGAAGTGGTTTTTCGTTGAAAACTGCTCTCTCAGTTTTAGATTATAAGTTATTCTTGTTTTAATCTAAATTTAAGAGCATAATTTTTTATTATGTACTTTCAATTGCCATGTATAAATCATTACAACTTTTTCTTTTGTTTTTGCTGTCAAGACAACATAAACTTAAATGCATGTTTTACTGTGTGTTTTGATATAATATAAATTTAAAATTTTAACAAAAAATTCTCTCTCTCTCTCTCTCTCTCTCTCTCTCTCTCTCTCTCTCTCTCTCTCTCTCTCTCGCCCGTCCTTGATTGGGAGCAGACATTACAGATAATACCTCCAAGTGGAATTGGAGAAGATTGTCATCTACATGGTAATCCAAAACTGATGGGGTGTACACAGGAAAGACGACGACGAGTATCCAGCTCGACTAGGTGGTGGAACATGATGGACCTTGGCACGCTCGCCAGGCTGCCACTGCCCTCGCTACCACTGATGGAAATATCCTTGCTCCTACTTTTTGGTACTTTGGTGCCTGTCCTCAAGACTTTTCCATGCTATTTCTTCTTTGAAGAGATGACAGAACCTGGCCGCGCAAGGAGCCTGATAGAAACATGCTACAGCTATGAAGATGGTGGCAGAAGAATGTTCCTTTGCTATACATTTTACATCTCTGCTGAATCTAGAATTCCTGGTGCATCCCATTCTCACCAATAACTCAGAATGCTTTCGTGGCTGGGCAAATTCCCATTGCCACGCTCTATCAATATTTTTGTGCTTATACTATTGTCTGTGTTGAGCCAGGAAGTATTCAAGTGTGTTTTATAACATGCCTAGCTCCTTTGTAGGCCTCCACAGCTCTAGCTCTCTCTCTATATAGAAGAAAACGGAGAGTTTACACCCTCATTGATTATTCCACCATCCACCCAGCCTATATAACAATATTAAAGTGTGGCACATTCAGGGATGATGATTCTCATGCTATGTTCTAAAATAAAATGTTTCATGAAATGAATTGGCTTATAGTCCAATGGTAGGAGGGTCTAGTGGGACGCTACCTACCAGGGGTTTAAATCCTAGTGCTTGGACCTTTTGCTCGAATTTTTCAAGGATTTACTAGCGCTATGCGTTAAGGGGTAAGCGATATTCCCGTCGACAACAACGCGCTAATGGTGACTTAGGGAATCTCCAGATGTGTCTGGTGCTCAGTCCTTCGGAGATGCTTATAGGGATAAGCTTTGCGTACGATATTCATAAGGGTGAGTGTGCATGTGTGTTGTGAATATCTGTGTTATACCATGTAATTCTCAAAAAAAAAAAAAAAAAAAAAAAAAGTGGCATGAAAATTCTCCAAACCTAGAACATGTGGGGAATCTCCTACAACTAATACTACCTAAAAAGGTAGCACGTATATGATCTGCTACAGCAAAAATAACTATCATTCACTGGTTTTCTTGTCAGTTCGATGGTGTAGTGTAGCTCAATAAATTTTTTACTCATGGTTATTTCGTGGAATAGTGGAATAAATGAAGGATAATCAGATGAATATTCCAATGATTAAATTTATCAGGGACAGTGTTAGGAATAATATTTCCTTGTGATCATTTAGCAGATTAATGAACATAATTGCAAGTTGCAAGGCACGCCCCTTTCGCGGTGTTTCAGAACAGGCGTGTACGTACTCTTCACTTGGACATGTGTAATCACTCACGAGATCAATTAATACAAAATCACGCCCTCAACTTTTGTGTCTCTTGCATATTTTATTCTGATAAAAATGTCCTATAAGACAACAATTAACACTTGGTTATAACTAAAACGTTTTGGCGTGGACGGGCGTTTTAGGTTTTGCGTGGCGGCAATGGGCGCCCATCACTAAGCAAAGGTCACGGTTAATGGTTGGACTTGCGTGACGGCACAAACGCCGCCACGGCAAAGAAATTAAAAAAAAAAGCCCGGTAGGCCACCGAGCCCGTCGGCCCGATAGCCCACCGAACCCGCCGCCGCCGTCGCCGGGCCGGCTAGATCCGCCTTCGGTGGCGGATTCGCCGCTTCGGTGGCCGGATCCGCGGGGGGAGGTCGCCGCCGGATCCGCCGGCCGCAGGGTCCCCGCCCGGATCCGCCCAAGGGAGAGCCGCCACGGCTGGATCCGCCTGCGGGAGGGCCGCCACGCTGGATCCGCGCAGCGCGGCAGGGCCGCCACGGCCGGATCCGCCGGGCGGCGGGGCCGCCACCCCGGATCCGCCGGGCCGGTAGGGGCTGCCGCCCGGACCGCCGCCGGCGACCGCCGCCCCGGATCCCGCCGTGATAGGGAGGAGGAGGGCCGCCATCTCGAGAGAGGGAGGTCGCCGCCGGATCCGCCGCCGGGCAGGCCCCCGCGCCCGGATACGCCGCCGGGAGGCCGCCACGGCCGGATCCGCCGCAGTAGAGCCGCCGCCCGGATCCGCCCCGGGAGGGAGGAGGGAGGAGGGCCGCCATCTCGCCGGAGAAGGGGAAGAGAAGGGAGGGGCCTTGGGAAGGGAAGGGGGCGGCAGATAGGGCCGGCGGGGGCGACCGTGGAGTGGGAGAGGGCCGCTGCAAGGCTTTTAAGCCCGCGAGGTAAAGAGGGAGAGGGGGCGGCCGGGTGGGCGAGAATGACCGGGGCCGGAGTGGTGGGAGAATGATGGGGATGGGGAGTGAAACCCTAAGTGTCCAATTTATATCGAGGTGGATATTGGGCCTCACATTGGGATTATTTGGGCCTGCATTTTCCGTGGTGGGCGTTTTAGGCTGCCCGCCACATAAAATCTATTTTGCGTGGCGGGCACTTTTGCCCGCCACGCTAAATAAAAACGCCCGCCACGTAAAATCGGAGTATTAAACGTGGCGGGCAAATTGTGTGCCCGCCACGGAAAAGAAAAAGGCTGTTGTTCGCAAAATCGAATCGGTACTAGTTAATCATGAGGTAGTCCTGTATATTGTAAAGTGTAGCTGACGATGATGATGTATTTTTGTAAATAGAAATGTAAGATTAAGAATTTATAACTGCATATATTTCAGCAGAATCTAGAAGATTTCTTCGAGCCACTATGGAATGGGAATCTTGACGCGTGATAGTCCTATTCCGGCAGAAATGATGCTAGAGCATGTTGGACAAGTGGAGAACAGCTGATCCATGGGCGGACCAAGGGAAACTAAGGGGCAGGTAGGAGACGACGGATCGGCAGTAGGAGCGTTACGGGACGGGAACGGATGGCTTCATTTGGTGAGCTGTGGGACCCGCTGAGCTGCTGAGGTGGCGTCTAGTGGCCTCCTTCTATATAGGGGTTACAGATTATTACAGTGAATGTTAAATTAAAATATGTTACACGTACGTGACAACAAAAGCACCTGGCTTCTGTTTTCTTATATGCAAGCTTATTGGATTAAAAAACATTCCTAAATGATCATCGTTATGACTACATATACCAAAAATATTCCATATGTATCCTATTTGATTAATAATTAATAAATAAATAAATATATGTTTCAACTATTTCCTCCGAGGTGATCATTACGACTATAGACTTGACAAGGTAGTAGACTACACCCTTCTCGATCATGGAGCAAGATACCAGGGTGCTTTCCGTCTACCTGTGTTCATAATAAAACTCCCGATGCATCTCATCCCCATCAGAACAACCCTCTCCAAGGTCCGCCAGAACTCCAAAACCATACTTGCCAGTCAGCAAATCAGCATGCTCATCAGTGATCACTCAGGTTGACGAAGTTTATATAGCGGCAGTCCCAATGCACACTATTGGCCTGGATTTCTTCTTTTTTTCTGATTTGTGAATTCATTATCTCTTTTCTGATGGCTAATAAAACCCACCAGTGCTACTTTAGCTGTTAGCTTTAGCTTTATGTTTCATTTCCATTCATGTAATCCTGTCAATGAACATTGTTTAGGTTGGTTAGGCACGTAGAATCACAGGTGGTTCGGAGATGTGCGTGAACCACGCTGTGACCGTGCACATTGTGGTCCCGTCGCGACGTCGTCTTGCATGTCCCAGCGGCGTTCCGGAAAATCGGATGATCGTTGGAGGCGTCGTGGCGGTGGGGGTGTAAGGTCTTGAGCCATATATAAACCAACAAAGATCGCGATTGGCGAGGTGCCCGCATTTGGCACGAAATTCTCGGAGTGTTTGTTGCATACCGTTCCCTTTCGGCGCACGCCACAACCGTAGTTCTAGGTCGACGCAGCTACCACCGCCGAGGTTGCGCCGCCGCCCAGGGCTTGCTCATCGCCGCCCTGGTTCCAACATCCGGTATCGAGCGAGGATCGACGTCGTGATCGTGGTGAAGCTGTGCTTGGCGAAGAGGAGAAGAGATGACGAAAGGCGAGAGCTCGGGGTCCGACGGTGTCAAGGAGAGTTCGTTGGTTTGGCCGATGCTGTCACGATCCAACTATGTGGAGTGGGCTATGCTGATGCAAATCAACCTGGAGGCCTTGGAGATTTGGGAGACCATAGATCCCGGTACAAATCCCAAGAGAGCTGAAGATCGGCAGGCGATGGGGGCATTGATGAGATCAGTCCCCAAGGAGGTGTGGGGAGCGCTCGGCGTCAAGAAGACCGTGAAGGAAGCGTGGGAGGCGGTGAAAACCATGAAGGTTGGTGTGGATTGCGTGAAGGCGATCACAGTCCAGAGGCTCGTCAAAGAGTTCGAGAACGTGGAGTTCAAGGACGGCGAGACGGTGGAGGATTTCGGCATGCGGATCGTGAACCTTGTCGCCACCCTCAAAACCCTCGGTGAGACAATAGATGAAACTCGTGTCGTCAAGAAATTTCTACGTGTGTTGCCGCCCGTGATTCAATCAAAGTTGCAAGATCCATTGAGATGTTCTCTGATATGAAAAAAACTAACGGTGGAGGATTTGGTTGGGCGACTACGGATGGCCGAGGATCATTTTGTCAGCACTGATGATCAGATCACCGACAAGATGGGTCGGTTGATGCTGACTGAGGAGGATTGGTTTGAGAAACACAAGCACCGTTTCCAATCTAGCTAATTATCCTCGAAGTGAAGGAGGCAACAGCAAAGGCAAAGGTGCAAGGCAAAGGGAAACAACCTCGTAAACAAGGTGATAGAGGTGGACCCAAGAATGCCGGTGGTGTCAAGTTGACCTCTGAAGGTACACCTCACGAAAAGGGAAGGTGTAGAAATTGTGGCATTTATGGTCACTGGGCTGAAGATTGTAAGAGGCCCAAGAAACAAAAGATGGAGGAGAAGCAAACATGAGGCAAACGTCATGGTGGGTGGAGTGGAGCACAATGCAGCATTGTTCCCGGCTGTAGCCGACAACATCACCATGGAGCCGATTGAAGTGGTGCATCCGGTCGAGAAAAGAAGGTGGTGCCTCGTGGAATGCCCCCGAAGGTGTGTGGGTGCTAGATACAAGGTGCTAGCAATCATATGACAGAGGATGCGGCCGCTGCTCTCACTCATCCGAATGAAAGAGTTCGAGGGACCTGCCGATTGGGTGATGGTTCCACAATGGAGATCTGTGGTCTTGGATCCATGGTGGTTTAGGGTCGATAGCAAGAGCATAAGGTACTAATCGACATTTACTATATTCCCAAGTTGAAAAGCAATATAGTCGTTTAGGCCGGCTAGAAGAGAGAGGGGGTTTGAAGTTTCATTGAAAATGGAAGGTGTAATGTGTTTGATCTAGATGGACACACACTGTTTATTTCTGCTCCTAGAGCTGCAAATCGCCTGTATACTCATAGTTTCAGTCTGGGTACACCTGTTTGTTTGTTGAGTAAGCTAGATGATGATGCTTGGAAGTGGCATGCAAGGTTTCGTCATTTAAATTTTAGAGCTTTGAGAGATCTTGGCCGAAAGGGCATGGTGTCTAGGATTCCTGTGGTTGATAGAGTTGAACAAGTTTGTGATGGCTGTGTCATTGGCAAACAACATCGAATTCCATTTCCAAGCGTTAGTCAGTATCGTGCAGAGAAGGGTCTTGAGTTGCTCCATGCTGATTTGTGTGGTCAGATCAGTCCACCAACTCTGGGTGGCAAGGCATATTTTTTGCTTGTTGTAGATGACTATAGCAGATACATGTGGGTGGAGATGTTAAAGACCAAGAGTGAGGCACTTGCTTATTTCAAGAAGGTGAAAAATAGAGCTGAAACTGAATCAGAATACAAGCTCAAAGCATTGAGGACTGACAGAGGTGGGGAATTCAATTCTACTCAGTTCAGTTCTGCAATGAGTTTGGAATTAAGCACTAGACCACCACTCCCTATACTCCCCAGAAAATGGGGTGGTGGAACGCCGAAACCAAACAAATGGTGGAGATGGCTCGGTGCATGATGAAGAGTAAGGACATTCCAAAGATGTATGTGGGGTGAAGCAGTATCAATAGCTGTTTATGTGCTTAACGTGTCACCAACCAAGAGCTTAAATGGTGTCACACCATATGAAGCATGGCAGAAACCAAGTGTGAAGCACATGAAGATTTTTGGATGCATTGGTCATGTAAAAGAAAGTTGGACCTCGGCATTGAAACCGCCTCGACAGATCTCGAGAAAATGGTGTTCATTGGCTATGAGGAAGGGACAAAGGGCTACGGGATGCTAGAACCCGAGTCAAGGAGACCGCATATCGAAGGGATGTGATTTTTGAAGAAGATCAAGCTTGGGACTGGACCAGTTTTTGCCGCGAAAAACCGTCGTTTGATCGGGTTTGTTGTTGAGTTCCTCGGTTAGTGTTGCAGATCCGACAACGGTGAAAATGTTTGCAGATTTAGCACCTAGCAGCGATCCCTGGTGACAATTCAACCTGCATCTCCCTTGCCTCAAATGTCACCTAGGAGTTCCCTGGGATCCGCTAATGTGAGTACACCACCCAAGAACACAATCGGATCATCGGTGGGTCACACCTCCACATGGGCGGGAGGTCGATTGAGAGAGGGAGTGCCACTCGTGTACGTAACTTTGTCGAATTGTTTGACCACACCGATGAGGTGGAGGAATATGAATATAGTGGCATGTGTTTGCCGGCCGCCGATGAGCCTGTCGGTGTGGATGAGGCCCTTGAACAAAAGCCTTTGGAAGGAGGCAATGCAAGCCGAGATGACAAAGAATCGAGATAACCAAACTTGGTCTCCGGCTGCATCTTCCTAGGGTGCTAGAGCCATTGGGTTGAAATGGGTATTCAAGGTGAAAAGAGATCTTTGCAATAAAGGTTGTGAAGCACAAGGCTAGGCTAGTAGCCAAGGGTATGCACGAAGCAGGGGTGGATTATGAAGAGGTGTTTGCACCAGTTGCAAGAATTGAGACTGTCAGAGTCATGTTAGCTCTTGCAGCAAATGGAGATTGGGAGGTACATCACATGGATGTGAAATCTGCCTTCCTCAATGGAGATCTCCAGGAACAGGTGTATGTCCACCAACCATCAGGCTTTGCTGATGCAACTCAAGCTGGAAAAGTGCTGAAACTGCATAAAAGCACTCTATGGGCTCAAACAGGCTCCAAGAGCCTGGAATGCAAGGCTGGATCTTGAACTGAAGAAGATGGGGTTTCAGAGAAGCCAAATTGAACATGCAGTCTACAAGAGAGGCACAGGAGATTCTTTGCTTCTAGTTGGAGTTTATGTGGATGATTTGATCATCAGTGGGCCAAACAGCAAGATTATAGCACAGTTCAAATATTAGATGCAGAAAGTTTTCAGTATGAGTGATCTGGGGCTGTTAAGCTACTATCTGGGCATGGAGGTGAATCAACAGAAGGATCATATCACCATCTGTTAGAAGGCTTATGCACAGAAGATACTTAAGTCTAGTAACATGTCAAGGTGCAATCCTGTGGACACTCCAATGGAGGAAAGAATGAAACACCAGGACCTGACATAGCTTATGTTGTGGGTGTAGCTAGTAGATTTCTGAAGGAACCAGCCATGGAACATTGGTCCCTAGTCAAGAGAATTCTGAGATACATAGCAGGAACTCTAGATTATGGGTGCAAGTTTCAGAGAGGAGAAGGGATTTGTGCGAACACCTTTCGGTTATACCGACAAAGGATTGCCGGGGTGGTGACTTGGTGAACAGGAAGAGTACCTCAGGCATTGTTTTCTACCTTGGATCAAATCTGGTGACTTGGGCTTCACAGAAACAGAAAGTGGTGGCTTTGTCATCATGTGAAGCAGAATACATAGCCGGTGCATTGGGAGCTTGTCAGGGCGTTTGGCTCAGTCGGCTGATAGCAGACATGGTGGGGGTGAAACACAGAAATTCAGACTCCTCATTGATAACCAGTTAGCGATAGAGCTTGCCAAGAATCCTGTGTTCCATGATCGCAGTAAACACATAGATACTCGGTATCACTACATTCGTGACTGCATTGAGAAGAACATCGTGGATGTGGACCATGTGAGGACAGATGATCAAGTTGTTGATATTCGACGAAGCCCTTGGGGAGGATGAAGTTTGCGTAATTCGTGGTGAGGCTTGGCATCGTTCCATTCGTCGAGGATTAGGGGGTGATTTGTTAGCTTTAGCTTTATGTTTCATTTCCATTCATGTAATCTCGCCGATGAACATTGTTTAGGTTGGTTAGGCACGCGTAGAATCACAGGTGGTTCGGAGATGTGCGTGAACCACGTTGTGACCCGGCGCATTGTGGCCCCATCGCGACGCCGTCTTGCATGTCCCAGCAGCTGCTCCGGAAAATCGGGATGATCGTTGGACACGCCGTGGCGGCGGGGGTGTAAGGCCTTGAGCCATATATAAACCAACAAAGATCGCATTGGCGAGGTGCCCGCATTTGGCACGAAATTCTCGGAGTGTTTGTTGCATCTACGTGCCGCCGCTCGCAAGACACGCCACACCGTAGTTCTAGGTCGACGCAGCTACCACCTGCCGGCGTTGGCGCCGCGGCCAGGCTTGCTCATCGCCGCCTGGTTCCAACATTAGCCACTCAGGTTGACGAAGGTTATATAACGTCAGTCCCAATGCATTGATGTGCATTGTCTTCATGATAATAATTGGATGTATACATAATACAAATGTCGCAAAGGAGTGAGGCCGACGTTGGTATAGACGCGATTTTATTAAGAAAATAGTAGAGCTAAACAATCCTAATGATTTTGTACTTTAGATATCAATTGGTTCATAGGAAAACACGTTTAGAAATCCAAAGGGATATTGTTGCCATCCTAAGATTTCAGATGAATTTACTGGAGAAAACATCTACTTGAACCTCTTCCTTTCATGCATGGTAATGTGAATATATCCTGCTCGACTAGCAGCAGGAACATGACGGACCACAGCAGGAAGCTCTGTGTGACGATGCCGACCTTGGCATGCCCGCCAGGCTGCCCTTGCCCTCGCTATTGTAGGTAGCTCTGTATTGGGAGAGGTGTTTTCGGTACTCTGGGAAATACCCTTACTCCTAATTTTGGTACTTTTGGTGCCTCTCCTCAAGACTTTTCCACGCTATTCCTTCTTTGAAGGGAT
Organism: Hyparrhenia diplandra; assembly: GCA_015847255.1. Classification (NCBI taxonomy): domain Eukaryota; kingdom Viridiplantae; phylum Streptophyta; class Magnoliopsida; order Poales; family Poaceae; genus Hyparrhenia; species Hyparrhenia diplandra. The sequence goes on from JADLZK010001918.1 coordinate 413,820, forward strand.
CATAGAACCTGACCACGCAAGGAACCTGATACCAACATGCTGCACCCCAGAAGGTGGTGGCAGAAGAATGTTTCTTTGGTATACATTTTAAATCTCTGCTGGATTTAGAACTACCGGTGCATCCCATCCTCACTAATAACTTAGAATGCTTTCGCAGCTGGGTCGTCACCAAATTCCCGTTGCTATGCTCTGCCAATATTTTTGTGCATATTGACAACTTCATCACTATTTTGGATACTAATGTTTCTGTTGAGCCAGGAAGTATTCAAGTGTGTTTTCTAACAAGCTTATCTCCATGTTGGTCTTCACATCTCTAGCTCTATATATAGAAGTAATCGGAGAGTTTGTAGCATCCACCAGCCTATATAACAATTTTAAAGTGTGGTACATCCTTTTGGATGCGAATAGGAGCACCATTCAGTATTCGGACTGACACTATATTTTTTTTTTCTCATGTGCACGTCTTTCTGTTTTTTTTTTCTCACAGCGTGGGTAAAATATCTCCAAAAACTAAAACAACCACCAGCGATGCTGATTCTCATGCTATGTTCTGAAACAAAATGTGGCATGAAGTGGATTGACTTGTAGTCCAATGGTAGGGACGGTCCAGTGGGACCCTACCCACTAGGGTTCAAATCTTGGTGCTCACACCTTTTGCTCGTATTTTTTTTAGGATTTACCGGCGTTATGTGTTTCCGTCAACAACAACGCGCTAATGGTGAATTTGGGAATCGCCAAATCTGTCGGGTGCTGAGTGTGCATGCGTGTTGTGAGCGCCTTGCGTTGTACTATGTAATTCTAAAAAAAAATGTGGCATGAAAAATCTCCAAACCTAGAACATGTGGGGCCTTCAACACATAGGTCGCATCAGCAAAAAAAGACCACATGGTTGTGAGGGAAATCTCACAATTAATACTACCTGAAACATACCATATATATTAAGACCACTATCTCAAGGCGGACGAATGGAAAATCTTTTCAACTGGAAGATGTCCTCGAAGAGATTCAGTAACTTCCACTTGAAAGAGAAGGGAGGTTTCCCATATTATGTCTAGTACTTTTATCAGAGAAAATGGCAAGGGTGAAACTTGCAGCACAAGGTTCAGTATGCACAAAATATGGGTGCAAGTGTGAGATCGAACATATAAAAGATTTGGCAATACACGAAGCATTTACCAGGTTGTTATTTGGTGACTAACAATAAAACCCTTGAATAATGGTGGGGAACAGCTCATAATCCGGTGAGCCTTTTTAATATGAATATAGGATGCATCCGAACCTCTTGACTAGTAGCAAGGATTGCCTTCTAATAATCTAGTTTGTTACACGCTTGCCTCTTTTCCACAACGCGTCTACTGTGTGCAGTGTTTGCAATGGCACGAATGAACCAAACAACCCGGGCTGCGTTGTGAACCAAACATATCTTCGGCCATGCGGCACCCACTACACCACAATACTTTTTCAGGGTCAGACATTTGACGGTAAAAAATATTTTTAGCGTTGGCTAGTCTGTCCCTAAAAATATCCTAGAAATTATCTCGTCGGGAATTATGAATTTAGTGATTTATCATATGTCGCTATACATACCGATAAATGGTCCGTCGGTATACATAGGTACGCCGTCACACGGTCTGCCGCTAAATTAAGTGGGTCCCAAATCCACCCGCCGCTGGGTAAATGTTAGCCCGCCCGCGCAAGAAATTTTGGCCCGCTAGGTGTGCATACAACCAAAACCCTAAAAATTTCCCCAATCCCTCCCTACCCCCCCACATCTCCTCTCAATCCCGCCAATCCCGCCTCCCGTGCCCCATTCCGTGAAAAATTCTGCCGCCGCCCTCTCCTTTCCCGCCCCACTGCCCGCCTCTCTCCCTCTGGGCCCGCCATCTGCCCCTCCCCGCCATCTGCCTCCCGCCCTTGCGTCGCCCTCTTCGCGTCCTCATCTTCTCTTAGCGCCCGGTCCACTGAGAGCACACAGCATGGAGTCCCACCCACCCGAGTGCAACTCTGCACCGCGTGGAGCGCCCGCCAGGTGCTCCGCCCGTCGCCGCCCCCCGGGTCGGCCCGCCCATCCTTGGAGGACGCGGCGAGTAGGACCTGGGCGCACCTCGAAGGCAAGCGAGAGCCTTCGGCGGCGGCTTTTGCCTCGGCGATTGGAGCACGCGACAAGTGCTTCGATGGAGGAGCGAGCGGCAGCACCGTGGCTTCGATTTCTACTGTACTAGATTCTCCAATGGAGGAGCAAAGCAGATTCTATAGCCTCTAATTTCTGCTTCTCGGATTCCGGAACAGATCCATTCCAGACGTGAAATACCCTCCTCCGTCTTTCTTTGAAGTGCTGAAAAATGAGATTATTATTTAGTTTGTTTGGATGTGCTGAAAATGAGCTTCTAATCTGCAACTAGTGCACCCAAGAGTACTCATGGATAAATCTAAGTTTGTGCGATCCTCGACAGTAGTACTCTACATGCCTCTGTTTGCAAGACAAGATTAGATCTTATATATATATTGATGGTGCAAGACAAGATTGTATGTTAGCTTGTTGGGATCATGTAAGCTTTTGGTGGGTTGCTATGTTGTGTAATGTGCAAGACAAGATTAGATCTTATATATATATATATTGACCTCTATGTGATGTATATGCTTCTATATCTTTATGTGTGGATATTGAGCATGAATGTGGGTTTGGCATTTGCTAAATGTGTTCTAATTGTATTTTCTTTATTTTTTTATTATTTAAATCATCCCGTTGAACAATCCGTCGCTATAGATATATGGATTGTTGGATGATCTGTTGGTGTATCCCGTGTAACAGTGCCCTATCGCTGAAACTTAGCAAAGCACACTATCTCGCCGCTATAAATATTGCAAGCATCAGACTGTTCTGTCGCCAAAAGTGTTATCTCGTCGCTAAATATTTTTAGCAGCAGGACTTACACCGCTTCAAGAGTCTGTCGCTATAACATTTTAGGGGCTGATGGCCTGTCGCTGTAACCGCTTTTAGGGTCAGATTGTCTGTCCCTAAAGTTGGTGTTGTGGTGTAGTGACCCTTACCCTGCTGGTGCAAAACAGAAACAAAGAGTACATACAATGTTCTATTCAAAAAGTATGGTCACTAACTAGCGCCAAACGGCAACCGCTCGTGCCATCAGTCACTGCGCTGCTCCATGTTTTTGGGGCTTCCTTGTGCCTGCTGCCATGATCGGTGACACGGTGCTCACATTACTGCTCCTACTCACAAAGTCACAATAAGCTTTGTTGTTCTTCGATCACCCATACTTTCACTCTGTCTCTCCCCATACTGTTGCACTTGTTTCAAGCCGATCGCTACTCGGTAGCACCAACACACACAAGGATATGTACTTATAGGTAGGAGTCTTAGCATGTTAGCGTCATATGGCCTTTGCCATTCATTATTTCAATTTTCAAGTGCATATAACCATTATATTTATTGTCTACCAACCTGTCTAATTAACATGAAAAATCTGAACCATTCTTCATGCAATCCATTCATTTCCGAATCTGGTGAATTAACTTCTTTGCTAAAGGATAGGCCCCTCTAAAATCTCTGGCATGGGATTGGAGTCTGGAGATCAGAAGTACCTAGCCTCAATGCTCCAAGTGCTCTACATTTATTAAAATCAGCTCGATCTGAATCCCATTTTTTAATACACAAACACCTCACCTCCACCAACTCTGTATCCACCAAAACTCGAGATCTGAGAGCCACATTCATGAATTTCCGAAGTGCTCTACAAAATTACCGACTATGCCACTCGTAACACAAAAACAATTGTTTGATACGATGTCGCAACGTCCATCGATGTCTTCCTTCCAGACATCGTCAGTGTGGTTTCTGCTGAGTACCACACCCCACTCACCGGCACACGGGCCATCCTCACCAGCAGTTGCATACCAACACCTACCACGCGAGTGCCACCAGACTCCTCCGGTTGTGTGTCTTTCCCCACAAGGCAGTGCACACGGTCGCACCCATGCCCACCACTGACCACCCTGCCCACGCCAGCCTACACGGCCATGCCCTGCCACACTGCCTGTTCTGGTCGTCGCCTCAAACAGGGCTGCACCGCGTACACTTCCCGCGTGCACGGTTGCGCCGGCCTCCACTACCACGCTCTTGTCAAGTTCCTAGGAAGAAGAAGAGTCCGACATGAGGGGCCCATAGTGTGAGTGAGATAAAGTTGAATAGGAGCTTCCTTTGATAGGCAGCTGTTGGGCCGCATTTGTTCTTCTGTTCCATTGTTTAGTTGTGTATTAATTAGTTGATAACAACACAACTATCACAAATTCTGAAAAAAACACACACACACACAAACTATAGCATGCATTAGCTTGCTGCTTGCCACATGCTTTGTGGTGCCTTCATCTTCATCTCACATGGCAAAACGAAGCTACACCTAGTACATCCTATTCTAGATTTGTTGAAAACAAAAACAGACTTCATCCTAGGATAGTTTACATAGAACAACCAAGTACTAGTAAAGAGTGACGGAAGTGACTAAATACCTAAAATCACTAATGACAATGATCTGTAACATTTTATACCAGTGATCACGACACATTATTAGCTCTTCATTTAATAACCTGTATAACTGTTTTTGCCTGCCACTGTATGTGTATATATGCCCTGCTAAGAAGTTTCAGCCTCGCTACTTTCCTCGCTCCTTGAAAGTGTCAATAAAAGCACCACTAATATCTCGTTATATATTATACTCTAAAAATTTAGCTTTCATTGGTGAGTAAATCCGTATATAAACATTGCCTCCTTAAGTATGGCATAGCCAGAGTGAAATAGGGCGAGTTATGGTAATATATAACATATATAAGTGAGGTGACGGTGCTGACTTGATGACTAGCACCTTTCTCGCTATTAGGACTTGAGAGTGGACACCCTTAGAGAGATATTCTAATGAGGATGGGAACATCAGGATTTTTAGTACTAGTGAGAAGAGGAAAGCAAGATAGAGCTCAAATCTGCTACTGGAAGGTCTTCTGTTCTTCTTATGGGCACCCCAGGGGAATCTTTGAATTGACATTTTGCAAATGAGATTCTATGCAAGGTGACCCACTCACCCCTCTTATTGGTTCTAGATGCAGATCTGATCCAAGCGTTGCTTAACAAAGCATGCCATGCAGGGGTTCTTGAACATGCATCCTCTTAGTGATAACTTTCAATATGATTAACCAATTGTTCACTATGCTGATGATACACTACTAATAATGCTGGGAGATGCTAGAGTGCTTTTTTTTTAATCTAAAAGGCTTACTCAGATCATTCTCTGATTTGACTGGTAATTTGTATGTCAACTTTGCAAAGTTTTTCTTGGTGCCTATTAATTTGAGCATTGAAATGGCCCTCCCTCTAGCCAACACTTTTGGGTGTCAAGTGGGTGATATGCCTTTCACCTACATAGGTCTGCCCCTTTGGGTGTCAAACTTTGCAAAGTCGTTCTTGGTGCCCATTGCATCATCTTCAGGAAAGTAGTCATTGCAGCATGCTGGATAATCTGGACTACAAGAAGCATATCATATTTGATAATGGACAAAGAAATGTTGATCATTGGAATTGCAGTTCAGAGATGAGCTTGGCTTGGTATGCTTTGTGTAGTTCCTTCCTTTTTTTCTGTTTGGGCGCGCCATGTATTTGTACCTATTATTCTTCAACTTTCCTATGTTTCTTTCAAAAGAATTTTGAAAAAAAAAAAACTTTTGCGATGTGGTAGGCTCACAAATGCAGCACGGGCCCGTCGCACTGAGCTCGAATCCGTCAAATCGAGCGGCGCGACGCACACCTGGCCGACGACGAGAAGTGTCCTGCACCCAAATGTCTTTGTGTCCTTGTTTTTCTATAGAAAAAAAAATATTTATTGTCTCTTGTTTGTTGTAATAAAATTGTTCAAATCTGTATTTTATCCTTTGTGCTAGGACACCACCCTCTTTTGTCCTTGCTTTTCCATAGAAAAAACTATTAATTGTCCCTTGTCTGCTGTGGTAAAATTATGCTAGTTAACATTTGATGACAGACCTCACACTTGGATGATGATCCAAGGATCTACCACGTTGCAACAAATGTTGGTAATTTTTATCTTGTGAAAGAGGTATAGCAACTCCCATATATTTCAGCTATATGGCATACGCATTCGTCGTGACATCCTCGGCAATGGTGGGAGGATCAACATTGCTCCGTGCCTCCGATGTACGGAATCTTGACGTTCTCTATGGCTCAAACAAAATTGCAGCACCAAATAACTGTAGACTACAACCTCATCTGGTGCTGAAGATGTTATCGGGATTGTGCTGCTTGACCATCACTGGACGATCGATTTTTGTCTCTGCGACCAAGGGTCCATAGCTGTCACCTCAGAGCGGCCGTATACGGTAGCGGTAATATATGTACATATCTGCGACCAAGAGTCCATGGCTGTCACCTCAGCTTCGAGACTTCTCATATTTGAACCTTTGATCAAAATCTCCTGATGTATCCTATCCCCACGTGAAACAACTTCAATGGATCTCCATCGATATATCTTGTCATGCTACGACCCTATTTCTTTGGATGGATTCGTGGACTCTACTGCATTACGAGCCAAATGAAAGAGGCAAGTGATGACTACCCTTCGATGGGTGTAGCTTTATAGGCACAGCGCTCTCTTAGTGAATAATTACCCTTCAGTCTTTAATTTATTACCCATCCACTGATCGTCGCACGGATCTGCAGGAAAGGCCTTGCCGCTGCCTACCTGCGTTTAAGGGCCCGCTGCTGCTGGCTGCCTGTCCAAAGGTAACGTTTGTTGTTGGGGGGTTCTCTTGGTATATTTTGTTTAAAAGTTTTTTAAAATAAAACTTCACCACCGAGCATTTGTTGGGGGACCCCGGTGAAGTGGATGTCGCTGGCGAGACGGAGTGGGGTTCTTGCAGAACTTGACGCCGACGGTGGCAAACACTATCGACGTTGGCCAGTTTTTAGCGAGAGAGGGCTTAGCCCTCAGTAGAGATTGTACCAAGAGGCCTTGTTTGAGCTCTTGGTAAAAGGTCATTCCTGTGCAAAATTTCACCGAGGGCGTCTACCGAGCACTCTATGCCTTTTACGGAGCGTTTCCGGCGCTCGGTAGAGGCTCTGTGTGCGGTAGTGGACAGCAGATGGCCTGACTTCTTGGAGCCACTGGAGAATCGAAATCAAATCCCAAGGCTTAATAGTCCCATTCTGGTAGAGAAGATGCTAGAGCATGTATGACAGACCCGAGAACAGCTGACATGGCAGAGAACTGTACCAGGGGAAGTGGTTCTGTAATTCTCCCATTGTGGTCGATGACAGATGTTCCCTCTTCAGCTAAGGGTCAAGCTCCTGATGTATCACATTCCTAGAGGTAGGCTCAGCAATGTTGCCCGATATTGATCTGTTACTTGATAAATACTTATCATTCACTGATTTCTTTATCCCTTGTTTCTAGAGTGCAGCATTATTTATAGGCGCACGCCTTATATCAAACATTTACTTATATCATTGTTTCACCCACCAAAGAACTAGATTTAGAGCACACCACCAGCAGTGGTGTACTGGAGCTCTAGCTATTTATACAAGAAAATGTTGGCATGCCTTGAACAAATTGTTTGTTTATTTCATCCATGTCACTTTCATTATATATAGACGACAAGGAAAAGTTAGTTTCACAATGCCATGCTTGATGAAGGTATATTACATCGCAGAAGCAAATACAAAATTGTATGTTTACATATTTTAATTTTGAAATTTGGAAAAATAGAGAAGATATAGTTGGAAAAAAAGTCATTCCATTGTATTTGATAGATCTATCCTGTTGCATGAGTGATGGCATGAGTTTAATAGGATTTTGTTTTGGACCACTCATCAGCATACAACACGTGGCACGGTGAACTAAACTGTATGTTATGGTTAACATGATTGGGCATGCAGTCATAACCATACATGAGCATTGCCATGCATAGACATTGGCCAAGTGAACTTAGTTTGGCCTAATAAATTTGGGGGCATGATTAATTGGCACGGCTTCACCAACAGCTACAGCTTCACAAGCCCTTGAGGGAGACAGCCAGAGAACAAGACATACTCGTGACGAGTTGAGGAAAAAGTACAAGAAAAAGAAAATATATGGGTATGTTAATCTTGATCTTTTTGTCCATCACAAAAAAGCTATTTTGTCCGATAGAAAGAGAAAAACAACTCAGGTTCATCGATAGAGCTGATCACTAAGCTGAAAAAAAAAACCAACGTTATTGGTGAAGCCGAAAGTTTGTTAATAGAACACCAGCGCTAATAACTGTGTCCCCTCCATCCTCTTGCAACCTGAACCATCATGCACTAGCTGTGTGCTGTTACATTGTTCCCCTGCCTATCATATAGGCTTGAAAACATGTACCATTGAAATGCCAATGACCTGGGTCGGATAAAGAAGGTCACATGAAGTAAGAGAAGTTCAAACGGGATGAACATCTTGTTAAAGACGACGAGTCTTGTTGCAGGTTTTGGTTGCAGGCATGGTCAGTTTGCCATCAAAAAAACATCTGACAATACAAGTCCATGAGCATTTTGATGCCGGGTGGTATTGCTAACTGGCTTGCTGCAACTCAGATTCGATGTCAGTTTCAAGCAGGCCCATCGTATATGACAACGCTCAAATTCTTCTTGAGCAGACTATTCTTGCGCTGAAATTCCGGACGCATCCCATCCCTATACTCATGGAACCACTGACAACACTCTAATTTTCTTCCTTTTTTTTCTTCTTCTGTGAAATGTGTACATGAGTATAATTGTTTTTTGCTGACGCCTAAAACCCACTGGTGCTATACTGGGAACACTGAGCTCAATATAGTTTATATAAGGCTCCTCCCTTTGCATCCCACGTATCGTAAGGACTAATTAGGAATCCCAATTCATTTCTTCTGTCATGGCAAAGAATTAAATAGGATAGTAATAGGTTCGCCACACCTAGATTTTAAACCTGGCTCCGCCACTGTCTATAGACATCAGACAACAACACTTAATTCCCCTGCTTTAAGTAGTCACATGTAGGCAATATATAGTGGATGCTTTGGTCACAAAAGAACAATTAATTGTTTGTGATTTTGACAAGGGAAAAAAGTTCCAGCTTGTACCATCTCTGGATGGTACACAGCTGATAGGCACGATACAATTCAAAACCATAGGTCTTACACATCAACAAAAGAGGAACATTATTCAGCCCAGCTAATGAGCGAGGTAAAGAAATCATAGAGGTAAGACATAATGCGGTTTCTAAAGTTCTACAAATCGGAGGGGTAGTTACGATCTTGTACTCCACGCATAAATTTCTTTTTTATGTCCATGACATGATAGTGTTAAATATGACACCAATTGAGGGAAGATAGCCCAGCTAACTAATGCATATTTTGATTGCCGGTTTGCAAACCGACTTTTTGATCAACGAGAGCGAAAACTGGTGTTGATGATGAGCACTTCAGAACCAGCAGTTATGAAGTTGTTGCAGTTGTGAGACATATTTTGATACCTCCAGTTTCATATATTTTTCAACAAACAAGAGAGGTTACCCATACCAATTTATATTTGTTCCGATCCCAAATTTGCCAACTTAGGTTGATTTTGACGAAATGGGCTCTCTTGGCCCTCTTCTGATCCTTCTTTGCTCTCACTATTTTCGCCCTCCCCTTTTTCTCTCTGGTTTTCTTTATTTTGTCACCATTCTCCTGTCTTCTCACGGAGCGGCAAGCTGAAGTAGTACTCAGCTGTCCGGATGCTTCTTTTCTTCACCAAGAAGTAAAAAAAAAAAGCAAATGTAAGATGCAAGCACAAGTTGGTTCACGTCCTGTGCTGCACCTATGACGTGTGGGCTAGCACACTAGGAGAAATTACTCTCCTCACCACCCACTCATAGGAGGATTTCCCATATTAACCTGTCAGACTGTTCATCCCTAAAATGGGCTAACCTTTGTTTTACCTTTCTCAGATGATCCTTGCGGAATAGCGCTTTCATGGGGCACAAGGAATTAGAGAACGCATTGGACATAGTAGAGCAGTTCAGTAAATGGTGAGTCGGTCAATCCGTCAGTGTTGACAGAGGCGGGGAGGGTTGGGCTTGGAGGAGGCATAGTGGCGCTATGGCTGTTGTTAAGGAAGCCATGGTGCTTGTGTTTTTATGTAATTTCTTTAGGAGTTTTTGTGTTTTGCACTAGTATGTGTGTGCCAACACATCTGTTATATGCTTTAAAATTTGCACGTACAAGTTTTGTGACTTAAGACACAAATCCAGAAGAACTCTATCATCTCCTGAAAACTCAACTGTTGGAGATTCAAGTGCTACCACAACCATGGAGAAGAGTTGCAATCCGACTCTCACTGGCCTATAAAATTTAGTCCACCATGACAGCAGACTCGAGAAGAATGCGAGTGGCTGTATATGCTATATACCACGCCCGACGAGCTTGGTTTAGTGAAATTAGGATTATGAAATCAGTATTAACGAGCTCATCCCCTTTGTTCCCTTTTTGTCGTTTTCTCCTGCAAATCCAATCCTAGTTGATTATGAAATGTGGGACCCACATGTCATCCCCTTTGTTCCCTTTTTGCCGTTGAAAAACTTGGCCATTGTCGGAGTTGGGGAAGGAGATGCCTGGCCACTAGCGGGGAGGTGATGCAGGACATCGGTGGCTGCAATGGCCTTCGGAGAACTCCTGCTGGCCTCAGAAGAACATGCCAAAAAAATCTCCAAAATCTAAAATAAGCACTTGCAGTGATATTATACTCATGCTATATGTTTAGCATCACAAGAAAGCATAAAAAAAATTCCTTTCTTCTCTCTCTATTGTACGACCGAAGATCGTATTTATCTGCAAAGAAGGCCTCGCCGCTGCCTCCCCACTAGAAGGGCTCATTGTGCAGGCTGCTTGTGCGAAGATCACCCCACCACTGCATCCTCCCATCACCAATCTGCGGCTCCTCGAACTGTGGCCATCCTATGATTCTTCAGCCGTGCCAGAAATCCTTAGCCGTGAAAATATTTTTTACACCCTTCGAATTTTATTTTGAACTAGATCCTGGCCTTTAGATTTTTGTTTCAGTCCACAACTTAAGTTCCCTGTGACTTGGCTCTTCCATCTTATAGCTAATAGATCTATAGCGTACTGGATAGCTCCTTTCTTTCCAAACACTGTGAAAGTTCCCTTTATATTATTATTAAAACCAGGTTAATCATAGCGTACTGTGAAAGTCTAGTCAATACTATTATTTTTCATAATGACAAAAATATAGGATGAAACATTTACAATTACTACATATTTTTCGAACCAATCCAGCTGGAAGTCGAGATTGTCGCAGCTGTTTGCCCGTGTCTTGACCCGCTGGACGGCTGGAGGAAGAATGACAGCAGAGAGTTTCAGTTCGGCGTTCTCCCATTGAACTATCGCAGAAATAGTTGGAAGAACAGCTAGATCTAAGAGGCACAAGGGAATGGTGGTATTTTCCACAAATAGTGGTGCTCTCCTTGCTGATAAGGATCAAGCTCCTGATGTATCACATTCTGGCGGGGGCGGCAATGTTGCTCTTCATCTGCTACTGCAAAAATAATTCTCATTCACTGATTTCCTTATCAGTTCACTTCGATGGTGTAGTGTAGCTCTATTTATAGCCGCATGTCTTGTACCGATCATTTATTGTTCTGCCCAACAAGAAGTAGGTGAGCACATCACATTTGCAGAAGAACTCTAGCTTATTTATAAAAAGAAACTTGTTATGCCCGGAACATTATTTTTATTTCATCGATGGCACTAGATTCTTGTATGATGCCAGGACCATCATCTAAAGTCATTCACAATGCTACATGCGTGATGATGAAGATGAGGCAAGCACCTACTACTATCCTGCTGCATGCGAGAGACCATTTTGTAAAGACACGTTTCAGGATCGAGTTCTGCAATGGTACTCCAAAATGACAGTATCGTATAGAACCTAACGAGAAATTTGCATTATATATATATTTTAATTTCGAAAGTCAGAATAATAGGGAATATAGTTGAAAAAAAATAATTACAGTTGCATCTACTATCCTGCAGAATGTTAATTAGAGACCTTTTTGTAAAGACGCCTCACTCAAAATTCTCCTCAAACGAGCTTCCTCTTCAAATCCATTTTAGAGGCAGCTAATAATATCCAAACCACCTCTAAAATACCCCTATGTATGCCTTTCCAGAAGGACGAGTCTGGGAGACACATGTACTGTAGTTCTAGGATAAAAAGGCCATCTAAAACGCAGATAAATTGGGGTTTCCAGACAATTATTATGATATATTTTTTTTTGAAAGCAATTATTATGATATAATTAAAGGATAAGCAAATGATTATTAGGATGATCAATTTTATCAGGGACAGTTTTTGAAATAATATTTCCTGGTGCTCAATTAGCACATTATGGAACACGATTGGAAGTTGCAAGGCGTGTACACTTCTCTTGGACATGTGTAATCGCTCACGTGGTCAATACAAAATCACTCCCTCTAGTTTTGTCTCTTGGATATTTTATTCTTGACAGAATGTCCTATAAGGCAATAATTAACACTTAGTTAATCGTGACGTAGTCCCATTGTAAAGTCTAGCTGACGAAGATGATATATTTCCTATATAAAATTATAGGATTAAGAATTTATAAGTACATATATTTCAGATAAATTAATTAATTCTCCCTGGAAGGCGTGAATGGCAGAGAGAGAGAAGGTAGTCTGGCTTCTTGGAGCCATAGTCCTATTCGGGAAGAGAAGATGCCAGAGCATCTAGGACATACTGGAGAACAGTTGATCTTCAAGGAGGCACAAGGTGATGCCAGAGCATCTTGGACAGACTGGAGAACAGCTGATCTTCAAGGAGGCACAAGGTGATGGTAACTGTACCAGTGGCAGTGGTTGGATATTTCTTTCATTGTGATAGATGACACCATGTCGCTCCCCACTGCTAAAGTTCAGGCTCCTGATGTATCACACTACCAGAATCCTGAATCCTGATGTATCACATTCCTAGCAGAAGCCTCAGCAATATTGCCATCGATATGTTACTTCATAAATAGTTGATTTCATTATCCCTTGCTTCTAGAGTGCAGCATTATTTACAGGTGCATGTCTTATATCAAACATTTACAATATCATTGTTTCAGCCACCAAAAAAAACTACATTTAGAGAACACCACCAGTGCACTGGAACTTTAGCTATTTATATAAGAAGTTGGCCTGCCTGGAACAAATATTTCATCCATGTCACTTTCGTTATATATAGACGACGAGGAAAAGTTAGTTTCACAATGCTTCACGCTTGATGAAGGCCAGCCAACTACCTACCATATGGGAACTCAGTCATTAGCATTTAAGCGTTATAACTAATCAGGATAGAGTTCTGGTATATATATGGTATGCCTCATCATATACTACGTCGCAAAACCTAATAGAGAATTGTATGTATATATATTTTAATTTTGAAATTTTGGAAAACAGAGAAGATGTATAGTTGGAAAAAAGTCGTTTCCATTGTACTCCCTCCCGTACTACCATGGAGATTCGCTTTTGACTTTGGAGTACTTGTGTTTGACCATTCGTTTTTATTCAAATTATTTTGGCAAATCATAAAATAAAAAATTTATGATTAAAGTATGTCCAATGATAAAATAAATTATGAAAACACATTTACATAAATTTTTTAAATAAGACGAATGTTCAAACAAAATGGCACGGAGTTCAAAACGACAATCTCAATGGGATGGAGGGAGTATTCGATAGATCTATCATGTTGCATGAGTGATGGCATGAGTTTAATACGATTTTGTTCCCCGACAACACATAAGCAATTAAACATACAACAAGTGGCATGGATGAACTACACTGTATGTTATGGTTGTCATGATGGGCCATACAGTCATACCCATATAGGTGGATTGGCATGCATTGACATTGTCTACATGAACTTTTGAGTTTGGCTTAATGAACTTATGGCATGTTTGGCACAGCTTCAGTAACAGCTTCACGAGCTCTGTGTGTTTTTTTATATTATTCGCCAACATCTTTCAGTGAAGCTGTTTTTTCCTCTCCCAAAGGGACTAGTTGGAATGAAGCTAAAAAAAAACTTATCCCAAGTTCATCCGACACACCTGGCACCCAAAAGCCGTCGAAGAATGCTGGTGCCCCATAGCGTAGAAGGACGGCACAGGTGAGAAAGTCATGACCGCCGCTGGGCAAGATGTCATCATCGGATCTTTGGCTACCCATGCTAGATGGAAGAACAGCTAGATCTAGGAGGCACAAGGAAACGATGTTATTTGCCACAAGTAAAAATTCAAAAAAATTTGCCACAAGTAGTGCTGGGATGATTCTCCGATGATGGAGGACCGCGTGTGCGCTCTCCGTGCTGCTAAGGCTCAAGCTCCTGATGTATCACATTCCCAGCGGGGAGCCGACAATGTTGTTGTTGATCTGCTACTGCAAAAATAACTATCATACACTGATTTCCATATCAGTTCGATGGTGTAGTGTACCTCTTTTTATAGACACGTGTCTTGTATCGACCATTTATTGTGCTATCCAACAAGAAGTAGCTGCGTTTATAGCACACCACATTTGGAGAAGAACTCTATTAGTATAAAAAGAAACTTGGCATGCCGGAACACTTTTTTTTGTGTCACCGATGACACTACTTTCTCTGTAGATGACAAGGAAAAGTTATTCAAAAATGCTACATCCATGATGAAGATCAGGCAAACCCACCAATGTCGGGGAACTCAGTCACCAGCTCCGAAGCACTGTAACGTAGTACAATCTACACACGATTCAAGATCGAGTTCTACAATTGTACTCTAAAACTCAAATTGCTAACGGAAAATTTGCATGTTTATATATTTTTTTAATTTAGAAATTCAGAATAATAGGGAAGATAGTTGAAAAAAAAAAATAATTACAGTTGCATCTACTAGATCTACCCTGCTGCATTTGAGAGACCTTTTGTAAAGATGCTTCAATCAAAATTCGCCTCAAACGAGTTTCCTCTTCAAATCAATTTTTAGAGGCGGTTAATAGCCAACAACCCCCTAAAATGCCCCTATCCTTAGATCATGGTAGGATTTTTCTGGTGCTGTGCGCCCAGCTGTCTTGTGCATTATTTTTTCCACGATAACCTATGCATGCCGTTCGAAAAGGACCTGTGAGGGAGACTTATGTAGTTCTAGGATTAAAAAGGCCATCTAATCTAAAACGCTGATAAATTGGGGTTTCCCCAACAATTAGTATGATAATTAAAGGAATTTTCCTGTTGTATCAATATATTCCTCAAAAAAAAATTCTCACAGTTTTTTTTTTTTTTTTTGTGGAATAGTGGAATAATTGAAGGATAATCAGATGGATATTACAATGATCAAATTTATCAGGGACAGTGTTAGAAATAATATTTCCTTGTGATCAATTAGCAGATTAGTGAACGCAATTGGAAGTTGCAAGGCACGCCCCTTTGGTGGTGTTTCAGAAAAAGAGGAATCTATATGTACAGACTACCTGAGAATGGCTAAGCTGGAATCTATAACTCCTATATAGGAGATCGCCACTAGCTCTCCTCAAGGAGTTCTCAGCCCTGTGATTGGCTACTTTGAGTAGTAACCGAAGTGCTAACCGAAGGTTAAGAAAACTACGTACCTAGGCTTAAGAAACGTTGATGCACGTCGTGGGCTTGGTGTTAGCGCGTCATGCGCTCGGGGCGTCTTGGGCCTGCCCTTATTCCCGTTCGGTTCTCCTTCGTCCGAACCCTTTCCGCGCCGTAGTAAAGACGGGACCGTTCGCTCCGTCCACCATGTAACCCACCGCGTCAACCATCGGGATGGCCTTCTCCGAGCCCCCGCCTCCATCCCTCGCCCTCCAAAGACGCGCTCGAAGCGCCGCCACCCCATCCGCCCATGGCTCGAGAAAAGCAAGGCGCCCGTAGGACGTATATCCGAAGTCCCCGACACGGGCGTCGCCGGCTGCCCGAAGAACCCGGCGCCGGAGGCGGCGGAGGTGATGGGGGACTACGAGCGGCAAAGCGCAGCGAGGATCCGGGAAAGATGGAGCGGATCAGAAGCTCGGCATCCTCGACTCGCACATCTCGGCCCGATGCCGCGCGGCCTCGCGGAGTAGGAAGTGGCAATGAAAGCTGGAGCGGGGTCCGGCGGACGCGGTCGGGTCAAGCAAGCCGCCGCGCCCTCGCGAAGGTCGCCAGGTATGGAACGGACGGACCCATTCAATCGGCTTCTTTGATGTGTGTCCTCATTATTGCTTTTCTTGGATGCATGCGGGTGGGTTCTTTGCCTCCGGATTCCGGAACGAGCACGGGCGAGGATCCCGAGTCTCGAGCCGTGAAGCCTGCCACCGTTCTCTTGTTCCCCGGCAAGACGCGGCGGCCGTTGCCCCCTCGCCCGATTCAATCAAAGAGGTTGGATCTGCAGGGGGAGCCGCAAGGGGATGGAGATGCCGACGCTGTTGAAGTTGTACAGCATGGAGGAGGCCTCTCTCCCTCCACACACCGCATTTACGGGGTCGGGTCGTCGTCAACAGCAAGGTAGCTCCGCCGTATCGCCCCTCATTCGCCCTTTGCTTTCTTTCGTTGTTAGGTATGTAGGTATGCTATGCTTGGAAGGTAGAGATGTAAACGCGTGGGGGAGGGGAGTGCGATGTGGCTCGCATTATGTTCGATGGAATGCCTAGGAGGCCTTGCTTTTCGTGGCTGAACAAAGCAACTCCTTGCCAACGAAGAAAAGTTTCGATGGCAACAAAGATGATTGCAGAAGCAAGTCGGTGATGACATCTGATTGCCGTGGATGATCAAGCGAACAAGGATGCTAGGTGTGTCACTCCATCTTCTAAGCCATCCTCAAGGAAGAGAAAGTATGTTGAGCAAAGCCCTGACTGCATTGCAAGCAGTGCAGTCTGATGGTGACAAAGATGATTGCAGAAGCAAGTCTGTGGTGACATCTGATTGCCGTGATGATCGATTTAACAAGGATACTGGGTGTGTCACTCCATCTTCTACACCAATGTCAAGGAAGAGGAAGTATGTTGAACGAAGCCCCGACTGCATTGCAAGCAGGCTGTGATCTCGCTCAATATGTAGTAGATTCTCAGAGACCTATCAGATCAGGTTCCTTTGATTCCAACGCAGCAGCACCAATGACTGCCTCATTGTTTGCAGATGAAGTGAATCAGGATACATAGTACCTTCAGTTTAAAAAACAAGTTCAGATTCAGTAGTTGTCCCATCATTTGACCGCACCCAACTAAAGGTTGTTTCTTATGAGATGTAATAATAATCGGATGAGCTACTCTTTCTGCGGGTTCAGGCTTTCATGCATAAAGTGGGCAACTGTTAAGCTTAGTTTGAAAAATTACAACTTCTAATCCAGGGAGCACAATTTGGCTAAGTTTGAAAAATATTCTATCACACTAGCATGTTGCTCGCATAGTATTTTTGCCACTATTACTGGCATAGTATTTGCATTATCTTATCTTTGAGTTTGTACGGTCAGTAATATAATTATTAATTCAAGTGAATTTAAGCTTTGTTTGATCTATGAAAAACCATAAATATGATGCCTGAATATTTAGTTTAAATGCTCAGAATATTCAGAGGTTTGTTTTCACTTTCGATTTGTTTAGTAAGGATTCACTGTTTGATGATTTGTTTTCTCTTTACTAAGACTTATATTGTCTCTTTCAGATTCATTTTGATTGGATTTGCTCTTATTCAAGTAGAGTTTGACTGACTTTTTTACATTGTATTTTCACCATTCTTTGGCAGCACCAGATTATCATCTGCTCTTTTCTCTTTGTGGCAACGACAGAGCAGTTTATTGTGGCTGATTATAAGGTCAGGCAGCCGTAGCTCCTAGCTCGGCAACAATCCTGCTGCAGAGACTTAGCTAGCCGCAAACAGAGCAGTTGTACTTTGGCAATCAGGTAAAGGTAAGCAGTGTGTTTGCGTCTATGGTTGGCTGCGCATTGTTCAAATTAAGATCTTTGTGTGATTTCATCATGACTGTCCATGGTCCGGAAATGGAAATATTCATTGTTGAGCCTTTGTTTTGCTCTGCATGCTTCTAATTTTGGTAGTGATTTTGTGAGATTAGCCATAGTACAACTTGACCATCTATGATCATGTAACTATTACTGCGGCCGTGCAATTGGCAACTTCTGAAACTTTTAGTAGAGCAAATGTGTAGGATGTTTTTTATTCTCATTCCTAGATGTGTTACCTGTTCAAAAAAAGTAGTTCTGAAGTGTTACAGCTCCCATGTCAAGCTTAATCTATTTGCCTAATCTGTTTATCAAGCACCATTTTAATTAGTAAAATGAACCATTGGTCTACAGATAAAAGGATAAGCTCTTGCTTGCCTGGAAACATAATTGATATCGTATGCCTCCCCACTACTTACATATCAAGACGGTGCCCTTAATCCTAGCTTTCTTGATTGCTTCCATGGTGGTTAGTTCAGGGTTGATCAATGGAAGTGAGTCTGGTCTCTAACTATTCACGAGCTTAATGTTCAAGAGTTGGCTAAATCATTAGAAACTTGGCCATAAATGAAATATGATGCCTCACGTTGCAGATTTGTAAGGATATTTCTCTATGATGATTATTGTGAGCTCTTTTTTGAAATTCTAATTCCAATTATTGTGCAGCTTCTTATGGCATGGAAAAGAGGAGGCCTTAACTCTTTTTGTGTTGGATCGTGAGGAAAAAACTCTCACTGTGCTTGATCCTACTCAAATTCCTGATTGGTGTGAAGATATAGAGCATGTTTGGTTACAGGACATCAAAAGCCACGCCATGTGTGTGGGCGTTTAATGTTTAGTCTGTGCAACAGTTGCTTACAAGTTACAATAGTACTTAGTATTTTTTAATTCAAATTCCAAACGTATAGATGCAGAACATCGGCTGATTTTGTCTTTTCTTTCTAATTTGTTTATTCAAGTGGAGGCTCGAGCCATTGGTAGTTTTTCCCCTTTGCATAAGCTATCATTGATTCTCATAGAAAAATCTTTTTCATTCCCGCAGCAACGACTTTCTATAATAAGCTCATATCCCTATCGTGCAGAGATGATATCATGAAATTTCCTTTTATGATCATTGCATTTTCTTAATTCCCGCAGCAACGCGGATGAGGTTCCCTAGTACTATAAAAAGAGGTAGGCACCACGTACGGTAGGCCTATTATGCTGCCTGCCTTTGCATTGGCGGGTAAAATGAAGTACACCTTGCCGGAGAAATTAAAGGAAGGTGGTAAAATACGATACCAGCGTGTACATTTATTAAAAATATATCTATTTTTTCTCGAACATAAAGAGACTCGCATATCTTTACATTAACAGAAGAGGAGTTACGCTACAAGAGTCAAACAACACACACACTGCCAAACAAACGCCACAGGGTGAAATAGCACTAAACTCGCACCCACAAAACACAACAGCATCATCAATTGCATGAACAACACATCTTTGCGTGTCGACATTGAACTCTACCACACTCACGTTTTATGCCCATGCACCTTCAGTTAAAATTCCCAGTGTTTCACAGTTTCACTTTCCAATGCCAATGAACCCCCATGCAG
Source organism: Hyparrhenia diplandra (assembly GCA_015847255.1). Taxonomy (NCBI): domain Eukaryota; kingdom Viridiplantae; phylum Streptophyta; class Magnoliopsida; order Poales; family Poaceae; genus Hyparrhenia; species Hyparrhenia diplandra. Next base: position 433,469 of record JADLZK010001918.1, read on the forward strand.
ACAGCACACATCTGACTGAAATCTTCGTGAGTCCTAACCTATCCAATCTGGATCTTGTCACCCAACCCCATACAGAAGAGATGTCATTCCTAAAAACCACAGCTTGAGCCATGCACCGCTAACTAAGTAGTATCCAGAACACTAAACTAGAGAGCAAACAAAACTTCTGTTGATTTAGCATTACTTCAAACTGCTTGCAGCCACTCTCTCTTCCTCTTTAGATAATCTAGAAGGACCACGAAACTCAGATGTGTGTGGCAAAGCACAAAGTGCCACGCACAAACAAGCTACAAATCTGATCATCTCTCGCTTAAAGATATATTTTGACACTGATCTCTCCCTTGCCTCTGGATCTGTAACTCCCTATGTATCCCATCCCCACTAATAAAAGAATCCTTTTGCAGCAAGGTCGCCACTGAATTTCCATTGTCATGCTACATTCTCGTGCTCCCCAACACCTTTGTTGTTTGGGATGCTTTTGTCTCGGTTGAACCTGGAAGCAAGTGAACACGTAGGAGGTAAACTGAGAATTCAGCTACCTATATAGCCGTAGGAAGTAAACTGAGAATTCTGCTATCTATATATATAGGCGTAGCATATTAAGCATGCTGCCAGAATTCTCATTATAACCTGCACCCCAATGCATTTACAATTTTGACAGAGGGAGTATTATAGAACATAGAAGACGTGACAATAAATATAAGGTACCTGGAATACATGGACTTGTAACACTAGTTTTTAGCCTGACCCAGAGTTCAATAAAAGTTGGAAGAATTTACAATTTGAATATCATCAATAAATAAAATTGGTGGGATGATTTATATATATATATATATATATATAAAGGTAGGGGTATGTAATTCTTTTAAGATTTCAGCCCCGCTGATCGAGACTACTGAGATTCTATGCCAATTTGTCACTGCTTCTGTTATTCCTCTCTGTAGAACTGCTCAAGCTCCTGGATCTCTTCTTCCGAAGCATCATCAAGTTCTCTTCAGTTATGTGTTGTTGCCTCTCCAGCGACACCGTCTTTTTGTCGACCTGTTTCCGAGTAACCATTGCTTGATGTGAGCGAAGGAAGCATTGTTGTCTTCATGGTCTGGATCTATAATCATTGCAATTACTTCACTCCGAGCACAATTTAGTAGTTGATTAGTGGTTATGTCACAACAACATAAGTAAAATGGTAAAGTCTCAAATCAAGAGTAGGAAGGAATATATAAGCCAGGCTTTCATTCATTCGCATGCCTCCTAGCTGTAGGGAAGCTAGATGGGTGAGCACCAAGATTACTGTTTTGACCCTACTTGCACCAATTCTTAATCTGAGAGGCCCACTGCACACAATTCCTCTCTAAACAGCATGCAACTATGCCCATGAAAGCTACTGTGCTCCGTGTTCTCTGATGGACAACAGCTGTGCTAGCTGCCCTTGGACATGTCGTGGTCGCCAACGCAGTTGTCAGTCATTCATTCTTTATTCCCACCCGTGAATCTCACAAATGGTGGGGAAAGTGGTGGAACTGTTAAATGATGAGATACAACAATGATGATATAATTCGTAGATATGCTCGGATGTTAAATTTCTATTACAGTTGATCTCCCAGCCTATATCTTCATAATATTGGCTTCAAAACCCGCACATTTGAAATGAGGAAGCACACATAATGCCTGGCACAAAGCCACAGACAAGCTACCATACAGGCCGGCCTTGCTAGCACAAGGACACAAATTATTCAGGCTCAAGTATTAATGTGTTTGCTGTATGTAAAACTCCTGATGTATCTCAACCCCACGTATTAGAATCCTTTCGTGGCCAGGTCGTCTCCACTGAGTTCCCTTTGCCATGCTATATATATTTCTCGTCCTCATCAAGAGGCTGGTTGTTTTGGTTATATACTATTCTCACTGTTGAACCAGGAAGTAAGTGATTTCACGTAGACAGGTTGATACGCCACGTTCAAAATGTGTGCAGCTAGATATATATATATGTAACAAGTAAACAGAGATTTATTTTGTGGTTTCATTGATTCACCCAGCCACCAGGTAGTAGGTTACATACAAAACACATTATTGCAAATGGAGCTAGCTACCACGAGCATGTTGTTAGAATGGTCGTTATAATGTGCACCTAATGCATCTAACGATATGTAATGTAACACACTCATTCTAAACCTCAGTTCACAAAATTCAAAAAAAAAAGAAGAAAAAATGCTACTTTGTTGACAGAGGGTGAGTCCGTATTATATATGTAGTGCGCGGCAAGACTCCTACTACGTGTCTGAAGACGCACAAAGAATAAAGATGTCCTGCTGCCTTGCTGGCACACACGGACAGATGAGACTCAAGCTCATGATGTAACAAAGATTACCATTGATTTAACTTACAGCCATATATATTTTAGAACAGACCAGAAACCCATATTGATTGTGTTTTGAGAGCTGAGACCAGAATCGGACGCCGACAGCTTCTGCGACCAGGGCCACCTCCCTGGACAACTCCTCTCATCCCTTCGCCCCTCGCTGGAGATCACCCTCGCGGCATCGTCACTGCCCTCAACTTGAGATGTCGACGGCTGCAGGGCCAGCATAGTCGACGGAGCGAGGGTTAGACGCCTCCCTCCTGGCATCCGGAGGTGGAGGACGGATGGACGCGGCCGCCGTGGCCACGCGCCGCGGTCACCGCCACCCAGCCTGGTCATAATGCCTGGCACGAAGCCTCAAACAAGCTACCATACATGCCTTGCTAACACAAGGACACAAATTATTCAGGCTCAAGTATTAATGTCTCTGCTGTATGTAAAACCCCTGATGTCTCTCAACCCCACGTATTAGAATCCTTTCGTGGCCAGGTCGTCTCCACCGAGTTCCCTTTGCCATGCTATGTATATTTGTCGTCCTCACGCAAGAGGCTGGTTGTTTCGGTTATATACTATTGTCTGTGTTGAACCAGGAAGTAATTGATTTCACGTAAACAGGTGGGTATACCTCCTTCAAAATGTGTGCAGCTAGAAATATATTGGGGTAAAAAGTCAACAGAGATTTATAGTGTTCTCATTGATTCACCCAGCCACCAGGTTGTAGGTTAAGTAGGTTACATTCAGAGCACATTATTGCAAATGGAGCTATAGCTACCATGAGCATGTTGTTAGAATTGTTGTTATAACCTGCACCTAATGCATCTAATGTATGTAGTGTAACATACTCCTTTTAAGCATCAGCTAATAAAATTCAAAACAAAAGATCCTATACTCTGTATGGTTTTTTGACGAAACTCCTACTCGTGTGATGACGCACAAAGAACAAAAATGACCTGCAGGCCTTGCTGGCACACACGGAGAGGTGAGACTGAAGCTCCTGATGTATCAGATTGCCAACCTCTCCAGTATATTGTTACAGTTGATTTAACCCAAATTGAGACTCAAGCTCCTTGCTGGCACCATATATCTATAAGCACAGACCAGAACCCAAATTGATTGTCTTGACAGTCCAAACCAGAAAAATGATGGATCTACACCTACTTGATCAATCCAAGATGCGCACAGTCTCTGCAAATTTGCCCAAAGGCTCATCCCAAATTTGCGCAATGCTGGACGTTTGTGCTCAGACTGTTCCACAATAAACCTAGGATGAACCGAGGAACCCAAACACATAGAATCTACCACTAACAACCTACATGTTGACGCCACATTGATCCCGGATAACACACCAACAAGGTCTAGATCGCCCGTGCTGCCATGGATCTTGGCGCAATTGCAAAGCAAATCGAATGGATGTTCAAACCTAGGCATGGCCAAAAGAAATGAATGAATACGCTATGAATACCATAGCCCTTGGCAGCTTGACGTCCGAGCACCTATTTGCTAGATTGGTCAACCAAATCAAACATTCGACATGCCCTTGGGGAAATTTGTAAATACCAGGGCTAGCCTGGTTGTTGCTGTGTTGGACCCTGGATGAATTTACACATATTAATTATATACCTAAATCTTCAGCTGCTGAAATTTCATTGTACGCTGAGTAATTGAAGGGGAAACAAGAAACCGGATACAGAACAGAGCAATAAATGCAAGTAAGTTTAGTTCCTCTGGCGGAAGCCATAAACATAGTTCTTTTGTGTTTTCTTCACTGGATGACTGAACCAAATTCCCAGCCTCGGAATTCCAGCAAAGCCAACAATCTACATTGCAAACTCGATGCTTAACTTCTGATGCATCCCATTCCCATCGTATTAATAGACAACTCTTCAGTGGTAACCATTGAATTCCTCCTGTGTCCACCCATCCGAGTCATCGCCTCTCTAGTTTCAAACTAGTCCACTCCATAGGTGTGGTGGTGTGTGAATTATAGTTTTTCTTGTGTGTTTGCACGTTGCAAATAGGAAGTGGCAAATATGTTTTTTCTGTCATCGAAATGGCGCAGCTATGTATAGAGTGTTACCCTTGAGCCGCTGTAATAAATGCTAAAATAATGGCCCTTCGATGTTCCTACATTCCTAGAGTACGTATGTTGAGTCGACAGCATGATCTAGTCTAGGTAAATGCTAAAAAAAATCCTTATTCTGCTATCCCCTGCACTTCTTAATAACTTGATTGATATTTTTTCTTCATCTGAAGGGACCCATCTATGCGAGATTTAATCATCCCAGCATCATGACACAGGTCTAATAACTGGGCACATATGATAGCATATTTTGGCTAATTATTAATTCAATGATACATGATACACAGTAGATCATGGGGCAAAGCCAGGTCAAAACCGACCTGGTGCACACTCGGAATACATATACATTTGAAAGGAAATACATGTAAAATTCGAGACAAATATTAGTAAACTTTATTTTACCATGGTACAAGTGCACCAGGGAAAGCCAACGTGGCTTTGCTCCTGTACATGATCTGGTGAACAACACTATAATTTGATAGGGGCCACGCCTAGCATCCAGGTGTTCCATTGTCACTGATGAGTCGATGACTGGTTAATTAAAACTGAAAGTCATTCTCCAAGCCACGTTAGTTACTAGTCATCTGGCAGAATTCCATACTCAACTTTCTCAAAAAAAAAAAAAAAAAAAAAAAAAAGGAGAAAAGAATTCCATACTCAACAGACCACACATATTCTCCGTTGCTTTGCTGCACAGCACAATACTGTACAGTCCCAATTTTGGAATAACAGCGAACCCAACATGCACATTTTGGTTACCGCTGAATCCTGAGGTACGCGGCTCCTGATGCATCCCATTCCTATCAGTACTAGCTATAAAAGAGCGAAGGATTTGGGTGCCACATGTCTCAATCTCATCCGTCCGATTAGGCTAACGATCGCGATCCGATGGTTATCTAGGCATGACGAACCTTAGGTTACAGGGTGTTTCGCTCAACCCGTGAAATAGCCGCGCGTATCTAATCGAACCTCCCAAACGCCGTGCAAAAATCCCGAAAGGCCGTGATAGTCCCACCGGCGAACATCTCCTCCTCTTCATTCCCTCCCACCGGTGCAGAAACTCCCTCCCCTGCCCTCCCGCTGCAGAAACTCCCTCACCAGACTCTCATATCGAGCGGTTGCTTTCCTCGTGGATTCGAGGGTCACGGCAACAGTGGCGCCTGGCCCGTTCCCCCACGGCAGCGGCAACTTGCGGATCAGTCCACCGTAGCCCCGCTTCCCACTCGATCCGGGCGACGCCCATGCCGGTACCTCCTCCACGCCCTCTGAACCCTCTGAAGATCCTGATGTGGTGCTCCCTTCATTGCCAGTTCGTTGGTGCATGTAATCTAGGTAGTACATGCGTGTGCAGTTTAGAGATCTCCCATAATTCCCATCGATCCATGCATGCCTCTGTCTGTCATCGATGAGTGAACAGGTGACCAGGTGAAGAATCTGATTTCTGTTCGTATATGCAACTGGAGTATACGTGATGACTGCATCTGATCTGATTGGTCATGCTATTTTTTTTTTGTTTTTCTACAGTCAGATGCCTATCCAACTCCTCTGTTTCATCTGATTTGTGCAGAGTAATATTTAGTTGCACACAGGCATCGATTATGAATTTATATTTTGTTGTGTCGATCTGCTTGGATTGGGTGGGTTATTTCGGAAAAACTGGGGTAATGAGCGTGCCGTACGGACGCGACGCACGGCTCTCCGCACGATGGCTGCAGCGTGGCCACATGACGATCGAACGCCTCTATCCTCTCGGCATGCCGCGACGCTGCATCGGCTCGCCGATTGCATGCGATCCGCTGCGACCGCTCCATCGCAGCGCCTCCCCGCCGCGCACGAGGGCTGCTATCGCCGGCTCCGCATCTGAGTTCGCCGCGCGCCGCCGCCGCATTGCCCACGCATCAGATTCCAGATCACGGCACGAGAGGCACGGGACTCCCATACGCCGCCATATTGCGCCGCATCCTAGTTGCTGCGACCGTCCGATTGCATAGCCCATGGCGCACGAGCGGCGCGACGGATCCATACTCGACAAGAGCCACATGGATGGAGGTGAACAAGAGGCTGTTCACACAGCCGCAGCCGAGGCGCTAGGGCGGCGCGCGGCCGGGTCGAACCGCTGTTGGAGCACGCTGATCCATCGCCGCGTCGTCTTCAGGTAACTGATTGCGCTTCTCCTCGCTTTGCCATGTCTTAATCATCGTTCTATCATCATCGGTCATCGTTCTATCATCATCGCTCCATGTGAGGATCATATTACTTATTAGACCTTATGATGTAGATTAAATGTTCCATCCTTGATTGACAATGTCGGTGGCGATCGTGGAGAAGAAGAACAAGAAATAACCCATGTTGGATCGTTGAAACTGAAGTGTGTAACGAGGTAAATTGAGTAAAAAAATAGTAGAGTTTATATTAATTCATTTTATTATACTTGATCCGAATGTCGTATTTTTATTAATTAATTTGTTTTATTGAAAATTCATATGTGCAGCAGGTGATTGATAAATCCGGATTACATTTGATCGGACGAGAAGTTGGAATGACGTTTGAATCTGAGAAAAAGGCTTATGATATGTACAACGATTATGCAGAGAGGTTGGGTTCAGTGTAAGAAAAAGCTCGACAAAGCGTCGTCCCGATGGCGATTTAAGTCGAAATTTATGGTTTGCAACCGGGAAGGGTATCGAAGGAATGAACAATCACAAAAGGATATTACAAGGACCGGTTGTGATGCTCGTGTTCAGTTTAGTATCAGCAAGGAAAATGTTTGGACAAAGGCAAAAGGTTGTACTAGAGCATAACCATTATCTTGCTAGTCCAAATAAGAAACATAAGCTAAGGTCCCAACGAGAGGTTATAGAAGCTGATAGACAATTAATTGGGCAGATACGACAGGCTGGAATGAAGCCAGGACAGGTTTTTGATTTCATGAAGGAGCATTATGGAGGGGAAGACAAAATACCATTTTCCAAGAAAGATTGCTATAATGAGATTGGTCGCGAGCGCCGACAATACTTAGAAGCCAATGATGCACAAACCTTATCTGGATATCTGAGAAATAAACAATTACAGGATCCTACTTTTTTTTATGCCATTCAGGTGGATAAGGAATCTGGCCGTATAGCAAATTTCTTTTGGGCAGATGGCCAGTCTATTATGGATTACAAGTGCTTTGGTGATGCTGTGTCCTTCGACACCACATTTCAAACAAATAAATTGTCGGCGCTCCGATTCTTGGCTGCAATCACCACAAGCAAACTATCATCTTTGGGTGTGCACTTATATTTGATGAGACTATTGAATCATTTGTTTGGCTATTTGAGACCTTTCTAGCAGCCATGTCTGGAAAGCACCCAAGCACAATTTTCACAGATCAAGACGCGGCAATGGCAGCAGCAATTTCTTTTGTGTTCCCAAATACAGCTCATCGGCTTTGTTTGTGGCATATTTGCTTAAATGCTGCTAAACATCTTGGTCATGTGATTAATGCATTGAAGAACAAGTTGAAGGACAAGTCAGAGGACATAGCAGAGGAGAATGCAGAAGACATATTAGAGGAGAAGGAAGAAGATGTGTCAGATAACAAGTTCTGGAAAGAATTCAAAAGTTGTATCTATGAAGATAGGGCAGAGATTTACTTCACACAGAAATGGCATGAATTGTTGGCTAAGTACAACCTTGAGAATAACTCATGGATGGCAAACCTATATAGTTTGAGGGCAAAGTGGGCTGCGGTATACCGTGACTCATTTACAAAGAGATATGAACTCGACCCAACGGAGCGAAGGTATGAATAATGTCTTCAAAAAAGATTTCAGTAGGACACTCGGCCTTTCGTAACTCCTTGTAGAATGTGAGAATGTTGCAGTTAGTTTAAGGTCAAACGAGTTGGATGCTGATTTTCAGTCCACGTCGAAAGACACCCAGTTCCGTACATTCCAAATCTACCAATGTTGAAGACTGCAGCTGAAAAATATACAAGGAGAATGTATTCAGAGTTTGAGGAAGAATTTAAAAGACAACTTACATTGTCTTGTGAATTGTTGGAAGCTGTAGGGACAAACTTGACCTTCATTGTTAAGTATATGCAATCGATCGTGGAGCAACAGTAGTATTGAATAAAGAAGATTTGACCATTACATGCTCTTGCCAAATGTTTGAATGCATAGGTATGTTACTATTAAAGGATATTCTTATTACATTGTGCATCCGTAAAAAATATGTTATTTAAATTGGCAACTATATTTTACAGGTTTATTGTGCAAACATGCTCGAGGGTGTACAATACGAATCAAGTCTATGATTTTCCATCGCAATATATACTACCTAGATGGACAAAAAATGCTAAAAGTGGATTTTACATTCGTAAAACCAGAACCGAGGAGGTAGATTTGAAAACACAGGCTGCACTTCTATCTCGGCAGCCACATCTCTTGCATTCAAGTGTTCATCATCAAAAGAACTAATTCATAAGACCTTGAGAAAATCATGCATGACTTCAATTTGGAAGCAGATACTTATCTAAGCAAGGCACGTGAAAAAAACAATGAGATTTCCCCCTGCTCCTAATGAATGTGATCGACAACCACCAAATGGTGTCATATCATTCAAAATTCCTCAAGTAATAAAGGGTCCACGAAGACACGGCATAAAAATATTGTTGAAAAGAACACAACAAAGAAGAAGAAGAAGGGTGCCCAAAAGAAAGGTAAACGACCTGTTCAATACTTATTCTCACTGTGTAAAGTTTATTTTAAACAATCTATTGATATATATATTGCATTGTAGGTGAAGTTCCGAACATAATGATGTACAAACAAGAGATGAACGTGATGTGGCACCCCAAATAATTGTAAGACACCACCTATTCTCATAATTTATTCCCTTATACAAATAATTTTTTAACACTTTATTGTGATGACACAGAAAGTAACGTTGGGTCATCTTCGGCCTTGGTTGGTTCTTTCGTTCAAGGTGGATATGCTCATTCCATGATGCCGGACTTCAATTATTTTGTAAATCCTTCGCAATGGCCACTTCGTACATGCCGGGAGGATACACAAGAATGGGAGACGATCAAGATGTTACATCGCAAAGTGTCGCTAGAGAGTTACAATTTGATGGAGAGCAAAATCATGAATCAAAATCTTGAATCTATGTAACCGTCTTTTTTGTTTATGGGAAGATGCTACAATAGCATGACTAAAGTTTAAATTTGTTGGAATTATAACAAAGCTATTTTGTTCTTCGTCTATGAAATATGTGTATCGGTTTGACTAAAGTTTAAATTTGTTGAAATTATTACTATGCTATTTTGTTGTTCATCTATGAAATATGTGCTATTTCGATTATGTGCTATTTCGATTGAACATTGAAGCCAGCAGCTACGCTGCCTTCAGAAAAAAAAAATGTGATCATATGCATACAGCTCTTGCGCATACAACAAGAGTGAGCCGTACGGAGCCTACATGCAGAGCAATGATCGTAGCCGAGGACAGGTGAACGATCCGAGCCGAGGGGCCATGCGGAGCCGACCTGCACTGCAGAGCCGACCTGCACGACGTTGACGGAAGGCACTCCCGATCCAATGAAACGCGTCCACGTCAGAGCCGTACGGTTTTTTCCGTACCCCAGTTTTTCCGTTATTTTTTCTTTTGATTTGATTTGAGGGGGTTTGTTCGCATCACTGCTGCCACAAGAGGAGAGACCGAGTTCTGCGATGGCACAAGAGAGGGAAGGGCACAAGCTACTTACTTCTTTTTAACCTTTGCCTCCGTGAAGTTCCAAAACAATCATTGCTTAATCTTTTTTGTTGTTTTAAATTACTTCCTTTTAACCTGGAGGAGGTGAGGGTGGTCTGAATTCTTCATTACCACTTGCTGTCAGTTCCTTTTTTGATGGCCAGTATCCCAGCGTATTTGCTACCGGACCGTGCCACTACTAGCTGCTAATAGCAAAAAAAAATGTGTGAACAATGTAGCATGTTGCAAATAAGCCAGAACGAAATTAAGTGTTGCAGTTCCTAAGAGTGTAGGAGCATATTGCCATCTTAATATGTGTCTAAACATTTGACCTGTGTGCTTTGTTTTTTGTTATGTTGCAAGCATTATTTATCTATGTGGCTTTAGTGAAACAACCATTGTTTATCATTTATTCCAGGTGGGCTATGCTGATGGAATTGATGAGAAGAAAAGAAAGCTTAGTGAAATGGTGGACGCCCTAAATAAAAGCAGGTATCTGTTTGTGCCATTACTTATGTTTCAGGTTAGTTTAAAACAAATGAAAAATTTCTGCATATTTGTCATCTGAATAAGTACTAGGTAATGAAAGATAGTGCCCAATTTACCATTCTGTATTTAATTTGTCCATTTTATCATTGGCAATAGTAATTCAATAAGAAAAATCTTTTATGAAATTTACTTGTCAATTTTGACCTGGATGGATCGCTCTATCATGAGATGCTTTGTTTGACAGGAAAAATCTCTTCTCGCTGTCTCTGAACCTTAATTTCATTATTGCAATAGAAATGGGAAGATCCTCGGTCAGGAAAAAAACAGGAAAACCTTACCACATTTTTTTTTTTTTTTTTTTTTTTGGCAGAGAATGTAGAGGTTGAATATGTTCTTCAACGTACATGGTTTGATTGTGTAACACCCAGTTTTAAGAACAAAACCAGATGATGCTATATGTGAGCCCCGAAGTCAAATCTCACATATAGTTTACAAATAAATGGAGTATCAATTCATAATGCTTAAAATATAACGAACATAATATAAAAACAAATAACCTCAGCTAGCAGGCAGCGGAAAGACTCTTCAATCTTCCGGTGTAGGCTCCACGGGGACCGACTGACTGGTTGACAACAAGCCTAACTTCTTCCTGAGTGTGGGGGAAATAGCAAGAGTGAGTCCATGTCGAACTCCGCAAATATAGCTAGGCAATATCTACCCCAAAACTCATGATCATTATAACATAAATAATGAATAGCATGAAACGATAAATCATGAACAATTTAATATGCATGTATAACCAACAGTTATAAACATCAAGTTAATTATCAACATAATAAGCATGTGATTCTATTCATAGATGTCTCCAAGGCCGTTCATGACCGCGAACACGGCTGTTATAACAGTTTTTAACTCTGCGCAGAGGTGTACACTTTCACTACGGGTCATGGTTTCCACCAGAGTAGGTTCATGACTCCCCAAACAAATGAAAACCATATAAAGTCGTTCAAAGGCCCTCCTAACAATATTAAGTGGCCAATGAGCTACAACCCCGTTTCTCCCAATTCGGCAAACCACCAACAAAGTTAGGTAAAACCCTTGAACAACTAGAGTCGAGCCATGTGACCCCCATAGTTGTCTTGTATATCCCCGGACGATCACAAATGAATAAGTCCTTATGGAGAGCTAAGAGCTTCATAAACAAAACATAGCTCTTTAAGCCCTATGAACCATGTTATCAACAATTCATATTTAACGTTCAAGTGCATAAACATTAAGCAAGCCATAAGATCATGGTTTAAAGATAGCATATCCCAAAACTATACTTGCCTTAAATATAGATCCAACTTTTCGATTCTTTGCTCCCGATCATCATCTTCCGACCTTCGTGCTCACAAGCGGTCCTCGTTCTACTCGTAGCAAGCACCACACACAGGCAACATACAAACAACAAACAACATCTAAGAACAATAAAGTAGGAGTTCGAAAACAACGTGCTAAGGGAGAACTCGTTGCTACGGTCGAGAGAACATATAAAACACCGATAACGAAGGTACCGATAAAAGGAACGACTACCGATGATTTAAATCATGAAAGGAAATAAAAGACTACATGCTTTATTTATTTTAATTGAGAAAATCATATAAATAAAATTAATTCAGATTTGGTCACATCATATTTGAATTCAAAATCGAGTTGGATGTAGACATATTTTATTTATGAACATGGCATATAAATTTAATCAAGTTAAACTTTATCTTTGAAAAATAATAAATAATATATATGTGAATGCAACTAAGAGATGTATGGCATGCGATGTGTTTAAACTAAACAAATTATTATTTGTAAACACATTTGTAGAAGCATTTAATCATATTAACATTTTATATCTAAAACACCGAGATATAAAAGCTATATTGTTTTTAATTAGCAAAATGAATTACATAAAACATTAATCAAACTGCATTTAAATAAATAAATTCACAAATAAGTTTCATGAATAATATCAGCACTACTGCGTAGAGCGACGCCACGAAAACTAACGCAACTGGAACGGATTGATTTGGATCTAAAACGCAGAAATGGTGGAGATTATTGACGGATGGCAAAACTGTAATTACGGCGCGGTGGCAAACTCGTAATTACCTTGATCTTCTACCTTGGGGCAGCACGAACAGCACTTGGTCAATTTCGTTCTCCCGAACGTGCAGCCATGGCTGCCATGGCAGAACTGCTGCTGCTGCTGTTCACACGGAAGGAGTGGGGGCCAAGCCGGGGGCCATGGACGATCGGAGGAGCCGGCACGGCGCTATGGATCCACACGCCGGGCGGGAAAGGGGACGGTCGTTGCACTAATCGCGTTTCAAAACTTTGGACCCACTCAAAATCATCAAAACAAGCAACAACCAATCGAATTGGGAAAGATCGAGAATTAATCTAGTGTTTTCTATTCACAGCCCAAAATCAGAAATTTTGGGGTGTGACAGATTGATCACATTTAAGAGGTTGAAAATGTTCTTCAGTGGGAGCAACAAAGATATAGTAACCAACTGTCTGTTTGTCCTTGCGCATTGTTTCCTGCTAAGATTTCCCTTTCTATAAATTTGCTATTTTATTTGAGCAATGGATACCGATCTCACCATGTTGTGCTGTGTGTCACGACTGAATCATATACTTTTTATCATTGTATCATAAACGGTAACAACAATGTAATATCCTAAACGTGATCATTGAAATAGAATTTACGACCACCTATGTCGTAATTGCCATATATATAAGTGTATATATGTAAAGAATATTGTCACTTTGTTCATTGTATTTAATTAATTAGGTTCAGTTTGCAAAGTTGACATTGTATTTGTTCATTGTATTTAATTAATTAGGTTCAGTTTGCAAAGTTGACATTGTATAAATTGTCTATATGAGAAAATATTTTTTACAAGCACATGCGACTACAAGCACATGCGTGTCGCATGTGCATTTCTACTAGTAATTAGAGATTTCTTCAATGGTCAATACTGAATTCCTAGGTCGGCCCATCATACTCATCCTTCTTCTGTGTTTTACTTTGCGTCGGGTAGCTATTTAAAAGTGTTACCCATGAGGATGTGTAAAGACCAAACAGCGCTCGAATATTCCTGGAATATGATTGATTGCCTTATCACCTACCTTTACCTAGGCTATAAATGCTATGGCACTGGTTTCGATTTGACATCTTAAATAATAGAACTTTTATTTCCATTGTCACATCATGTTCACATGGGTTCGAGTCTCTAACTCAACATAGATGATCACATATTTGGCTAATTGATAGTTAAATACTAGGTGATACATTTGTTGGTAACAAGTAAACAGTGATTTAATTTGTGTTCTCATTGATTTACCCAGCCAGATAGGTTACATTCAGAGCACATTAGTGCAAATGGAGCTAGGTACCTTGAGCATATCGTTAGAATGGTCGTTATAATCTGCACCTAATGCAGAAAACGACATGTAGTGTAACACACTCATTCTAAGCCTCATTTCACAAAATTCAAAAAAAAAAAATACTACTTCCTTGACAGATGGGGCTTTGTACTATGTAGTGCGTGGCAAGGCTCCAACTCTGTGTCTGATGATGCACAAAGAACAAAGATGAGACTCAAGCTCATGATGTATCAGATTACCAACCTCATCAGTAGTTACCATTGTTTTAACTTGTTATATATTTGAGCACAGACGCGAATCCCAAATTGATTGTCTTGAGAGTTGAGACCAGAAAGACAATGGAAATGTTCTACACACCCAGATCACACACAAGCAAGGGCTAGATCATTGTGCTGCCACCGACCCAAGAACACAAGAAGGATGTCACTAGAATATTTTTATGCCAGATTAACACGTGCACAAAAGTGTTTCCAATTTGCAGCCACGGCTACAGATGCAAAAATCTGGAGTGACCACTTCACTTTTTTCATTGTCTATGCAAGCGCTGCATGAACCATAGAGAAGCAAATTAATAAATCCTGACAAATACAAGAAACATGGAACTAGCTAGTGTCATATCATGTGACGGCATATACCTCCACTCGATCATGCACATATTCTGGCAAAATAGTGAATGATAGTTTCTAAAGTATCATAAAAATTGTTAACTTGGCATCCGTCATCGCTAAAGGTTTAAACCATGACCATTGAGCAACACAGTAGCACTGCTCGACGAATTCAAGTGCATGAGAAAGACAAAGCTAGCAAAGAAACTAGCTGTCAGCCAACTAAGAAAATCACCGCGAAATAGACAAGTGCTAATAGATTGCTTGCCACATGACCATAAAAATTGAAGAACCAAACAAAGCTTGCTCCTGTAGATCCAATCTGACTACTCACAGCTTGATTGACAAGGTCATGTACGAGCTATGCACTTGCTTCCTCTCCGGCTCCTGATAGCGTTCGTACAGCAAAATTGAAAACCACAAGAACAGCTATAGTGCAAGCTGACCGACGTACCACAACAAACGTCATCTTTTAGAAGGACTCGGTCTTTATTTGCTGATGCATCCCATTACCATCACCGCTATTAGACAAGTTTTCAATTGTCACCAATGAATTTCTATGTCAGCCCATCAAACTCATCGCCCTCTCCAGGTAGTAGTCCATTCCATGTGTGGTGTCTGAATTCTAGTTTTCTCTAGTGTTTCCACTTTGCACCAGGAAGCGGCCAACTGGCTTTTGCTTCCTCGAAATGGCACACCTATGTATAGAGTGCGTGACCCTTGAGGCCGTGTAAAGAGCAAATTAAAGGCCTAGAATGTTCTTGGAATATGACTGTTGAGTTGTGAGCATGATGTAGCCTAGAGACTATGGGTGTTTTCTTTACCAGCCATACCTAGTCCATAAATAGGATGACACTGTATATGATCTGACATCTGAGAGAAAATAAATCCCTTATTTGCAGAACGTATCATTTACTTGTTAACCCCACGCAACTTAATATCTACGCTTGTTTCATATTTGAAACATGTGCATAGTCTTACTGTTGGACGATGAAGAGCTCAGTATTTCTTTCAACTATTTACAAAAAGAATGGTATGACATAAAGTTAACCACAGGTACTATGTTTATTTTTGCAGCTGTGAAGAAAATTGTATGAAGATAAGTTTAATCCAGACAACTGTTGACCACGTGTGCAGTTGTAAAAACCTGCAGGCAGCAGATCCATTCTTTAGTAGTGTCACACTCATTATTTTCAGTCTATGAAAGCACAAGAACCAATTTCAAGCCTGACAAATACCAAAAAAAACACACACAGCCAAACAAAGCGCCATTTGGTGCTTTGAAAGCACTAAGCAGGCAGCTACAAACACAACAACACGACCATTGCATGAACAATATATCTATGCTTGTCGACATTGAACTCTACCACACTCACTTTTTACGCCGATGCACGTTCAGTTAAAATTCCCATTGTCTATTACATTGCAATGGCAATGAACCCCCATACAGACAACACACTTTTTGTTGCGATCTCCACGAATCCTAACTTATCCAGCTTGGATCTTATTACCCAAGCCCATAAAGGCAGATCTTTTGCGTTTTCTTCACTGGATAGCTGAACCAAATTCGCAGCCACGAGATTCCAGCAAAGCTAAACAATGCTGCTGGCACGGGGGTAGCAGGTCAGAAAACTCTTCAATGGTAACCATTGAGTTCCTATGTCGGCCCAGCCGACTCACCGCCCTCTGCAGTTTCAGACTTGTCCATTGCATACGTGTGGTGGTGTCCTGGAATTGAATGGCGCAGCTATATATAGAGTGATACCCTTGAGGCCGTGTAAAGGCCAAATTAAAGGCCCTCCTGGAAGATGATTGTGTTGAGTCTAGACTACGGGTGTTTTGTGTTACGTAAGCTATAAATAGGACTAGAAATCTGAAATCAAAAAACTTATTGCCATTGTCTCATTTTACTTGTTATCCATGTGCTTCTTAATAACTTGGTTGATATTTATCTTCCTCCGAAGAGAGCCCTCTGTGCCAGATCTATTCATCCCACCATGATGATGCTGACGTGGGTTTGAGTCTCTAACTCAGCATATACGATTGCATATTTAGCCAATTATTAGTTCAATGCTGGATGATCCGTCTGCTGGCAACAAGGCACCAAGAGTACATATGAGAAAGGCTAATCAGGTAAACAACACTAATAGGCGCCAGGCCCAGCATCCAGGTGTTCCGTTGTCACTGATGACTGATTAAAACTGGAACTCAATCCCTAATCTAGTTATATAGTAAAGTGTGATAAGATTAAAATGAAGGCCGTCACTTTTGTTGTGTCAACAGTGACAGATCGGAATAGATCGAGTACATATTTTGAGAGGCCAGCTAGGTGAAAAAGGTTTCTAGAGGCAGATGAGGTTTCTAGAGGCAGGTTGGTCATCTGCCCAAGCTGGGATGTCTCTGTTAACAAAAATTAACAGTGGTGGTTGCCTTGCTTGTGTGGGTAAAACAAAAAAAAAAAGCATGATGTTGTGGCCCTCCTCTAATCCAGCTACCGAGCCCATGACCAACCAAGACCCTCTGGGCCACCTTCTAAGACCCACCACCATTATTGTGGAATCTCGTCCATGGAACCCGGCAAGGGGTCTGAATCAAAATGTGTATCATGTAAATCAAAATGTTTATTTTTTGATGAAATGAATCAAAATGTTTGTTGGTGAGGAGTTACTGGCGAGGGGTCTGAATAGAACCAGATATATATTGCGCCCGGTGAATGGAACCCAAATAGATCATCCACAACCCGTGATCGACATGCTAGGGCACGGACAAGAGATTAGGGACTTTGTGAACATGATAATTCAGCGGCTAGGGTGCACATTGTATTGATTTAGCTAATCGAATGCAAGCCGCAGGAGACTAGAGGGAATGAACACACTATCTTCATGGATAACAGGAAATCAGAATGAAGGGCTGGGCCAGTCATAGAAGGAGAACACGGTCATGATCGTGGAAAAGTATTTTGCACACAAACGCCTGATTGGCCGGCAACCAACGGATGGGATTGATTGATCCACTCTGGGGTGCCTTTATGAAGTAGGAAACAAAGAGGAAACACAACAGCTGATACAACTCAGACGAACCAGGAAAACATTATTAATTATTTGGACAGAGGATACACAAGCTCGACTTAGATTACATAATATAACTCGGAAGCACAGATCACCAAAAGATTAGTAATACTTCCATGACCTGAAAACAATACTTCCATCTTCCTACTTAAAGATGATGGCTGATTGGAGAACACCCCACGAATCAACACCTCAATATACATCGCCAATTTCATCAGCTTTTTTTTTTTCCGCGCTATTTATTCTTTTGCCATGCCCTAGCAGCAGTTTGATTGATCTTTGCCATTTTATTGCTTTTCTTGGAGAACAATTGTTTACTGTCATGACAACACGATAGTAATCTTGTTGTTGCCTGATCACACTACTACAGAACTGACTTTTTAGTCCCGAGGCCAAAATGGCGTTTACTCCCGGTTGAAATTTACCCGGAGTAAATGTGTCTTTACTCCCGGTTCTAATTCCCAGCCGGGAGTAAAGCGCCGTGACCCGCGCACCCCCGCCCGGCCAGGACCTCTACTCCCGGTCGGTGGCTACAACCGAGTAAAGCTTGAGTTTTTTACTCCCGGTTGGTATTACCAACCGGAATAAAGATCTATTCCCGGTTGGTAATACCAACCGGGAGTAAAGCTCGAGCTTTACTCCCGGCTGTAGCCTCCGACCGGGAGTAATATCCCCTCCTATAAATACCCCCCGCCCGTCTTCGAATTTTCAACGCATTTTCTTCGCACTAAAACTGCTAAACCCCGCCTTTACTCCGGGTTCCCCAACCAAACCGGGATTAAAGGTTCGACAATTCCCCCCCCCCCATTTCGTCATTTTTTCATGTTTTTGCACTTTATATTAATATAGTTGTTTATTTAATTTTCTTTTGATTAGAAAAATGAGGAAGTTAACTTAATTTACCTAATTGTGTAAATCATTAATTTGTAGTCTAAATTAGAAATCAATTTAATTTATTGACATGTGTAGGAAACATGGCATGGTACGTAGTGCATGTTGGGCGCGTACAGGGGATCTATCGAACATGGCCGGATTGTCATGCTCGGTCCATCGCTACCCCCGAAATTGTTACAAAAAATACAACACGAAGTTGAAGCTTTGGCGGCCTACCATGGTGCAAATATTCCAAATAACAATGACGAAGGTGTAGCAATAGAGATTCATGAGATGCCGGCGTAAAATATTAGCTTCTTAGGTTCATTGCTTCGTGCCCTACGAAGGATGTTCTGTTTTAATTAATGTCTTGTTCTTCTTTTTTCGCTTCAATTAGTGGAGTTTGTTGTATGCAAGGAAACAAAAGCCGTAGGGCGACTGCCTTGAAATAATAAAAATGTACTATTCATGCATGTTGTGTATTTACTTAAATGTATGTGGTGTTTACTTTTTTCATACAATGATTATGTTAAAAAATTACAGATGAAGCGAAATTGGATGTACAACGTAGATCGACGCGACGATGAGTACGGGACGTGGGGTGCATGAGTTCCTATGTGCGGCCCAAGCAAACAAGTTTAAACGGTTTTATGTCTTTGCCCATGTGCCTTGTGCAGAATAAGAGAGAGTTTTCCACATCACATATCCTTCATTTACACTTGTATAAGTCGGGATTCATGCCCAACTATGTTTGTTGGACCAAGCACGGAGAGACCGGTGTCCCAATGGAAGAAGGTGAAGACGAAGGAGGGGATGACGACAATGTTATTGCTGAATATGCCGAATTTGGTGATGTCATAGAAAATATTGCAATGGAGGAAGATGCAGAGGAGGCACCGGTGCCGCCAGGAGATGAGCCCTTGATGGGCTTGATGAGGCTATTCGTGAAGCAATGTAATGAATGCGAAAAAGAAAAGGAGAAGAAGAAGTTTGAGCGCATGCTAGAGGACCACAAGAAGTTGTTGTACACAAGCCGTGATTCAGGCGAAAAAGTTGGGTACCACACTAGAATTGCCGCAGCGGGAAGGCTTAAGAATGGTGTTTCGACAATGCGTTTAGCCGTTATTGACTATCCGTAAGAAGATGCTTCCGAAGGACAATGAGTTGCCCGCCAAAGACGCACGAAGCAAAGAAGGTTGTATGTCCTTTGGGATTGACAATCAAAAAGATTGATGCATGTCCTAATGATTGTTTCTCGTACTATGGCGAGGATAACGAGAAGTTGGATGAATGTCCGACATGTCATGCATCACGGTATAAGATCGCGAGACGATCCCGGTGATGTTGATGGCGAAAGGCCTAGGTTGAAAATCCCTCGCTAAGGTTATGTGGTACGCCCGATAATACCACGCCCGAAACGTTTGTTCGTAAAACAAGGACCATGCAAAGTTGATGCGATGGCACAAAGAAGACCGTAAGATAGGCGGCAAGTTGAGGCACCCCCGCCGATGGGTCACAAAGTGGAGAGCTATCGATTCGTAATTCAAGGATTTTGTAGATGATGCAAGAAACGTGAGGTTTGCCTTGGCACGGATGGTTTTAACCCCTTCGGGATCGTAACAGCAGCCATAGCACCGGCCCGTTACTCGTCTATCTACAACCTTCCCCCGGATATGCATGAAGCGGAAATTCATTATGATGCCGATACTCATCCAAGGCCCGGGCACCGAAACGACATCGATGTGTACCGAGGCCACTAGTTGATGAGCTTCTTCTTTTGTGGAATAAAACCCGTGTAATGTATGTGGGATGAGTATAAACAGAACACTTTGACTTGCGCGCTCTGTTGTTTGTAACAATCAACGATTGGCCGCTCTAAGTAATATATCAGACAGTCAAACAAGGGATATAATGCTTGCACATAATCGTTTCACGGATTGTAAGGGTATTTTTTGAAAAACGCCGAAAGGTTGTGTACCCTCGGCTACCGTTGATTTCTTCCCAAGGGTCACGTGTTAAGAAAGAAAGGGAAACATTTCAACGGTACCGCAGACCACAATGCCAAGCCTCTCAACCGGACCGGGTAAGGATGTACTGGAGATGGTCAACGATGTCAAAGTAGTGTTTGGGAAGGGACCCGGCAAAGATACTTTTCCAAACGACGGTGAAGGTCACGCACCCATGTGGAAGAAGAAGTCAATATTTTGGGAGCTACCCTATTGGCAAGTCCTAGAGGTTCGCAAAGGCAATTGACGTGATGCACCTAACAAAGAATCTTTTGTGTCAACTCGCTAGGCTTCATGGGTGTGTACGGAAGCATAAGGACACACCCGCGAAGCGATCGGACGATGATGGACGCCAATACTTAGGCCCCTTTAGCTTTAGTCTTACCAAAGAAGAGAAGGAAAGCATGTTTGAATGCCTAAACAAAGATCAAGGTACCATCCTGGATTCTCCTCAAATATAAAGCGATTAATAAATGTGCCGGAGAAGAAATTTCAACACTTAAAGTCCCATGATTGCCACGTGCTCATGACACGCTTGCTTCCGTTTGCGCTTAAGAGGGATTCTACCTCCCAAAGTACGCCCTGTTGCTCGTGAAGCTATGTGCATTTCTCAATGAAATATCTCGAAGGCAATCGATCCGCAGGAATTAACTAAGCTACTGAGAATGATGTGGTTCGTTGTCTTGTCGGCTTTGAGTTGGTGTTCCCTCCCTCCTTCTTTAATATCATGACACACCTCCTAGTTCACCTAGTCAAAGAGATTGCTATTCTCGGCCCCGTGTTCCTACACAACATGTTCCCTTTTGAGAGGTTCATGGGAATGTTGAAGAAATATGTTCACAACCGGGCTCGCCTGCAGGGAAGCATCGCCGAGGGCTACTTGAACGTAGGAGGTCATTGAGTTCTCGTGTTGACTTTATTCCCGACCTTGACCCAATTGGTGTCCCCCGAATCGCGACATGAGGGAAGGCTAAGTCGAAAGGGGACACTAGGAAAGAGAACACTAGGAAAGAGAACATATATCAGTATGGAGGATAATAATTTCAACAAAGCACAATACACGCTTCGCAAAACAAAGACTTTGGTGTGTCCGTATATCCAAGAACATAAGGAGCTAATAATACGATCAAAGTTTCCCGACATGGATGAGGATTCTATTAGGCATGAGCACTTGTCAAGTTTTATCGGGTTGGTTGAAAAAAAAATGTCAAGGTGATCGTGAGTCTTCCGTGAGCAGCTATATAGGTTGGCTGCACAACCATCGTGGGCATGTCCTCACATACAAAGGGTATGAAATAAATGGTAGCACATTTTACACAAGATCCCGGGATAAAAGGAGCACGAACCAAAACAAAGTGGTGTTCGAATAGATGCCGAAGACCCAAATGGGAGGAAAGAAACATTTTATGGCTGCATAGAGGACATATGGGAACTAGACTATGGAGGTAATTTCAAGGTCCCTTTGTTTAAGTGCCGGTGGGTGAAGTTGACCGGAAGCGGGGCTTTAGCAGATTGACCCAGATTATGGATCGACAACAAGTGGATCTAAAAACCACAGATTATAAAGAAGAACCATTTGTCCTCGCCAAAGATGTAAGTCGGGTATTCTATGTGAAAGACATGGCTACAAAACCTAAGAAAGGGAAAAACAACAAGGAGCCAACAAATGATGAGCCCAGACGCCACATTGTTCTTCGGGTAAATCAAACATCGTAGGAATTGAGGACAAGTCGACATGTCGAAGATTATGAGAAGCAAATCAATTGTGCCTTTCAAAGTGAGCAAGGATCCATCCATCTTACTCAATGAAGAAGACACTCCATGGACAAGATAGAAGCCAACTTAATTTAGTGTTTGTGTAATATCGTATTTTGAGACAAGCCTATATGTAATAATTATGACCGAACATCTTTATTAGTTTTTCTTCCATTTGACAATGTTTGACAATGCTACGAATATACTTTTTTTAAAAACAAGTAATGTCAGAATTTTTACGCATGAGATAACGTAAAAATAATGTTCCTGTCAAAATACATTATATTTAATTATTTTATTTAATGGCAACAATTTTGCATTAATGAATTATTGATTATTAACTACATTATCATAGCTAGTCAATAGAAAAAGGTAAAAAAATTTTAGGTTACATATTTTTATAGTGTGGATTAAAACAATGTGTAGTTAAATTCAATTTTTAAAAGTTTTATAATTGCTATGTAATTTTCTATATTTAAAATGAATTGTAGTGAATAAATGAAAAGAAAATGTTAAACAAAAACAAAGGATGAAACGTGGCGGGAGTCGTCAAAAAATTTCACCTTTACTCCCTACCGCACTCACGGCCCGGGAGTAAAGGTGGGCTGATTGTGCCGCCCCCGCCAGGGCTCACCTTTACTCCGGCCGATATTCAGTAGGGAGTAAAGGGGGACTTTACCCGGTTGGGAAGAGGAGCCTGGTAAAAGGTCTTCTACTCCCCGGTTGGTGAGCTGAGCGTGGGATTAGAAGTTCGTGGTATATAACTCGCCGTTCCCCTCCTTCCTCCGCCCTCCGCCCAATCCGATCGATCAACCGCCATCGTTTTCCTCGCCGCTGCCGTCTCGCCAAGGCCGCATCAGACGAGGTCGTTGCCGCCCTGGCCGCCGCTCCTCGACGTCGTCTCGCTACGACCGCCGTCCCGCGCGGCGTCGTTCCCGGCACGCGACACCCGCTCGCAGATCCACGCCGGCCGGGCGGCCCTCCACCTCGACGCACGCCGCTCCGCGCACCACGGCCCGCCGCTCTCCGCTTCCACGATCGCGCCGCCCTCAAGGCCCCACCGCCGACCCGGGCGGGCTCTCCGCCGCGCGCGCCGCCTCCACGGCCGCCTCCCCACACGCCGCGCGCCATCCTCCACGACCGCCTCCCCACGCCCGCCTCCGCCTCCGACGACGGCAGCAGCGTGCGCCGCCGGGCAGTCCAAGCCCGCCCCGCCGCTACAACCGGCCGCCGACCCAGCAGCCGCGCCACACAAGGCGCCGCGCGCACCGGCCGGCGCTGGTGAAGGTAGAAAAAAATTCATAGATTTTTTTTAAAAATGCTGTAAAAAAAAAAAAAAAAATTGGTAAGAAAAAATGAGAATGTGTTATGGTTAGAGATTGTATGAGAATTGTAAAACCGTTAGGGTTTCCGACGGACGACCGTAGATTTTTCGCGAATGTGTTAGGGTTTCCGATGATTTTAGTTTTTTTTTTGAATGTGTGTTAGGGTTTCCGACGGCGCTAATCGTAGATTTTTTTCGCGAATGTGTTAGGGTTTCGACGGCTAACTATACTTTTCGATGAATGCATGTGTTATGGTTTCCGACGACGCCGGACGTTTTCGGTCCCATGTAACATGTCAAATTGAAACTTAGTTTTTCCGACGAAAGAACTAAACTAAAAAACCGTGGCCCCCGATGAATCCATGTGTTAGGCTTTCCGATCCATGTATACAAAGAGTTCAATGTAACATGTCAAATTGAAACTTAGTTTTTCCGAAGAAAGCACGCATGTTAGGGTTTTCGACGAAAGAACTAAACTAAAAACTTACTTCCCGACGAATCCATGTGTTAGGGTTTCTGGCGACGTCAAACGTGTTCTGATGTACAACGTAACATGTAAAATAAAAACTTAGTATGTTTTTTTTTTTTTTTCAGAGGATATAGATGGCGATCCAAGAGACAACATCAACATGGACGATGAAGAAGTAATGATGAATATTATCCACGGTGGTGGCAATGATGAAGTTGACGATCATAATAATAATGAAATGGAAGATGGAGATGTCGACCAATACTTAATGGATTTTGTGCAGAACAACCCAGGCAGTTATGACGAGGAGGTATATATGTGTTCATTTTGTAAGAATTAATATATATCTATATATATATATATATATATATATAAGATTTTCTTCTTATTTGAAATGTCTTTGTATATCGCCTTTTATATATATATATATATATATATATATATATATATATATATATATATATATATATATATATATATATATATAAGATTTTCTTCTTATTTGAAATGTCTTTGTATATCAGCCTTACGCATCAACATCAACTACCGCCAATAGTAAGACAACTCGAGGGCCACGTGAAGCCGTTGGAGGGCCGATATATCATCTCGTAGTTCCATGTGGGAAGAGGACAAGTGCTAGGAGAACATGCCAAAAAATATATATACCACTTGTGGGTACCTTGTAAGGGAAAGGATCCCGATCACATGTCGGCTATGGAAGAAGAGGAAGAGTGCACCTCATATTAGTTACGTCTCTGATGCTGACAAAGCTATAATCTGGCAAGAGGTTGAATTGAAATTCTCATTTGACACAGATAATTACCACGATGTCATCACCCATGACGATTTGGTAGCTAGAGTTTATAACTGGACTATGCAGGAAATGGCCAAACAATTCGTGTCCTGGAAGAAGGATTTGTACAACAAATATGTCAAGAAGAATCTGACTCCAAATTGGTTAGTTCCAGCTCCGATTGCCAAGCAGAGACCGTATTGGGACGAATTTGTGGAGTACAAGACTTCAGAGGAGGCAATGGAACTTTCGAGAAAGAACCAACAAAATGCCAGAAGAAAGGAGTACCACCACCGCTTAGGGTCTGGTGGCTATGCAAGTTCCATTCCTAAGTGGAGAAAAAAAGAAGAGGAGCTTCTCAGCAAGGGGATCACACCGTAAAACACTCAACTGGCCCGAACGCATCACTAAGCGGGTGGCTTTTGGGTCATGGGGACAATTGTGCCCGTGAGACCGGCAAGGTAATTCATGGCCAAAAACTTGAGGAGGCAACAAGAAGATTGATGGACATTTTTCAAGCAAAAAATGATGGCTTGTTCAGGCCCAAGAGAGAGAGAGACAAACTTACATATGCCATTGGGACCGCTGAGCACACCGGGCGAACAAGAGGCAAAGGGGCTGTTCCGTGGAAGTTTGGTTTCCCGTGATGACATCGGTACCTATAGAACCCACCAGAGAAGGAAGGAGCTTGAGTTAGAGCACATGCGCATGTTGGAGCAATATCTTTAACGCAGTTGAAGGAAAAGGAAGCGAAATGCAAGCAAAAATGCAAGAAGAAATCAAAAGGCAAGTCCAAACTACAATTGAATGAGCCGCTTCGGTGCACCGGTATTTGCAGCTCGGTAGCCACTCTGATCAAGTGAGAAGCAGCTGTGCTTCCACACAACAACCAAGTCTTGTTGACACGGACCTGCGCTTCCCTGTGGATGACATCACTGAGAAGTTGACACCTCGCGAGCCGCACATCCCAAAGGAGGGTGGCGAAGACGGTGAAGGTGGCCATTGCGGTTGTTAGTCCGATTGACCGTACCAAGACACCAAGACTTCACTAAGACGCGAAGTAATACCACCGGGATTTGCTGCCGTCTCGGTGGATAAAGTGGTTGAAGGTTACGCCGACGTGGATCTTGAAATTGAAGGAGGTGACGGGGATACAAAACTAGGAGACGTTGAGAAGCAATTTATTGCATGGCGTAAACGATACATTGTTATTCCTGGGATGCCGATGCCGCGGCCGCCTCCCGAAGTTACCACAACCCCTGGAAAGGATGGCTCCCGGAGGATCGTAATAGTCGGGCGGTGGTTACGATGGCCCAATAGAAGACTCGACGGCATCCCCGGCCGCATCTCAAAGGCATTCGCCCTTTGCCTCCACCACCACCACCACCACCACCACCTCCAGGGCCGCCACCAGCGCCGGCAAAGGTGCAGTCACCGCCGCCAACGCAGTCTGCAATGCCTCCTCCCATGACAAAGGCAACTAAGAAGGCAACAAAGGCAACGCAGTCTTCAGCGCAGCAGGCGAAGAAAATATTGACCAAGAAACGAAAAAGCTCATTCCCAAGAAATTGCCCGGTGAAATGAGTAAGGAGGAATTGACGCTGATGTCAAAGAAATAAACAAAAATTATTCAAGTCGGTGTGCCCGAAGAAGGCGGCGGAGAGGCAAGAGCGGCGGAGCTCAAGACCGACTTCCTACCTCAAAACGTGCTTAGACGTAAAAATAGAAGCTAGGAAAAAGAAAGATAAGGATTCAAGCAAGCCCTCGCCACTTTCGGACTTTGACCGCACTCTTTTCAAGGAAATTGACCCAAAGAGAAGGAAGAAGAGTCAAAGTGTTCCACAGCTTGGAGATACGTCACGACCACTTTCGGTGAAGTGTTCGATCAATACGGTTCGAACACGTAGTACATAAAGTTTCTATTTGGTGCATCGGTTAATACCGGTGAGCTTTTAGAGTACTATATTGCTAGTGGTATGGACATGAACAGTGATCTTTGAGGCAAATGATAGATGATGACCAAGTATAGAACCTTTTAATTGGGCGAGTCTATGGGATCCCGATAGATGTTCTAGCCCGGGTACTCAAATGTATGAGCTAAACAGAAGTACCTAGACTTGTGTGCAAAAGGACAAGACAAATTTGGGGTCGACTAAGAAACCGGTGGGGAACGGCGATGACGTCATGTGGGTTGATTTTTGTGAATTGCACCAACTATTCCACCGGACCTCCCTCGACAAAAGCATCCTCGGCATTTATTGTTTGTAAGTGATTCTTTCTCTGTTTACTAATACGTCAATATGTCCCCATAATATATGTATGTGTCTAATACCATATACTCTTTTCGACCATATATGTAGATCTTGGATTCAACATTTTCGAATCAAGGAGCGTCATCGATATTGGATACATTGATCCTTATATCGCACAAAAAACCCGGGAACATATTATGGTTTGAAAGTAGATACAGAGAAAAAATATAAAGATGTTCCTCGAGCAACACCGCACCGACAAGAGGGTAGTAATGTTCCCATACGGATTCAAGTGAGTGTTCCTAACATTGACAATCATGTTCTTCATAATAACCTTTCTTTCTAGCTACCTCAACCGTTTACACATGCAAAGTGGACACCGGATATTGTTTCACATCGAGCAATCAAGAAGTCACCTCACAATCTTTGACTCGTTGAGATGGCCCCGAGAGTGGTGCGAAGATATGATCGAAATAATTCGGGGGTAATCGCATAAACCTCGTCAATTTTATATATACTCAAGATTTTCAAACCCTTTGCTTATGTGTTAATTAATAGTCTAGTTTTTTTGTTCTATTGTGCGGGGTTTGGGCAGAGATAAAACATGAACATAACATGACCGATCGTGCAAACAAGAACTGAATGTTCAACTATTCGGTATGTACTGTATATATGGTTACATTAATTCAAGTCCCTATATTGCTTCATATATATGACAAATGACTCTTTTTTATCTTAAAGTGGGGTCTACAACAACCGCAGGGGAGCAGTCATTGTGGATTATATTGTTGCGAGAATATCAGGATAAATTCCACCAATTACACCGAGCATGAAGCAGTGCGTATGTACATCAAAGTCTGTTGTTATTGACGTCGTTATTTATATTTATATAACTAATCATATTATCTTTATCTTATATATACTAATACTTTTTATTTAACTCTAATTGCAGGCGAGGAGGTTAATGGAGAAGACATTAAAAGAAACGCATCTTGAAGCCATGCAAGAGTCTATTGCGGATTTATTAATACCCGGATCCTAGAGCCTTCCGGCGAGTTCTACAACGACATCAATGACAAATGGCTGCCAAAGGATCCTCTGCACTGTAATCGGGACATGTAGTATTATCGTAATATGTAATCGAGACATGTATGAACAACTTATATATATTTGTGCTTGAACAATTACTAATGTGTAATATATATGTGTGTGCTTTAATATATAAATATAAGTGTGTGCTTTAATATATATATATATATATTTATGTGCGCTTTAATATATGTGTATATATATATATATTACAAATTAATAAGCCTTATTCGAATGCTATTAGGAATGAAAATAAACAATTGGCACGGACTAAAAAAACCTTTACTCCCGGTTGGTGGTACCAACCGAGTAAAGCCTCTCGCCGGCCACGTGCGTGCTCGGCGAAGCTTTACTCCCGGTTGGTACCACCAACCGGGAGTAAAGCCCCCTCTAGTCCCGGTTCGAATACTTTTACTCCCCAACTCGTGTTCCCGGTTCCATAACGGGACTAAAGGCCCTAACGAGCCGGGATTAAAAGTCATTTCTGTACTAGTGTAACTTGCACATGGCAACACATCCTCATTCGGTTTCTATTCCCAATGTTTCACATTCTCATAGTAGAAACCTTGCCTCTGGTTGGCCAATGCCAATGAACTACCATGTAGCCAACACGGTATCGACACTGCATTTTATTTCTATTACTTTCACGAGTTCACCAACCCGTGCTCTCGCACGAGTAAGAATTTTGGTTACAATCTTATGAGACAGTAACTAATAAGATAAAAATAACTTATATTCAACATCCATTTGTCTTCACTTATGTTCTAAAATTACAGCTATATATATGTACCCTATATCCATTTGTCTTCACTTATATCTTTACTTATGTTCCATCAAAATTTTATTTTTTTTCATCAAAATCCATAGATCTTCTTTCTTTACTTAGTACCTATGTGCATCTCATATACATTTAATTGAAATATAAACTATGATAGTTTTAGTTGCAATAAATAATTTGATGATATTAACTTAACTTTTTTTTCTTTTCCTATAAGTTTAAGCTTATAAGTCCTTAGATACAAAAACTATTATTTACAATGGTGATTATAGTCTACCAATCTGATGGCGCAATTTTTTTTTTTCTATCGAAGTTTAGGATCTGTCTTTTTTTTATTTCTAGGGATAATTATTTGATGCCAAAAATAAATTCTAGAGCACACAAGCAAGCGGCGAACAACCAAACAAGGGCCTAATTTCTATATGGTGAATTTGGATGCAGGGTTTTGGAAAATAGTTTTTTTTTTGGTTGTGCGGGAAAATAAATCAAGTTTTAGTTGATAATTATAAAAAGTTCATATTTTTAGTGATTTTTAAAATGATGCAAAAACAAGGGTGTTACAGCCACTGTCTTACCCCCGCACCCCCTTTTTTCCGCCCTCTAAGATCGGCACGGACACTCTGCTGATGTCGGTCCAAAGGTTATTGTTGTGACACAAGAACCATGTTGAAAGTTGATAAATACCAAAAACTTGGAACTATATGCAACTAGTACCATATCAAGTGAACGCACACAACAATCTAGGTATGCACATAGTTAGGGGAAAGTGTGAACAATAATGTCTAAAGTATCATAAAAATTGCTAACTTGAAATCCATCATCGTAGAAGTTTTAAATCAGGACCTTGGCGCTACTGGAAAGCAAACCGAACAGAGGTACAAGGGCAGACATGGCTGAAACTGATGAATACACTATCATATGGCCATTGGCAGCTTGATGACCGAACATGCACCTATTACTAGATTGTTCAACCAAATTAAGCATTCGACATGTTATTGTGGTAATTTGTATCTACTCCTAGCCTGGTTGTTGCACACTGGTTGCAATTAACTCATACTAATTATTTATCTCATCCCTCGGCTGCATAAATTCCATTGTTATTCTCTTTTCCAAACAAGAGCACTCTGCACGTTGTGTTAATGCAGGAGAAACTGCAAACAAGATACATAACAGATCAATAAATCGTGCTACAAAAACACTGTAGTTGCTAGGCCAAGAGGAAAAGGAAGATGCACAGTGCTACATGAATAACTCTAATAATCCCTCTGGTGTAAAGCAATAGTAGAAGCACAACAAGCATCTACTAGGAAATTAACGTTTTATTTAAATTGTCATCAAGAGGGGTGCCATTGCGATACACAGATGAAACAATTAACATATTGTATATACAACTAACTGTTTGTGTACTGTCTGCTTTTTGGTTTGATCCAATGGCACCCCACAGAAGAGAAGAGGTGGCCTACCTGCAAAGACGACGTCTTGGTCTTAGGTGTATATATATGTAGGAAGCCACGTGGTATGTGTAGGAGGGATGTATATGGAGCTTCAATTGTTTTGAAATTTTGGTTCTAATCTACTAGCTAAGCAATGTCAGTATAAGAAGAACATGGACTGACTTTATGAGGAATAGTAGTTGCCAGCTCTGAGTAGGTACAACTTGTGAGAGAGGGCTTACGACGTGCCCGCCAGTGAGATCTCAGACTGAAGGCTTGGCAAATCATAGAACGACAAAAACATGTTTACGTGATGAGCAGGGAAGTAGTTTGCACAGAATAAATTGGCTAGATCAACCAAGGTTTTTTTTTTTTTGACAATTATGGATCAACCAAGGGTTGACAATTATGGATCAACCAAGGAGGTTTTGTAGTATTTTTGAAGTAGGAACCAAAGAGGAAACTTTCAAGGAGAGACCTGGGAAGGATTAATTATCTCACCTAATAAACTCTGAAGAAGAGCTTTCAATAATGAGATCGCCTTAACTACGATCAGAGTAAAAGAAATTAAAT
Source organism: Hyparrhenia diplandra (assembly GCA_015847255.1). Classification (NCBI taxonomy): domain Eukaryota; kingdom Viridiplantae; phylum Streptophyta; class Magnoliopsida; order Poales; family Poaceae; genus Hyparrhenia; species Hyparrhenia diplandra. Next base: position 464,582 of record JADLZK010001918.1, read on the forward strand.
ATGCTCAGAGAGATTCTATTCCTTTTTTTAATCTTGATTTGTTTTGTAGTCTTTTTCCACCCTAAAGATTCATCAAAAAATAATGTGAATCAAATTTCCACTAATTAAGAAAAAAGCCGTGCTAGGCCATGTAGCTCAAGTTGAGAGTTTTAGGACATTGCACTTTAGGAGTCTATGAAGCTGTAATCAGAAATGCTCCCTGGCTCGACTTATGGCCAGGTCTCTAGGGTAGGCCTGATGTCTTGCACTGTGCGGACAAGGTAGCCTTGCCGAGGGAAATGTTTGTGTGGTGGTGGTGCCCATCACTACTACCTAAAACGTTTTCCGTGGCGGTCGTTTTTGGTTTTGCGTGGCGGGCACGGCTGCCCGTCACTAACCAAAGGTCACGGTTAATCGCGTGATTAACCATGATGGGCTACAGTGCCCGCCACGCTTAACTGATTTTGTGTGGCGGGCAGATTAGGATGCCCGCCACGGCCAAAAAAAAAAAAAATAAAAGACCCTAGACATTCCCGCCGAGCCCATCACGGGCCCGTCGAGCCCATCTAGGGTTCGATTGCCCCCGCCGCCGCCGGAGACCGCCTCGATCCCACCGCCACCGCCGGCGGCCGTGCCCGCCTAGATCCGGGCCGGAAGCCGTGCCCCGCCTGGATCCGCCGCCGGGTGGCTAGAATCGCCGCAGAAGCCGTGCGCGCCGCCGGAAGCCGTACCCGACTGGATCTGCCGCCGGCCACCGTGCCCGCCTCGATCCGCCGCCGAAGTGCTGGAACCGCCGCCCGGCCGCGCGCCCGCTTTGTGACGCCGCCGCCGCCGTGCTTGGTTGGATCCACCGCCGGGGAGCCGCCCGGGCCGCTGATTCGCCGCAGAGGGCCGACCCGCATGGATCCGCCTCCTTCCGCCGGATCCGGCCTTGTCCGGCGTGGAGACGCCGGGAACCGCCCTGGCCGCCGTGCTCGGTTGGATCCATCGCTTGGGTGGAGAAGGGAGGGGCAGCGCCGTCGCTTTGAGGAGGAGGGGGGGGCGGCGCCGTCGTGTGGTGGAGGAGGGAGGGGATGGCCGGCGCCCGCCTCGTGTGGTGGAGGAGGGAGGGAATCGGAGGGGGCGACCGTGAAGAGAGGGAGGGAGCACCGTCGAAATGAAAGGAGGGAGGGGCCGGCTGTGAAGAATGAAAGGAGTGCCCACCTGAAAACCCTAGAGACCATATATATATGGCCCGATAAGAAGTCTAGCTGGGCTTAGTCGTGGGCCTCGATGTTTTTTAGCTGACGGGCCTTTCTAATGTGACCGCCACGTAAAATGGGTGCATTTTGTGTGGCGGGCGATTTTAAGATGCCCGCCACGCAAAATCTATTTTCCGTGGCGGGCAAAAATATCCGCCACGGAAAATAAAACTGCTGCGTGGCGGTGATATTTTCCGTGACGGGCAAAAATTGTGCCCGCCACGGAAAATATATTGAGCATCACACAAAATCATTTCGGTACTAGTGCATGTAACGACAGCAGAGAACGACGTGACATAAGCTTTTCGCCAAACTAAGGCTAACTCCGGATGTGTCACATTCCTAACTGGAGCCTCAACAGTAGTTGCGAAAAACTTGTCATCCTTTTGTGTTTTGTTGTCCCTTCATTGGCGTAGCTTTATTTAAATAGGGTGCACACGTATTACATTGAGCATCCATATTTTCATTCTTACACCAACCAAGTAAGTACATTTATCTAAAGCACACCACACGTGTATTCTCAGGAATTCTGGCTATATATAAAACATTGGCATGGCTGAAACAAATTGTTTGTTGCATCCACGGCCCTTTAGTAATAGATAATAATGAGGAAAACTTAGTGTTGGCACAAAAAAAGTGGCAATACTTAAAGTGATAGGTATTATATCACAAAATAAAGAACCTTGTCTGCATCCTGCCAACACCAAATGGTCTAGTATACGGCACACATGATGGACCACGATTCTTGTGCTGCTTCTCGTTCCCCGGAAGGGATAAATCTCACTGTTTCGAAGTGGTGGATGACTGTGTTTACAAGGAAACCAGAAAACATGTAAATGTCACAGTTAAGTGGCAAATTCGAATAATTACTTTGTTTACAATGAAACTATAAAAATGCCACCGAATCTCTCATGTAGGAGGGGCCCATCACACTCCCATCCCATACAGAAAAGAAGACATTTTAGCTTTTGTTGGTCATGTAGATGTTGGCTTAGCAATATATGGATCGGGAGCCATGGTTTTTGTTGGAATGTTTTGTTGGAATGTTGTACGTAGCTTAAATTTTGTCGTGTTCCAGACATCTGGAGGTACTTCTCAAGAACATTATACAAAATGTTAACATGTGTGTTTCGTATCTAATTATAATGGGGATCCGACAGATAATAACCTTAAAGAGGTGCGTAGAACTGAAAAAATGACCAATGAACCATTAGTATCTGACTATGGGGAAATACTAGAATGTCACATGTAGGCTTCAAACAGATGCAAACGAAAGACTATCTGACCTTACAAAATTCTTTGTTATATTGATCCAGCCGCATCAGCACCACCATTCAAAAACATTCAATCCCTTGTCAGGAAGTGAATTGATATAGTACCATACACACGAAATCGTAGCTTGATTGTGGCTATTCTAATTGTAGCTGATTTTCTAGATGGACACAAGCTCATAATAGGGTAATCTTGATCAATTAGGACTAGTTATTAATTGAAGCTAAACATTAGCCTATAAATTAACTAGTGTTGGCTATAGCTAGTTGACTAGCAACTAGGTATAGGTTTGGCTAAAATGGATCACACCTATTTGCCCCTCTGTTTGGATGAGCTACGGCCAAAAATTAGTTGGCTAACAATTAGACCTTTATATGCACCCAGATAAGCCCTTCATGGAGCTATCAACGTAGGTTTTGTGTTCATGGATACTCGGACAGATTCCACGAATAAAGTCATAATAGATAACATTAGCACGTCATCAATAACTAGTCTCAAATGGCGTTATCATTCTAAAAGCATTGTCTCAATAAATAAGGTAATAAAAATGTAAATAATTGTAACTTCGTCAAACAACGGACAATGTAGTTTACAGTGTAATAATCGCTCCAGGATGAGGACAAATTAGCTGGATGTCAAATAAACCACCTTAACCAATAATCCCTTGATCCCTGGTCATGTATATGGCCAGGTACGCATCTATTGCACCTGGCTTTCTTTTTTGCCATATAGTTGGATTCTTGTAAGGCCCCTCAAATCTTCAGGGGACGTTGCAGCCTGAGATTTTGGCTCATTTGTTTCAAATTTAGTGCAGCTCCAAACTTCACGGCCTGTGCCTGGATCAACATGGATCAAACAGAATGAGTCATTTTGTAGGTTCATCCAACGGTGAGAACAAATTATTTGTATTCAAGCTCCATTGAATTTTCTATCTAACCTTTGATAGAGAAGGTTATACCATAGACTTGACATACATTGTTCAAGATGTGCTAAATGGCCGCAAGGTAGAATGACTGGACCAATGAGCATAGTCAATGCTATGCCTTACCGTAAGAAACTTCATGTAAATATAGGATGCCCAGCCGGGTTGCAATTGATTGTAACAGATCATACTAGATTATTGCATATTCAAATCGAAGTTGAGATCGGGTAGAGCACGAGCTGAAATCAAGCCACACCGACGTGCAAGACAATCTGAATAGATCAATTGGAAACCAAGCTAGCGAAAACATATGAGATACCACTGCCACTTTGGCAGCTTGATGGCGAACATGGACCTGCGTTTTTTTTTCGGCGAAATTTCACCGAAAAACCCGAAATTTCGCTTCTATCGGCGGGTGCCGAAAAAATTTCCATGCCGGCCAAAAATTTCAGGCAAATTTGGCCTCCAGCGCCAAATCGTGGCGCCAAAAGCCCAGTTGCCGCCGTCCAGCCCAACTTGTACCCACGAATGTCACCCCCAACCCTAAATTCACTTTCTTTTCCCCAAATCGACCTCAGCAGCGTTGCCGCCCTCACGGCGGCGCCCGAGCGCGGCCACCACCCCCTCCCCCCCCCCGCGAGTGCGCCACCACCTCTCTCCCTACTCCCGTGTGCGCCCACCCTGCCAGCTCTCCCCGCCCGTGCCGGCGCGCCCACCGGCTCTCCTCGACTGTCCCGGAGGCCGGCGCCAGTCCGTGCCGGCTTCAGCGAGGGTGGGCCGTTGGGGAGGAGACGGAGGAGGTGCTGCCGACGGCGGCGTCATCTCCAGTCGCTACCACAAGCAAGCTGGTGCACACCACCCGCTAGGTCCTGAGGGCCACTGCCACCTCCGGTAGCAGACAGTGAGTACCAAATACCAATGTGCCATTTGTGTTTCAGTAGTTCAGTTCCTGCAGATTGCTTATTCAATTTTCAGTCTGCTTTAGTGTTGCATTGACCTGATGTGTGACTGCATCTCTGCAAGTGGAAGGATTATTAGAAGGTTTTGATTTTGTGCTGTTCGATTGCTATTATCTGAATGCCATATTGATTTTGTTATGCTGTGGTTTTTCAAATAAAATCAGTCACGACAAAATGTTACTACGATTAGTGGAAAGTTTAATAGATGAAATTTTTTGTTTTATTTATCTGGACCAAACTGTCCACCTAGCGAAGTCATGCAATATTTGTATAATCTGGTATAAATAAATGTGCATTGTCATCCAGTTCTAGTACAATGGCAGAAGGATATAAGTTAGGATGGAGTTAACTCTATGTTTCATTTTGAGGTGCATGAAAAATAGATAGAAGGTTCAGATCATTTAATTTGTATGTTTACTGTTTTGAATAGTTCTCACATGGTATGTGTAATTCAACATTTTTCTATTGATGTCAGTGGCGGGCAGGAACCAGAACATCAGGATACAAGAACCAGATCCCAATGCTATTGGTGGGCAAGACAGAACGGCGCGGCAGAGCACCAATGTGGAACCAAGGGGAAGAGAAAGGTCCTTGATGGTGGGCGTGATAGCTACTCCGGTGTAGCCGGCGATATTGTGAGGACCGAAAAAGGTCAGCTTGCATATCTTAATTTTAGTTCAATATAAGGTAAATCACAATTTGCTACCAAGTTAATTTATTTTCTTTCTTTTTTTGAACTGTAGGGGCTGAGGTGCGTCTACGAGGACCAATTACAAATGCTTGGAGCCATGGAGATAAGTGGAAAAACAATGGTTTCAGTTGTGCCTATTGTTCATGTAAAAGGGACAGTGGAGGTGTGACTCGTCTCAGGAATCATCTAGCTGGATTGGCGGGGGATGTGGTGCCATGCCAAAATGTGCCAAAGTTTGTGAGGAATATAATGTTGGGAATGAGTGCAGCAGGGAAAAAGAAAAGGGCAGATGCTAAGGAACATCGTCTCTATGTGGAAAAGGCAATCCTGGAGGAAGCTTATGGAGATGCTCGAAGGTCCACCATTCCTCGTGATGAGGATGGGCGGGTTGAATGGACAATAAGGGAATCACTGAGAGGTACAGGGAGGTCAAGTGTTGACTATTCACCATTGTTTGGCGAAAACAGCAGCAGCCCACCTGTAGATCGTGAAAGATGCAATAGTAACACTCCACCATTAGGGAGAGCAAGTGGCTCGGGGAATCAGACTACAATTAGTAGGTTCTACCGGAGTCCGAGTGTTTCTCAAGCTCATTTTGATTTAGATCTGGCACGCAGCAAGGCACCATCGCAGCCAAGGGTGGACATTATGCTGCAGGGGGATTCCAAAACTAGGCTAGGAAAAATTTGGTCAAAGTGGTTCGAAGCCAATGATATTGCTGGTAGGAAAGCTGACTGCCCATATTTTGCATCAGCCATTAAATTAACTCAACAGCTTGGAGAAGGAGTGGCTATTCCAACGGGAAAAGAGATAGATGGACCTTTGTTGGATATGAACTATGAAGACTTGCTAGGTCAGATGAAAGATCATGAGCAAAATTGGGCTCGATATGGAGTGACGGTGATGTGTGATTCATGGACTGGACCATACAGGATGTGCATTATCAATTTTATGGTATTTTGCAATGGCCGCATGTTTTCCATAGTTCTGTGGATGCAACAGGTTATTCCCAAAAAGGCTGCATTTCTTTATGGGCATATTAAAAAGGTTGTTGAAGATGATATTGGGGCAAAGAATGTTGTTCAGATTGTGACTGATAATGGTTCCAACTACAAGGCAGCTTGCAAGCAACTTATAGCTGAACATCCACATATCACTTGGCAGCCATGTGCAGCACATACTATCAACTTGATGTTGAAAGAAATATCAACTTTTCCTGAGGTTGATGAAGTAGTGCGAAGTGCACAACGGATGTGTAAATTCTTCCACAGCCATAATAGGTAAATTCTTTGATAGCTATAATGTCTAAATTTTTGTGGTTTATCTTATATCTGCTGAACATTCATTTGTTCATGTACAAGTGCAGCTGACATGTCCTTATTTTTCTAGGCTTCATGCTACCATGAAAGAAAAGATTGGTGGAGAATTGACTCGATGGAACGCCACCAGATTTGGCACAGTTTTCTTATTCTTGCAGAGTTTTTGGGACAGAAAAGACAAGTTTCAAGCATGGATGGTGTCCAATGATTGGAAAAATAGTGAATGGAAAGATGATCCAAGATATGATTTCACATATGACTGCTTGACAAGTAGGGTGTGGTGGGAAGATGTGGAGTTGGTGTTGAAAGCTGTCACACCACTTTATTCTGTGCTTCGATTTGCTGATCAGCAGAAGAATGGGACAATATCTGGATTCATTCAAGGATGTTGAAAGCTCAGAAGGAAATATTTGGTAAATTGAAGCATGATAAAAAGCTACAAAGAATCTCCTAGATAGAATCAATGAAGTAATAAATCGGAGAACTCGATATCTTCTCAATGAAACTCTCATGTTTGCAGGTACATAATTGCGAACTTCGATATGTCAACATCTTAATATTATTAGCTGTTGCAATCTATTTCAGTTGTTGGAATTTGCTAACTAATATTTTATTTATCTATCCCCATTCCTAGCTGCTGCACTTGATCCTGAAGCGTTGTATAACTCTAAAATTGCTCGACATCATTCTGCTGTACTAGCTGTAGTTGTTGCACTCAAAAAGTTAGCAAGCTCGCCAGAAGAGGCATCAAAAGCTATTGACCAGTTCACGAACATATTCAGTCAAAAGAAATTGTTATTTGGATCATTAGAGGCTCGGAGCTCAGCACTCCGTGGTCAAACCACTCCAGGTATTATATTTTCTTGGTCAAACTTGTCTGCATACTTGTTTTTGTAAACTAGGTGCTAAATTCAATCAATGCACTGCAGCTGATTGGTGGATTTCATATGGGGGTCAGTGCAAAGATTTACAGAAACTTGCAATACGCATTGTCTCACAATGCATTTCATCAAGTGGCTGTGAGAGCGAAACTGGAGTACTTTTGCTTTGGTTCATACTAAATTGAGAAATAAGCTGAGTTATGACAAGCTTATGAAGTTGGTCTATGTTCACTATAATCTGAAGCTGTACATACAACAACATGAAGCTGATTTCCAAAGCCTTAGAGAAAAGGAGTCAGATCCATATAGTTTGATGATGGATGCTGCTTTTTTGATGAAGCCAACCCCATCATGGATTGGTTGTGCCACTCTATGTCTGAGTCTACACCGGTACTAGATGAATATGATCTTGAGGATGATGATTGGGCCATGCCTGGAGGCTTTCTTATTGATCAGCTACAAATGGATGTATCAGAAGTGGCTGCATTCAAGAGGAAACTTTCTTTTGGTCAAAATGGCGGTAGTAAGAAAAGGAAGGTGCAAGAGGAAGATGAATTTGAAGATGACTCTGATTCAGATTCTCCACAAGGTAGTCCAATATATGTTGAGTCACAGGACAGCAGCTCCGCTAGTTCTTACAATGAAGGTGATTGTGAGCTTTTTGTTCAAATAAACTGTATCACTTGTGATTTCTGATTAGTGTTAATAACATGTCATTTTGTTGAAAATTTGTTTTGCTTCCTAGGTGATGATGATGTGGAGGGAGACAAAGCTGATGGTGGTATGGTCTGTGTAACCAAAGGAGAATGTGAGTTTCAGTTTGCTTTAGCTATTTTGGTTAATTTCAACATTCAAGTTTCTTTATAAAATGATTGTGTACGTGCAGGTGCTGGTGGTAGTAAAGTTCGTGTTAGTTCAGGCAATGGGATTGAGAAATCGGTTCATATCCGTCCAAGGTCAACTAGGACGAAGAAACCAACTCTAAAGAGTGTCAAATATCTTTAAAAGGTTAGATGGAGAATCTCCCCACTGGCTTGGTTATGTATTTATTACCTTTCAACTTAGTTCTAATAGACTTAGCTGCATAGACCTTACATGTGGAATTGCTGACTTCCACTTTTTGTAGTATATGGATGCTTTAATAGTTAATGGTGATGCAAACTGAAGCCCCAAAAGAGAAGGTATGGAGCTGCAGTATATATGGTGCAAGTTCCTGGATTTTGCATATATTTTGGGATGTATGACACTTATCGGTTGTGTATTTTGGAAATGTAATATTGGGCACTTCGTTGATTTGCAATGCCATGGACAAAGTCTCCATTTAGATGTAATAGTTGGGACTGTTAAGACTATTTAGGACTGTTAACTATTAATATTTAGGACTGTGCATTATCATGATGCACCGTGTCATGGATATATCAATTATGCGTTATAACTTGTGATATATTGATGTTTATTACATGCAAATATGATGCAAGGATTAGATATATATTTAGCTAAACATATCTCAAAAAGAATTTAAAAAATTTAAATTTATTTAAATTTGGTCCGAAATTTCGAAATATCGCATTTATCGGCAAGTGCGAAATTTTTTTCCTAAAAAAAAACGCAGACATGGACAGGTCTTCTAGATTGTTTCATGCATTTTACATATAGTTGGGGGCAATATGCACCTACTACCTTAGTTGTTGCACCCCTGGATGAAATTTATTCATATCGGTTGACCTCATCTCCCCGAAGTGAACTCTTTATACCAAGTAATTGCAGCAGAAACTGCAAACATGCACATCCCATTGGTTCACTGACTTCTAACTAGATCAACCCCGCGCATACTCGCAGTGACGATCGCACTCAAACTGAAACTGCTGATGCATCCCATTCCTATTCGTTTCTCCATTGAATTCCTATGCGGTGTCTGCATTATATAGTTTTTCTTGTGGGTTTCCACTTAACACCAGGAAGCGGTGCAGCTATATATAGATTGTTACCCCAGAGGCGGTGTAATGGCCAAAAGGACCTTGAACATTAATTTCTGGAATGTGATTGTTGAGTGAGGAGCATGATTGAGTCGACTATGGTGCGCTTACATGGATTATTGTTTTTTTGCGTTTCCACTTTGCACCAAGAAGCAACTGTGCTTCTGCTGCCCTCAAAATTGTGCCGCTATATATAGAGTGCCATCTGAAGGCTGAAAGGACCTCGAATATTCCTAGAACATAGTTGCATTAATATAACTGCAGAGCATGACATACTCTAGACTATGGGCATTCACCTTACATGCCTCACCTATAAATAGGACAGCATTGTACATGATTTCACATATGAGAAAAATCAACTCAGATGTGTTTGGTTTGAGGAATCACACAATTTTATATTTAGTGGAATGGCTCCGTTCGACATATACTAGAACTAATACCTACTAGCTAATGAGAAATGAGGGAAAAAAAATTGGGTATGGAAATGTCGTACCGTGCGCCGGTACGAACCCCCACGTGGCCTCTTCTAATTGGCTAGCGAGTCCCAGGCCGCACGTCACCTTCCGTCCTGTGCCGCATGCCCACTTCGGCTCGTTCAGGTACACATCTGATCTGGATTTCAGGCCACACATGAGCGCTCGATTGGTTAGGCCACGCGGCAGACATCGAGAGGAGGTCGCACAGAAGGCACCGTATGGCAGGACCGACATGTGATCTGGATTTCAGGCCACAAATGAGTGCTCAATGGGTTAGAGGCCACGCGACAGACATCAAGAGGGGGTCGTATGCAATGCTCCGTATGGCAGGGCCACACCCCAGTTTTTTTTTCCGAAATGAGGCGACGATGCATCAACCTATTCCATTCCAAGAACAAACAAAAAAAGAGGAGAATATAATGGACTAACCCATTCACTAAAATTTGGAACATTTTAAAATATCAAATGTCTTAATAAAAATTGGTGGTAGTAGTACTATTTTAACTTTTTATGTGGGAAAACTACTTCTTTCTTCCGTTTTCGCCTGTCTTTAACTGTTGCAGCACTTCCATTATATAGGAAGGAGAAAGGACACGCTAGGGAGTCCTAGGAATACCACCTACCTGCTACAGTACATCTCATCTTCGAGCCTGTCTATTCTGTATCCGTTTGTAATTTGTGTCTAGAGACTCTCTATTCTCCTTCGAGCCTTCGTCAGCTTCGTCCTAGAGGGCTTGGAACGCCATGAACACGCAGGTTCTCTCACACCATCGTGCCTAGACCCTCAAGATGAGGCTCCAATCTGTTATAGAAATACTATAAATCTATTTCTTGTTTGCAGCCACAGCTGTAGTTGCTGCAAAAATCTGCAGAGAGCACACTCATTATTCTGTAATATCACATTCGATTATTTTCCTAGTCTAGGCATGAACCACGAAGAAACAAATTAAAGCTTGACAAATACGAGAAACTTGGGAATTAACTCGTAGCACATCATCTGATTGCATACATCTACCAGGTCATGAACATAGTCAGGGGAAAGAGTGAACTAGAGTTTCTAAAGTATCACAACAATTGATATCTCCTCCATCATCGCAAAAGTTCTAAATCATGACCATGGCCCTATTGTTAATGCCAGCAGAGCATGTCCAGCTGCTTTGCCTTTTTTTCACAAAAAAATCACATATTCACTCCATCCTTCCATGAAAATACAAACAGAGGCCAGAGCACATTACTAGCTGCAAGAACTGAAGGTTAAGACTGAGTACAATAAAATTCACATGTTCGCATAATTGTTCCATCACCAGTGTGAGCATGCATCGACCAAAAATCCTCCTCTGTGGTGGTGTCATAATCCATACCTGTTGATGTGGGCGCTATATTGATTGGAACAGCTCTTGCACTGGTCGGTTCAAAATTGTTGCGTCCCCACAGGACTATTCTAACGTGCACACATGGGTAACTACTGCCACTGGCGATGGTGAAGAAACTTGATGTTTAATTGCTGATGCATCCCATCCCTATTATTATCCCAATCCTATGTATTAGAATCCTTTCGCAGCAGGGTCATCTCAACTGAATTCCCTTTGCCATGCTTCCTCTCGAGTCCTCATCAAGAGGTTGGTGATTTTGCATAAGAGTACCGCCGGCCTCCTTAAAAAATGTGTGCACAGTTGCATAAGAGTACCGCCGGCCTTCTATTACTGGTTCAACAAGTAAACTGTCATTTATTTTTGTTTTCTCATTGATTCAGCAGCCACCAGGTAGGAGGTTACATTCAGAGCACAATATTGCAAATGGGGCGCGTGAATACATATGCGCTACTGAGCATGTTGCTAGAATGGTTGTTACAACCTGCACCTAATGCATCAACATTCCTATATTATAGGCATTACACGCGCATGTACACACACTCACATATATATACCCGGAATACATGAATGACATGTAACACGCTCGTTTTAAACCTCAGTAAAATAAATTCAATATAAAATTGCTGCTTCGTTGGCTGACAGTGGGTCTGTACACTCGTGTGATGCACAAATAAAGGTCTTGCCGGCACAGAGAGATGAGAGTCCAATCTCTTGATGAATCAGGTTCCCACCATGAACTAACCTCACCAATAGTTGCCATTGATTTATCTTGTTACTGCCATGATCTATATAATTGCACAGACCGGAATCCCAAATTGTCTTGAGTACCAAATCCACAAGGACCGAGGAAATGATATATCTACACCTACTTGTTTAAACAAAGACGCGCACTGTGTCTGTGCGAATTTCCCCAAAGTGTCATCCTGAGTTTGCACAGTGATTGACGCTTGTGCTCAAGTCTTGGCTGTTCTTCTCCTGAAAAAACTCTTGGCTGTTCCACTTAAACCTTGGATGAACAGAGGATCCTGAATCTGTAACCTCGAGGAATCATCAAACACAAATGCAATCGGGTCTGCGTCTGCCACAAACAAGCTACGACACGGAACCTCATGATAAGCATGACGTGCCAGTGTGCAAGTCAACAGATGAAAAGAAAGCTAGGACTGTTGTGGGCCTTTTGGTAGCTTGATAACTCAACAGGCAACGGTTTGCAGGGTCGTTCAACCAAATTAAGCATTTATGGTAATTTGCACCTACTTGTCTAGTTGTTATTCAATACTGAAGTCCATCCTCATTTGCACAAATCATTTCATTACTTCTCTTTTCCGGTCAAGTGAACTCTGTAGACCAAGCAGGGGAAACTCTATACAAATGGAACAGATCATGCCTTCAACCAGTACTGTGACAAATACTATTGCAAAGCCGAATATTAAATGGTAGATGCATAGTGCTATATCATAGTTAACGTTTAGGAACTAGTCCCCTGGAGGTGGCGTTCACATATCACAGAGAAGATGTCTCCTCCGATGCTTGTGTAGACATGGACAGGACCATTCCGAAATTAACAGACATGGCCATTGCAAGATGCACACATTGGTTACGCTCCCCCTTTGGAGATTTAGGGCGTGTTTGGCAGAGCTCCACGCAGCCTCAGATCCAAAAAATCAGCTCCGCTCCGTATTTTTCTAGCCAAACACTTCTGCCCCAACAACTCCACCAAGGATTTGCTCAAAAAAATGGTGGAGCAGCCCTCAAATCCTTGGATTTCACGGAGAACCTCAAAGGGTGCTCCACCAAATCCATATTTCCGGAGTTGGGGTAAATTACCCACCACCGCCACCGATAAGTGGAAAATGATAGGTTTTTTTTTTTCCTTTTCGGACGCTCTTGTTCCCACGGTGATTCAGCCGGGGTGGGGGGGGGGGGGGGGCATCATCATCTGCGGCTACCAAAATGCTTGGCCGCCGATGCAGGTGTGCAATCCAGCCCGCGTGGTGTCCGGGCGAGTCGCGGCGTGAAGTCGCCGAGTCAGCCGATGAGCCGCCACCAACTGCCATCGCCGCCCAACCCTCGTCGCGTCCACTCACGATTTGTGCCTGTGCTCGCAGCCGCGCGAGCGAGCGCTGCCGGGGAAGAAGATCGGTGCGGGGCGGCCTCGGTGCTCTCCCCGCAGGTCCCTCCCGGCACTGCCCGCCCGACCAGCCACCTACGCTGCCGCCCTGAACCGCCCCGAAGCGCTGCCCGTCCCATCCCAAGCCCCGTTCGTGCTGTATACGTGAAGAGGAAGAAGAGAAGGAAATAATTTCAATTTGATTTCACTCTCGAGGTTCCTCATGAAAGATGACCAGAGAGTTTTTTCTTTTCTATTCTCATGGCATGCGGGCCCTAGCTACATGTCATTGGGATGGTGGAAAATCTGAGCTATACCAAATGCTTTTCCGGATCACAAATCCACGGTGAAGCTGCTCCATGGTGGAGTTGCGCGGATCTCGCAACTTTGGACCGATTTTTTCAGAGCTGGAGCTCGCCAAACACGCCCTTAATTGCGACTTGACCTTTAATTGCTGATGCATCCCATGCCTATTATTTGGCATCTCTTCAATGGTCACCATTGAATTCCTAGGTCTGTGCATCATACTAATCTCCCGATCTGCAGTTTCACACTAGTCCACATAGTTTTCTTATGTGTTTGTACTTTGCACCGTGAAGCAAATGTTCTTTTCCTGCCTTATCTAAATAGTGCAGTTATATATAGAGTCCTACCCTTGTGGCCGATATGATTGTTGAGTCGAGAACGTAGTCTAGACAATGGGTGTTTGTCTTACCTTGCCTATAAATGCGATGACATTGTATATGATTTTCGCATCTCGAGAAAACAGAACTCTTAATTCCAATGTCTCATTTTACTTGGTAACTTCACATGCTAGCCACTGAATAACTTGCTTGGTTGATATTTAGTAATGTAGCCCTTTTCCTCCTGAAGATGGACCTACATATATATACAATACATGTGTTCAATCTTGCTGGCTTCAGATGGGTAAGTCTCTAACTCCACATGGATAACTGAGTTTGTGGCTAAGTGGTAGTTTAATACTAGATACGTTTTGTCGGCAACAATGAACTTACATGCATATACAAACTACGACAACAGCTAAGTATATATGTGAACAACACTATAAAGTTATAGGCACCACATCCAACTAGTGGTTGTGACTAATGACCGGTTAACACACAGATAGTCACTAGTCTCAATTTTTTTTGTGAAGTGTGAAGAGATTAAAATGAAAGTTGTTACTTTCTTCCGTCCAAAAGTGACAGGTCAATGCAGTTCTATAATACATATTTTCAGAGATGTGTGAAAATGGGTGCTAGAGGCTGAGCTGCTCATCCACCTCATGCAAGAAAATCCGGACAATCAAGCCCCTAGCTACAAACACATTACTAGGACACAGACAAACTACTACGGACTTCATCAATCCAAAATGAAGCACAAGAGAATGGATTGGATTTGTTCTTAACAGGTGTGTCCGGTAAAACTTTTCAAGAGTTAAGATGAAATATCATCACTATTTATTAACTTAAAAGTGTTTGTCAATTACATATGCAGCGCGGGCCTTGCTCAGGCGCTCCGGGTTGAAGGAGATAAGGGTGACTTGTTTTTTACTATGTGTCTAGATGACAGACTTGCTTTTTATTAATTAGTTCTGAAATTGCTAGCATGGTCATCTTCCACTTCAATTAGCAAGATGAGAAGAAACAATAACACAATAGACAATAACTTTCATTTCGTTGTTGTGTCAAAAAACACTTTGATTTCTTTGCATATATGTCCCACCTTTATAAACATATGAGCATTATGTGAATTAATTTGCTTTAAATATCAAAATTACCCACCTATACCCAGATGGAGTCGTCTTCTAGCATAATTCGCTGCTTGGTGGACAGCTGTTGGGTCTGTACTTTGTAGTGCATGGCGAGACTCCGGCATTGGGATTTTGTGATGATGAAGGAAGATGATATCAAGGTTTTGCTGGCACAGGAAGATGACTTTTATAACTGGACATCCCGAGACTTAAGCGCCTGATGTATCGCATTCCTAACAGGAATGATCCCATTGATTTAGCGTGTTACTTCCATAGCATACTCATCATCACCTCCTGAGATTGAGAATGAGCCATTCCACGCAAAAATGGAGTTCATTTTTTTCTGGGTGTGTAGCCACTGTTGCATAGGAAGCATGTGATTTCTTATATCCCTTGGGGGTGTAGACTTCTACACAGGCTCATGCATGTATTATTAATAGAACTTTTTCAAAGTTTCACGCTAACTAAATAGCACACCTAGGACAAACCATGCAGAAGTACTCTAACATTTTAATAACTAATTGAAGATAGTTTTTTATTTGAAGGTGCAGGGGTTCGTGTTACATGGAATAGACATACAGTTTGCCAACGGTTTCCTCTCGGCAAAGAATAGCTTTGCTGAGGGTACGCCTGCTCCAACTATTGTGCTCTCGGCGAAGCACATTGTGCCGAGGGTTTCCTTTTCACGGCGTGGACTGCTCGTTTTTTGCCACTCGGCAAAACACTGTACCGTCGACGAAGCCTGTTTTTCCCATAGCGCAGTGGATTGGATTGGTTTCTTAACAGGTGTGTCTGGTAAATCTATTCAAGTGCTAAGATGAAATATCATCACTTCTTATTAAGTTAAAAGTGTCTGTCAATTCTATGGGCAGCGACCGGCCTTGCTCAGGCTCTTTGGGTTGAAGGAGATAAGGGTGACTTGCTTTTTTACTGTCTGTTTCTAAAGATTCAGTATTAGACAGATTGAATAGCTTAATCATTTGTTAGATGAAAAATGTCCATTGTCTGGTTTGATTTGTAAACAAGCCAAATTGGCTGCTAATGAGTACGTATTTATTAGGTTAGAATTGGTGTGTTCATAAGGCTGAGTGTACGTGTGTTGTGGTTTTCTACATTAATTGTACTATGTAAATGTCAAAAAAATGGAAGCAGCAGGAGACAGGCGGGAAAGAACATGGATTGACTTCAGGAATAGCAGCTGCTAGCGCTGGATAGGATGTACAAGAGGCTCTGGCCGAACTGGCTGCCAGATTGAGATCTCAGACTGAGCAGCTGTATTAATCATAGTAGGAAAAATTGTATTACTCGAAAAGCAATAGTTCCCACTTCCCTAGTAGTTTCCATCGGTGTCCCTGCAGGAAACATTATTACAAAGAGAACAAATACAAGAACAATTATAACAAAGGAAATGACAAGACACTAATGCATACTACGGTCTTTCTTGTTGCGAATGGATGTATTCCTCCTCAATCGATATTTGCAGACCGATCTGGATCTAGACCTCCTGATGTATCCCATCCCCACTAGTTTGTCCTTTCATGGTTTGTCGTTGAATTTTAATTGCTATGCTATATTCTTGTGCTCAGAATCTCCGTTGAACCAGGAATAAGTAAGTGATTTCACGTACAGACGACCCTTCAAAGGGAGTGCAGCTGCCAGGTAGTTATATAGTGGCAGGAAGGAAACTGGGTCTTATGCTCTCTTCACCCGGCTAGTTGTATATATGGGCGCAGGAAGTAAACTCAGATGGTCATACGAAACAAAGACAGTAACAATCATGTTTCCTACGGAACAATAGGGGCAGAGAATAAGGGATCCACTTTATAGTTGAAAGCAAGATATGAACAGAAACAAAAATATTGTGATGAGATGCTACACGATTTGTGTGTGGAAACTCTGGGACGATCATAGACTCAGGTAGTAAAATATTATAGTACCGCAATATCGCAGCATAGATATGTTTGGTAATTCTGAGATGTTCATAGGGAAAGGTCTTGTGGCTAATGTAATTATTGCTAATTGTGTCGATGGACACAAGTTCATAACAGAACATCACAATCATTATTATTTCATTGATTTCCTCTGATATAAGAGATGGTGGAAAAATGTCAATTCTGCCCTTCTTTCATAAAAACTTGTGGAACTTAGGATCTATGGTTTTTGGTAGTTTGTACATGTCCAACTGATTAGCCTTTTAATTAATCTTCTTCATTAAAAAACCTTGTTTACATCATCCTTTTAATTAATCTTCTTCATAAAGAACTTAGGAGCAGCTCCTATTTCACTATTCATTGTTATACTCAAAATACCATGAATATATAGTAAAATAAAACCTGCAAACTGAGAGGCCCACAAATCGTTTCAGATAGGACTCAGCCATTGTTTTTGCCAACTTATTTTATTTTTATTATACAGTACATAAAAGCCCATGTCATTCACGCGTCGCCCTTCCATGAAAATAGAAACAGAGGCCAAATCATATTACTAAGTCAAATCATAAAACCCATGTTCACATCATTCTTCCGTGTTCTTTATGACGAGGCTCCATGGTCTGTAGATCAGTCAATCACCCAGTGCAACAGCGAGTCGCTAGCATCAACAAAAACTGTCATCCTCTGCAGCAATTTCCAAAAAATTAGATTGACGTAGATGTATGGGCGCTATATTGGTTAGAACAAATCATGTGAGATTCTTGCACTCTCACATGGAAAAGGAGATCGTGCAGGGCACATGCTGGAATCCACCAGCTGTGCCCATTTGCAAGCCCTGCCGAACAGAGATGTAAGCCGAGATAAGCGAACACGCACCAGTTTCCTAGATTCTTAATCAAATTAAGCATTTTAGAAATGCTAGGCGAAGAGGAACGGGAAGATGTACAGTTCGACAAGACCCAGCTCTTCTGCGTTTCTTCACTAGATAACTGAATCAAATTCCCATCCTCGAAATTCATCAAGCTACTCTGCTTGTGCTTACACACACATTGGTTAGTGCAAGCACAAGTTGCAGGCAAACAACTCGATCTTCTACTGCTGATGCATCCCATTCCCATCCCTATTATTATACATCTCTTCGGTGATTAGTACTAGTGAATTTCTGTGTGAGCCCATCATACTCATTGCCCTCTCCAGTTTCAAACTCATCCCATTTCCATCGTAGGTGTGGTGTCTAAATTATAGTTTTTCTGCCAAATTAGACTTCACTTTCCACCAAAAGGGCACGTCCAACAGTTTGCTAAAATTCACTTGGCAAATGTTGTGATTTAGCAAGTTCTTAAAATATGTACCAAGTGAAGAAAAGGAATCTCTCCAATAGTTTGCCATTTTGACTTGGTAAATTGTAAAAACGTGGGCCCGCATCATAACCATCCCAGCTATCAGCACTACTCCGATCTCCTTCTCGTTGCGTCGTGCACGATTTTTCATCATGCCGTGAAGTATCTTGCCACTGCAGTGTGCACACCTCGCCGCGTGCCGTGAAGTACCCCAACTCAGTGGTCACCTGTCCGTCGCAGCACAGTACCATGCACCTGACAGTCTCATCCGTCGGCGCAAAAACAAACAATTGAACAGGATCCGCCGGCCACGATAATAAAAAGAAGACACACCATCAACACAGTACCAACGCTGACAATGGTATTCACCAGATGCAGTAAATATATGGCCTAGAATTCAATAGAGAACTAAACATTACATGGACAATGGTATTGATGAGACAACTGGAATTGTTGGCCATCTGATATCAGGAGGACTCAAGCTGTGCATGTGTGAACTGTAAGATGCGACTTGGCTATGGTCATACACACAACTACGATGAACTTGTACGATGGATCCATAGTTGATCGCAAGAAGTTAAAACGATGACAAGAACTGATGAACCCTATCTGATCGCAAGAAGACCAGCTGCGGTGCCGTGAATTCTGGATGTCCTTCCCACGATGGCGCCCTCTCGCGCGGGAGCTACTTCTATTCACGGAGGGATTCGCGTGGAAAGAAGGGAGCGGGATCGTAGAGACATTGGAAACTATCGCGGGAGGGAAACTGGGAATTTTCCGCGCGCGGGGGGAGAGGGCTGGCATGAGCCACAGAGAGAAGAGATTGGTCAGTTTATATCTGCTAAGGCATCAAGATTTCTGTACAGAGCAAGTTTCACAAAACTAGCAGGACGTCCGAGTAGGTATGTTGTACCCACAGTACTTGAAGAGCATGCATACGGGTGAAACCAGATCACATACAGATGTATATCAGTTATCTTGCATAAATTTGTAGCCCCTAGTTTTTCTTAGATCTCAGAACTAAATTTAGATAGATGTATCAACGAAAACTAAATTTTAATTGAACTAGGAAGCAACTGATCATTTCAGGTCACACCGCCATCCGGATCTCGGTAGATGTATGAGCGTTATATTGTTGGAACAAATCGTGCGAGATTGTTGCAAACTCGCATGGATCGAAAAGGAGGTCGTGTAGAACACATGCTGGAATCAGCAAGTGTGCCGACTTGCAAGGAAAGCTGAAATGAGGTGAAAGCTGAGCGAAGGCCAAAACAGATAAATATGCAACCCTTCGCAGCACGACCACCGAACATGCACCTAATTAACCAAATTAAAAAATTTACATGTTTGGGGTAATTAATTTGCACCTACTAGCCTAGTTGTTATACCACGGATGCAATTTACTCATATTAATTATTGATCTCAATCGTTGTGTGCAGAAGTACATCATGCCGTCAAGTAGACTGCTAGCTAAGTTTTCTCATTTTCGAACAAAGCAAGTTTTCTCATTTTGGAACAAGAGGAAGAGATGAATAGATCATGCCGTCAAGTAGTACAGTTTTTGCTAGCTAAAGAGGAAATGGAAGATGCACAATGCTACATATCTCTACCAGGCATTCTGTTCGGGTTGCTTCTCTGGATAAGCACTCAGCCTAGTAATTGCAGTCCAGCCATCATGCCCACGTTGCTAGCACCAAGAGTAGTTGAGCAGCTCGATCTTTAACTGCTGATGCATCCCAGTCCCAACCCTATTATTGGACATCTCTTTCAGTGTTCAGCGTTGAATTCCTAGCGTTGGAGGAAATTGGCTTCAGACTGTTGTCTGTGAATTATAGTTTTTCATCTGTGTTCCCGCTTTGCACCAGGAAGCTCTATATAGACTGTTACCCTAGAGAACGCGTATAGGCCAAATTAAGGCCCTTGAATATTCCAAGAATATGATTGTTGAGTCGAAAGCATGATGTAGTCTAGTCCAAATTAAGGCCCTTGAATATTCCAACAAGTATTGTTGTTTTGCCAAACCAGCAGGCCGGCCGTCTGCCTGCAGAGACCTAGGCTATAAATAGAATGGTACCCCACTCTACTGAATAACTACTTGCTTGGTTGATATTTGAAAATTGCGGTCCTCATGTTGGACAATAATGGAGCCAGATAATTCTTTCCATTATCCAAAAAATAAAAGAAAATTTTATTTAAAGTAAGTTTAATCCAAAGTAATATGTATATTTTTGCCTCCGTAAAGAGAAATTGTATTAAGATAAGTTTAACCTAGACAAATAACCAGATTAATAGATATTTATAGTTCAACATCACAAATAAAAGAAAAGGATATATTTTTCTGCCACCGGAATATGTAATCTGTTTATGTTACACGTCCACAGCTACAAGTTGGCTAAGTTTATTCAACCTAATTGGTTTGTGATTTTTTTCCTTAGCTGTTTGCAGCCACGGCCCACAGGTGCATGCTGCTGTAAAATCTGCAGGGAGATAAGGATGAAACAGATTTCACTCAACCACAAAAAGCCTGAAAAATACCAGAAGCTTGGAAATGCATAACTAACAGGGAGTGTGATCGAGAATTTCTTAACTACAAGAAAATTGCTGGCATACAAAGCAATCTGAACAGAGCATGGCCCCTGGCAGCTTGACGGCCGAAGCCACACCTGTTTTCGAGGTTTCTAAGGGGCAACAGGTGTGCAGCTGTCCTACTGCATGCTTAGACATAAATGTTAAAATAAAAGCTGGAAAGCAAACTCTCCATGTAGTATACTATGCTCAGCCATTGTTTGCCAACTGATTTGAATTTCATTATACGCAAAAAAAAAAAAAAAAAAAAAAAAACCATGCCATTCACATCATCCTTCTGTGGAAGCAGAAACAAAGGCCAAATCATACTACTTGAGTCCAAATCATGAAAACCCATGTTCACATCATACTACTTGCCTCTGATTTGGACACAATACTTGAAGGACATGTATACGGATGAAACCAGATCACATAAAGATGGATATCAGTTATCCTGCTGTATTGTGTCCCCTAATGATTCTTGGATCTTGCAACAAAATTTAGGTAGATTTATGGGTGTTATGTTGGTGGCACGACAACCGAACACACTCCAGTTTCCTATCCTTAACAAAATTAAGAATTTTACTCTTAAGTATGTTCCAAATTCAGGCCTAAAGGAAGGCCAGTTTCTGCTGGAGCGAAGCGGAGGCCCATTCAAAGCCGGAGGCAGGGCCGGAGCGAAGCAGACCCCTGAGGACGCTTGGCTTCCCGTGGTACGGTACATATACCCTTTAGGGTTTCCCCTAGAGTACCGGTTCATTCATTCTCTTGTAAGCCACCGCGATCGGGCGTGTAACCCTATTTTTTGATAATACCGAGGAGTGTTTGTCGGCCGGCGCCCGTAGTTTTTACTCTCTTGCATTAGGAGGGTTTTCCACGTTAAATCTTGTGTCTCTATGTGGTTTGATCTTGTTTACTTCATCGGTTGTGCGTCGAATTTATAACAAGTGGCATCGAGCTTTGGTTTCAGATTAGGGTTCGATGTCGATGTCGACGCCGATGAAGTTCGATCTCCATCGCTGCTGGATTACAAGACGTGGTTCTTGCTATGGCAAATCAAGATGCACGAGGGCAATTTTGGCGCAGAAGGAGGATTATGATGAGGCGCTGGAAGGTTTTTTCGCAAGAAGTCGTCTACCGATTGGACTCCCAAGGAGAAGCGAAGGGATCGTAAGGGTTTGTCCGTAATTCAAGTTCATCTCCATAATGATATCTTGCAAGAGGTGTTGCAGAACATTGGTTGAAACATGAATCGATCAGTATGTCAAAGGATCTAACTAGTAAGATGCACATGAAGATGAAGTTGTTTACTCTCAAGATGAAGGAGTGTGATTCGGTGATGACCCACCTATCCGTGTTCAAGGAGATCGTTGCGGACCTAGTGTCGATGGAGGCTAATTATGACGATGAGGACTTAGGTCTTTTGCTGTTAAGTTCTTTGCCAAATTCGTATGCAAATTTTTGTGAGAGCATATTGCTGAGCCGTTATGAAATCTGTTTATGTCACAGTAACACGTCCACAGCTACAAGCAGGGAAAATTTACTCAACCTAACCCAATTGGTTTGTGGTTTTTTTCTGAGCTGCAGCTACAACAGTACAATTCCGTTTGCTGATTGCAGCCACAGGTGCATAGAATTGTAAAAATCTGCAAGGCAATGAGGAGATTTGCCTCGACCACAAACAGTCAAATTAAAGCCTGACAAATACCAGAAACTTGGAAATGCATAACTATAGTTGCATATCGATCATCTGAATGCATACAACCATCCAACCACGCACATACTCAGGGGAAAGTGTGATCGGTAATTTCTAAAGTATCAGAAAAATTATTAACTTGGCATCAGTCATCAAATCATAACCTTTGCCCTATTATTGCGTACCCTAACTGGGCATGTCCAACTGGTTTAGCTTTTTTTCTACATAAAACAAAAATCCCAAGTTGATACCATCCTTCCATGAGAATAGAAAACAGAGGCAAAGCATACTACTTGCGGCAAGAACTGATGGTTAAGACCGATGGCATAAAAATCCCATGTTGAAATCATCCTTCCATGTTCCTTATGAAGCTGCATGATCAGGAGATCAAGCGTTGACCAGTGTGCAACAGCTGCCCACTAGCATCGACCAAAATCCTCCTATGTGTCGATGTTGCAGCACTGCCAAATAGCTAGCACGGGGGGTTGTAGAACAGCTCCATCTTTAACTGCTGATGCATCCCATTCCTATCCCAAGTATTAGACATCTCTCTTCCTATGTCAGCCCGCATTATACTCATCTCCCACTCTGTTTTCAGACTAGTCCATTCCATACGCGTGGTGTCTGAATTGTAGTTGTTCTTGAGTGCTTCCAGTTTGCACGAGGAAGCAAATGTGTGCAGCTAAATATAGAGTGTTACCCTTGAGGCCGTGTAAAGACCAAAAGGCCCTTGGACACATATTCCGGGAATATCTTCTTGAGTCAAGAGCTGATGTAATCTAGACTCTGGGTGTTTTCCTTACCTGACTTATTACCTAGGCTATAAATAGGATGGCATTGTATATGATTTGACATCTGAAAAAATAAAATTGTTAAAATTGTATTGTATAAGATTAAACCATGCACATAGTATCAGAAAAAATCGTTGACTTGGCATCCATCGTCAAATCATGACCATGGCCTAACTGGTTTAACCCATTTTTTTTTTTTTACATAAAAATATCCCAAGTTGATACCATCCTTCCACGAAAATAAAAAAGAGGAAAAAGCATATTATTTGCGGCAATAACAGATGGTAAAGACAAAGGGCATGAAAATCCCATGTTGACATCATCCTTCCATGTTCTTTATGATGAGGCTCCATGGTCAGATGATCAAGCGGTCACCAGTGTGCACAAGCTGGCCACAAGCATCGACGAAAACCATCTGTTGGAAATTGGAACAGATCATGTATGAGATTGCTGCATACTCACATCGAAGGGGAGATCGTGTAGAGCACATGCTGGAAACTGGAAGGCCCTTGGCAGCTAAACTCAATCCTCAACTGCTCAAGTTATTTCATTGTTTTCTCTTCTCCCAGCGAGGGATCTTCAGCCCAAGCCCTAGATGTTGGGCCATGAACACCATGATGTACCAAATAATTCCAGCGCAATAACAAAGGGCCAATTAAGCAACAGCAAACCTAACCCTCCAACTCTAGTCATCCCCGAACACGAGCGTCCCTCGCACCCGCGCGCACCGCACGGGAGGAGGCAACCTTGCGAGAACGAGGAGCTCAGGAGTCTGTCAGCTGCCATTGGCATCGCAGCTTTAACTGCTGATGCATACTATTCCCATCGCAAGTATTAGACATCTCTTCTATGATCACCATTGAATTCTTGTGTCAGACCGTCATACTCTGCTTATGGTTCAGTTCAAATCCCCGATGCTTCACAATGCTTCACATTCCCAATGCTGAATCCCCTTCCTTGGGTAATCTCTGTAAATCCTGGCCTCTCTCCAGTTTTGGATCTTGCATTGTCACCCCACGCCTACACAAGAGTTTACACTTTACTTTTCTCAGGTTTTTAGATGTTGGCTCAGCTATATATATAGGATCAGAAGCCATGTTTTTTTTTTTCAGAATGAAGTGCGTAGCTTTAATTTGTCCTGATATTGGTTCACCAACCAGCTGGAGCTACGTTTCAGCAACATTCATATTACACACACTGCTATATAGACTAAGTGTCACATGCATGTTTCCTATTAAAGGACTATGGGGGTAGAGAATACGGGATACACTTTGTTTATGAAAGCAAGTCATGAACAGTAACATTGATCTGGTGATATGAGATGTTACACAGTTGTATGTGGAAACTCTGGGACGCTTATAGACTTGGGTAGCAAAATGTTATAGTACCGTACAGGCAACATCGCAACATAACTGTGCGTGCCAATTGTGGGATGTTCATAGAGAGAGGTCTTGCGGCTATTCTGATTGTTGCTACTTGTGTCGATGGACACCACATCATTATTGTTTTATTGATTTTATCCGATATGAGAGAAAATGTGAGGAAATGTCAACGCTGCCCTTCTTTCATATAAACTTGTGGAATTTTTGGATCTAAGGTTTGTACATGTCCAACTGATTAGTCTTTTAACATTTTGCATTAAAAACCCCATGTTCACGTCATCCTTCCATAAAATAGTTACAGGAGAGGCCATGATCAGTTGGAACATAGAAACATGCAGACATGCAAGCCCTATGCAAAAGCATCTTTTATTTTACTATATTCATTGTTTCCCCTCAAAATAGTCCCACGGCATGCTTATACATAGATAGTAAAATAAAAGCTGCAAAGTGAGATGCTCAAACTCTGCATATTGTATACTATGCTCAGCCATTGTTTGCCAACTGATTTGATTTTCATTATACCTAAAAAAACATGTCGTTTGCATATCGTTCCATTAAAACAGACAGAGGCCAAATCATACTACTTGAGTCCAAACGCCTCCCTATGGATGCATCTACTAATCCAGGTTTAGGTAGATGTTTGGGCGTTATATTGGTTGCAAC
The DNA here is from genome assembly GCA_015847255.1 of Hyparrhenia diplandra. Taxonomy (NCBI): domain Eukaryota; kingdom Viridiplantae; phylum Streptophyta; class Magnoliopsida; order Poales; family Poaceae; genus Hyparrhenia; species Hyparrhenia diplandra. The sequence goes on from JADLZK010001918.1 coordinate 489,902, forward strand.
AAATTGCAGCAAGCCAAGCTGAACTGATGTGATTTGCACCAACAGCCCTTGGCAGCACCACGACCGAACACACACATTTGTCAAAAAAAAAAAAAAAAACGACCGAACACACACCAGTTTCCTAAGCCTTAACCAAATTAAGAATTTTACATGTTAAGTGTAGTTCACACCTACTAGCCTGGTAGTTGTACCACGGATGCAATTCACTCATATTGAAATCGTCGTGTGCAGAAATTATTTCGTTGTTTGTCTTTTTTGAACAAGGGGAAATCAGTCTGGGCATGGAGTTAGTGCAGGTGAAACAAGATCAATAGATCATGCCATCAACTTAGTACAGTTGCTAGAGAAAGAAGAAACGGAAGATGCATAGTGCTACATAAGAATAACTCTACAAGCTCTGGCGGAAGCCATAACTCAAGGTATTTTGTGTGCGTTGCCCTAACTGCCAGCCATAACACAAGGTGCTAGCACTCGGGCTCTGATAGCGGCTCGATCTTTAACTGCTGATGCATCCCATTCCCAACCCTATTGCTCGACATCTCTTCAATGGTCACAGACGAATTCCTAGCGTCAGTCCAACATACTCTCGATGCCCTCTTTAGTTTCAGAGGTGTTGTCTGTGAATTAGAGATTTTCATGTGTGTTTCCGCGTTGCGCCAGGAAGCAAATGTGGTTTCACTGTACATGAAATGGCACGGTTATATAGAGAGTGTTACCCTTCGCATTGAGGCCGTGTATAGGCCAAATTAAGGCCCTCGAATATTCCAAGAAAATGATTGTTGAGTCAAATTGAAAGCATGATGTAGTCTAGACTGTGGTTGTTTTGCCTCTTACCGGCTGCCTTACCTAGGCTATAAATAGAGAATGACATTGTTGTCCTCACTGTACTGAGGTGCTGTTTGGTTCGTAGGGACTAAACTTTTTTTAGTCCTAGGGACTCATAAAAAAGGCCCCTCGAAAAGAGTCCTTTAAGGACTAATAGAGAAAAAGTCTCAAAAAGACCTTCCCTGTTTGGTTTGGTAGGGATTAAAAGAGACTTTTTTAGTCGTAAGGAATAAAAATTCCCTAAACCAAACAGCCCCTGAATATCTACTTTCTTGTTTGATTTTTTAAAACACGCAGTCCTCTTGTTGGACAATGGAGCCAGATACTTATTTCCATTATCCAGATATAAAAGAAAAATTGTATTTAAAATAAGTTTGATTAGATGTAATATGTATATTTTTGCCTCTGTGAAGAGAAATTGTATGAATATGAGTTTAATCTTGACAGCCGTTCATTGCTACTACAACATACATGTAACCAGATTATGAGATATTTCTAGTTCACCATCACATATAAAAGAAAATGACGTTTTTTTTGTGCCACTAGAAAATGTAATTTGTTTATGTCAGAGTAACACGTCCACAGCTACAGGTTGGCCAAGTTTATTCAACCTAATTGGTTGGTGATTTTTCTTAGCTGTGGATACAGTACAATTTTGTTTGCTGTTTGTAGCCACAGGTGCACATAGCATCCGACCAAGCACAAGTCAGCGGAAAGTGTGAACGAGAATTTATTAAGTATCAGAAAAATTGCTAACATGGCATGTCTAACTGGCGGTTTAGCGGCAAGTTGATATCATCCTTCCATGGAACTGGAAAACAGAGGCAAAAGAATATTACTAGCGGGAAGAACTGATGGTTAACACCATGGGCATAAAAATCCCATGTTGACATCATGATGAGGCTCCATGCATGTCAGCAGATCAAGCAATAACCATCACGAGAATTTTGGTTGGAAAATGGAACAGAACATGTACGAGATTGTTGCATACTCACATCGAAGGGCAGATCGTGTAGAGCATGGTAGAAAGAGCAAGGCATGCCAACGTGCAAAGCAAACTGAACATAGCATGGATGGCTCTTGGCAGCTTGACGACTGAACATGCACCTGTTTCTAGTTTGGTCTACCAAATTAAGGGTTTGACTTATCACTGGGCTAATTTGCAGCTACTAGCCTGGTTGTTGCACGCAGAATGCACTTTACTCATACTAATTATTTACCTCAATCCTCAACTGCTAAAGTTATTTCGTTGTTTTCTCTTCTCCTAACAATGGGTCTCTATGCCCCGAGTAATTGCAGGCCGAAAACTACAAGCTTGACATGGATAACTCTACATCCTCTGGCGGAAGCCATAAACCCAGGTCGTCTTTATGTGCTTGACGACAGAACATAAATTCCCAGCCTCAAAATTCTAGTAGAGCCAACATACGCATATTAGACACTGTTTGCACGGGCTTGTGAGGAGTGACTTGCCTGATCTTTAACTGCTGATGCATCTCATTCCTATCGCAAGTATTAGACATCTCTCCAATGGTCGTCGCCACTGAATTCCTATGTTAGCTCATCATTCTCATCTCCCTCTCTGTTTTCAGACTAGTCCGATCCATACGCGTGGTCTCTGAATTATATAGTCCATTCCAGTATGCACGAGGAAGCAAATGCTGCCCTCGAAATGGTGCGGCTAAATATAGAGTGTTACCCTGGTGTCCGTGTAATGGCCAAAAGGCCCTATGAGTGATATTCCAGGAATATGATTCTTGAGTCGAGTGCTGACGTAATCTAGACTATGGGTGTTTTCCCTACCTGACTCAATTACCCTGGCTATAAATAGAATGGCATCTTATATGATTTGTGATATGAGAAAATAAAACCCATTTTTCCAGTGTCTCGTTTCACTTATTATCCTCACACTACTGACTAACTTGGTTGATATTTATATTTTCGTGCACCTATTCCTCTTACTCTGAAGTGCATCAACCCTGCAAGATAATGCACATTAGGGAACTTAGGGCGCGTAATGAGGATTAGACACCAGCGTGTGGGATTTATATTTTTATGTATACTGAAGATCACGCATTCTCTGTTACTTAGGACACTAAACTACCTAGGCTCTTAAAAAGTTGTAGTTCCGCTATATGTCTGCTGGCAAAAATAATGCATCTATACACAATACATGGGAACGGCTAGACACCTGAACAACATTATAAAGTGATAGGCACACACCACGCCTGTGATCAAGGAGTTGTCACTAATGACTGATTGATCCTCATAGTCAATCCCAAATATCATTTTGTAGTAGTAATGAGATTAAAATGAAGACCATCACTCTTGATGTACAAAGTAACCGCTCAGACTATATTACATATTTTAAGAGATGCGTGAGAAAGGTTTCTTGAGGTGGGCTGGTCTTCTGCCTCTAGCAACATGAGAAAAAAAAACTTTTATTTCTTCATGTTCCTCTTTAGATGAGAAAACAAAGCATTGTCCTTAAAACAGTAAAATGTATATGCTCAAATATAGTCTGTATAATGAGAGTCCACATGCACCATTGTGCTACATGGATGAAATAGTTAATTAATTAGCATATACCTGACCATCTGGTTTTGACTTCTTCCAACCGTACAACTAGATATTCAATTTGCTATATGTACGTCGGAAGCCATGCGGTGTTTTGTTGGAAGGATGTACATAGCTTTTTCATTTTACCCTAGGTTCACCAACCAGCTGAGCTACTTTTCAAGCACATCCAATTTTACTCCCATCATAAACGAATTGCTGAGATACAGACTTGTGTGAAAAAAAAATACTAATTCAGATGCTATATTTTGTATTGATCTATGTTGGCACAATAATTGCTGATCGAACAAGTTGGTGTTCAAACAATTTACACGGGCTTTGTCGCCCGGTACAAACAACACGTTTACCGATTCTGAACCCATCACACATCTATTATTTGGACGCCATAGATCTGGGCTTTCCTCTTGTCGGTTTGCTTCAGAAGTTCAGATTGTTGCCCATCTGCCAACGGAGTGATGACTAACCACCTGCTACCTAATCTGAATGCCAGAAGCATCAGAGAAGCTGGAAGGAAAAACATGGACTGACTTTAGGAGTGTTTACATGAGGAGATGTCTCAGACTGAAGGGCTGGGCAATCATGGAACAAAAAAATTGTCTACATGAGGTCTCAGACAGCAGTCCCAACTTTGGAATTCCAGCAAACCCAACATGCACACATATTGGTTACCGCTGGCACTGTGGCTGATTCAGGAACTTGATATTTAATTGCTGATGCATCCCATCCCTATTATTAGACATCTCTTCGATGGTCTCCATCCAATTCCTAGTGTCAGCCATCATTGGTGCAGCTATATATAGAAGTGTTTACCCTTGATGCCAGGTAATGGCCAAAAGGACCTCGATCGAATATTCATGGAATATGATTGTTGAATCTAGACCATGCATGGGGACTATGGGTGTTTGCCTTACCTAGCTAGGTTATAAATAGAATGACATTGCATATGATTTGACATCTGAGAAAATAACTTTTTAACACCCCACACTACTGAATAACTTGCTTTGTTGATATTTAAACATGTAGCCCTTCTCTGCTGGAAAGGGTGCAAGACTTGTCATCCCATATCATGTTCGAGTCTCTACTCAACACAGATGATCCAGTATGTGAGCAACACTATAAAGACATTGCCACCACGCCCATCATCCCGTAATTTTCACTAATCACCAGATAAATTAATACAGTCACTTTTTTGGTGTCAAAAGTGACTGGTCAAATGCACTACTACAATACATATTTTCAGAGATAGGTGAAAAAAGGTTCTAGGTAGAGGGTGGGCTGCTCATCCGCCTCGCTCCTTGTTTGGAATGAGTCAGTTTGACACCAATCCACATTTGTTGAGATGGATTGGCGTGTAATTTAGTTCAAGTTCCACTCTAATAAACCCCAATATATGTGCATTTCGTACAGGGACTGTGGGGACGGAGAATACAATATACACTTTGTGATCGCATTCAAACAATTAGTGGATGTCGTTGTTAATTGTCTAATTTTTTTTAGATAATGGGAATTATATTCCGGCTTCAGTCATCCGAGGATGCATCAGGCCAATAAAAAAACAACTGAAAAACAGTGTTACAGATAAGATAAAAGTCACCCGAAAAACACTGGTGCACTTGAAAAATAAAACGACTAAAACTCATCCGCCATTGGAGACTCCGGATCCTGTAACCTGACAACAGCATAAGGCCTCATAGGCTTGTGTGATAAGCTGCCACCTTGATGCCGGCGCCAGCCGACATCCAAGGGATCTTCCACCAGCGACGTCTCCAACGAGAAGATGCCATCCAAAGACGCCATCGCCGCCCACCCAATGGTGTGCGTATGTTTTCACCGTAGAGATCGATCCACTTGAAAAGACAGCGCCTCCAGCGAGGAATGGCGCCCTCGGGCGTCACCGCCGTTGAAGTAGTGAGCGGCCAATGCCATGCCCCTCGAGGCCATGCCGTTCGCCGCCCGCCCGCCGGCGTGCACCATCGCCGAAATACAGATCACGGATAACAAATGCCGGCGTCCACAACCATCCTCACCGCCCTTTTCCACGACACCTCCACCTTGACGAACGCTGTGGAAGCCACCATGGTTGGCCACGGGTTCATCCCCGATATGGTCAACCCAATTGCTTCACCGTCACCGCCGCCCGAGAACACCGCCACCATGGTCGACGTCATCGCAACGCCCATCGCCCTGGGATCGCCGGATCAGCCCGCTTTGGGTTCTCTAGCATCCGGATATGGGCGGTCGACTGCGCCACCATGGGGAAGAATTCGCCTTCCGCCCAAAGCCCTACATTCCACCGCCACCACCGTCGTCCCGCACGCCTCCAAAGCCGACGCCCGATGGGGAAGGTTGGTGTCCGCCACCGCCACGCCGGGCGCACCGACCACCGCCCGGCGACGAAGCCGAGGGAGAAGAAAGTGAGGCCGTGAGCCGCGCCTTTGCCGAGCGGGCGCCGATCCGGTCGTGGGTGACCGGTGGCCGAGGAGCCGGGCGCCGTCGAAGGGGACGCAGCGCGGCGCACCCCCTGCCCGCAGCGCGCGATGGCGAGGAATCCTCCGGTCGCCGGCCGCCCGCTGGATCACGCGACCCCGCCGCACCCTCTTCTTCCGAGTCCGACGCCGCCCAATCCAGCCACCACCAGGAGGAAACGCCCTGCCGCCGCCCTCCCGGCAGCTCTGCGGCTGGCCCCGCCGGCTGCTGCGGGGGCGGCGCGGGCGGAGGAGACAAGGGAAAGTGGCGGCGGGGTTAGGGTTGAGTCGCCACCCGTGACACCCACGTGGGAGCGTCGCGAGAGCCTGTAACCATGCTTTGGATTAGAAAATGAAAGCGCCACTTTTCCCTGTTTAATTGTCTAATAAACAGGAAAAAGTGTCCCATCCCTTTTATGTGATGTTGTTCTCAGATAAGACTCGTCCTCTTATTGGAAAATAACGGGGGCCACCACAAACCCTTTCATAGATAGCTGGACATGCATGAGTCACGTGCTACCCTTGACTAAGATAGAGGAATCAGCCAAAACAGATGTGCTGAAATCACTTTTCCAAAACTTGGTATGTGATCACACTTTTCCCAACAGGAATCAGCAAGCTGTGCAGATGTGCAAGAGCCAAACCATAGCCCAACCGAGGCTAAAACTCATGAATACGATATGAATACCTCTGCCCTTTGACGACTGAGCATGCACAGGTTTGGTAGATTGTTCAACCAAATTAGGCATTTTACATGTTGTTGGGGGTAATTTGAAGCTACTAGCGTAGTTTCTGCAGCCCAAATGCAATTTACGCATAATAAAGATTGACCTGATTCCTCAGTTGCAGAAATCATTTCATTGTTTTCTCTTTCCAGAAAAAACAGAACTCTAGCCACCACGCAATTGCAGGGGAAACACTACAAACAACCGTTGGTTCTCAAATTTCTAACCTGGTCAACTTAATACCTAACTGACACACACAACTTCTCCGTTGGTTCTAAGGATCATGGAACCGAAGTTCCCAATTTCAGAACTGTAGCAAAGGAAACATGAAGTATGGCACTGGAGGCGGCATCTCAACTTGATCTTTAAGTGCTGATCCATCCCATCCCTATCATTGGACATCTCTTCAGTAGTCACCATTTAATTCCAACATCATACTCATCGCCCCTCTCTGGTTGCAGACTAGTCCATTCCATACGTGTGGTGTTCTCTTTGCACCATGAAGCCGCAAATGTGTGTTTTTGCTTCCCTGAAAATGGTGCAGCTATTTATAGAGTGTTACCCTTGAGGATGTATAAAGGCCAAAAGGACCTTGTAGTCCAGAGCTAGCATGATGTAGTCAAGACTACGGGTGTTTGCCTTACCTTCTATAAATGAGATGGCTTTGTACAGTATTTACCTTACCTTATATAAATGAGATAGCTTCATTTAGCCCAATGTCTGATTAATCAAAGGTGCTATGTATATTTTGGCCACTGTGATGAAAAATTGTATCAATATAAGTTTAATCTAGGAAAATGTTCATTGCTACAACATGTAAAAAATAAGATATTTGTTTTAGGGTGTAATTTAGTTCAAGTTTCACCCTAATTGTAACGCCCAGTCCTAAATTAAGTAAATAAAAATAAAATAAATAAAATAAAATGAGAGTACTCTACCGCAGCTACTGTAGCGCGTCCTTTTTTTTTTCTCCACATTTATATGCACAATACGATGTGGTGAAAAATCAGCCAACTACCTTCTATGTATGATGAGCTAGGGAACTACACGCTGGAGTGTGCATGTGTGAAGAAAAACAGAGAAAGAGATACCTAGGAAAGACCCTTTACACATCGTGGAAAACGAAAATGGGTTACAATTCTCACTGCGAAAGCAAGCATCCTTTAATGGTTTGCTCAAAAGTAACGTCTGTCGCCACAAAAACATGATAGTTCGTTAGCAGTTGTTTCACTACATATGGTTCAGTTCAAATTCCCAATGCTTCATGTTCGCAAAGCTCAATCCCCTGTCTTCGGTTGCCAATGCCAATAAACCACCATGCAGACAGCACGCTACTCACAATGTAATCTTTGTGAATTCTAGCATGTCTACACTTTGGGTCTTGTCTCCCCACACCATACATTTGAGTTGACACTTCACTTTTGTCAAGTTTTTAGATGTTTGTTCGGCTATATATCGAGGATCAGAAGCCATGGTTTTTTGTTTCAGAGTGGTGTGCATAGCTTTAATTTTGCCCTGCTATTGGTTCACCAACCAGTTGGAGCTAGTTTTTTCATGCACATTTATATTACGCACATTATATAGACAAAGTGTTACATACATAACTATATGAAAGCAAAACCTGAACAGTAACAAGGTGCTACACGATTGTGTGTGGAAACTCTCGGATGCTAATAGACTCAAGCAGTAAAATGTTATAGTATCATACATGCAACATCGCAACCTAACTGTGTTTAGAAACTCTGGGATGATCATAGAGAAATGTCTTGTGCGTATTCCGATTACTGCTAATTTTGTTGATGGACACAAGTTCATGGCAGAACACCACAGTCATTATTATTTTATTGATTTTCTCCGATACGAGAGAGGTGTGGAAGTGTCAATGCTGCCCTTCATTTATATAAACTTGTGGAATTTGGATCTAAGGTTTTTGATAGATTGTACATGTCCAACTGATTGGATTTTATTTTACTATTCATTGTCTCGCTTCGACATAAATGGTCACATAAAAGCTGCAATGTGATTGAGAGGCTCAAACTCTCCATGTTGTATACAATGCTCAGAGATTGTGTGCCAACTGATTAGATTTTCATTATACAAAAAAACCCCATGTTGTTCACATCATCAAACATGAAAACAGAAACTGAGACCAAATCATATTACTTGAATCCAAATCATAAACAACCATGTTTACATCATCCTTCTGTCTTCTTTATGACGAGGCTCCACAGTCTGTAGATCAGGCAATCGCCGGCGTGCAACAACCGGTCAGTAGCATCAACGAAAACTGCCCTCTGCGGCAGGTCTAAAAATTCAGATTGAGGTGGATGTATGGGTGATATATTGGTTAGAACAAATCGTGTGAGATTCTTGCGCAATCATGTGGAAAAGGAGATTGTGTAGGGCACATATGCTGGAATCCAACAGCTGTGGCGATGTGCAAGCCATGCCGAACAGAGATGTAAGCCGAGATGAGGGCAAAACAGATGAATACACTAGAAATACCACACCACCCTTGGCAGCATGATGAGCGAACACACAACGGTTTCCTAGATTCTTAACCAAATTAAGGATTTACAAATGCTAAGAGAAGAGAAAGGAATGGAGATGCACAGTGGTACATGACCCAGGTCGATGTTCTCCGTTTACTGAACCAAATTCCCAGCCTCGAAATGGCTAGAATATTGGTTAATCCAAGCACCGGATGTGGGAATGCAACTCGATCTCGGACTGCTGATGCATCCCATTCCCATCCCTGTTATTACACATCTCTTCCGAGATAAGTACCATTGAAGAATTCACGTACCTAGCATCTATATTTCCGCCTTGCACCTCAAAATGGCGCAGCTATATATAGAGCTTTACCCTTGAGGTCGTGTAAAGGCCAAATTAAGGCCCTTGAATGTTCCTAGAATATGATTGTTGCCTGGAGAGCATGATATCGTCTTGACTATGGGGTTTTACCTTACCTTTTACCTAGGCTATAAATTGGACGTGTCATTTAAGAAAATAAAATCTTTATTTCCAATGTCTCATTTTAAATGCTATCCCTAAACTTGTTTGAAGAGGGCCTGCCTGCGTGAGACGTAATTGTTCAATGCTAGATGATATTTCTGCTGGCAATAACAAGGCTCCTATGCACACTACATCAGAATGGCTAAGCTGGTGAACAACACTATAAAGTGATAGGCACCTCTCCCAGCATGCAGGAGTTGGAAATCAAACCATAATCTCATTATACCGTATATTGTGACAAAATTAAAATGATGGCCATGACTTATGTTGTGTCCAAACTGACCGCTAAGAAAGGTTTCTTGAGGCGCGTTGACGATCAACCTCTGGCAAAATTAACAAAAATCGTTGAGTATCCTTTTCTGTGTATAATAAAACAAAAAAAGAATGAAAAAAAACTGTTGTCGTGTCACTCCTTTAAGCCTACTACCGAGCCCAGGGCCCTCCCTACCACCCTCCAATTGACCCTCCACCACTGTGGAATCTCCATCCGAGACCTGCACAGACAATGTGGTATGGAAGCTAGTGCAAAAAGGTTGTTGGCTTGAAATTGTTCTGTAAAACGAAATGTTGTTGGTGAGGATTGAGGAATATCCATGTGTAAATCAAAATGGCGATGTGTCCCATTCCCGTTCCTGTGATAGACATCTCTGCATTGGTACCTGTAACACCCGACCCAATTTGGATGTGGCCAGGTAGGGGCCTATGAGTGCAGAGTGCACATGTTTAGTACCATCTTCCTAGTTAAGCAAGGGTGGAGCCAACTTGTTAGTCTTTATCTTCCAACCATATCACCTTCGGGTTAACCATTTACATGAAGCAAGTGTGCTATGTGTACGCATGCACGCCCCTCGGAAAAGTTGTGGGGTGCGGCTTTGGAGGGCGGTGTGTTACAGTACCATTGATGAAACTCGTCGATTGTAATAGTGGAGGGATCAGTTTGTACTTCTTTATATTCGTCATAGTCAGCACCATGCCAGACACACGGTCACTATTTTGGATACTATTCTTTATGTGGATGAAGTAACGAGGGATTTCAATCGTAGGAAGTAAATGTAGAGCATAGGAAGTATGTTGAGACTATACCCCCTTCAAAGAGTGCAACTAGCTATAGAGTCGTAGGAAGTTTGTTGAGACTTAGGAAGTATGTTGAGACTATACCCCCAGCCACAGGGGCCTTACACTCACAAAAAGATTTTATTCAGACTCATGCTTCCACATCTGTGCTTGACCTAAATGTACCCAAATATCCCATTCCCACTAATCAGAATGCTTTCACGGTCGGTTCACCCCTGAATTCCTATGGGCTAGCTATATATATAAATTCCTCGTTCTTAGGTTCTCATTGATTGTACACATGAGCTTCAGAGAGAAGAGATTGGTCAGTTTATAACTGCTAATGCATTAAGATTTGTGTACAGAGCAAGTTTTACAAAACTAACAGGACGTCCGAGTAGGTACTTTGTACCCACAATACTTGAAGGACATGTATACGGATGAAACCAGATCACGTATAGATGGATTTCAGTTTTCCTGTATTAATTGTAGCCCCTAATTTTTCTTAGATCTCGCAACTAATTTTTGGTAGATGTATCAGCCAAAACTAAATTTTTCTTGGACTAGGGAAGCAACTGATCATTTCAGGTCACACCACCATCCAGATTTAGGTAGGTGTATGGGCGTTATATTGGTTGGAACAATCCTGCAAGATTGTTGCGTACTAGCATGGAACAGGATGTCATGTACAACACATGTTGGAATCAGCCAGATGTACCGATATGCAAGGCAAGCTGAGCTGAGGTGAAAGCTCAGCGAAGGTCAAAACAGATGAATTATCAGCAAATTAAAAATTTTACATGTTTGGGGTAATTCGCACCAACTAGCCTAGTTGTTGTACCACGGATGCAATTTACTCATATTAATTACTGATCTCAATCGTCATGTGCACAAATCACTTCGTTGTTCTCTTTTTTGAACAAGGGGAACAGATCAATAGAACATGCCATCAACTAGTAGAATTGCTTGACAAAGTGGGTATTCTGGGTTCCTTTTGGCTGGATAAACTGCCAGCTTAAAATTTGCAGCACTGCCAACAGCCAGCAGCCAAATTGCTAGCACAGCGCGTTGGGTCGATCTGTAACAGCATGTTGGAACAGCTCTTGCAGTGGTCGGTTCAAAATTGTTGCGTCCCCACTTCCAACATGCACACATTGGTTACTGCCGCCACAGTTGTCGGCGAAGCCACTTGATCTTTAATTCCTGATGCATCCCATCCCTATTATATTAGACTTTCCTTCAGCGGTCCTGCCCATCATACTCATCCCCCTCTCCAGTTTCAGACCAGTCCACATAGTTTTTCTTATGTGTATCTACTTTGCACAGCAAATGTCCCCAGAATGGTGCAGTTATATATAGAGTCCTACTCTTGAGGCCTCGAATATTCCTGGAATATGATTGTTGAGTCGAGAATGTTGTCTAGACAATGGGGGTTTGTCTTACCTTGTGTATAAATAGGATGACACTGTATATGATTTCACATATGAGAAATCAAAACTCTTAATTCCAATGCCTGACTTTACTTGGTAACCACATAATCGAGTATGTGGCTAATTGGTAGTTTAATACAAGATGATACGTATGGCAACAATGAACCTACATGCACATACAAACTACAGTAACACAGCTTGGATGAACATCGATCAAGAAGACCATTGCCCCCTGGCGGAGACCTCCTCGCTGCCACCACCTCCGGCGGCCTCCCGGCCCCCGGCGCCCGCCACCGACCCCACTTCCACCACCCCTCCCTCCCCACCTCTGCTGCTCTCTTTCCAGGCCCCTCCCACGCTGCGTGAGGGATGCCGCCCGAGTGAGGGCGTCGCCCGAGGGGCTTCGCTGCCGCCGTCCACCGGTTCCCCGCCGCCGCGAGGGACCGGATCTGGCCGCCACTAGTACCGATTTGATTTTTCGAGCAGGGGCGGATCTTTTCCGTGGCGGGCGCGATTTGCACCCGCCACGAAATGATCCGGCCGCGGCCGCTCGGGGGCGATCTTTTACGTGGCGGCCGCGTTGTAGCCGCCCGCCCGCGTAAAAACGTTATCTTTGCGTGGCGGGCGCCCGCAACGCCCGCCCGCCAAAAGATCTTTACCGTGGCGTCGCGTTGCGCGCCCGCCACGCCGCGCCTGCTTCTTTTTGCGTGGCGGGCACGTTAGGGCGCCCGCCACGTAAAAGGCGAAGCCTATAAATACTGGGCGGCCGCCCCTTCATCTTCTCCACGAACTTCCTCTTCCAACTCTTGTGGGGGAGGTTTTGATCCAAAACCGACAAAAACTTCGATTTGGGTGTTTTGGCTTTGATTTGGTGGAGGAGAAGACACTAATTGGTTAGTTAATCCCTCTTTTGATGTTTCTTTTCCCTCTTTTCGTCCCCTCTCTAAATCTAGAGACACGGAGGAGAGAGAAAACTGCCTTTTCTCTAAATCTATGGTAGATTTGTTTTTTTTTTTTGGTTTGGAGGAGAGAGAAAACTGCATTTCTCTAGATCTAGATCTCTGGTGCAACTTCATCTTTTTTTTTTTTTGGTTTTGGAGGAGAGAGAAAATTGCCTTTCTCTAGATTTAGATCTCTGGTGCAACTTCATTTTTTTTGGTTTTGGAGGAGAGAGAAAACTGCCTTTCTCTAGATTTAGATCTCGGGTGCAACTTCATCTTTTTTGTTTTTGGAGGAGAGAGAAAACTGCCTTTCATCCGTCCATGCGCAAAATGAATATATGGTGGGACTTTTCTCTTTTTTTTTTTGTTTGAGTATTATGTAACGACACTAAGATATATTTGGAAGCGGGGGATCGGGATGGAGAGGCACCGAGCCCTTGGATGTATGAGATGAAGAGGGTTGATGGCGACTACTATGATGAGGTGAAGAAGTTTGTTGCTCGGCGAAGCGACCTTTGGTGAGATAATTCAACGAGCGATTATCGTCCATGCGCAAAATGCAAGAATGAAAGCGTTCTCGACATCGTGGTGCGATCTCACCTAATCATGAATGGCCGTCGGTGACTACTTGGTGCGGACTTTTCACGGGGAAGAAGTTCCACCCTTCGATCCACTGTGGATCCTGTACCCGAGCAGTCCCCCGGCCCGATCCAAAGTACCAAAAAGTCCACCGGCCCGGTCCAATTCCATCAGATCTGTTCGAAAGCACGGCTGGCGGCGATGATGGCGGCGATGGCGGTGGTGGTGGTGGAGGAGGCGGCGGCGGGGAGAATCCTATGACGCAGCGGCGAGGATGTGGGGGTTTTTTGAAGACTTGGTCAACCGACCGGATGAGGGGCGACATTACGTTTGGGTGCCCGAGATGGTTGGAGAACTTCAAAGAGATGAAGCAGGCAGCCATTGATCCGCTCTACAAAGACAGTCCGAAGGGTTGCACGGGGCTGAGTTTTAAACTGAATTTTTGGCGATGTTGAAGTCTCGGCATGGCCGGGTCCGACACCGGCTTCAATGAGCTCGTAAGTTACCCGGCCTCCACGTATCCAACGCCTAACAAGGTTCCCGCCAATACGATCGTGCTAAGAAGTTGATCCGGCCCGGTGGCGATGAAAGTGAAGAAATTCGATGCCCGCCCCAACCCATCGTATCCTATATCGGGCGATCAATACAAGAATTTGACGAGCTGTCCGCCTTTGTGGGCGCTAGTCGATACAAGCGGAATGCCGGATGTCGCGTGGACGATGACCTCGATGAGGAAGCAGGACGGGCGAAAAAAAAGAAGAAGGGGGCGAAGAAAACCAAGGCGGCCGCGAAGAAGATGAGGTCAATGCGGGACGAGGAAGAGGAAGGTTACACGCAGAGAAATGTCCAAATTGTCAATGTGGTACCTTCCGGTTCTCGATCGCTCGCGCGCTCTCTATGGGAACCCCGAGGATGCTAAGCACATGACCTGGCATGCATCTAGTGATCGTGTAAAGGATGACGGGAACCTACGACACCCTTCTGATGCTAAGCAGTGGCAAGACTTCGACGCCGCGTACCCTGACTTTGCAGAGGAGCCCAGGAACATTCGGTTCGCATTGAGTACCGACGGAATGAACCCATTCGGTGACCTCAGCAGCACACACAGCACGTGGCCGGTCGTCCTCACCATGTACAATCTACCTCCACATCTTTGTCAAAGCGGAGGTATGTTTTGCTCACCATGCTCATTTACGGACCGGAAGCAAGAAGCGATATAGATGTGTTCTGGAGCCGTTCATGGAGGAGATGCGGTACTATTTGATGATGGGGTCGAGGATGGTTGATGCGCACCGCAAGGAGAAGTTCACCCTTCGTGCCATCATCTTTGTCACCATCACCGATTACCCCGGCCTGTTTTTCATTATCGGGCGGATTAAAGGGAAGACCGCTGTGTAGCTTGCATCGAAGAAACCTGCTCCACTTACTTGAAGGGATCCACCAAAAGTGTGTACATGGAACACGACGCTTCTTCCGCTGCAGTAAGCATAGGTACCGAGATGCAAAATGAATATATACTTTGACAACAAGGGCGAAGTCGAGACCTCGGTAAGACCGACTAGTTATGGTCCGAAGGTGTTTGACATGGTGAAGGACTTGGAGTGCGAGTTTGGAAAGAAGAAGAAGAAGAAAGATGATCAGGAAGACGGCACCTCCAAGACAATGAAGCGAAAGAGGGATAAATTGGAGGAAGAAGCGCCTCCAGCCGTTCCTTTCAAGAAGAAGTCAATTTTCTTCAAGTATCTGAGTACTAGAAGATACTACATACACCCCATGCGATCGATGAGATGGAGATGGTGGGGACGTCGGAGGCAACGACCCTCCTCATGGTTCCAGTATCCCCCCGGCTAAGGACTCGGCACAAGACGAGCCTAAGGAGCCGACACACGAGGAGCCGACACACGAGGAGCCGACACCTAAGGAGCCGGCTCCGAGGAGCCCGAGGATCCGGCACATGAGGGGCGGAGGCTATATACGAGGAAGCAATTGGCGAGAACACAGTGCCAAGTCCTGAGGAGAGAATAGGGAGCGAGACACCCATCTACACTCAAGGCCTCCAATGGACAACACCTCAAGCGCCGGGGAAGCAGAAAGGAGCTAGACCTATAGGTCTTAGGAAATGCCCTCCAGCACTGAAGAAGCACACATTCGATGAAGAGGAGGTCATAGCACCGAAGTACCCGCCACCCAGGAGGCCCCCAGCAATAGATGTTCGATCCGAAAGGTATATGCCCCGCTGAAAACATGAGTTGTAATATGTTATTAGCTACATCTTTTCACAACCCTAGTTAACATTTGTACCGTCGCTTTTGCAGGACAAAAACCCCACCTCGATTGGGGTTTGGCACAGACGAATGCCCCGCCGGCCCGTTCGAGTTTGGGAAGTTCATGATCCCAAAGGCCCATCTCATCGATAACGAGGACTGGGAGACTCGGAAGTTCCATGCGTGGTACATAGAGTGCGCAAAGCGTGGAATGTATAGCTTCGGT
Organism: Hyparrhenia diplandra; assembly: GCA_015847255.1. Taxonomy (NCBI): domain Eukaryota; kingdom Viridiplantae; phylum Streptophyta; class Magnoliopsida; order Poales; family Poaceae; genus Hyparrhenia; species Hyparrhenia diplandra. The sequence continues at coordinate 506,002 of JADLZK010001918.1, forward strand.
GTCCTCCTTCCTAAGGAGTGCTTTGAATACCACCACGATGTCGGTTCGGCGGTTACATTCGGACGACATGTCGAGACTACTTCGTCGGCAGGACTTGGACCTTGCCCAAGTCACCTTGTTTACGATGTAAGCGCAATTTTACTTGCACATGTCCCTTCCATCCGTATATAGCTAGATTCTGTTTCAAAGGTACCTAAGCCACAACCACATGTCCCTGTAGGTTGAACACTGGTATCCTATATCTCTCTCCAGTCCACATCTGTGAGAGACAGATCACCGGTTTTAGGCTAAGTGCAGACCATCCCGACATGGTGAACTTGACGGACGAGGAAAGACAGAAGATCTGGGATCGGAACGAAAAGGTCAAGAAGTTGGAAGTAGCAGAGTACGTCATATCAGCGATGAAAAAGGTCAAGGAAAATGGGTATCGATGTATTCTGGCGCCTTACCAATATGGAATAGGGCTAGTAGGACATTGGATCTGTTTTATGATCTTTCCTCGGGGACGGGAGGGCCGTTATCTTTGACTCACTACGAGGCACAAACCCGCACGACTACCGACAATTCAAAAAAAATCTTGAAATTATAAGTGATCGATGAACTTCTTATTCAATTACTAGAGTCGAATATCATATTTCGTTGACAATATAGTGCATTTCGATGCAGCGCTTACAAGCGTGCTTGAAGGATCGAACTCTTTGGGATCGACGATCCCGAAGTGTAAGGAGCGCAATAAAGATACACTCAAAATCAAGCGAGATTTCCGATGCGTAAATAAAACATAGTTTTTCTTAAATGCGACTACCTAGCTATAGCTTCCATATTACTAATAACACCGGGTTTATTGTGTGCAAAGTGCCTCAAACAAGGAGACGGATCAAACTTGTGTGGATTCTTCGTGCGTGAGTACCTCGGGGCCTGCAGAAGATACAAATCCAGCTACCGGCAGCTCAAGGACTCAAAGAACAAGTTCACAGGGGATAATATAGAAGGCAACCGGCGAGATGCGGTTCAGGCGCCTGAGAGCGCAGACATCCGCAAGTTCGTTCTAGACATGGTAGTTCACGAAGAACAGCCGTACTTCAATCGGGACAGTGGTGGGGCTGTCTATAGAGTTTGGGCCGCTAAGGAGATGGGAAGAGCTAGATCTTACGGACTATCTTCATACTGATAGACCTATAGCTCGCAATGTTTGTATGGATGTTGTAATTAAAACTAGTACTTGTTGGATATGAACAAATGGATCGATCGATCGGTGAAACTTTTTGTATATATGAATCGATGTTTATATATGTATATATATATATATTAGTATGTCTTTCTTATATGTGTGTGTATGGATTGATAGATGTATGTCTTTTTTTATATAGATATATATATATATATATATATATATATATATATATGTATTGATATATATATATATATATATATATATATATATATATATATATATATATATGTATTGATGATATATGTCTTTCATTTTTTTTTTTTTAAAAAAATTCAAGCCGTGGCGGGCAACATAACCTGCCCGCCACGCAAAATAGTCTTAACCGTGGTGGCGGCGGGTTATCTTTGCTGCCACGGTTAATATTTTGCGTGCGTGGCGGGCGTTATTATCGCCCGCCACGAGCACGGGACTTTTATGCGTAGCCGCCACGCCACGAAAGGCCACGATTAACCGTGACCTTCCGTTGGTGACGGGCAGCCTTGCCCGCCACGCAAAGGAAAAATGACCGCCACGAAAAAGAATTTCGGTACTAGTGCGCCGCCACGCCCATATCGGCAGCCTTGCCCCCATCGCCCGAGAACCGGCAGCCCTCGCCTCTCCATTGACCTCCGTGTAGCGGCAAGTATCGTTACCCATGGGTGGGCACGGTGGGCGTCATGCGCCTAGATTCCGCCGCCGTGCCCCTTCCCCCGGTGTTCGGGTCCTCCTCATCGCTCCTCGGTCCCGCCACCGCGTCCGAGACACGGTTGGTCGCGGGCAAGACACCCCGCCGTGGTAGAGGCCGTGTCGAGGCTTGGCAAAGCTAGCTCAACAACCCTTGTGCCCGACGCCCTCACCACCAAACCGTCGATTGCACCACACCACAGCCGCCGTCATGCTCCTCACCCTCACCGTCACCGCTTGGTGGTGCCGCCCGTCACCCCGGCCGATGGGGGTTATTGTCATGGGCGAAGACGCTCCCCTAGCCACCGAGGACATTGTCCCCAAGTGTTGAGCCCTACTTCCCTTTGTCGGTGGATCCAAGGATGAGCGCCGGAGAGAGGTCATCATCGTCGAAGACACCGATTCGGAGGATGAGGTGGACTACGAGCCATCCCCACATTACTATGCAGCTCGTCGATCCATCATGCCGTCTGTGGAGATGGATGGCGCCACATGGGGCTCTGCAGGGCTTGGTGCAACTCCCATCGTCGAGCCTCCCGCACACCCTGTCCTCGCCGCTCCGCCAGAGCTGGTTAGGGGCGATGCACCCGGACCGGGTGACCTCGCCACCATGGATGTCAAAGGGACCAGCCGCAGCGCCGTAGCCATCCTCGTCGTCACGGGAAGCACGGGCGATGTCTTTGTCGGTGCACCCGTCATCGCCAAGATGGGAGGGAACCATTGTTAGTTGAGGGCAAATGACGCCATCAACCCTCTAATGCAGCCTCCCTCTAGCTACTAGGGTGCCCGCAACCCATCGGCTCGGCCGACCGCCGACCACGCGTGTCGCGCACACTAGCGGCTCACCCACAACCATCGGCCTTTGCCGCCTAGTGACCGCCACAGTCGCCTTTACGAGCCCAGTCCTGGGTCTTTGACGGAAGCCGGGCACCGCCCGCCATCAAGCCAAGCATGACACCATCGACGACGATGGTTTCACGCTCATCTAGAGGCGCGAGCCACAACGCCCCCCCACCCCACCACAACCTCGTTGTCGGCGCGACCGCGCCGCCATCCCATGTCGCTCGCTTCAACTTCCTAGACGGGGATCACGTGGCTACCCGATGCCCCTTCCTCGCCCCGGCTGCCTCTTCTACCTCAGCACGAGGGATTGCAAGCAACGATATCGCCGCCTGCCACAGCATCTCTCCACGAGCCGTGCGCAGGAGCTGCAGCGTGGCACTGAGGACCGCCATGATGATGATGACTATGGAAGGGGCCCGAACGCCTAGGGTGATCGGGCCGCCAATGGCTCCTTTCTTTGTCGGACAGATTCTTTATTCGCCACATCGACCTTGACCTTGCCCCAGGTGGGGGATGGCGCCACATCATCGCTGGAGATCAACATTGGCGTGAGTAGCGCCGGCATGCCCACAGACCCGCTCGCTCTTAAGCCGGGTATGGATGCGGAGCCTCCTACCTAGGTTGACCCAATGCTTGATGAGCTCGTGGAATCCCTTACATGGTCCAGCCCAGCCCCATGTTGGTCGAGGCGGGGGCTTGTCTCAGCAGGCCAAGTCGGAGATGAGCAGTGCTCAAGATGCGCCGGCACCCTCGCCGACTAGCATGGCCTAGAACAGTGTTGCGGAAGAGGAAGGGTCGGAGGCAGCTTTGGGTGTTCCACTTGCCCCAACTCCCGCCACCGCACCTTTGGTCGGGGCGTACCTACATTATCTTCGTAGCTGCCTTCGCCGACTCTTTCAAGCTACCGTTGGAGGAGCCTGCCATCTAGGGTCGCATCGCATGCGAAAGACAAAGGTGATCGACGCTGACTAGTTCCGACGCCGCAGCTACTGGCTAGCCGCCAAGTCGATCTTCCATGATCCGAACACGGAGCGGCAAGCACGACATATTTTTCTGAACAAGTGGAAAGGGCGACCCGAGCGCACAACATCCAATACTCCACGCCGCCCGTATGGTTCCAAGCGGCGTTCGTGATGCTCTTCCTTCGTCAGGGCGGAATAACGGCGCAAGATCCTCCCCACCATCCGCATCCGCTTTGCAAAGGAGGATTTGGTTGGCTAGTCATTGCGTGGCTAGTGTCCCTCTATTGCTTCACTCGCTCGGTGGTTTTCTTCTTTGCACACCACTCTAAGCTTCACCGTTAAAGCTACTCCCATCTATTTGTGTGCTTGGCCTAGTTGGTTCCCAGGCAACTCCCTATGGGGGTGCACAAGGATGTAATGAACTTTCGGCCTTCTCCGGCTTTTTCTAAAACCGGTGAAGGCCGGATTTAAAAAAAAAAAACAAACTAAAGAGAACAGCTAAGTCTCTATTCTCATTTTGTTGTAAAGTGTGAAGAGATTAAAATGAATACTGTTGCTTTTTTGTCAAAAGTGAATGGTCAAATACGGTTCTACGATACATATTTTCAGAGATGGGAGAAAATGAGTGCTAGATGGTGAGCTGCTCATCCGCCTCATGCAAGAGACTGCTGTCGTCTCCATAAAAATAAAATAACTTAAAAAGGTCACTGCCGGGCCTCCTTCAATAACTCAAATACAGTATTACAATACATCAGTGCTTATGTCTGAGGCTGCGGCAACGGCACTTTGCTGTAATTCTCACTGATTGCTTCAGTCTGCATCCACTCATCTTCCTCTCAGACAATCAGTTGCTGGTGCATTTCCTAAATGATTTGGACCAGGCAAATCCACCGGAACGGCGGCTCAAGCACTTCACTCAGACCTTCACAAACTTTACAAGCCAAAGAGATGCAGCAATTCCCAGGATTCAAAGATCCCAGAAGCAGATGGCTGATATCTTAGCTAGGCAAGAATTTCTAGAACCTTAACCTTACATGATAGCATTGTACATGATTTGACATTTGAGAAAATCAAACTCAGCTGAGCTTGGTCTGAGGAATCACACAATTCTCGATAAGGTGGTCCATCATGAACCTATTTGTCAAATTTAGTGGAATGGCTCCATTTCTTGTGCTAGAACTAACTATTAGCTTATGAGGAATGAGTCGATGATGCACCAACCTATTCCATTCCACAACAAAACAAAACAAAGGGAGGAATGAGTAGATAATGGACTAACTCATACCTCAAACCAGTGACGCCCTAATTTCCATTCTTGTGGAAAGGATGTGGAGTACCACGTTGCTAGTCATAATGGTCATATGTGGAGGCTGCACTAACTACAGAAGTGACAGGATGTGAGAATGGGAACGTCGTACCTGACTGCAATACATGAAGGACTGCAATACATGAAGGACTGTAACACTAGCCTTAGTTAAAATTCACTAAAACTTGGAACATTTTTAAATATTAAATGTCACCAATAAAAATTGGTAGTAGTGGTATTAGTTTAACTTTTTATGTGGGCAAACTATTTCTTTCTTCCGTTTTATGTCGTCTTTTTTTTTTTTGACAAAAACATATTTTCTATATTAATGCAGCATTCTTACAAGCAGACTCTTAACAAAAGAGCCAGTTACATCAATGTCTGAAAAGGACACAGATCCAGATTCGCCAGGGGAACGCAGGTTGCCGGCGGACGGCTGCAGAGGCGTCGCAGACGCATGGTGCCGTTGAAGCGGAGAGGCCTCGCTAAGCGTAGGCTTGTAATGGTCTAGGGCGGCGTCATGGAGTTGCATCGCCAGCGAACCAATGATATTGTTGAAGAAGTCGCCGACGGGTAGAAAACCGCCATCCCTAGAGCGATTGTGGGTGGCTCGCTGCTGAACCGATGACGAAGGAACTGCGAAAATCTTGATGCAAACTTCGCTGCCTGGTAGTAGTTATAAATAGAAATAAAAAGAAAAGAAGGAAGGAGGAGCATGCGGATAACCATCAGCCCAAGCAACCGGAGCAGAGCACACGTCGATCCACGCGTCAAGTTGGCCGGCATGGAGAGCGGAATGTTGAAAGAATGTGCAACACCTGTATGCTGTGGGCCCCATGCAGTAGGGTGCGGGACCCACCAAGTGGGACACCGCTTCAACAAAAAAAAATCCCCATCGGCAGTACCCATCGGCAGGACGTGGATGAAGCTTCGGTGATGCCCGTCGCCGGCGGTCGGAATCCATGCCGGTCGGCGTCGGCAGCTCTGTTGCAGACAGCGCCTCCAAATCCTTGTCTCCCGCTTCCTCGCAACGCGGGCACTTTGGCATCTGCAGCACTGCGAGCGCCGCCGCCCTGGAAGTGAGTCCCGGGCGCGCTGGCCGGGTTGACGCTTTGACGGTCTTGGAGAGGTAGGTGTCGGCAAAGATGACGCCGCACGAGTCTGGCGTGCAGATGCGGCCCGGGTACACCTCGCCAACGCCGTACACCTTGCCTTTGAGGAAGACGAAGCCGCTGTTGTCCTACTGCGCCCGTACCTGCGCGGTGACGGAGCTGCGGATCGCAGTGCGCGAGACCGGCGCATCCGGCGTAGCAAGGCGCCGCCCAGCGTGGCCGTGAGCGCCGAGGGAAGGAGGGCGGCGGCTGAATTCTGGACCGGATTCGTGGATTGGGGCTGGGATCGAAAAGTGTATCTCTGTTGGTGCCGCATGACTCCAACGATGGATGAGGAGGCAAGCGGGAGCACGGCGAAGGCGTCCGGCTTGCCGAAGAAGGGAAATGGATAGATTTTATTTGTCAAACTCACCAAGGCCATGCCTTCGTTGACGATGTAGGCTGCTATGGCAGCGAGGACGACGACGGCGACGGCCTGGCGGAGACTAGCCATGTCATGGCGAGACCTAAAGCTATATACTACTAAGGAGCAGGAAGGGGAACCCGACCCCCCACCCTCATCACCGGCGAAGACGCCGGAGACAAAGGGCAGGGGGCCGGCGGCGGCGGATGTGGTGGAGTTCAGAGGAAGGAAGGAGGGAAGGTCAGATACGGCATAACGCCAACTACTACTGAGAGCACCCTATGTCGTCTTTAACTCTGTTGCAGCACTTCCATTATATAGGAGGGAGAAACAACATGATAGGGGGTCCCAGGAAAACCAGCTATCTGCTACAGTACATTGCTTGAGCCTCTCCTCGCCAGGGCCACCATTCCGCATCCAAGCGTAGTTTGCACCTGGTGCCTATCTATTCTCCTTCGATCGTTCGTCAGCTTCATCCTTGAGGCCTTAGGACGCCAGGAGCACGCAGGTTCTCTCACACTATCGTGCCTATGACCCTCAAAAGAGGAGGCTCCAAGCAGTTATAGAAATACTATAAATCTATTTGTTGTTTGCAGCCACAGCTGTACCTGCTGCAAAAATCTGCAGCGAGCACACCCATTATTCGGTAATATCACACTAGATTACTTTGCTAGTCTAGGCATGCACTGCATGAACCACAAAGAATCAAATTAAAAGCTTGAGAAATATCAAAAACTTGGGACTTAACTCGTAGCACATATTTTGATTGCATACATGCATGTACGAGATCATGAACATAGTCAAGGGAAAGAGTGAACTAGAGTTTCTAATGTGTCACAATAATTGGTATGTCCTCTATCATCGCAAAAGTTCTAAATCATGACCAGCTGATTTGGCTTTTTTTAAAACATAAAAATGACAAGTTCACTTCATCCTTCCATGAAAATAGAAACAGGGGCCATACCATATTATTTGCTGCAAGAAATAAAGGTTAAGACCAAGCACATAAAAATCAATTCTTCAGATAATTGTTCCATCACCAGTGTGCAATTGCCGGCCACTAGCATGCATCGACCAAAAACCGTCCTCTATGGTAGGCGTTATATTGATTGGAACAGATCGTTCAAAATTGTTGCGCACACCTGGAACATCGTGATAAGCATGTCGTACTTAACAGGCATGACTATTCCAGTAGGCACACATTGCTTACCGCTGCCACTGGATATAACCTTTAATTGCTGATGCATCCCATGCCTATTTATTTTTTTTGAAAGCTAATTTGGGGGGAGAGCTTCCCTACCTACTTGTTTCAAAAAAAAGTCCCGTTTTAGGGAATTCAAAAAAAGTTCCGTTTTTAGGAACGGGAGGAAACCCTGTAGTCCGGTTAATCCTAGAAAACCGGACTAAAACCATACAAAGCATACACACGAAAACAAGAAAGACAGAAAGAGAAAATACAACACCAGAACACACGAACTCTACAACGATGCCTCCAGGGAGGTGGATGACGTGCAGGCGCCACCATCGTCGCCCAAGCAAACACCAGAGCTTGGCAAGGCTTTCGCCCGAGTTTTTGTGCTATGGAGTTGAGCCGGGTGGTTGAAGCTGGAGCCACAGGAGGTTCTTCAATGACACCTTCAAGAAGGAGAATATCGCCGTTGGCCTAGAGAAATCTGGGCAAAGCTTTCGCCAGAACCTTCGTGAAGTGAGCCACAACGAAGCTGCCATGCGGATGAGGACGTTGTGTCTGCCGCCACCACTTGCCGGTCGCCGCCCACGCCGCCGGCCGCCGGACTCGCCCAGCGAAGGGAGGCGCCAAGACCGACAACGCCGGTCGCCGCCCACACGCTGCGGAGCCACTCGGACTTCGCCTCGCGCGACGATGGAGGCGCGCCCGACAGCCCGACAGCGCCGGTCGCCACCACATGTCGTAGAGCCGTTTCGGACTTCGCCCGCGACGGCGGGAGGTCGCGACCGACAGCGTCGGTCGCCGCACATCACGGAGCCGCCGGACTCGCCCGCGGCAATGGGGGCACACACCGACGCGCCCGGGCGTTGGGACATTCGCACGCCCGAAGACAGCTTTGAACGGAGGAGCAACGGCACCACCAGGAGATCGCCCGGAGAATGGTTCGCGATGGCAGGAACTGAACTCATCGACACCTCCGGGGAGGAAAATGACACAATCTTGCCATTGTCGATGGCCTGGAGCAGCATCCGGGCAAGGGTTTTCACCGTAGTTCCATACGAACAACGCCGCCCGAGGCTCCACCGCCCACCGCCCTAGGTTCTCGTCGAGCCCCTCCGCCCAGCCTTCCATGTCGGGCGGTGCGGGGCGGCTACCAACCACTGCCGCCCCAAGGGCAGGGGCGGCCTTTGCGCGCCGTCGGCCATAGGCCACATCAGGACGAAGGCGGAAGTTGGAGCACCATACGGCCGGCCAGGTTCAAGGAGGAGGAGGGACGCCGCCGTTGGCGCCGGGCTAGCCGGCCGGATTCGAAGCATCAGGACGAGCTCGCTCGGACTCCGCCGCGATGGACGGCGTGACCCGCGACCGTACCGGCCGCCACCCGCACCACGCGCCCGTCGCCTACCCCGCGCAGGCCGGGGATCCGCAGGAGGAGCGCCGGATCCGTGGACAAGAAAGCCGAGATCCGCCGCCGGTTGCCTCGGAAACACCGCCGACCCACCAACAGAGCACCCGAGAGAAAGAGAGGGAGTAGGAAGGAGGAGGGATGGAGGGGGAACGAGGCCCAGCCGCCGCCGTCCTTGCTCTCCGCCGTATTGCCGGCGTTGAGCTCGGGCGGCGGCCGGGGAGGAGGGCGTGGAGCTAGGGTTGGGGGCAGGACGCGGCGGGCGCCGCCCGAGTCGCCTGCGGGGAGCGACGCGGGGGCCAAAGGAGACCCATGCCTATTATTAAGCATCACTTCAGTGGTCACCATTGTATACCTAGGTCGGTCCATCATACTCATCCCCCATCTCCACTTCCGCACTAGTACGCCCACATACTTTTCTTATGTGTTCCTATTTTGCACCGTGAAGCAAATGTACTTTTGCTGGCCTCAGAATGGTGCAGTTATATATAGAGTCCTAGCCTCGAGACTGCATAAAAGCCAGAAGGCCCTCGGATATTCCTGGAATATGATTGTTGAGTTGAGAATGTACTCTAGACAATGGGTGTTTGCCTTACCTTGCCTATAAATAGGATGACATTGTATATGATTTTCGCATCTGAGAAAACAAAACTCCTAATTTCAATGTATTCAGTTAGCATGATGAGAAGAACAAATTACCATGGACACTAATGTGTTTATTTTTGCAATGGAATGTGCTAACTTTCATTTCTTTGCATATGTCCGACATTTATTTACACACGAGCACTGTGCGATTTACTTTACCATTTAAATATCAAAATTTTCCACCAATACCATGATGAATTTGTCTGATTTTATTCTAATTCGATGCTTTTTGTTGCCAGGTGGTGGATGGGTCTGTACTTTGCTGGCCAGCAGTGGGTGTACACCATCAGCCATCACTGTCCCAACAGTTTGGATCTTGTGATGATGCACGAAGTTGAAATCAAGCCTTTGCTGGCGCGGGAAGATGACTTTTATGACAACACCACCTGAGACTGAAACTACTGATGTATCACATTCCCAACAGGAATGATCCTCTCCTCACCAATAGTTGCCATTGATTTAGCATGCTACTTCCATGGCATACTCATCATCACCTCATGAGCTTGAGAATGAGCCGTTCCACCCAAAAATGTAATTCATTTTTTTTACTGGGTGCGTTGCCATTGATTAAAAGTCTACCATGAGCACCTGAGTTGTTTAGATTGCAGTAGATATTATCTCCGAATTGGAAACCTTTTTAGATCTAGCTTCAAAATTTTCAGGTAGTTCAAAGGATATACTCATCTCAGCAGAGTTTTTCATTCTGCTGGTGCCGGAGTTTTTAGCTGTATAATTAACATATAAGAAATCAGTATAGTACAGGTACACCTGGCAACAGAAATCATAAGAACCTTATACAAACAGTAGCGAATTTTTATATCCATGAGCACCTCGATGAACAAGACATCTACACACGTCGACATTGAGCTCTTCTCCACTACCGTACCCTCACTGGTAATCATTTGTTAGCTGAAAATATTCCATTAGCTGGTTTAGTTTGTAAACTAGCTAGCTAAATTGGCTGCCAATGAGTACGTATTTTGGGTTAGCATAAGTGTGCTCATATGGGTGTGTGTGTGTGTGCGAATCATTGAGACTTAAGTGTGATCAGACTTGACAGGCAGGAAAGAACATGGACTGACTTCAGGACTTAACAGCTGGGCTAATCATGGAAGGAAAAATAATTGTAAAAATAATTGTATTGCTAAAAATCAACAGTTCCCACTACCCGCTTCCCTAGTAGTTTCTATTAGTTGTGCCAATCCAATTGAGATAATTCCTTACATAACATCTTTTTTGTTGTCTACAACTCGAAGGAATGCAGCCAGTTAAGTCGAGTCTGATCTTGTGTTCATGATGCTCGTGTTTGTATCAATGGAGGAACACAAATTAGTATTCTCGCAAACTCAGCCAAGCTGCTCTTGGGGTCTGCAACAAACAAGATATCATACTGGTCTTTTTCGTTCCAGAACGATAATGATGTATTCCTGCTATATCATGAGAGACGGTGCTGGACCTACACGTCCTGATGTATCCCATCCCCATTAGTTAATTACAATCCTTTCGCGGTCTGCCATGCTATATTATTCACCTACAGACGACCCTTCAAAGGGAGTGCAGCTGCCAGTTAGTTATATAGTCGCACGAAGGAAACTGGGGGTTTTATGCTCTCATTTGTTCACCGGGCTAGTTGTATAGGCGCAGGAATTAAACTCAGATGACGTGCATATGTACCAAGTAGGACGTCGCTAGTATAATGGTCATACCTGGCCAGAATACATGGACGTCCTGGAACACTAGTTTTAGCCTCAGTATAAATTCATAAAACAGTTGCCTATACTCAATACTTAATTCCCAGTAAACGCCAGCGGGGAGATCCCCCTAGTTATCCAAAAATAAAGGAAAAATTGTATTTAAAATAAGTTCAATCAGAAGTAATATGTATATTTTTTCTCTTTGTGAAGAGAAATTGTATGGATATATATAAGTTTAATCTTGATAGATGTTCTTTGCTACTACAACGTACATGTAACCGGATTATTAGATACTTGTAGTTCAACATCACCAAAATAAAACAAAAGGATTTTTTTTTCTTTCACCAGATTTTTATGTCAGAATAACACGTCTGGTGAACTTACCATATGTACCAAACAGTTGATATACATTTGTTAACTCATGCTAGACTGCTGGGCAGCATAACTGGTGCAATGCTGATATTTAACGTTATCCTTCCGTGAAAAAAAATATTTCTTTTAAAAATACAATTAAATACTATTACACTTGACAAGAGAAATAAAAGGAAGCTGAAAAAAAAAAATATGAACAGTGGTGATTCTGATTTTGTTCGTGCATATAAGCAGTTTGATCAATAAGCATATACATCTACCAACAACCATATTGAGCACTACACTCTCACACCCTTGTTTTCTCTCCCATCCTGTTTATGGCATAATTTGATTGTCCAGATTTTTGCTATTGTTTTCTGTAGAGATAGCTTTGTTTATTTGTTTGCCGAAACATTTCTATTAGCCATTTTAAATTGTGAACAAAACAATTCAACTGGTAATGAGAAATTTGTATTGATTTATTAGTTAATAATCAAATGCATGCAGCAGGAGACCAGCGGGAATGAACATGGACTATCCTCAAGGATATGACTCATATGAGGAGACACCAGAATGAAGGGCTTGGCTACTCATAGAGGGAAAACACGGTCATAATCATGGAAGTATTTCGCACACATCAACTGATGATTGGCCAGATCAACAAATGGATGTGATCGACTGATCCACTCTCTGGAGTGCATTTGTGAAGAAGATGGAACCAAAGAGGAAACACAGAAGGACGACAGCCCTATTTTATTGCTTTGCTCGCAGAAGAGGTGTTTATTCTCTGTCTCCATAGCCCTGTAGGAACAACGAATGATGTTGTCTATTGTCTAAACAGAAATATATATAGCATCCCAAATTGTTGGCACTGGTTGTCTATATTCCACAAAATGTTGGTTCCTCAGGTGATACTTCTTATTGGCACTGAATGGCGGTGGCCACAAGCCCTTTCGTAGCACGGCAGATACATGAGTCACGCACTACCCTTGTCTCAGATAGAGGAATCAGTGAAAACAAAATGGCTGAGATCACTTCTCCAAAACCTGGTCTGTGATCACACTTTTCCCAACAGGAATCAGCCAGCTGTGCAGATGTGTGCAAGGGCGAAACCAAGCAGATCAAGTGCAAGCCCAGCCGATGCTAAAACAGATTAATACACTATGAATACCTATGCTCTTTGGCAGCTTGATGACTGAGCATGCACCGGTTTGGTAGATTGTTCAACCAAATTAGGCGTTTTACATATTGTTGGGATGAAGCTACTAACAAGGGTTTTGCACCCCGGATACAATTCACGCATACTAATGATTGACCCGATTCTTCAATAGCTATCTCAGCCCATGCCCATCATACGCATCGACCCTCTCTGGTTTCAGACTAGTCCTTCCCATGCGTGCGGTGTTCCTACTTTACACGAGCAAGAGGCAAATATCTTCCTAGCAGTTATTTTGAATGGAACAGCAAAACACATTGCTTATTGTTCAGTTCAAATTCCCGATGCTTCACATTCCGAAAGCTGAATGCCCTGCCTTGCGTCGCCAATGCAGACAGCACGCTATTCACAATGTGATCTTTGTGCCTATCTCTAGTTTGGATGTTGACACAAGCGTTGACACTTCACATTTATCAGGTTTTCAGTTGTTGGCTCAACTATATATGTAGGATCAGAAGCCATGCTTTTTTTCTCAGAATGAAGTGCATAGCTTTAATTTGTCCTGCTATTGGTTCACCAACCAGCTGGAGCTACTTTTCAGGCACATTCATATTACGTAAACTGCTATATAGACTAAGTGTGACATGCATGTTTCCTACAGGACTATGGGGGCAGAGAATACGGGATACACATTGTATATGAAAGGAAGACACGAACAGTACCAATGATCTCGTGATACGAGACTACTACATGATCAATTTGTGTGCAAACTCTTGTACGCTCATAGACTCAGGTAGTAAAGTATTATAGTACCATATACAGGCAACATTGCAACATAATTGTATTTGGCAATTATGGGATGCTCATTTCATAGAGAATGGTCTCATGGCTATTTTGATTATTGCTAATTGTACGTGTTGATGGACACAAGTTCATAACAAAACGCCACAATGATTATTATTTTATTGATTTTCTACGATATGGAGAGAAGGTGGGGAAAATATCAATGCTGCCCTTCTTTCATGTAAACTTGTGGAATTTTGGATCTAAGGTTTTTGGTAGACATTGTTACAGGAGAGGCCCTACACAGTAGCCCTATGCAGGAGCAGCTTTTATTTTACTACTACTATTCAGTGTTGCCCCCCAAAATAGTCCTACTGCATGCTCAGACATAAATGTTAAAATAAAAGCTGCAAAGCAGATTAACTCTCCATGTTGTATACTATGCTCAGCCAATGTTTGCCAACTGATTTGATTTTCATTATACATAAAAAAGCCCATGTCATTCACATCATCCTTCCATAAAAGCAGAAACAGAGGCCAAATCGTACTACTTGAGCCCAAATCATGAAAACCCATGCTCACATCATACTACTTGCCTCTGTTTTGGACACAATACATGAAGGATGAAACCAGATCACATAAAGATGGATATCAGTTATCCTGTTGTATTGTGTCCCCTAATGATTCTTGGATCTTGCCACTAAATTTGCGTAGATGTATGGGCGTTATGTTGGTGGCACGACGACCGAAGACACTCCATTTTCCTAGATCCTTAACAAAATTTACAGAAGAATAGAATAGGAGATTCATAGAAGGATGATGGAGCCTGGGTGGTAGAAGAGGAATGCGTCGAGCTCATCAAACATTAGAAGTTGAATTCCTGAAGTCAATCCATCATTCACATTGCTAGCATGACGGCGTCGACAAACAGCTCGACATTTAACTGCTGATGCATCCCATTCCCAACCCTATTGTTGGACATCTCACAGTGGCGACACCCCTCTTGTTGGACAATAATGGAGCAAGATATTTATTTCCATTATCCAAAATAAAAGAAAAATGTATCTAAGTAATATGTATATTTTTTCCTCTGTAAAGAGAAATTGTATTAAGATAAGTTTAATCTAGGCAATGTTCATTGCTACTACAACTTACATGTAACCAGATTATTATTAGAGGAAAGAGGGGCAGAGGAGCTTGACAAGGCCACGGCGTCCTTGTCGACACAATGTAGTCCGAGAGATGGTGCAGTGGCAGCTGTGGTGGTCTTCCGCCAGCATAAGATAGCCCCTTCTTAGATCGGTGTTAGGGTTGGTAATGTTGGGGAGTGACAGCTCAGGTGAACCTCGTGACAAGTGCGCTGCCGCCCCTCACCTAATTATTGTGACGCTGGTGGGGGGGCCCACCAGCCATCTTTGGGCTGGGCCCCCAATCACGGGCGGGAACCAAGGTTGGGCCCAGTCGTTGGGCTTGTGGAGATCAACCTAACACAGTCAACACACAAAGCAAACAAATAAGAGAGACTCATACGGGTCTGTTTGACACAGCTCATGATAGTTTTATAAACTGTTGTGAGCTGTTTATTTTTTGCTAAACTCTTTTTAAAAATACTTCATGTGTAAAGTTGTATTTCTCCCCCTCTCACAAAGCAATGAAATGGGAGAGAGCTGAAAAAACTAGTTTATCCCAGCTCTCTAATTCATTTCTCTCTCAATCCATGCATGAAGTTGTTGTGAAGCTATTTTCCTAAACAATTTTTTTTTTTTTTCCAAAACAGCTCAGCTTCACTTAGAGAGTTGCTCATAAAGTTATTTTTCCAAAAAACCTGTAGCAGACGGGCCCTTAGTAACTTTATGTCAATTTTTTCCTTAATTAGATAAAGAGAGACCCATGTTCTCTGTAGATACAAAATGGCCCCCTCTTTGCTTGGCTTCACGCTAAGCCACAGGGCACTAGCACTGACCAAACCCCTCCTCTCTGTGGGTGCTATTATACATCATGATGTACGAGATTGTTGCATACTCACATCGAATGGAAACAAGAAGCATGCCAACATGCAAAGCAAACTGAACAGAGCATGGCCCTTGGCAGCTTGACCAAACACACACCTTTTTTCTAGTTGGCCATACCAAATTAAGCATTTGACATGTCTTTGCGCTTATTTGTAGCTACTAGCCTGGCTGTTGCAGCCAGGATGCACTTTACGACTCATACTAATTATTTACCTCGATCTCCAAATGCTGAAGTTATTAATTCATTGTTTTCTTTTCTCTTAACAAGAGATCTCTGTGCACTGCAGGGAAAACTACAAACGTGTTGCTAGGCAAAGATAAATGGAACACAAGAGATCAATAGGTCGTACTGTTGATGCACAGTGTGCTAATGGGTAATTCTACTAATCTGGTGGAAGCCATAACTCCATTTCTTTCTGTTGCTTCCTTTGTCGACAGAACCCAAATTCCCAAACTCTAAATTCCAGCATCAGCGACAACGGGCTGGCACGTACTGACATATCAACTGGAACTTGATCTTTAACTGCTGATGCCTCCTATTCCCATCCCAAGTATCGCACATCTGTTCAATGGTCACCGTAGAATTCCTATGCCAGCCCGTCATCATCATCTCCCTCTCTGTATTCAGACTAGACCATTCAGAATTATAGTTTTTCTTTGAGTGCTTCCAGCTTGGACGACAAAGCAAATGTGGTTTTGCAGCCCTTGAAATGGTGCAGCTAAATATAGAATGTTACCCTGGAGCCGTGTAAAGGCCAAAAGGCCCTCGGATGTTCCAGAAATATGATTCCTGAGAGTGCTGGCGTAATCTAGACTATTTGTGTTTTCCTTACATGACTTAATTACCACGGCTATAAATAGTTTGACATCTGAGAAAATAAAACCTATATTTCAATTGTCTCATTTTACTTATTATATCCTCACACTTCTGAATAACTTGGCTGACATTAATTTATATGTTCATGCAACTACTTCTTCTTACTCTGAAGTCGATCAGCCCCTGCGAGATAATGCTCACGGGAAACTTAGGGCGCATCATGAGGATTAGAGCCCAGCATGAGGGATTTGTATTTTTCTGTATAGTGAAGATTAGTTCTAGGTCCACTATATGTCTGATGGGTGAGTCACACTACATGAGAACGGCTAGGCAGTTGAACAGCATTATAAAGTGATAGGCACACACCACGCCTGTTATCAAGAAGTTGTCTCTAATGACTGATTAATCTGATAGCCACAATCCCTAATGACTTTTTATAGTAATGTGCAATGATATTAAAATTAAAACCATCACTTTTGATGTGCCAACTAGCCTAGTTGTTGTACTACATATGCAATTTACTCATATTAATTATTGACCTCAAACATGTGCAAAAATCATTTCATTGTTTTCTCTTTTTCGAACAAGTGGAACTCAATCTGTACATGGAGTGATTGCAGGGGAAACAAGATATGGAACAGATCAATAGATCATGTCATCAACTAGTACAGTTGCTAGACAAAGAGGCAATAGAAGATGCATAGTGCTACATAAGAATAACTCCAGGCCTTCTGTCTGCATTGCTTCGCTGGATCAGCTGCCAGCCTAGAAATTGCAGCACAACCAAATATGACAACACTTGTAGCACGGGGACTCGGAGAACAGCTTGATCTTCAACTGCTGATGCTTCCTATTCCCAGCCCTATTATTGGACATCTCTTCAATGGTCACCGACGCATTCCTAGTGTCAGTCCATCATAGTCTCATTGCCCTCTTTAGTTTCTTGTCTATGAATTATAGTTTTTCATGCATGTTTCCAGGAACACTACACCAGAACACCGGAATTAATGCCAGATTATTTGACGCTGAAAGTGTCCGACATACAGTCTGACCCTATAAACATTTAGCGCCAGTTTTTAGCTGACGCAATAAGTCCCGACGCTAAAACTTTTAACCATCAGACCAAACTTTTTAGTGTCGGACGGTCCAATGCTACGCTTTTAGCGCCATATAGTCCAATGCTACGCTTTTAGCGTAAGACATCCGTTGCCTGTCTTTAGTGTGAGATCATTTGATGCTACATTTAGTTTTAGCGCCAGGTGGTCCAATGAGACTATTTTGACGAGTTAAAAAAAAATAAAAATTGATCTGTCAACAATTATTATAAAATGTCACACTAAGCTTCAAAGGCTCATTCAGGAAATACACATATGCAATTCAACTTCAATAAACATAGAAGCATCTTTACAAATTTTGACTTAAAAGCTTACAATAACTCACATAGGTAAGCTGACCATCACATCTACTAACACTAGCTACAACAAATAATCCCATTTTTATATACATGTATGAGCAACTATAATTATATCTTCACGTCTAGGCAGCCTATAACATAGAGAAATGGTGAAGAGACTGTCTTATCAACTTTTGGTCTGTTTATTTGGTCAAAAAGACATCTACAGTATAATGTTTTGATTACACTGCCATTAGAGTGGAAGATTATATATATAGAAAAAGTATATAGACAATAAAGCAAAATTTTAGGCACTAAAGAATCTAAGAGAACTACTACTAAAAGATTTCTGAAACATCATGGCACCATGTTGTGGAACCGTAACACCCCAAATTTTTAATTTTTTTAAAATAGAATAAAATGATTTGTTTATGTATTTTTGTGCTCATAAAATTTAGGAAAATAAATATTTTTATAAATTTAAAATTTATCATAAGGTTAGATACATGATTGATGCACTCATGCTGCTGCATTATTATTTTTGTGATATTGGTTTTGTCTGAATGAAACTGAAAAGGTTTGGAAATCCTTTTGAAAAGTTCATTTAAAAATCTATTTAAAAGAAAATACCTTTTGGCCCGAAGGCCTTTTCCCTCCCCTCTACCGCCAGGCCCAAGGCCACCCCTCTTCTCTGGCTCGTGATTTCCTTTTCCTTGACCTGCACGCCGAGGCTGCCTATAAAAGTCAAGCTGCAGCTGCGCCGGAGATTTTCCAGACCCTAACGCGAGCGCCGCTTTTCCATCGAGCAGTAGCCGCGAGCCCTAAATCCCCCGTCGCCGAAAAACACCTGCAGCCGCCGCAACTATGCCCGCCAGCCTTGCCGCTGTATGCAAACCACCGACGAGCTATGCGCCCTATTCTTCTTCCAGCTCATCTACACGTACACACCATCCAGCCCTAGCTTTGCTTGCTGCTCAGTTGAATCTTGCCGAGGCGCCGAAGCCGCCGAGGCGATCTGTGCTGCACGTTACTCCGTTACCGAGACCTGCACGTGCAGCCATGCAGGATCAACAATCTTATCCGGTCGTGGTGGTCCATTGGTGAGCTCACATTATCTCCTTCTCTACCTTTCTGTTCGATCCTTCACGGTCATGTACGTTACTTTAAGCACATCTATCCTATGCACTTTGCCTATACATAGTACCTAATTAGTTTTGCGTGACGGGCAAAAACTACTTTTGGTGGCGGGCAAGTCGGCCCGTCACCAACCAAAGGTCACGGTAAACAACGAGAACTTGCGTGGCGGGCAAAGTGCCCGTCACGGTGAATCACTTATCCGTGGGGTGCCCGCCACGGACTTTATTTCGAAAAAACCAAAAACCCTAGACAGGCCGCCAAGCCCATCCATGGGCCCGCTGAGTCCATCTAGGGGCAGCACCACGCCGGGGCCCGCCGCCGGACCCCGACGCTAGGAGCCGCCATCGCCACCGCAACCCGCCCGCCGGATCCCGATGCGAGCCCGCCGCTAAGCGTCATGTCGCGGATCCGCCAACCGCGCCGGCCGATCCGGCTCGTCGGGGAAGGGCGCCACCGCCGCCGTCGGGGCGGCCCGGATCCTTCGAGGGAAGCCGATCCGCCGGATCCGGCCTCCCCACCGTCTCCCGCCCTCCACCGCCGAGGAAGCGCCGGCCGCCTTCACGGAGAGGGAGGGTGGGGCTGCGGCCCGGAGTCCGCCCGACGCCGCTTCGGCTTCGCCAGCGCCCTGGCACCGCCGCAGCATCCGCCGCGGCCGCCGTCGAGGGGAGGGACGGCGCCGCCGCCCCACCGAGCTCCCCGGCCGCCGCCGTGGAAGGAGGACCGGCGCCGCCCCACCGAGCTCCTTTTGCCCGTCGTGGAAGGGGAGGGACCGGCGCCGCCCAGATCCGGCCTCCACCAAGCTCCCGGCCGCCGTCGTGGAAGGGGGGACCGGCGCCGCCCGGATCCCCTCCCTCCACCGAGCTCCCGGCCGCCGTGGAAAGGGGGGGCGCCGCCATGCCGCCGGGTAGGGAGCGCGGCCCGCCACCGGAGGTGAGAGAGGAGAGGAGAGGGTGAGCGCCGCCGGCTCCCCGACCGCCGCGTCGATAGGAGACCGGACACGGGCTTTGAGCAGAGAGAGAGGGAGTGAGACCGACAAGGGCGGAGTTGGAATGAGAGGAACTGAGACCGAAACCCTAAAGTGCTAAATATATATGGCCCGATAGGGATGGAGAGTCTGGGCTTCGCTGTGGGCTTCGAAACATTTTTCGTGGCGGGCCTATGTAACCTATCCGCCACTGTAAATGCTTGGATTTTTGTGGCGGGCCATTTTAATACGCCCGCCACGGTAATTGATTTTACGTGGCGGGCAAAATTGCCCGCCACGCAAAAAAAAAAAAAAAAAAATAGGATGTGGCGGAGTATTTTCCGTGGACGGGCGTAAAAGTGCCCGCCACGGAAAATTTTTGCCAGTCCTCGCAAAATCATTTCGTTACTAGTGATAGTCTTTGCTATCTACCGCATGGTCATTTCTTTCCATAAGTAGCCATCAGCATACGTGTATCTCTACCTAAATCGAGCTCCGTTATGCAAGCTCATTTAGACACACCGTGATGCTTCATGTTCAGTAGATGCAAGTCATGCCCAAAGATCGTCGGTCAGTAGAATCTTCATCGTTGTCCAGTCATGCCCTATGCCATGGCCCTTGCCTAGCTTGCTGATTAGATTAGCTAGCTTGATGACCTCATTGCTCGTTCCTTATGACATCATGATGACATCAACATGTTTTCTGGCCGAATTCCTTTAGAAAAATAAACCCACAAATACAATGGAAATACACACGTACACATCCATCGTCATCAGCCATCCATTGTTCAATCTATGCCCCTTCATCAGAATTTTGTTAAAGATACTCTCCACTTTCTTGTATTCACGGATGCAGCCCTGTCCAGCCTCATAATCTGATTTTAATTGTTTTTATTCTGAAGATCAAATCACAATATTTACAGTTTTGCCATTGTTTTCAAATGCTTATAACTTGTTTGTTTTAAATCCAAATTGAACCGTTCAAATTGTGTTAAGTTCGTAATTCCGTAATCGAAGTTGTTTATGCTACTGTTCAGTAGGTTTTTCAACTTCTAAATTTCGAGTTTATATTTAATTTATTATTTTATTCATGCGAAACTTGTAAAATGCCTAACTTCTCCGTTCTAGCTCCGTTTTCGATGATCTTTACGTCTGTGTGATCGTAGCGACGTGTAGATTTGTTTTACAAGTTTTTCAACTCATTTTATTGATGTTGATGTACTGTTCTAATTATAGCCTTGTTTGTTATGCATGATTGGCCCTATATGTTTGTGTGTTGCTGGTTAGAATCGAAAGTAGATCGGTGAGCTTTATGTTGTTGATCTCGAAGAAGACCGTGATCTAGAAGAAGTTGATGATCAGGAAGGATTTCTTTTGAAGCTTGGACTTGAAGAAAGGATCTCTATTTGAGGCAAGTATAGCTTAGGATCATCCTTGATGTCCTATTCACCTTAATCATTAATTCATGATGCATGTGTCCACCTTGATTGCCATTAAGGATTAACCTAGTTTTGAATACTTGATCCTTGTTTCCTATGGGTTATGCATTTGGGTAGTAAATTGCTAGCGCCAACCAACAAACATTTACTTATTGCTTTATGGATTAAATCGTGATGAGTTGTTGTTGATGCCATGGTACATAGGGCGAAAGAGCTTGGGGGTTGTTTATTTATGAAGCTCTTAGCTCTCCATAAGGACTTATTCATTCGTGATCATCCGGGATATACAATACAGCTATGGGGGTCACATGGCTCTGGCTTTAGTCGTTCAGGGGATAGTGTTTACTTGTGTCGGTGGTTACCGAAACGGAAGAGAATGGCTTGTAGCCCTATCGCTATCCGACATATTTAGATAACCCCTTTGAAAGGCTTTATGTGGGTTTTCAATGTTGTGGAGGTTCTAGAGCCCATGCAATGGAAATTCATGACCCGTAGTGAAAGTGTACACCTCTCGCTAGAGAGTTAATTAAACCGACATGTCGGGTCGTGTTCGCGGTCATGAACGGCCTTGGAGACATTAATGAATAGAATCACATGTTTATTATGATGTTGATATTAAATTGATGTTTATATCTATTCACACTTGTGATTAATGGGTTAATGGGATTCCTTTATGCTTAAGCTTAAAACTTGACTTACACTAAAAGCAACCGCAGTTAAGACAGTGTCAGCTTCTGAGCCTCATAACCCCTGGCTATGCTTGCGGAGTTCGACATGGACTCACCCTTGCTATTTCACCCCACCTCAGGAGGAAGTTAGGCTTGTGATCAACCAGTCAGTCGGTCCCTGTGGAGTCTACACCAGAAGATCAGAGTGTCTTTCCGCTGCTTGCTAGCTAAGGTTTATACTTTTATTCTATGCTCGTTATATTTTAAGCATTGTGAATTGATTACCATTCATTTGTAAACTATATGTGAGATTTGACTTCCAGGGCTCACATATGGCTTCATCTGGTTTTGCTTTTTAAAACCGGGTGTTACAAGAACATAATATTTGGTGTTGTGCTGTAGTGGAAGCAAATGTGCTTTTGCTGTCCTTGAAATGGTGAAGCTATATATATAGAGTGTTACCCTTGTCCGCCTATAGGCCAAATTAATTCCCTCGAATATTTCAAGAATCGAAAGCATGATGCAGGTGGTTGATTGTTTATAACTACTAGGGGAACCTCACCGCGTTGCTGCGGGAATTAAGAAAATACAATGATCATTAGTGAAATTTTCATGATATCATGTCTACCTGATAGGAATATATAAGCTTATTACAGATAGTTGAAATAACATTAGTTTTTTTGAGAAAAATGTCAGCTGCCTTGCCATTATAGTCACTACGAAGTATGTACATGGATTGGGCAATAGCAATGATAAGATTCATAGTAGCTCACTTTAACCATGACTTTTATAGTTTCAGAATGTGCATAGCCCAAGCAGTGGGAAAAGAATCAAATACTCCATGTCTTTTTATTTATTGGTATAATCTTGATGGAATCCCTCTTTGCATTTTTAATACAAAGGAATAATCTCAAGCTCTGAACATTTTTTCCTCGTTCTATTGACCAGACCTGATTGTCAGGGAAAAGGATGACATCCACTCAAAAAGTGTTGCTAGTTAACTTGATATCGGCGGCTACTTCTTCCATTATTTCTTTCTAAATAAGCCGAGCATGACCAAGCTGAATCAAAGAAAAGGAACGCTTTGTCACAGCAACATTGTACTTCAAAAATTGTAGAAGAATAATATCCAAACCACTGAAGGAAACATCTTAATCCGACAGGGAAGGCAATCTGTAAACCTTGGCATTCTTCATAAGATGGACTCATTATAACATTAGATTCAGATAATTCAGCCCTATATGATGTATAAATGAATTATTTAGGGTACCAGAATAGGCAATAAAACCTTTTTCTTTAGCAGACCATGAAGGAAAAATTGCTAGTACACCTTCATATATTGTTTTGAAAAGTAGTCAGTACAGCTCCATATGTTCAGACAACTAAACCTTTTGCTTCATCTACACATACAGGGAAAATAGGTTGTCATGTTTGCTGCTAACACCTATTGTCAGCCACGCATTGAATCACCAAGATAAAGTATAATCACAGCCACAGCCCACATGTATGTCTGGCGTGGCGCCTCTTTTGTTCCTCATCATCCTCATTCTCTTGAAGGAGATCCTCTTCGGAGATATCAACCAGCTTATCTGCATCTTCACAGAAGATATTCAAGTTCAGTGTACCGGTTTTAGCTAGACACTATTTTTACAGCTTCTTCCTTCTGTGCTGGCAACTGCATAGTGGTAATTAGTGGATCACAAATTAGAAATTGAGCAATCATTAAAACTGAGGAGGTCGATTACCATCCGATTCACTCTTATATTGTGCATCCTATAAACTTATAATGACAACATACTGAGAGTTTTCTAGGAACATGTTAAATCTATGATTCTAAGTCATTCAAGCATAATAAAATATCTATCAAAAATAAATATAGAGAGTTAAGGATAAAAAAACCTTACACAACATATAAATTCCATAGCGACGGATGTTAGTTATGATAAAAAAATATAGAAAACAACAGCGATGATCGGAAAAATAATTACGATCTATACCTAAAGAACAAATTATTATACACAGAAATAAAGAACAATATATTGAAGAGTAACTTACCATTCTTTTTTTTCTTGTACGCTTCTCTCCTGCTGCTCAGCGCTGCCTGGTCCGATGGCATAGACTCGAGGTCTAAGCACTTCCGGTGTTCGCGGCTAGCTGTCCGCATGGAATTGATTGATGAATCGAGGCAAGAGAGAACATTTTTTCTTACTGTCTTGCTGGCCGACGTGAGAGCTCGCTCCTGCATCCACAAATGCGCAAAGCACACTTCATGACCAGAAGAAACATACTACTTGTGGTGCTGGATCCACTCGCCGCACTGAGGTGCTGCTGCACCTCACGTAGAAGTCCTCCTTGCTGCTGGGTTACAAACGACCATGGAGCAATGGAGCCTCCTCGTGCAGGAAGGCAATTAGGCCGTGCTTGACGCCACCTTGAACTCACCGGCCTATCTGCTGCCATCAGAGCAGGTCTAGGTGCCGAGATGTCGTGGCTCTGGCCACCTGGTTCATACACAGGCAACATAAGAAAAAAAATATATGAATAGCCATCACACCAACTAAATTCACAGCAAAACCGAATGCAGCGATTTATGTATACCTGTGTGTTCAAAAGATCTGCACTCGCACTGATATATACCATTTGACCCTGAACTCGTGCTGCCCAAAGTTATCTTGGAGGAATCGAACATATGGATCAGTAGATAGTGTCCATCGCCTTGAGACACATCTGGGACGCTACTGTCTTTTTGAAGTGCCCAAAAACTGTTCTTGTATATATCCTGGAAGCTTGCTCAACGAACCCCAATGTGCATCCATATCAATCTGTGTTAGAATAAAAATCAATGAAAATCTAAATCCGCGTCAATGGTTGGAAGGAACAAATTACATGTTTGCAGATTTATTTAATAAAATACCAAGTGATTTCAAAGCATTATCTACGCATACTGTTTATCAAAACTGGAATAGAAGACCAAACTAAACGAAATCATAATTGATGAATTTAAACTATAAGCACAGAAACAATAGCGTGAGCAGCTGCCCGTGCAATCGTGAGGACCTGCTGTAGACCTAGTCCGCTGGCTCCAGTGCGTCTCATCGAGGACATGGAGGTGTTGTTGATCGAACTCGCCGGCCTCCCCCCGCACCTCATCGCACGCCTCACGCCGAGGCCCGACTCCCCGCCGCCAGATCTGGCGCCCTGCCCCCTGTATGCCTTGCGCCGCCATCTCATGCTCCTTGCGCCGCCACTGTCCACGCCAGGGGTGGAGGGCTCCGCCGATAGTTGCGCCGCCGAGCACCTGGTCTGGTTAGGCCATCGCCCGAT
The DNA here is from genome assembly GCA_015847255.1 of Hyparrhenia diplandra. Lineage (NCBI taxonomy): Eukaryota > Viridiplantae > Streptophyta > Magnoliopsida > Poales > Poaceae > Hyparrhenia > Hyparrhenia diplandra. Next base: position 531,501 of record JADLZK010001918.1, read on the forward strand.
CCACCGAGCACGAGGCCTGGCCGCGCCGCCGCCGTCAGTGGTTCCGTTGCTGGGGGTGCCGCCTCGATCGAAGCTGGGTCTCGTGCCGCCGCGCGTGGGGAGATGGGCAGCGCCCGCGACGAATTGATCGGGAGGGACAGGGTAGTGGAGGAGGTGGGCGGCCTTCGGGGTCTTGGATGGACGGGGAGGAAGACAGTCGGGGGTCTTGGATGGACGGGAAGCAAGACCGTCGGGATCTTGGTGGACAGGGACGCGAAGAGGCTGCCCAATCTGCCGGAAATAGAAACGGAAATCAGAGATGACGTGGCGCGCTAAGGCCGAGCCCACGACGCGCAACAACGAGATTTCCTATGTTTCGTTACTACTCAAAGCAGCCAATCACAAGGCTGAGAACTCCTTAAGAAGAGCTAGTGGGGATCTCTTATATAAGAGTTATAGATTACCTAGGCCATAAATGAAAGAGTACTGTTAACCCCACTCTACTGAATAACTACTCGCTTGGTTAATATTTAAAACATGCAGTCCTCTTGTTGAACAATGGAGCCAGATATTTGTTTCCATTATCCAAAAAATAAAGGAAAAATTGTATTTAAAATAAGTTTAATCAGAAGTAATATGTATATTGTTCCTTTTGTGAAGAGAAATTGTATGGATATATATATATATATATATATATATATATATATATATAATCTTGATAGATGTTCTTTGCTACTACAACGTACATGTAACCGGATTATTAGATACTTGTAGTTCAACAACACTAAAACAAGACAAAAGGATTTTTTTTTTCTTTCACCAGATTATGTAATCTGTTTATGTCAGAATAAAACGTCCACAGCTACAAGTAGGGCAAATTTATTCAAGCTAACCTAATTGGTTTGTGGTTTTTTCTGAGCTGCGGCTACAACAGTACAATTCCGTTTGCTGATTGCAGGCACAGGTGCATAGAGCTGTAAAAGTCTGTAAGGCGATGAGGAGATTTGCCTCGACCACAAAGAGTCAAATTAAAGCCTAACAAATACCAGAAACTTGGAAATGCATAACTATAGTTGCATATCGATCCTCTGAATGCATACAACCATCCAACAACAGTTGACATCATCCTTCCTTGCTTTTCTGAGGCTCCATGATTAGGAGATCAAGCGTTGACCAGTGTGCAACAGCTGGCCACTAGCATCGACCAAAATCCTCCTATGTCTGGATGCTATGTTGACATCATACTCACATGAAACAGCAAGGCTTTCCAACTTGCAAAGTAAACTGAACAGAGAAAACAGCTATGTTGGCCCTTGGCAGCTTGACGACTGAACAAATCAAACTGCTGGCACAGGTTGGTCAGCAGTGACAGGCAACATGCGTTGAATTCCAAGCGTCGATGTTGCAGCACTGTAAAAAATGATAGCGCGGGGCGTTGAAGCACAGCTCCATCTTTAACTGCTGATGCATCCCATTCCCACCCCAAGTATTAGACATCTCTACAATCAATGGTCACCATTGAATTCCTATGTCATCTCATCGTACTCATCTCCCTCTCTGACTAGTCCATTCCATACAGGTCGTGCCTGATTTATTGTAGTTCTTGAGTGCTCCCAGTTTGCACGAGGAAGCAAATGTGTGCAGCCCACGAAATGGCGCAGCTAAATATAGAGTGTTACCCTTGAGACCGTGTAAAGACCAAAAGGCCCTTGGATATATATTCGGGGAATATCAATTCTTGAGTCAAGAGCTGATGTAATCTAGACTATGGGCGTTTTCCCTACCTGACTTACTACCTAGGCTATAAATAGGATGGCATCGTATATGATTTGACATCTGAAAAACTAAAATTGTATATGATTAAACAATGCACATAAGTCAGGGGAAGTGTGAACGAGAATGTCTAAAGTATCACAAAAATTGTTGACTTGGCATCCAACGTCAAATCATGACCTTGGCCCTACTGCAAACCCTATCTGGGAATGACCAAGTGGTTTAACCTTCTTTTTTACATAAAAATATCCCAAGTTGATACCATCCTTCCACGAAAATAGAAAACAGAGGAAAGAGCATATTACTTGAAGGAAGAACAGATGGTTAAGACAAAGGGCATGAATATCCCATGTTGACATCATTCTTCGATGTTCTTTATGATGAGGCTCCATGGTCAGATTATCAAGCGATCACCAATGTGCACGAGCTGGCCACTAGCATCGACGAAAACCCTCTGTTGGAAATTGGAAAACATCATATGATATTGCTGCATACTCACAAGGAAGGGGAGATCGTGTAGAGAACATGCTGGAAACAGAAGGCATGCTAACATGCAAAGCAAACTGAACAGAAAACATCTGCTTATGGTTCAGGAGCTCAGGAGGGAGAACGAGCTTGCGAGAACAAGGAGCTCAGGAGTCTGTCAGCTGCCATTGGCATCGTAGCTTCAACTGCTGAATCCCATTCCCATCGCAAGTAGACATCTGCTTATGGTTCAGTTCAAATTCCCGATGCTTCACATTCCCAATGCTGAATCCCCTGCCTTGGGTCGCCAATGCCAAGAAATCTCCATGTAGACAGCACGCTATTTGCATTGTAATCTTTGTGAATCCTGGCCTCTCGCCAATTTGGATCTTGTCACCCCACGCCTACACAAGAGTTTACACTTTACTTTTCTCAGGTTTTTAGATGTTGGTTCAGCTATATATATTGGATCAGAAGCCATGTTTTTTTTTTTCAGAATGAAGTGCGTAGCTTTAATTTCTCCTGATATTGGTTCAGCAACCAGCTGGAGCTACTTTTCAGGAACTTTCATATTACGCACATTGCTATATAGACTAAGTGTCACATGCATGTTTCCTATTAAAGGACTATATATGGGGGCTACAATACGGGATACACTTTGTATATGAAAGCAAGACATGAACAGTAACATTGATCTTGTGATATGAGATGCTACACAATTGTATGTGGAAACTCTGGGACGCTCATAGACTTGGATAGTAAAATGTTACAGTAACATACAGGGAACATCGCAACATAACTGTGTGTGGCAATTTTGGGATTATCATTAAGAATAATGGAGCACGAGAAAACAAAATGGGTGAGTTCATTGACATGTGGGCCAACTACAATATTAGGAGACCAAAAGATGAAAAAACTAACCGTTAATTATATTTTTCTGTGAATTACACAATACAACACAGTGACGGGCCGTACTCGGTCTCTGACCTCAAATAGATATAAGGTCACTTGCTTCATTTACTATACACGAGTACGTCCGACCCATCCCCGCCGGAGAACTTATTACTTGCGGCAAAACAGAGGCAAAACCATATTTACTTCCTCGTGCAAACTGGAAGCACTTATGGTTAAGACTGAGGGCATAAAAATCCCATGTCGACATCATCCTTCCATGTTCTTTATGAGGCTCCATGATCAGGAGATCAAGTGTTCGCCAGTGTGCACTTGATCTCCTGAACAGAGAAAAACAGCTATGTTGGCCCTTGGCAGCTTGACGACCGAACAAATCAAATTGCTGGCACAGGTTGCTCAGCAGTGACAGCCAACGTGCGTTGAATTCCAAGCGTCGATGTTGCAGCACTGCCAACAATGGAGTAACTAGCACGGGGGGTTGGAGAACAACTCCATCTTCACTGCTGATGCATCCCACTCCCATTCAATACTGGTGGTGCCTGAATTATAGTTGTTCTTGAGTGCTTCCAGTTTGCACGAGGAAGCAAATGTGTGCAGCCCTCGAAATGGTGCAGCTAAATATAGAGTGTCGCCCTTGAGGCCGTGTAAAGACCAAAAGGCCCTTGGATATTCCAGGAATATCAATTCTTGGGTCAAGAGCTGTTGTAATCTAGACTATGGGCGTTTTCCATACCTGACTTCCTACCTAGGCTATAAATAGCATGGCATCGTATATGATTTGACATCTGAAAAAATAAAATTGTTATATGATTAAACCATGCAAATAGTTGGGGAAGTGTGAACGAGAATATCTAAAGTATCAGAAAAATTGTTAACTTGGCATCCATCGTCAAATCATGACCTTAGCCTAATCCTGAGCAAAATGCACAGGGCACTGTGGCCCGGCACAGAGCATGATTTTTCAGCCCTGCCCAAGCCTGGCCTGGCCCGGAAGCAACTGTGCCCGGGCCAGCCGTGCCCGGCATGGGCCTTTTTTACATAAAAATATCCAAAGTTGATACCATCCTTCCATGAAAATAGAAAACAGTGGAAAAGGCATATTACTTGCGGCAAGAACAGATGGTTAAGACAAAGGACATGAAAATCCCATGTTGACATCATCCTTCCATGTTCTTTATGATGAGGCTCCATGGTCAGATTATCAAGCGATCACCAGTGTGCACAAGCTGGCCACTAGCATCGACGAAAACCCTCTGTTGGAAATTGGAACAGATCTTGTAGGAGATTGCTACATACTCACATGGAAGGGGAGATCGTGCAGAGCACATGCTGGAAACAGGAAGGCAGCATTCCCAGCCTTGAAATTCCAGTAGAGCAAACATGCACATATTAGTCACTGCTGTAAGGGGTAGATGAGCTGGGGGATCTTCAGGCCAAGTCCTAGACGTTGGGCTATGAACACCATGAAGTACCAAATAATTCTAGCCCAATATCGGATGGCCAAGCAACAACAAACCTAACCCTCCAACTATACTCATCCCTCAAGACACGAGCGTCCCGCACACCGCACGGGAGGAGGCAACCTTGCGAGAACGAGGAGCTCAGGAGTCTGTCAGCTGCCATTGGCATCGCAGCTTCAACTGCTGATGCATCCCATTCCCATCGCAATTACACATCTCTTCGGTGATCACCATTCCTATGTCAGACGCTTGGGTCGCCAATGTTGAATCCCCTGCCTTGGGTCACCAATGCCATGAAATCTCCATGTAGACAGCACGCTATTCACAGTGTAATCTTTGTGAATCCTGGCCTCAGTCCAATTTGGATCTTGTCACCCCACGCCTACACAAGAGTTTACACTTTACTTTTCTCAGGTTTTTAGATGTTGGCTCAGCTATATATAAAGGATCAGAAGCCATGTTTTTTTTTCAGATTGAAGTGCGTAGCTTTATTTTGTCCTGATTTTGGTTCCGCTGGAGCTACTTTTCAGGAACATTCATATTACCCACTGCTATATAGACAAAGTGTCACATGCATGTTTCCTATTAAAGGACTATGGGGGAAGAGAATACAGGATACACTTTGTTTATGAAAGCAAGACATGAACAGTAACATTGATCTTGTGCTATGAGATGCTACACAATTGTATGTGGAAACCTGGGACGCTCATAGAATTGGGTAGTAAAATGTTATAGTACCATACAGGCAACATTGCAACATAACTGTGTATGTGGCAATTCTGGGATGTTCATAGAGAGAGGTCTTGCGGCTATTTTGATTGTTGCTACTTGTGTCGATGGACACCACAATCATTATTGTTTTATTGATTTTCTCCGATATGAGAGAGAATGTGAGGAAATGTCAACCCTGCCCTTCTTTCATATAAACTTGTGGAATTTTGAATCTAGGGTTTGTACATGTCCAACTGATTAATCTTTTAACATTCTTCGTTAAAAAACCCCGTGTTTACGTCATCCTTCCATAAAAATAGTTACAGGAGAGGCCATGATCAGTTGGAACATAGAACCACACAGACAATGACATGCATGCAAAAGCATCTTTTATTTTACTCTATTGATTGTTTTCCCTTTCCCTCAAAATAGTCCCACGGCATGCTTATACATAGATAGTAAAATAAAAGCTGCAAAGTGAAATGCTCAAACTCCGCATATTGTATACTATGCTCAGCCATTGTTTGCCAACTGATTTGATTTTCATTATACCTAAAAAACATGATGTTTGCATCATCGTTCCATTAAAACAGAAACAGAGGCCAAATCATACTAGAGTCCAAACGCCTCCTCTCTATGGATGCTTCTACTAATCCAGGTTTAGGTAGATGTTTGGGCGTTATATTGGTTGCAACAAATTGCAGCAAGCCAAGCTGAACTGAGGTTATTCGCGCCACACAGCCCTTGGCAGCACCACGACCGAACACACACCAGTTTCCTAAGTCTTAACCAAATTAAGAATTTTACATGTTGAGTGTAGTTCACACCTACTAGCCTAGTAGTTGTATCACGGATGCAATTCACTCATATTAATTATTGATCTCAATCGTCGTGTGCAGAAATCATTTCGTTGTTTTGTCTTTTTCGAACGAGGGGAAATCGGTCTGGGCATGGAGTTAGTGCAGGGGAAACAAGATCAACAGATCATGCCATCAAATTAGTACAGTTGCTAGAGAAAGAGGAAACGGAAGATGCATAGTGCTACATAAGAATAACTCTACCAGCTCTGGAGGAAGCCATAACTCAAGGTATTCTGTGTGCATTGCCGTAACTGCCAGCCACAAGTTGCTAGCACTCGGGCTCTGATAGCGGCTCGATCTTTAACTGCTGATGCATCCCATTCCCAACCCTATTGTTGGACACCTCTTCAATGGTCACATACGAATTCCTATCGTCAGTCCAACATACTCTCATTGCCCTCTTTAGTTTCAGAGGTATTGTCTGTGAATTAGAGTTTTTCATGTGTGTTTCCGCTTTGCGCCAGGAAGCAAATGTGGTTTCGCAGTACATGAAATGGCGCAGCTATATAGAGAGTGTTACCCTTGGCATTGAGGCCGTGTATAGGCCAAATTATGGCCCTCGAATATTCCAAGAATATGACTGTGGTTGTTTTGCCTCTTACCGGCTGCCTTACCTAGGCTATAAATAGAGAATGACATTGTTGTCCCCACTCTACTGAATAACTACTTGCTTGGTTGATATTTAAAACATGCAGTCCTCTTGTTGGACAATGGAGTCAGGTATTTCTTTCCATTATCCAAATATAACAGAAAAGTTGTATTTAAAATAGGTTTAATTAGATGTAATATGTATATTCTTGCCTCTGAGAAGAGAAATTGTATGAATATAAGTTTAATCTTGACAGAAGTTCATTGCTACTAGAACATATAGATAACCAGATTATGAGATATTTCTAGTTCACCATCACATATAAAAAAGAAAAGGACGTTTTGTTTTCTGCCACCAGAAAATGTAATTTGTTTATGTCAGAGTAACACGGCCACAGCTGTCTATTCGACGTAATTGGTTGGTAATTTTTTCTTTGCTGTTTGTAGCAACAGGTGCATAGAGCTGTAAAAATCTGCAAGGCGATGAGTATGAAAGAGATTTGCCTCGACCACAAAGGACCAAATTAAAGCAAGCGAAATACCAGAAGCTTGGAAATGCATAGCTATAGTAACATATCTATCCTTTGAATGCACATAGCATCCGACCATGCACAAGTCAGGGGAAAGTGTGAACGAGAATTTATGAAGTATCAGAAAAATTGCTAACTTGGCATGTCTAACTGGTGGTTTAGCGGTAAGTTGATATCATCCTTCCATGGAACTAGAAAACAGAGGCAAAATATTACTAGCGGCAAGAACTGGTGCTTAAGATCGACCAAGGGCATAAAAATCCCATGTTGACATCATGATGAGGCTCCATGCATGTCAGCAGATCAAGCAATCATCAAACACCCTCTGTGTGGGTCCTATTTTTGTTGGAAAATGGAACAGAACATGTACGAGATTGTTGCATACTCACATCCTATTTTGGTAGAAACAGCAAGGCATGCCAACGTGCAAAGCAAACTAAACATAGCATGGATGGCTCTTGGCTGCTTGCGACCGAATACGCACCTGTTTTCTAGTTTGTTCTACCAACAAATTAAGCATTTGACATGTCATTGGGCTAATTTGCAGCTACTAGCCTGGTCGTTGAATCCAGGATGCATACTCATGATAATTATTTACCTCAATCCTCAACTGCTGAAGTTATTTCATTTTTTTCTCTTCTCCGAAAAATGGATCTCTGTGTGCCGAGTAATTGCAGGGAAAAGTACAAACGTGTTGCTAGGCAAGGATCAGTAGATTAATAGATCATGTTGTCACACAGTACAGCTGCCCTCTGGCGGAAGCCATAACCCCAGGTCGTCTTTATGTGCTTAACGACAGAACCTAAATTCCCAGCCTCAAAATTCCAGTAGAGCCAACATACGCATATTAGACACTGTTTGCACGAGCTTGTCCGGAGTGACTCGATCTTTAACTGCTGATGCATCCCATTCCCATCGCAAGTATTAGACATCTCATCGTCGTACCCACCTCCCTCTCTGTTTTCACAGTAGTCCGATCCATACGACGTGGTGTCTGAATTATATAGTCCATTCCAGTAATGCACGAGTAAGCAAATGCTGCCCTGGAAATGGTGCGGCTAAATATAGAGCGTTACCCTGGTGGCCGTGTAATGGCCAAAAGGCCCTCGAATATTCCAGGAATATGGGAGTTTTACCTTACCTGACTCAATTTCCTTGGCTATAAATAGAATGGCATCGTATATGATTTGTGATCTGAGAAAATAAAACCCATTTTTTCCAGTGTCTCGTTTCACTTATTATCCTCACACTACTGACTAACTTGGTTGATATTTATATTTTCGTGCACCCACTTCCTCTTACTCTGAAGTGCATCAGCCCTGCGAGTTAATGCACACTGGGGCACTTAGGCTGCGTAATGAGGATTAGGGCCCAGCGCGCGGGGTTTATATTTATAAGCATTCTCTGTTACTTACGACACTAAACTACCTAGGCTCTTAAAAAAAGTTCTAGGTCTGCAATATGTCTGCTGGCAACAATAATGTATCTATATACAATACATGAGAATGGCTAGGCAGCTAAACAACATTATAAGGTGTCATAGGCACACACCAAGCCTGTGATCAAGGAGTTGTCAGGTACTAATGACTGATTGAACCTGATAGTCAATCCCAAATACAATTTATAGTAGTGTGCAATGAGATTAACATGAAGATCATCACTCTTGATGTGCCACAAAGTAACCGATCAGACTATGTTACATATTTTAAGAGATGCGTGAGAAAATTATCTGTTCATGTTCCTCTTTAGACGAGAAAAACAAAGCATTGTCCTTAAAACAGTAAAATGTATATGCTCAAATATAGTCTGTATAATGAGAGTCCACATGCACCATTGTGCTACATGGATGAAATAGTTAATTAGCATATATACTATTGTACCATCTGTTTGTGACTTCTTCCAACGGTACAACTAGACATTCAATTTGCTATATATATGTACGTAGGAAGCCATGTGGTGTTTTGTTGGAAGGATGTACATAGCTTTCATTTTACCCTAGGTTCACCAACCAGCGGGAGCTACTTTTCAAGCACATTCAATATTACTCCCATCATATACGAATGGCTGAGATAAAGAATTGTGTGAAAAAAACTAATTCAGCTGTATTTCGTATTGATCTATGTTGGCACAATAATAGCTGATAGTAGAATTTGGAGAACTGGAAGGAATCAAAAAAATAGCAAGATATGCGAGATGAGAGGAATGATTAGTTTTTTCGAACAAGTTGGTGTTCAAACAATTTACACGGGCTTTGTCGCCTCGGTACAAACAAGCACGTTTACCCATTTGGAACCCATCACACATCTGTTATTTGGCCGCCATAGATCTGGGCTTTCCTCTTGTTGGTTTGCTTCAGAAGTTCAGATTGTTGACATGATGTACCATGATGCAGTTCACTCATATTAAATATAGGCCTTAATCCTGGATTGCAGAAATCACGTCATTGTTTTCCCTATTTAAAACAAGGCAACTCTGTCCGTGGAGTAATTGCAAGTGAAACTAGAAACAGTTGCTACACAAAGAGGAAATGGAAAATATGCACAGTGCTAAATGAATAACTACTGATGGGGAACTGATAGCACCGCTCGGCGAACTGCTACTCGATCTTTCACTGCTGATGCATCCCATCCCTATTATTAGACATCTCTTCAGTGCTCGCCGTTGAATTCCTAGTTTCAGCCAATCATACTCATCACCCTCTCTGGTTTCATTTCTAGAAGCAAAATGCTGCGCAGCTACATGTTGCTGTCCTCGAAAGGCTGCTGCTATATATGGAGCTAGTATTGCCCTTGAGGTCTTGTAAAGGCGAAAAGGCCCTCGACTATTCTGGAAAATAATTATTGGGTCGAGGCAATGTGTAGCAGTTTAGACAATGGGTGTTTTCCTTACATAGGCTATAAGTAAGATAACATTGCATATGATTTGATATCAGAGAAAATCAAACCTTTCTTTGCAATGTCTCGTTTTACATCTTAACCCCCCACGCTACTGAATCAGTTGCTTGGTCAATATTTAAATCATGTAGTCCTCTTCCTCTCAAGAAGGTCGTGCGAGGCTTCTCATCCCAACATCATGTTCACATGGATATATATGAGTCTCCAACTCTCAACCCAATACATGAAAATGGCTAAGCAAGTGAACGACACTATAAAGTAGTAGAGACCACACCTATCATCCACTGGTTACAACAGCTAGTCAATCCCTAATCCTTATATTATAGTAAAGTGTGATTAGATTAAAAATAATTACCATCACTTTTGTTGTGTCAAAAGTGACGGATCGAATGCACTGATACATAACATTGCAAATGGGCAAAAAAAATGTTTGTAGGGGGTGGACTGCAGATCTACCTTTGGCAAAGGTCTCTATTCAAGAAAATTAACAGAGAGGGAACGGACGCAAAAGAAGAGGGAACGGACGCGAGAGAAGAGTTAACTGGAACCAATAAAAATTTCTGGCCCGATACTTTAGGTCACTGGCGGGTTTACAAATACACCCGACATCGATGGAAATCATTGTCGGTATTTTTATATCAACCGGTAGTGATCTGTATTTTACTGCCAGAGCTTGGTCAGTCTCAACTATTTTCTGATTTTAAAGCCACGAAAGGGTGTTCACTGTCTATTTTTTTTATTTTGTAGTAGTGTGCCATTGGCAAAGGTCTCTATTAAAGAAAATTAACAGAGGTGGTTGACCTTGCCCTGTCTCTCGTAAAACAAAACAAAATTAAAAAAGGTTTTCGTAAATCCCGTTCACACACCATCCTTCATGAAGAATAGAAATAAAGGCTAAAATATATTGCCGGCGTGAAGAACTGAACGTGTCAATATATACAAGGACATATATTGGACACTGGCCATATTCACGAGTGGTGCCTGATTCTATGTGATGAGGCTTCACAGTCAGTAGATTAGGTGATCAATACGTGCAATAGTTGGCCAATAGCATCGACCAAAATTGTCCTCCGTGTGGCGCCGTCTTGATTTGGCATCGACCAAAACTCCTTGTAAACGATCGTACATGATCGTTGCATACTGAAATCGAAGAAGGGAAGATCGGGTATAGAGCACATGTTGAAATCAGCACACCATGCTGACGTGCAAGCCAATCCGAAAAGATCATTTGGAAACCGGGCCAAAGCCAAAACAGATGGATACCACTGCCATTGGCAGCTTGACGAGAGAACATGGATACCTCCGCCAAGTGAACTCTTTTTCGAACAAGCAAACTCTTGATACCAAGTAATTAAATTGCAGGGGAAACTGCAAACATCCAGTTGGTTCACAAATTGCTAACTTGGTAAACCCCTCTGGCGGAATCCCATACTTAACAGATACCGTTCTTCACCGTCGATGGAACCCAGATTTTGAAACATGCAATTCCTGCAATGGCACTGCTGGCACTCGCAGTGAGCGTTGCACTCAATCTTGAACTGCTGATGCATCCCATTCCTATGTGTTTTTCTATTGAATTCCTATGCGGTTTCTGAATAATTATATAGTTTTTCTTGTGTGTTATGCATTGCACCAGGAAGCGGTGCAGCTATATATAGGTTGTTACCCCTGAGGCGGTGTACAGGCCAAAAGGACCTCAAATATTATTTCCTGGAATATGGTTGTTGAGTGAGCCTAGACTATGGCTTACACTGCCTTCCCTAGGCTATAAATAAGGTGGCGCGCATTCAATATGATTTGACATCTGAGAAGATAAAATCCACTAATTGCAGTGTCTCATTTAACTTGTTAACCTGACCCTACCGAATAACAACTGCACGGGAAAATCGACGTTTGCCGAGAGTCAAGTGTTTGGCCAAGCACCAAAAACCAGGCGCTCGACAAAGCCATCCTTTGCAGACGGCTGCGCTCGTGAAACGTTAAGCCTCAGCAAAGGAGGCTTAACGCTTGTAGTCAGTGAATGGGCAAGGAGATTGGGCAAGGAGATTTTTTTTATGACACTTCTTATAGTAGTATGTCTGATTGTTCAAACATTTGTAGTTTGTAGATTGGTGCTGAGAGTCTCATACTGACCATTTTCAACTGACTGATGTGCATGCAGTGCAGGTTGATGCTGCTCTTGATCTGAGCCACACCCAAAACATTGGTAGATGATCAGGGCTCATTTTCCTCGCTCTCAGGTAATATATAATCCTGATTAGTAGGTTTGTAGCAGTGCTGGCTACAATCTGTCTTGTACTCATGGTGCAGGTACCAGACTACAATTAATAGACTTGATACAAAGAGTAGGTATATATTTCAATTTAGGAGTCATTTACAAAGAGTAGTTCTCCAATTATTTAGGAGTCATTTACAGAAAAGATGTATATCAAGTAGCCATCCATTTAGTGCGACAGCCCAATTTGTATGTATATGATGTACGTGTACTGTTACAAAAAATTTTTTGCTTACAAATGTGTGTAATAATATTATTTTTTATTGCCCCAAGTTGGATTCCCCTCGTGTGGCTGTCGGGGAATTGCTTTCCCCGAGGGTTACCATGAGCCCGGACGCCTGGTAAACATTGGCCGTCGGGAATAATTGTGAATTGCCGTCGGGGAAAACATTCTGTTGGCTGACCGTCAGGAAAAACACATCTTTCCTATCGAGATGTTCCTGTCGGCTAATTCGACGGTTGCCCGACGGTAATGTAATTCCCGACGGTTTTAGGGGATTTCGACGGTTTTAGGCCGTCGGGAAAAACGCCTAGTCCGGTAGTGTTTATAACATCTAGCCCTATGTAACATATAAATCGTTATACCTTTGCATCAATGTTCTATAAATCATAGGCATATGAAACTAAATACATGTACCACCTTATATTTGTGACATGCACTTTGTTGTCATGCTTGTCACATACCCTCTATAATTATCATCAATCACCCTGCGCCAGACTATGTATATTGTCGCAGCTAATGTATCTACACTTTCTACCCTCCGCCGCTTGATATTTAGTACTCCCTCCGGACGGTTTTCTTAGGCGTATCAGCAAAATCTCAGATACCAAGGAGAGTAGTAACCACGCATGCAAGCTCTTGGCTCAATACATGCAGAACAGAAAAACGTATGGTCATTAAATGCATGCAACGAGTACCTAAATCGATAACCCAGCGCACGCTCACCCAATACCATGCAAGGCCATTTAAACATTTGACCTCGTACTTGCTGCCACGCCTAATATAGCTGCCAAACTCCAAAACATGAGAACGCCTAACAAAACCGACCAGAGGGAGTATGTAACAAACAGTACCTATTTCAAGTCCGCACGCAAATGCGCGCTTTTCTACTAGTAAATGGAAGTAAGTTTAGTTCCTCTGGCGGAAGCCATAAACATTCTTTTGTGTTTTCTTCACTGGATGACTGAACCAAATTCCCAGACTCGGAATTCCAGCAAAGCCAACAATCAACATGCGCACATGTCAGTTCTGGCACTGGGCATGGGTTGCAAACTCGATGCTTATCTTCTGATGCATCCCATTCCCATCGTATTAATAGACAACTCTTCAGCGGTAACCATTGAATTCCTCCTGTGTCTGCCCATCCGACTCATCGCCCTCTCTAGTTTCAGACTAGTCCACTCCATAGGTGTGGTGGTGTGTGAATTATAGTTTTTCTTGTGTGTTTGCACGTTGCGACCAGGAAGTGGCAAATATGTTTTTTCTGTCACCGAAATGGCGCAGCTATGTATAGAGTGTTACCCTTGAGCCGCTGTAATAAATGCTAAAATAGTGGCCCTTGGATGTTCCTACATTCCTAGAGTACGTATGTTGAGTCGACAACATGATCTAGTCTAGATAAATGCTAAAAAAAAAATCCTTATTCTGCTATCCCTGCACTTCTTAATAACTTGATTGATATTTTTTCTTCATCTGAAGGGACCCATCTATGCGAGATTTAATCATCCCAGCATCATGACACAGGTCTAAGTCTAACTGGGCACATATGGTAGCATATTTTGGCTAATTATTAATTCAATGATACATGATACACAGTAGATCACGGGTCAAAGCCAGGTCAAAACCGACCTGGTGCACACTCGGAATACGTATACATTTGAAAGGAAATACATGTAAAATTTGAGACAAATATTAGTAAACTTTATTTTACCATGGTACAATGGTAGAAAAAGCCAACGTGGCTTCGCTCCTGTACATGATCTGGTGAACAACACTATAATTTGATAGGGGCCACGCCCAGCATCCAGGTGTTCCATTGTCACTGATGAGTCGATGACTGGTTAATTAAAACTGAAAGTCATTCTCCAAGCTACGTTACTTACTAGTCCTCTGGCAGAATTCCATACTCAACTTTTCAAAAAAAAAAAAAAAGAAAAAGAAAAGAATTCCATACTCAACAGACCACACGTATTCTCCGTTGCTTTGCTGCACAGCACAATACTGTACAGTCCCAATTTTGGAATAACAGCGAACCCAACATGCACATTTTGGTTACCGCTGGATCCTGAGGTACGCGGCTCCTGATGCATCCCATTCCTATAATTAGAGATTTCTTCAATGGTCAATACTGAATTCCTAGGTCGGCCCATCATACTCATCCTACTCTTGGGTGTTCCAAAGTTTTCTTCTGTGTTTTACTTTGTGCCGGGTAGCTATTTAAAAGTGTTACCCATGAGGATGTGTAAAGACCATACGGAATATGATTGATTGCCTTATCACCTACCTTTACCTAGGCTATAAATGCTATGGCACTGGTTTCGATTTGACATCTTAAATAATAGAACTTTTATTTCCATTGTCGCATCATGTTCACATGGGTTCGAGTCTCTAACTCAACATAGATGATCACATGTTTGGCTAATTGATAGTAAAATACTAGGTGATACATTTGTTGGCAACACACAAGGATCCTATATGTACAAACTACATGAGAATTGCTAAACAGGTAACAACACTATAAAGAGAGATGCACCACATACACCCATCATGCATAATGAAGTACACCTAGCCGGAGAAATTAAAGAAAGTTGGTAAAATATGATACCCGTATGGACATTGTTGAACAATATATCCTTTTTTTTCTCAAAGATACAAAGTGCTGCATATCATTGCATTAAGAGAAGAGAAGTTAGGCTACAAAATCCAAACAACACACACACACACAGCCATACAACCACACCACGTGGTTTGACAACACTAAACATGCACTCACAAACACATGTCGACATTGAACACGACGAAGTGCCAGAACAAGATATCTACGCATGTGGACATTGAACTCTACAACCACACTCACTATTTCAGCCCATGCAGGTTCAGTTAAAATTCCCAGTGTTTCACATTCCAATGCCGATGAACCCCCATGTAGACACCATGCTATTCAATTCAATCTTCGTGACACCTAACCTATCCAATTGGGATCTTGTCACCCAACCCAATACAGAAGAGATGTCATTCCTAAAAAAACATGAATTCGGCTCAGCCCCCTCAGCTATATATATGTAGGAAGTCTTGTAGTTTGTGTGTAAGAAGATGTATGGAGCTTTAATGTTGTCCTACTATTGGTTCACCAATTTAACATCTGGTTCTACTTTTCTGGCATATTTAATAATAGCTCCACTATATAAACAGAAGTGTTGGCATGTGGTTTGCCCCACTATTGGTTCACCAATTTAACACTTGGTCCCTTCGCCGAGCATGACCCCTCCTCAGGCAGCCATGGCCGCAATCCTCCACCCTTTGATATCTTCACCTCTTCCCTCCCTCCGCAACACCGCTCTTCCTCGTGATGGCGCCCCTGATCCCAGCGTCGAGAGGGATGCCAGCTCGCAGTCCGGTGGCGGCGTGGAGGGCCCGACAGCGTGGATCCGGAGCAAGGAGGCGGTATGCCCTAGTCCTTCTCTTTCAGATCCGGTGCTATATATATTCCTCGTCCTCATCATTAGGCTGGTTGCTTTGGTTATACACTTTTCTCACTGTCGAATCAGGAAGTATGTGAAATCACATAAACAGGTTGTACGCCTCCTTCAAAATGTGTGCAGCTAGATATATAGGTGTAACAAGTAAATAGAGATTTATTTTGTGTTCTCAATGATTTACCCAGCCACTGGGTATGTAGTAGGTTACATTCAGAGCACATTAGTGCTAATGGAGCTAGGTACCTTGAGCAAATGGTTAGAATGGTCGTTATAATCTGCACCTAATGGATCCATGTAGTGTAACACACTCATTCTAAGCCTCATTTCACAAAATTCAAAAAAAAAAATTGCGACTTCGTTGACAGATGGGGGTCTGTACTCTGTGTCTGATGACGCACAAAGAACAAAGATGACCTGCAGGCCTTGCTGACATGCAGAGAGATGAGACTCAAGCTCATGATGTATCAGATTACCAACCTCATCAGTAGTTACCATTGTTTTAACTTGTTATATATTTGAGCACAGACCCGAAACCCAAATTGATTGTCTTGAGAGTTGAGACCAGAAAGACAATGGAAATGTTCTACACACCCAGATCACACAAAAGCAAGGGCTAGATCGTCCGTGCTGCCACCGACCCAAGAACACAAGAAGGATGTCACCAGAATATATTTATGCCCGATTAACACGTGCACAATTACCATTAGGGGCAAGTTTAGCCAGGCCCGGATCGATTTGTAGTCAGTTTTGAGCTGCGGCTATAGCTACATGGTATTATAGAACCAGTACAAAAATGTTTCCAATTTGCAGTCACGGCTACAGACGCAAAAATCTGGAGTGACCACTTCACTTTTTTCATAGTCTATGCAAGCGCTGCATGAACCATAGAGAACCAAATTAATAAATCCTGACAAATACAAGAAACATGGAACTAGCTAGTGTCATATCATGTGACGGCATATACAACCATCCACTCGATCATGCACATAGTCTGGCAAAATAGTGAATGATAGTTTCGGAAGTATCATAAAAATTGCTAACTTGGCATCCGTCATCGCTAAAGGTTTAAACCATGACCTTTGGAGCAACACAGTAGCACTGCTCGACGAATCCAAGTGCATGAGAAAGACAAAGCTAGCAAAGAAACTAGCTGCCAGCCAACTAAGAAAATCAGCGCTAAATAGACAAGTGCTAAAAGATTGCTTGGCACATGACCATAAAAAATTGAAGAACCAAACAAAGCTTGCTCCTGTAGATCCAATCTGACTACTCACAACCTGATTGACAAGGTCATGTACGAGCTATGCACTTGCTTCCTCTCCGGTTCCTGATAGCGTTCGTACAGCAAAATTGAAAACCACAGGAACAGCTATAGTGCAAGCTGACGTACCACAACAAACGTCATCTTTCAGAAGCACTCGGTCTTTATTTGCTGATGCATCCCATTACCATCCCCGCTATTAGACAAGTTTTCAATTGTCACCAATGAATTTCTATGTCAGCCCATCAAACTCATCGCCCTCTCCAGGTAGTAGTCCATTCCATGTGTGGTGTCTGAATTCTAGGTTTCTCTTGTGTTTCCACTTTGCACCAGGAAGCGGCAAACTGGGTTTTGCTTCCTCGAAATGGCACACCTATATATAGAGTGTGTGACCCTTGAGGCCGTGTAGAGTGCAAATTAAAGGCCTAGAATGTTCCTGGAATATGATTGTTGAGTTGTGAGCATGATGTGCCTAGAGACTTTGGGTGTTCGCCTTACCAGCCTTACCTAGTCCATAAATAGGATGACACTGTATGTGATCTGATATCTGAGAGAAAACAAATCCCTTATTTGCAGAATGTATCATTTACTTGTTAACCCCACGCAACTGAGGCAAATTGTATTTCTTTCAACTATTTACAAAAAAATGGTATGAACATAAAACCACGGGTACTATGTTTATTTTCACCGCTGTTGAAAAAAATGTATCAAGATAAGTATATAATCTAGATAAGTGTCCACCAGTGGTACTACAACATGTAATCAAATTAGATATTTATAATTCCAGGTCCCAAATTGTTAACACCCAAAATTGGCTTGGACTAATTAAGGCACGGTAATTTTCAGAGAGAGCCCAATTTATGTTGGGCCAAGACGCGGAAAATTTCTATAGATAGCCAAATTTGACTTTGACTAAGGCACCGCAAATTTAAGGCCTTCAAGGAACTCGACAAAAGGAGGGGCGAGCAAAACTCAGCATGCACGGACCTACGATTCGGTCGGAGGCGTCTCCGGCGGTGCGAGTTGAGGAGGCGGATGCGCGGGACGCTGATGTCAGCTTGTTCGACAGTTCGGATCAGGCCGTCCGGCGGGGCCTTGAATTACATGCTCTAATGGATCGTGCTGGAGGCGGCGCGGATGCGCTTAGTGTCCGACGCAGCATCTGGCGATGGCTCAGGTTGCAGCCCGCTCTAGACACTAGTACACAGGCGACCTTTATTTCCGGTTCATCGGGCCTTTATTCCCGGTTGTAGAACCGGGAATATGGATTGGGGAGTAAGACCATCTGCAGCGGGGTGCGCATGTGCTTCCTCCGAAGACGCACATCCGGGAAAAACCCTGCGGCGGCATACTAGGAGAGGCCGGTACCATCCAAGACGGCCTTTTTCGAAAGAAAAGCGGCATTGGCGTGGCTCTTACTGGAGGAGCACCGGGGTCCCATGCACGCATCGCGGCAGCATGCTTGGGAGGCGCTGGAGGCAGAGATGGAGAGGGGAGCGCATGTGCCAAACGCGGGCCCCACGATTGCAACTACATAAAAAATGTAATAACTCACAAACTAAAAGACCAAATTAAATTCCGATTACACCATTGAATTTATTTCAATAAATTCTTCAAAACTAGATCTCATATGGATATATTTAGATAAAATTACAAGTGGGCTCCATTGATGGTAGTTGGTATAGAGTACAGATATAAAGTGGGGATGAGTGCAGAGAAATTACTGTAAAGGAAGGAATCTTGATGACTAGGATGTATAGAGGAAGTAAATAGAGAAACATGAGTGCGGATAGTCTAAACGTAAACGAACGAGGAACAAAGGTCCTACCTTTATCTCGGTTGGGGGTACCAACGGGGAATAAAGGTCCTGGGAAGTAAAGGTCTAGCTTTATTCCCGGTTTGGGTGAAGAACGGGGACTAAAGCTCTAGCTTTATTCCGGTTGGAGTCCCCAACCGGGAATGAAGGTCCTGGGTGTGCGGGGCCGGCCTGCCACTTGGCCTTTTACTCCCGGCTGGAGATTCGAACCCGGTGTAACCGTGCTTTTGGGCTCGAGAAGATAAGTAGTCTGTGTAGTAGTGAGACTGCGTCCGACGCGGGCTTCTGACCCTTGGACAACAACTGTGCTAGCTGTCCTGGTTGCTACCCTTGGCCGTTGGACTCGCCACAGTCCCCTACGTAGTTGTGATCTGTTCATTCTTTATTCCCACCCTTGATAATCTCAGAAATGGTGGGGCAAGTGGTGGAACTGTTAAATGATGAGATACAATAGTTATGATATAATGGGATCTTAAATTTCTATTACAGTTGTTCTCCCAGCCTATATCGTCATATTGGCTTCCAAACATGGTTATTTGAAATTCCTATACAATCCAGAGGATGAGCAGAAGGGAAAAATCAAAGAACGATAAGTCAAGTCAGCTTCATGATCCTTATGGGCAACCACACATAATGCCTGGCACAAAGCCACAAACATGCTACCATACAGGCCTTGCTAGCAGAAGGACACATATTCTTCAGGCTCAAGTATTAATGTCTTTGCTATTTGTAAAACTCATGTATCTCAATGAGTAAAATGCATGGTGGGTACTCAAACTATTAGAGCATTCCCATCTAGGTAAACTAAAAAAGCTCCCACCTAGGTACCCAAACTTATGTCATCGCACACCAACAGTCCAAACCCCGCCAGGTCCGCGACAACATCTGGCGTGGCTTTGCCGCGGTGTCACCTTTGATAATGTGGCCATGCCAAATTCTCAAAAAAGGAACCCAGCTCTTTCTATTTATCATCACTCCCCGGCCCATCCTCCACCGCCGCGTGCAGAACTCGATCCGTGCATGGCAATGGCGGCTTGCGGGGCAAAATCCACTGAATTGTCGAGGAGTGTCGCGGGTGGGTTCGCTGCGTCCAGCTGCGGCCTGCTCAGCCTTCCCAGAGCCATACGGCAGCACTGTGGCGAGTATTTTGCATGCATGCCTTCATGTGTGGCCTGGATGGACTCCATCACTTGCCACATGGGCCAGCGCCGGGTTGGTGGAGGCGGCGCCCACGGTGGATCCACGCCATCAACCACGACGTCACGTGGAGGTCCTGGCCATGAAGAAGGACGACGTCGGCATGCTGCTCCTCGACCTCGGCCACACAGCGACCTGGCGCCATGGCCACCGCGGAGGAGATGGTGGAGCTGCTGCATGTGGCCACGATGTGCGCGACCACCATCTCACGCACCATGGCTGTAACATGAACGTCCTATAGTTTCTCTCCTCCTGGGTGTCTTGGTTGCCCCTTGCCCATCACCACACCATCATCGATCGGAATGCGCTCGATGTCACGGGCTCCATGTACCTGCAGGTAACACGTCCTCCGCGCGGCCAGGGAACACAAGGGCTCCTAGAGAGCAGAGTTTGTTGCATGGCCGATTATTAGACTCCTTTCGTGGCCAGGTCGTCTCCACTGAATTCCCTTTGTCATGCTATATATATTCCTAGCACATTAGTACAAATGGAGCTAGCACTAGTACTGTACTGATTTTCGGTAACCGGCGTTTTATATTTTTGGAGGCGGGTACAAGCACCCATCACCGAAGGGTGGTCATGGCAAATACATGGAGCACCGTGGTGGGCAAAAGTGCCCGCCATAGTTAATAGGCCAGAAAAAATAAATAAAAAAAATGAGAAAACCATCGACCGCTGCTCGTCGTCATTCATGTGCCGCTGCGTCCGCTGCTTGTCGTCGGGATGGGCCCGCGCTGCCACAGCCCTGCGCCGATGAAGTCCTTAGACCATGGTAGAGGGAGACCGCAGGATCAGCGCCGTGATGGATGAAGGCCACCGGATCCACGCATAGTCGCCGCTGCAGCATGGTGGGGAAGAGAGCGCTGCCACTGCTCGTAGGGGTTGAGAGGAGCACCACCTTGGATCCGCCAGGCGGCGGCTGGATCCACCCGCCGCTGCAGCTTGGTGTAGGAGGAGAGTGCCGCAGCTGCTTCTTGGGTTTAGAGAAGCACCGCCTTGGATCCGCCAGGCGGAGGCCGTCGAAATGGTGCAACAACTTATGCAGTGTCGTGTAAAGGACGAGAGGCCCAAGCACGAATATTCGTAGATCGTAGTAGCTGCTAAGTGGAGACGGGAGAGCATATGACCAAGTCTAGACTTTTGTCTATTCAGTTTTGATATTATAGTGGACCTGACTCAGATCCACTGCTCCAACATCACTTGGGTGTTGCTTATGCCAGTCACAACAAACGCAAGGTACTAAACCTCATTTTGACTACGACCTATATCATCCATGTTCTCAACGTGGAAGCTAACTGGTAAACTTCATCCCAGAGATCTAACATATTTTGATCACCAGCTCTACTAAAGGTGCATTTCAAATTAACACCATCCCAGAGCTTAGCAACCGAAGTATTCTTCTCATTGACCCACCTATAAATGTTCCAGTATTGAATAGCTAAACTGGTAGAGCCTAACCAGTTGTCCTCCCAAAATTTAACCTTGTCCCCATTGCCTATTTTCCATCTGTAACCCATTCTAGTTGCCTGAATTGCCCACATGAAGCCCTTAAAGAAAGGGGAAGCACCTACAGTGTTTGACTGATAAATGTTCACATTCTTAGTATTGTACTTATGATCTATCAGCTCTGTCCAGAGCTTATTTTTATCCTGCTCATACCTCTTCAGCCATGAGGATAGGAGACAAATATTTAGATCTCTCAAGTTGGGGACTCCTAAGCCCCCAAATTCTCTACATTGTGCTACAGACTCCCAATTAGCTAGGTGATATTTGTGAGCATTTTCTACATCATTCCACAAACAGTTGCCCATCTGGGAATTAAGAATCTCTATGGCCCATCTTGGAAATTTAATAAAAGATAGCAAATATATAGGAATACTAGCTAGGCATGACTTCACTAATTGGGCTCTAGCAGCCAAGGACAGCAGTTTCCCCCTCCAACCTGCTATTCTATTTAAGAGCTTATCAACAACAGGTTGTAGATCCTCTCTTCTTAAATTCTCATAATGTAGAGGAATACCTAAATATTTCATTGGAAGGGATCCCTCTTGGACAATTGAAGATACTTGCAGCTAATTTGATTTCTTCCTCTTCTAGATTTAGCCCTACTAGTTCACTCTTATGGAAATTCACCCTCATTCCAGAAATTTGCTCAAACCACATCAAGATGTGTTTGAGATTACTAAGTTTGCTAGGTTCAAAGGAAGAGAACAAAATTGTGTATTCTGCATACTGCAGAGACACAATACCCCCTTGTCTAAAGCCCCTAAGGCCCCTTGTATGAAACCTTTAGAAGTACCTTTAGCCAGCATTGTAGTAAATGCATCACCAACCAGATTAAACAAAAGTGGTGACAAAGGGTCACCTTGTCTTAAACCTTTGCCAGGTTTAAAGACTTGACTTTCTTCCCCATTCACTAGGATACTCAAGGAACCACCTATTACCAAATGTTTGATCCAATTAATCCAAGTGCTAGAAAAACCTCTAGACTCAAGAACTTCAAACAAAAAATCCCAATTAACCCGTAAATGCGCCTTTTCATAATCTAACTTCAAAATCACACTCTTGTCTTTCTTTTTATGAATACTATGCACTATCTCGTGAGCTACAACTACACTCTCTAAAATATATCTACCCTTAATGAAAGCATTTTGATTTGGAGCAACTAATCTCTGTGCAACAGCTCCTAGTCTATTAGTTAGTAACTTAGAGAACATCTTAAAACTGCAATTCAATAGGCTAATTGGTCTAAATTGCTTCATATTACAAGCATCTTGGACTTTAGGGATAAGAGTAACCAAAGCAAAATTCAATCTATAGACATCTAAGTTTCCTTTATGAAACTCCTCAAAAGGGAGAAAATATCTACTTTGACAACCTCCCAAAACTTCGATAAAATAAAAAAAGAGAGCCCATCTGGTCCGGGGGACCCTTCAGGATAACACTTTCGAACACAACTTTCTTAATTTCCTCATGTGTAAAAGGAGCAGTGAGAAAATCATTCTCTTCACTAGTTACTTTTCGATCCTCATCCCAAAAAATTATTTTCTAATTTGATGTCACCCCTATCCTCTTTTTTGAACAGGTTTTTATAAAAGTCTATCAAGCTACTTTCATCATTCGACCGGGTCGGTGACATGGCCATTGGAGTCTCTAAATAATCAATTCTTTTATGTCTACTCCTAGCATTTACCACAGCATGGAAGTATCTTTGTGTTTCTATCTCCTTCCAAAATATCTCTATCCCTAGATCTTTGTCTAATCTTAATTTCCTCAATACTCGGATCTTCTCTAATTCCTCTTCTAAAAACTTTAACCTAGCCCATTCTACACTATCTAAAGGTCTATCTTCTGCCAACTTGTCTAGAATATTATACTCCTTAGACAACTCATTTTTGGCCTTATTCAAGAGAGCTATTTGGTTTGATGCCCAACCTCTAACTAATTTCCTAAGAGTTCTGATCCTGAATTGCCAAATATCTATAATATGTTTTTCATTGCAAGGAATGGACCATGCCTTTTCTACTACTTTACTGAACGATTCCTCCTGTAACCACCATTTTTCAAAACTGAATCTTTTTTTCCCATAAAACAAATTATCTCCCAATTCTAACAGGAGAGGATTATGATCACTGGGGATTCTATCTAGAGCTTTTACTCTAGCCAGAGGAAAAGCTCTTTCAAACTCTGTTGTTAGAAAAATTCTGTCTATCCTAGCCATCACTAAATTTTCCCGGTTGTTAGTCCGGGTAAATTTCCTATTCTTAGCGTCAATCTCAATTAAACCCCACTTGCTAATCCAATCATTAAAAGCATCTACCCATCTAAAGTTAACCAAACCATTGCTTTTATCATTGACAGACCTAACTAAATTAAAGTCCCCACCCAAGTATCATTGGCCCTTTCCAGCTGCCATGACACTATGCAATTCATCAAGACATACTTGTTTGGTGTCTTCATATGGAGATCCATAAGCGGTGACTAGTTTAAAAGCAAAACCAGAAGATTTAACAGTAAGCATAACACTAAGTGAATATTCTAACATATCTCCGGGCATCAAATTAAACAAGTCGAAAGTTAGCTCCTACCGGGATACCTCCAAAGCACTTCCCTTAGCTCTAAGTGAACACCAAGTAAATTTAGTATTACCGGTTAAAGCTCTAAGAGTATTAGCAGCAAACTCACTTTTCTTAGTTTCCACAATACCAACAAAGTCCACATGATTTTCCCTAATTTTTGTTGCTAGGGCAACAATTCTACCATCTAAGCCCATGCCTCTGATATTCCAAAAAAGACCTCTCATTTTTACACTTATTTGATTTCCTACTTCTACTAACTTGGGTCCATTCCTTCTCTACCTCCTCACAAGCAAATCCCTGCACCGCTTGGATCAATTGGACTTGGAGATTGTCCATTCTCACCTAAGTTTTTTGTTCTGCACTACTCTTATCTATTTGCTGCTCTTTTTCTAGTTGTGCTGCTTCCTGTTTTTTCCTCAGCTATTCTAATCTCTTTTTCATAATTTTCCTTCCTAGTAGAGTCTAAATCTACCATCTTATCCAAGATGTCAGCAGGTAAAGGATGACCATCCTTAGCTATGATTCCTATATCTACAGCTATAGCAGCTAAAGTACAGGAATTAGTAACAATAGAACTATAGGTAGTCTTACCTTGTGTTTCCAGATTCTGTTTCTTCTTGTTTCCTTGAGCTTTTTCCATCATTGTCCTTCCATCTTCTAGCACTCTCTTGCTTTTTCCTACCCGACCTGGGGCCCACACGGACTTTCTTGGTTTTACCTGCTGTCTTTTGTCTTCTTGGTTTACTGTCTTTATTTTGTCCTCAAGGGATGGTTGTGTACAAATCAGCTCCTCACTTCCTTCAGTCACTTGATCATCTTGTTTGTCCCCCTCAACTTGATCTGTTTTGTCTGTGGTTTGTTCACTCCTCTGCTCCACAATGTTCTGTATCCACTCATTTGGTAGGACTGACATTTCACTTCCCACAGGCTGATTTGTAGTACCTTGTCCTTCTCCAGCTACACCTATGTCTTCTTCATTATCAGAGTCTTCCAATTCCATAGCTCTGAGCAAATTGAAGCTATTGCCATCTTCTACCACTGCATCCAAATTCTGGAAGAGGAGAGCTCTTTTGATAGAATTATGAGATTTCTGTCCCCTACTGCTTCCTCCTTTCTCTTGCATGCCACCACTAGCTTGTTTTCCCCCATTAGCTCCTCCAGGCTGCCCCCTGTCTCTATCACCCAGTTCAGTGTCCCTATGGTCCTGATTTTGTTGTTCCTCTTCATATCCATCTTCTGCGCTTCTTCTTCCCGTAGTCACCCTTTTTATCCTCATTACCATTGTCTTGAGGGCGAGGAATCATCTCCCACTGCTCCACATCCTCTGTCTTGAAGGTTATGAGATAACATGCCCCCCCAAACTCAAAGATCCTATCAAAAGGAATTTTGGTTGGGTCCTTGCATCTGATCTTGATCCTTGCAGAAGAAAAGAAACTGGCAAACATAGCTGGCCAATCCACTTCCATTAAAACTCCCAAGCTTGAGGCTACATCTTTCAGCACCCACCAGTCCATCCATTTTGGAGGGATTCCTCTGACCTCTACCCACACATCCATTAAGTAGCTGACAGGTTCTACATCCCCATTCCATGGTTTTAGAGAGACTACCACCTTAGTTCCTTCCAGTTCAAACAGAGAGGCCTTGCCAATTACCAGATTGTCTACTCTTTTGTGTGGTGGAAATCTAGTGATATATGTGTATTCTTCTTCCAATCTCAACTGCCAGTCCCACTTATCATCAAAGAGTTTCTTCAGATGGCTTACCAGCCCCTCAGCACTGATGTCATCCTGTACAATAGTGAGCACTCCAAAGTTATCCAACCCTCTCCAGTGACTGAACCTGTTATCTCTAGGCTCCACATCTATGTGATAGAACCCCAGACCTTTCTTTGCACTACCATAGTAATGAGCAGCAGATTGGTTCTTGATCCATTCAGGGCAGTTCTCAACCACATGATCCTCTAGTCTGCATATGAAACAGCACTTAGCTTTGCTGCAGGCTGTGCTGTAGTGTCCAGTGTAACCACAATTGTAGCACACAACATCAGTGAACTTGATCTTTGATTCAGCTTCTGCCTCATTCTTCTGCTCTACTTCCATAGGAGATTTCTGACTATCCACTGCCACTTGCTCTGTTTCCACCCTCCTCTGCTCAGTACTAACTCTCTGGATTGGTGGTTGTTGTCTGACCGCTGCGCCACGACCTCTGCCTTGATTCTGTCTCCCACCTCCTCTAGGTCTAGGTCCATAAGGCTGCTCAAAGTACTGATGTTGCTGATGGTTACCTTAGTTTGGGTAGTACCCAAATTCTTTGTGGTGGTGGCTGCCCGAAGAACGGTGGATGAAGAGGACCTTGTGGCGGTGGGTATGGGAATTGATTCCAACCTCCCCCTGCACCCCAATCAGACCACTCTGGACCTTGCTCCCAAGTTGGCCTCGGGCCTCTTCCTCTTCCACGATTTGCCATGTCTTCAACCAAAGCTT
Organism: Hyparrhenia diplandra; assembly: GCA_015847255.1. Taxonomy (NCBI): domain Eukaryota; kingdom Viridiplantae; phylum Streptophyta; class Magnoliopsida; order Poales; family Poaceae; genus Hyparrhenia; species Hyparrhenia diplandra. The sequence goes on from JADLZK010001918.1 coordinate 558,483, forward strand.
GCTTGAAGCTCTTCCTGTTTTCTCCACTCCACACTAGATCCAGAAATTGAGCTTTCTTGGTTCCCGATCCAAAACATCTCTAGATCCCAGCGGGAAGCAATCCCCAATACCAACCCTTCTCTCTGCTAGAAGCTCTTTCCTCACCCAAACCAGACCCTCCTTCTCTCGAACCCTAGGTGGCGGCTGAGACTTGCGGATAGCGTCCGGTATGAACCGAGTTGGCCCCGTAAATCCTCTAGTCCGTCTTCCTCCTTGTGGCGGTTTTTTACGCAATCAGTCCCTCTCCTTCGTGGCTGGATTTGTGCCACTTGTCTTCCATCGAGCGCCATTGATCTTACGGCTGACCTCCGGCCCCTTACGCGAGATTGACCAATGGTTTGACTGGGATTTGAGCGGGGTTCCTCCTCCCCTTACCGGACTTGAGGCCAGCCGCTTCTCCGGTGGTCGGAGACGACGATGATCACCATCTCCTCCTCCTAACCCTCCAGATGCCCTTGCTAGCCCTCGCCACGGTGTTGAGTTGCCAGCGGATGATTGCCGCCTCGAACCCCTCGAATCCTCCTTGACGTGGCCTCGGATACGGCGGCTTGTTCCCTCTCGCGAGAGCGAGCGTCAGCCGCCGAGTCTTCTCGCCGAGGACGGGGATCTCCGGCGGGCCCTCCGGCGAGTCCACCGGCGGCCCCCTGGTTGGTTCACCGCTCGTAGATCCTCATCGCCACTCGGGTCGCCGGGCGGGTCGCCTGCTATTTCGCTAACCGTCACCATCCTTCACCAAGCCACCTCCCACACTCATTATTTTTCATATATATATTGTCTATATGAAAGCACAAGAACCAAATCCAAGGCTGATAAATACCAGAAACATGAAACTGTGTAGCTAGTAGCATATCATGTGAATGCATACAACCAACCGGCCGTGCACATAATCCAGGGAAAGAGTGAACAATAGTTTGTAAAGTGTCATGAAAATTGCTAACTTGGCATCCATCATCGCAAAAGTTTTAAGTCATGACCGACCTTGGTGCAATTGCAAAGCAAACCTAACGGAAATGTAAGCAGAGGCATGGCGACTTTTTTGATATGCACTGCTATTGTGGTACATTGATATTCCCTCTTCCACGTATATAGAGGTTTCTCGAATCACCTCTTTTAATCAAAAACTCCTGATGTATTCCATCCCCACTTGGAAGATTATCATGGGGTCACTATCGTATAACCATTAACCCGCACATCGACCACGTCCTTCGCAGGATTCAGCTGACGAGCACCACTCTATACCCTAAAGGAGGTGTGGATTTTTATTTCCATGGATTCCTGGAGGCCTCGACGCTACTGCACCAGGAGCCTAAAAAGCCATGTTATCTTACCCTTGGATGAGTGTAGCTTATTTATGAAGGAAAGCTACACCCATCAAAGGGTGTACATGTGTAGGTGTATTATATAGAGTGGAATACACTAGAGAGGTCCCTACACTTAACTACACGCCAACAAGCAAAAGCAAGAGACACTGCAAGAATGGATGTTTATACTCTAGTAAAATCAACAATCATGGATATATCCAAATGTCGATGTTTTACGACCGAGAGCCCGCCACGGGGTGAACCGGGCGGTTTGTTCGGGCCTCGATGAACCTGGAGCCGGGCGGTTTGCTGCGCAGTTGACATGGAGAGCGGGGTTTTTATACTGGTTCGGGCCCTCGATACTTGATCGAGTAAAGACCTTTACGTCCAGTCGGCGTGAGCCTGTTTTTGATTGATGGGGTCAACCGAGGATCGGTTGTAACATTTATAGCACTTGATGTGTTCAAGTTGCGCTCTCCTCTACGAGGTGCTCTTCGGCTGCCTTTTATAGTCCAAGGGGCCAAAGAGCTTGCTACAGACCTAGTCGGATACAGAGAGGGTTGTCCGACGAGGATTCGAACACCCGAACTCTAAACATGGTAATCTGACTAGGGTTCTATCCCGATTACAATAGAAGTCTTCCGTAGCTATGCTTCCATTGCCTTCTGGGAGTTGCTTGTGGCCGCAGGCTAGGATAGAATCCTGCAAACAACTCTGTACAGTCCTTAGGTGATCCCGTATCCACACCAAAATTCATGTTATGAAGTCACAATAAAGAATTTTGGGTCCATCAAAAAATCTCTTCTTTCTTTGGAGTGATCCTAGCAGGCTAGCTAGGGTATGAGTGGTGCAGTCTTCCAGTTTGTGGGTTTTAGCTCAATTTTGACGTAAAAAAGTGGGCAAACATTTGTATTTTTATTTTCTCTGTCTAATAAAAATCGTGGTAAAGCTTTTTGCAGTCCATTTGAACCTTTTTGCTCCGTCATTATGTTTCAAGCTATGACTTCTTCTGTACAAAATAGGTAAGCCACTCAATGGCGCATTATTTGGTCTGTCCACTAGATGATTTGATAGAAGTTTTCTGAACTCAACCAGAAATTCAGGGAAAACAAATTCAGGTCTTGTACGTTCACGGAACAAAAAATATCAGTATCGAAATACCCGGAAAGCTAACCAACGTACATGCACAATGTTTCCGCTGGCACAGGCAGGCATAAAGCACCTTCATCTTTTTACTGCATTACTAGACATCTCAGATCACAACCATGAATCCTTAGTGTCCAGCAGTGCTATATTTATGGAAATTATTATGGCTATGCTCTGGGCAATATGGTCAGCGAGTTATGACCTTATTTTTTGACACCTTCAACACTCACTATCTACAGTCAAAAAAGTGTTCAAGAATGAATTGGCCTTGGCTAAGCTTAGAGCCAAACCTTCACACATAGCTCAGTTTGATCCATGGATAGACCGTTTTGTGTAATTTTTCTAATTTTTTTTGTACCTTATGTTTTTTACTTTTTTGTTGTAAGACCCTTTTCTTAAAGTTCAATAAAGCACAGTACGGGATCCCCCTCCTGTTTTCCCTCAAAAAACTAATCGTCCTCTCTCCGGTTTCAGACTAGATTATCGTTTTTTTTTCTTTCCATTTCCACAATGCACCGGTTAGCAAACGTGTTTTTGAACCGTCGAAAATGGTGCAACTACTTATAAAGAGTCGTGTAAAGTCCGAGAGGCCCCAGCAGGAATATTCGTAAATCATAGTAGCTGGTAAGTGGAGACTGGAGAGCATATGACCAAGTCTAGACAAAGGGCGCGTTCGGGTTACATGTCTTACCTATAAATAGGATGACACTGTACATGATTTGACATATGAGAAAATCGAACAATAATTTGTGATTAATATCTTATTTTACTTGTATCCACAAGCTATTGAACAACATACTTGATATTTGAATCATGGCAAATTTTGCTCATGGACACTATGAACGTGGAATTTGCCAGTTCACACATCAAGCACCAAAATTAGCAAGGTACCAATTTGAAGTCATAATTATTTTTTTAGAACACCGCAACAAATTCAATTGATTTTCTCTGATATGAATAGAGAGAAGGTGGGGAAATGCGATTTCTGCCCTTGTTTCTGAAAAAAATTGAAGAATTTTGGATCTAAGGTTCTAATTTTGGTAGAATTTACATGTACAACGGGTTTGGCTTTTTCTTCATTAAAAGTCAGGTATTCGAATGCCATACCTGTCCGCATCATCCTTCGTAGAGAAACCGAATAGGCCATAACATATTAGTTGCCGCACGAACTAGAGGTTTAGAGACCAATAACATTGGACAGTAACCATAATGAGGAGAAGTAGCGCATTGTAGATCTCGGTGATGAGGCTCCATGTTCACCAGAGCAGGCGGTATTGACAAAAACCCTTTGTAGAGACATTTATGCTAGCAGTCGACCCTTACTTCGTGAATGTTGAGAAATACAAAAGTTTATATTCTAACTAATCTAAAAATTGTCGTTCTAGCGAAGTTATCGACACCACCTTCTCGAGAAAAGTTGGACTCCTTTGTCTTCGGGCCTCCTGCGAAATTGTTTCTACCATCTTCATGAGAAAGTTCTTGGTCTTGTTCCTTCACGATAGTCCATTGTTTCTGATTTTTGCGAAGCTAGAATCACGAAGTCATCTCCGACTTCTTCGCGAGTTCTATTTCCAAGGTCTTGACTCGGTGTTGAGAAATTCCCACTTCTTGCGACGTCACCTTTGCTATCTTCTATCTTTTGAGACATTAACTTATTAGGCATTTATTCAACATATTTTATTGTCAAACTGAAGGTTTTTTTACTTTTTTTTGCAAAAGGGAAAATATATTAAGCAGCCGTAAATCTTCCCTTTTACAAATTGGTCCCTAAAGAAAAAGAAAATCACAACCGAGTCCAGAACAAAGCTCATCTCGCCTAATCTCTCGAGATCCAGTTCGCCGCCAACACCACCTTCGGTCCAAGTCCACCACCGTAACCACCAAGGAACTCCATGCATTGGAAACGCCAAATAACAACCATCGCCCGGACCACACCGGACGAATCATTTCATTTGAAAAACCATCGGCAACACCAAGATGGAAAGGGAGAGGATAGAAATCCGCCTTCACCGGCTAGAAGGCCGACAATTGGAAGATGAGTCCACCAGGACCGAGAAACTTGGCAGCGAGGACAAGCCGCACACCCACGAAGATGTACAGAGCCACCTTTCCACAAGAAAGCTGGAAAACGGGCTTGACCTTGTCGGCGTCCGCGAGGGCAGGGAATCTGCCGGGGATGGTGAAGGGTTTGGAGAAACCCTCATCGCATTGCCGCCGCCGTCCCGCCAAGACGTCGTCATGGAAGGAGAAAAGACACCGTCTAACCTGATCCAAAGCACGAGCACTAGATCCGAGCGGCACCACCTCTCGATCTGGGTAGGGGCCGTGATGTCGACTTTAGTTTTTTTTTTTAATTACATATCTATGTGGGATGTCCTTCATATAAACTTTGCTCCAGACAATATACATGCTGAAAAATTGGGACAATCTATCAACCTAAATTAACATAATGAGCATAATAACTTAATCATGGTAAAGTAGCTAGACAGATTAATCAAAATCATGAGAAGGGCCATGTTGGACTGTAGCTCTTGTTGACAGCTTGAGGTAGAAACATGGTGGAATTAAACTTGAATCCATGCGGAGGGAGGCCTGGCATATTTTGGATCGGCAGCGTGGAAGGACCTCGGAAGTTGCAGAGAACTACCCTCCCATGGGAGAATAGCTAATCAATCTAGGTTGAGGAGAAGGGCCATTTTGGACTGTAGCTCTTACTGGGCAGTGTTGCTTGTAGAGATGAATGTGGTGGGAAAATTCTTCCTTGCAGATCACTGGGTGCATTTTTTCACCTACGACTTAAACTCCTGATGTATCACCAGAAGGAGCCTCAAGAAAAGTTGCCATTGACGTCTAACTGCATAAATACCTGTTATACATCACTTCTCATCCCTACAAAGGTGTAGCCTTATTTTTATAGGCGCATGTCTTATATCGGACATTAATGTTTTGACCCACCGGTACCTACATTTAGTTAAGAGCACGACACATACCCACAGGAATTCTCTACTATATAAAACGTTGGCATGCCTGTAGCGAATGTTGGTTGCATCCATGGTACTTCGGTTAGATGTGATGAGAAAATGGTAAACGCAGAATGCTACATACATGATGAAAGTTCAGCCAAGGACATATCATGGGTGGGAACTTCAATTGGTAGAGCAAGCATTGTAGCATAATGGTACAGGCATGCCGTTGATATTAGTTTCTTATAAAACAACTATGGAACAAGTGTGCTGGAATTTTTAATATTTTTGACCTATAGAGGTTGCGCTGACCCAAGTTCAGATTTGGAACTGCATTTTGAGAGTCCTGGGACATTGGCACCATAGAAAAAGGCAAAGATGTCTCATGGCTCTCATGGGCACCATAGAAAAAGGCAAAGATGTCTCATGGCTCTCATGTATATTTTTCTTAACGAGGTAACACAAACATGACTTCAACAATGTGGCGAACAAACTAATTTGCTTCAGCGTTTAAACCTATCTGCACCATAAAGGAGCAAAGAAATTGAAAAATGTATTGTCATCACGCACAAAACTTCCTACCCACTGCCTATTCTCTGAGGCTGACAAGCCGATCGATCCATGCGTATTTCCTAACGTCCTGACTTAGAAAACACGGGTGTTTCCTGCAAAAACGAGTGCCAAAGCTGAACTTTCACCCAACAGCCTTGTCACTCGCCTGCGGGTACCCACCAGACACTGTCACGCGTGTCACCCCTATATCTCCACCTATCACCCCTCTACGATCACTGCCACCCAAAGCGCCCACCCCGCAACCACCGTATCTGCACCCTTCCCCGCCGCGCCCGCTCCCCCGATGCTGTGGCACTGTCGCCTCCCCTCCGCTCGTCCTATAGGTCAGCACCCCTGACCCTGCAACCGCCGCATCCGCAGCCTACTTGCCCACATCCATACCCAAATGTATGAACGATTGGGTGGCGGCCTACCACGGCAGGGTAATGTCTCAATGGTACGGTCAATGTGCAAGAAGCTTGCATATGCACTTGTTAGCCTCATGATTCTTTTATTAAATATTTTTTAAAAACAAGTGATATATGTATATTTTTACAAAAGTATTTTTGAAGGAAAATCTATTCATAATATAGTTTTCACATTTCTATTCTTAATAACTCAAAAGTTATCCGTCATTTATTTTTCCAATGTTTGACCCAGCCTTGTCCAAAACAACTTTTCTACCAACCTGGAGGGATTATAATCCACGAAAATACGTAAATAAACATCTAAACCTGTGTAGTTGCATTGTAGCCTAGTCCATGCATGGATGACACATTTGCTAGCTTTCCCTAAACAGCATACCAACGTGACTGAAAGGAGCACTATGCATTAGCTCGTCACAGTCCAGGCATAATGCAATTTGCTTCCTACTTTTCTTTTTTATGTATTCTTCTAAAAAATAGACCAGGACAAACATACAGGCAAAATAAAATAAAATTGTGCAAAATCTCATCAAACAGGGACGGTCTCCTTTACTCCACGGCCAGTGTAAATACATAATTTCTACTAGCGGCATTTGACTATTTGCTCTAGCGATTCTTAGCCGTCTCAAATATAATTCTTTCTACTGCTGCCCTCTCCTTGTGAACCATCAAGAACAATGGATTTTGTACAAGTGAATCGACTCAAGTCCAGCTCAACTTGAGTGGGGAACGTCAACAGTATTCGCGAACGACCACGAAACTCAGATGTGTGCCACGCACAAACAATAAAGTGCAAACAAGCTTCATTACTATCTCTCGCTTAAAGATATATTTTGACACAAACCTCTCTCATGTCTCTGAATTTCCATTTTCCATGCTATATTCTCGTGCTGACCAACACCTTCGTTGTTTGGGATACTTTTGTCTCTGTTAGACCTGGAAGCAAGTGAACATATCGGAAGTAAACTGAGAATTCAGCTATCTATATAGGCGTAGGAAGTAAACCGAGAATTCACCTATCTATATAGGCGTAGCATATGAAGCATGCTGCTCGAATGGTCATTGTAACGTGCACGCTAGGATGAGTGACGCAGTCTCCCAATTGGTCAGCTTTGGGACTGATTTCTACTTAAAAAACTTGAAAGGCACTTGTACTTTTATTTTATCTGTATAATAAAAATTGTGGCAAAACTTTTTCCATCCCTTCAAAAAATATGTTCGCTCTTTGTTCCTTGCTATTATTTTTTCAGTGCAAAATACGTAAACAAGTGAATAGAGCCATTTTGGTTTGTCCACAAGACAAGTCAAAAAGTTCCTTAAACCCAACGACAAGGCTTCTCTAAACTCTTGTAAGAGAAATTTTACAGTGCTTAAAAACTAGAGTCATCCATTTGGATAGATCTAATGGCTATAAAATAAGAAGGATCAATGCACATGAACTTAAGTTGTGGGCCGCAACCTAAACTAATAAACTAGGTTACAATAACGGAGTGGCACGGAACGGACTACATATCCTTTAACATATTACAACAACACTTATATCTGATCTAAGATGTGGACTGCACACAATTTCACCCTCTACAACAAGCAGCTATACCGATGCAACCTACTTTGCATGGTCTGTGGTATTGGAGAGACAAAATCAGCTGTGTTTGTCCTCCACAACAGCCAACTATATATACCAACTTTACAGTTTCACTGCTTTGATATAATTCATGAAACGAGGAGATAAGTGGATGCAAATTCCTACAAAATGTGGTAATGAAGTTAAGTTGATCAAGTTGGTTCCATGTTCCTCATGAGGCGCACAGGGCGTTAAAACATTTTCTATTGTCTATAACCTAGAGGAAGGAAACCGGTTAACTCTAGTCCATCATGCTGATTTTGATGATGCTGCTATATAAAGTCATGCTTGAGTCACTGCTAAACTCTGCCATGCTTGTTCATGGTTTTGAATGGAGGAAACCAACTTTCTAATTTCGAAGGACCACCAAACATAGATATGTTCAGCGCAGTGCAAAACCCCTTACAGAAACAAGCTACCATAGTTGCCTTGATCACTCAAGATAGTCTTTAGGCACTATCTTGCATTCCACATCTAAATCTAAAACTCCCAAGTTATCCTATCCGCACTACAAGAATACTTTCACGGCTGCTGTTGGAAGTTTTGGGCTTTGGCCCAAATATTCCTATATAGAAATCCTAAAGGCCCACTCACACATGCATTGTATAGTTGGGGACTTTAGTCCCACATTGCTAGACTACAAGGAGTGAGACCAACTGAAATATGAGAGTTTTCTCAAGACTCTCCACCTAGTCGAAGCTATTGGTGTGGGAGGAAAGGGAAGAACTACGTGCACACTTGCTTGCCTCGCTAGGTGGGTGGGGCGAAGAGCGCAGATTCATGTCCTCTTGCTTGCAGGTGTGCGGCTTTCCTTTGCCACTCGATACTTTTTTGTAGGCACGGAGAAAATTACGGTGTTCTATTTGGAAAGCAATTATTATCATATTATGATGCGATTACGTGGCTAATAACTTTCCTTAGCTACGACGTGTGTATATAGGGACCAGACGTCATCCCTCAAAGCACCTAGAGAATTCATCTCTACCTATGCTATTGCTCTGTGCTGCCGCCATCATCCGCATCCCGCCTCGGACATGCCATCGGCGCTGGGAGAGTAGCCTTTAAAGGCCTCGTCTCCTCGAGTCCCTACACGGGGTAAGGACGTCGTCCCTCAACACCTAGAGAATTCATCTCTACTTGTTCTATTGCTCTGTGCTGCCGCCATCATCCACATCCCGCCTCGGACATGCCATCGGCGCCGGGAGAGTAGCCTTTAAAGGCCTTGTCTCCTCGAGTCCCTACACGGGTTAAGGGACGTATAAGGTTGTCGGGAAGCGTCATCATGACAGTTCGTTGGACATCTTCTTCCCTCTTCGCTAGATCTTCATCGACAGTCTGCTCCTTCGCCGGATCTGCATCCACGGTCTTCTTCATCTAATTTCGCAAGAATTAATATTTGCATCATTGTTGCTATTATTTCCAACAATCCAAAACCTTATAGAATGCATTCAGGGCAATGAAGGGATATACTGATGCAATGAAACCGGAGAAGTTCACTAGTGTGAATTCAAGTGATGGCAAACTAGAGTACAGTTGTGGCTCAGTGCTAGGTGCAAGAGTTTACTACGACTACGATGATTTTCATCGGATGCGTTCTTAGCGTTCTCTCAAATCAACTGTTTGATGTTTACATGAACATCAATAATGCCGCTGAACTGTTGGAGGCAATCGAACACAAGTTCGGGACCCCGTGACGCCGCACATGAGTTGTGTGATGGAGCAGTTCCACGACTTTAAGATGGTTGATAGCCGTCCGTTGTGGAATAGGCTCGTAAGTTCCAATTGATTGTGAGGGAACTCGAATAGCTTGGACATATCTTGTCCGATAAGTTTGTGGTCGATGGCATCATTGCCAAATTGCCTCCATCTCGGAGGAATTTTGCCACCGCTCTGAAACATAAAAGATAGAAAATCTTAGTTGAAGATTTGTTGGTTAGTCTTGATGTTGAAGAGAAAGCTCGGGCAAAGGATGCTCCACCAGAAGCACATAAAGGACAGGCCAAAGCTAGTGCGATGCAGTATGCTGGCATGAACAAGTCAAAAGCCAATCAGATTACTCAGTTCAACAATATGAAGATGAACATGTTATCCTAGTTATGTATTGTACAAGATAAGAAATAATATAAGTGGAATTTTTAATGCGCATGGAAATAGCGAGGAATATACAGATAGATCCAACTGTTATAATTAGAGGTGTGTGTGTGTGGGGGTGGGTGGGTGGGTGGGGGGTCAGGAACAGATTCCAAAATAAATTTTGCATCTTCTTATGATATTGTAACTCAGCATAAAAAATTGAATGTATAACTAATATAAACATCAATACGTCACATCATACAAATGGATCCCTGAGTACTATATTGACTACATTGATGTCTGGCCGCCGGTGGACCACTGGGTGAGGCTTTGTGAGCCCATGCATGTAGCCCTTGGCGAACGAATGCCTATCTTTCCCTTCCTGCAGGAACTCAATTGCCCCAGGACGTACGTTCAGTGTGTGAGGGCAACGGTGAGCCCTGCATTCGGGCAGCAGCGGTGGACAGAATGGCAGTGAGCCCCTGTAAATTGGTGTTGCCAGGCCCCGTTGGTACTATGGTACTTTTAAATCCTCGGTTCACTCTGCCACGAGACTTCTCATATCTGAACCTGTTATCAAAATGTCCTTATGTTTCCTATCCCCATTGAAACCTCTTGAAGGGATCACCATCGATATACCCATTGTCATGCTATGACGCCTTCTCTAGTTAGATGCGTGGACACTACTGCTTCACGAGCCAAAGAGGCAAGTCATGATTACCCTTCTATGGGTGTAGCTTTATAGGCACGCTGTAGCCATAGTGAATAACTACCATTTAATTTATTACCCATGAAGAACTACCCGCTACACAGATACAAATATATATTGAAGCAACATCCATACATTCACCTAGCTACAAGGTATATGCAGCTTCACAGAGGCACACGTACACACAAAAACACATGAGTCATTAACTAAAGTTGTTTTTTTAAAAGATACCTTAGTATCGGTCGTTCACTAGCTACGAATTAGATTCATAGTTTTCCATTCATTTTGGATTAGTTTAATTTGGTGCAAAAGTTACTATATAATAACAACAGAAACTAGTATAACATATCCTATTTCCTGAAACGATGCACAAATAAACATACCATCCTATGGTAATGATTACATAGAGCAATCAAATAGTGATGATGGATGCCAATAAGCTGCTAAAATCTTTAATGACTGGCCTGTCCGCCTTTACGTTAACCATTGTACGTAGGATGTTGAGTGGGTGAGGGCAATGGTGAACGGAATGGCGGTGGCCACTGTAAATCGGTGCTTTTTTTTTTTTTTTTTTTGAGAAAACAGGAGGAGCAGAAGAGCTCCTACTGTAAATCGGTGCTTGTCCGGTCCCTCAGGCAGCAGCCAAAACAGGCGAACCAAATGAATAGGATGACACTCAAAGAGATAAAACAACATGTACAATTAATGAAATACAATTAATAAAGTACGCTGACACTTAACTTCCTGTTTATGTTTTACATTGGAAGGAGCTATTTCTGATTTCTTAGTGATGTAAAACCCTTAACACGAGCAATATATTTTCTTGTCATTAGTAAATATCTGGTCATGCTGATAAGCCCATATAGGCATGGCAATGCTACAACTTAGAGACACATATTCTGATGATCCAGCGTAGAGGTTTAGTTTGTTATATCATGACAAATGCTGGTTTACCCCATGAAGGAAGCACAAAGCTCATCCTAGGTGCCATGGCAATCCTGGTTTATTCAGATCATTCATCGATAAAACTTATTTTTAGCGTCAGATGCTCTGATGGCTTATTCAGTGTTGTGGCGTAGTAGGAAAATGCTCGCAGAGACATGAAGGACCTAAGCTCATCCTGGGTGCCATGGTGATACTCCAGCTGAAACTCCTGACGTATCTCACTCCTTGTGGAAGTGGAAACCTCACCAATGGTGACCACTGATTTTGTAAACTTCCATGCTACTCAGTATACTCATCAACCTCCTCAATTTTACATCTAAGCCATTCCCCTACTGTGGGATGGCTGACTAATGTTGTTTTGGATGTTGCCTCTGTTGTAGCTTTATAGTCTCACGTCCTAAATTGAGCCTTCAGGCTATCGTTGCTTCACCCATCATCTACTAGCTACATAATAGAAATTGGCATGCTCTAGCTACAAAATAATTGCTGTTTTATTTCTATAGCAACAGATGACTAGGAATCTACAAACTATATATATATTCTGGTTTTATCTGAATTCCATTTTTTTTGTTGCCTTGTCCTGCTTATTACCTGAATTTGCTCTACTGTAGTTAATGGTGGCTGCCTTGTAAGAAGTAACCATTCATTAGTATACAGAACTAACGTGGCGGAGATGTCGCTGAGGCGGCAGTCGGCGGCTGCCATGTTGTACACAGCATGGGTAACTGCAGCATGTTGGGAGCCCCCATGCAGTTGTTGCCATCATGCAGAGCGTCTCGCTTAGACAGTCCGCACTCATGTTTCTCTATTTACTTCCTCTACACATTCTAGTCATCAAGTTTCATTCTTTTACAGCACTATCTCCTGCACCCATCGCTCCTTTATATCTGTATACTCTACACCAACTACCATCAGTGGGGTCCAACTCTAATTTTATCTAAACATATCCATGTGAGATCTAGTTCTGAAGGATTTAATGATACGAATTTAATGGTGCAATCAGAATTTAATTTGAATTTTTGTTTTGTGAGTTATAACAGTTTTTAGATTCTTGAAACCATGGGACCTGCTGCTGTACGTTGTCTCCCGCCGTGCGTGCGTCTGTCCCTCTCCCCTCTCTCCGTGGATGCGGACCCCACATGCATGTACCGTAACCCGGTACCACGCCAGGATACCGCAGAATGTCTGGTCCAGTAACTTTTGCACGGAACCGGTGCCGAAGTTTTTTCTGTAAAATGTTTTTGTAAAGCTTCCAGTAAGCTTCACGGGAAGCCAGTGCCGAGAGTCTTATGCTCCATCTTGATTGTCCTTCCCCGTCTCTAGCTTCGCGGGGTTAGAGTCGATGTTGGTCTGCCGTGCCATGAGGTGCTCAACCTTCTCCTAGATGTAACCACAACCACCTCCTAATCACGGATCTGGGGAATTTTGGTGTACCGGCGAGGGTGACGAGGAACAGTGAGAACAGATCGGGAGGGGCCTCGGGGTCTTACATATTCTTGGTTAACAACAGGAATCTCGAGAACAGTTAGTCTAGTGACCCCAATTGCAACTTGAACTCGCACTGGACTCAAATTAGTGGCAGTGTCCCATAAAATTTATCAGTTGCAATTGTCTCCGATCGAATGCCTTCCTTGCTCGATCTATGGTGACAAGGAGCCCCTGTAATGGAAGCAGCCCACTGGATTGTCCTGTGCAAACAATGTTATAATTGGATATATGAGTATAATTTGTGCTTATTAAAATAATTTTGAAACTAGCAATACATGTTGATAATTTTGAAGTACATTTGAGGTGTGGATGAGTACTAGCTTGGAATATCTACAGCAAGCAAGCATGTAACAGGAACTAGCTAAAACAACCAAAAAGAATGTAACAGCATTTCTGCTCCAATTTTGGTTTCCAATTTTCTACATGTGCATGTACCAATTTCATATGCCTAGTTCATACTTCAAACTATACAAACCAAAAGGTTCAGTAAAGCTAGCGTCAATGGAGAAGACATGTGTCTTGGACCTACGGGTGAAGGGAGCCTTGTGAAGGGCTGTACCAGGGAGCTTGCAGAGAACCTTGGGAGAGAAGGATCGTGTGGCAGGGAAGTTGATGGTCCAGATCGACGAGAAGCAAGGAAATTGTATTTGTACCTATACTAGTGGTACGGTAGTGCTGAGAAAATTCTCTCATGCCGGTGAATCACGACTAGTCTCCTTTGAGCTAAGGCTCAAGGTCCCGGTGCATCACATTCCCATGGCAGGAGCCCCGGCAATACTTATCAATGATTTCTATCTGCACAAATACTACATATTTTTTACATGCCTCTTCGCTGTAGAATTATTTATAGGGGCATTCTTGTATTGATTGTTTGTGTTTTTATTGTCTCACCCACCAAATATAGCTACATTTAAATTAGAGAACATATATAGTTAACAAGTATTCTAGCTTTATAAAACGTTGGCATGCCTCAAACAAATTGTGTGTTGCATCCATAGAACTCTGGTTATAGACGACCAGAACGGCAGAACTTGTTAGATGCTCGATGCCACATGCATGATGAAAGATCTACCAAGTACAATGAAGTTACAAGAGACGTGGTCATGCTGGTGCTGCAAGCAAGTTAAGACAACCAGGTCTCTAAATGATTTTAAATAAACAATTAGTTAAGTACAAAGTTGCAACTCCTTTGAGTATTATAACCCTGTTCTAGATAGTTTCTCCACCCTCGTCCAGTCCAGATCCAGTGGTGGGGAGAGCACGCCCGGTGGTGGGAGATCAGGGCCCAATGTCAGGCGGCCGCAGACACGGCAAACAAGGCGGCGCCTGTGGATCCAAGCGTGGATAGCATGGATCGGGTTGGCTGGCCCGTGGATGGGCTGGGCGCAGTTATGCATGGATTTTGTTTCTGGTTGATTCTTGAGAAGAGCATTGTGTACATCTGCAAAAATGTTGATTTTCGCAAATGGGTATTGTGTCTGCATGCGAAAATGATATTTAATGCAGGATTTTTATAGCAGGGGATGGTTTGCCTGCACGGAAAACTGTTTTGCCCGCCCGTTTAAAGATTAGTCTAGTAGTGATAGGGCATCCATAAAGGATTTTTTTAGCATATCGATCCATAAAGTATTCATAAGTAGAAAAAGATGGATGGCTATTCAAATGGGTTGGCCAGTCCTGTTTTTTTTTTTTTTCCTCTGTTTTTTCTCAGAAAAGGGTAACATGGTTATTTTGCCTGGTTAATGCGAATTGCGAAATTGGGATGTCCATCATTTCACTGTCTGAACCGAACATGTCTTCTAGCTTTCTTCTTTCACTAGCTCGAAGCTCCCAGACCACAGCAGCCACTGGCATGTTGCCATCCTCTCATGCGCATAGAGCTGGGAGCACCGCCTCTCACCCTGTCCCTCTCTGTCCACAGCACCGCATCAGCAGGCGATGGAAAGCCAAAAAACTGATCTCCCAGCACACTACCAAGCCTTGGCACAGGATTACCATACTATTATAACAGATTGTGGCTCGTGAATGGTGCGCCTGGAAGTAGACTCTTTGTAGTGCTACCGTGCTGCCAGCCCGCAATTCTGTGAGCTGACACTGAAATAGAATGGCGTTGAATCAGTGATAAGCACAGGAATTGAGCTGAACACTCTGTTGCACTTAGGTGAGACCGAATGGCGCAGAGAGTTTCACTTGCCAACAAACACATGCTATGATAGTATTACAAACTAAAGTACCATAAAATGGTTTTACATAGGTAGGAAGCATAATATAAACATAATCGTCTTCCCTGTCGTCGTGTGTTTGATCATGGTCGTGTGCTACTGCTGATGGTCCAGCATTGTCGATCATCTGATATATATAGAGCTTTAATTTTTTTTATTTTATATCATGACCAATATGGTGATTTGGCCATGCAGCAGATCCCACAGCGGCGTTGTAGGGTCTCAATCACAATGCGCCATGCAGGAGAGCGAAGCTTGTGTAGCCCCGTTATCCTTTCGGTCGATAATTTTCTTGCTAATCAAATCATTAAATGGACGGCCGCATACGTATGGCAAAGATTTCTGGATGCTCTATGCTGTGCTGGCCTCCAGCGGGCTCAACTAGTGTATATAATCCACAGAAACACGTAATATAAACGTCTAAACATTTGACCATACATGGCAGCCGGTTCTAGACATACACGAGTGGTCGAGTGTGCATTAGCTCCTGGTCCACGCACAATGCATTTTGCTTCCTATATTTTGTTTTGTTATCATCTCAACAGCATAGTACAAATATACATGCAAACCAAAAAGAAATGTACAAAATCTCATCAAACAGAGGCAGTTTTCCTACCAGTGGTGTATGATTATTTACTCTGGCGTTTCATGGCCCTGGGTCCAGATATATTTTTTCTTCTGATGCCATGTCCTTATGAAATCTTCGCTGAAAAACATCGACGCAATCAGGAACGATGTGAATCAAATGTACTCAACTCATGCATGACTGTTCCATTCTCGGCCTTGGTTAAATGGTGGAACCCAAATTGTAATCTGGAAGGGCCACCGGATGAGGATGTGTGTGGCAAAGCACAAATCTCGCCTTGTACAGATGAGAAGCTTGCATAATGGTCCCCAGATATTGCTTACGGATATCTTTTGACAGTCTGTTCCTTGTTTTCCCTGGATCTAAAACTCCTGACGTATCCCATCCCCACTAAAAGAATCCTTTTGTGGCTGGGGTTGCGACTGAATTCCAAATGCAAATGCTATATTGTTGTGCTCATCAACACCTACGTTATTTGGTGTTGTAAAAAAAACACCTATGTTATTTGGGACACTATATATTATCTCTGTTGAACCAGAAAGCAATTGATTTCACAAACACCCCCTTCCAAGGGTGTGCAGCCATCTATGTATATAAACCAAGGAAGTAAGCTGTGAATCCAGGCTCTCATTTATTGAACAGGCCACTTTGTATGTTACACTCGAGCATGCTGCGTATTTTTTTTTAGATAATGGAATTACATTCCGGCCACTATGTATCCGCTGGAAACAAATACATACACAGCCAAAGCAT
The DNA here is from genome assembly GCA_015847255.1 of Hyparrhenia diplandra. Classification (NCBI taxonomy): domain Eukaryota; kingdom Viridiplantae; phylum Streptophyta; class Magnoliopsida; order Poales; family Poaceae; genus Hyparrhenia; species Hyparrhenia diplandra. Next base: position 575,309 of record JADLZK010001918.1, read on the forward strand.
GTTGCGTATGAAGCACGTTGGTAGAATGGTCACTATATAACCTCTAGCTGGTGGATCTACATTTTTGACAGAGGAAGCTATAGAACTCAGACGTGAGAATATGTATATGATACCTGGAATACATGAAGGGCTTCTAAACACTAGGTATTATAGCCTGAATAAAAGTTTAGTAAAAATTGGAGGAGTTTTGAAATTTAAATATCACCAATAAAAGCTAATTGTGATAGTTTTATTTTATTTTTTAAAAAAATGTAGGGGTACACAATTCTTTTACGGTTAGGAGATTATTTAAGGTTTTTTGCATAAATCACCTAAGTGTGCACGATTATATGTGAAATTATGGGATTTCATTATTTAGTTTTGTTTTTATTATCATTATCATTGATCAAATATAATTCAATGCCCACCCCACTGCAGTTTGGATAGATGAAGATTGACTATGATCACTAAATGACCTTGGGGCTTTTTTCCTTTTTGTCAATAGTTTTTCGTTCTTCAAGTAGTAACCATTTGAGCTCTGTTGATCAAGACTACAAAGATATTATGCCAATTTTTCACCACTTCTATTTGTTCCTCTGTGTGGAGCTGCTCAAACTCCTGGATATCAATAGAAAATGTTGTAGCATCTAGCCAAAGGGGAAAACCATCAAAGATGGGTATTGAGTACGAAACCCAGGTCTTGTGCGTTGTGTCACTGGATGATGGAACCCAGCTCCCAGGCTCCAAATACCAGCAAAGCCAACATGCATACATACCTAGCACATTCGGTAGCACAGCAACTCGATCTTTAACTGCTGATGTATCCCATTCTCAAACCTATTATTAGACATCTCCCCGTTGGTCACCATTGAATTCCTAGTGTCATCCCATCATGCTCATCGCCGTCTCCGGTTTCAGACTAGCTAGTCCATTCCATACGCTTGCTGTCTGAACTAGTAGTTTTCCTTGTCTGTCTTTCCACTTTGCAGCAGGAGGAAAAATGGTGTAGACACATATCAGAATCTTCTTTCGTGTCCTCGAAATGCTGTTGCTATATAGTGTTTACCTTAAGGTCGTGTAAAAGCTAAAAGGCCCTCTAGTATTCCTGAAATATCAATGTTGAATCGCGAGCATGATGTAGTCTAGACAATGGATGTTTGGCTTAACTAGGCTATAAAAGAAATGGCATAATGACTCATCTAAGAAAATAAAACCCTTATTAGTAATGTCTTATTTTCCTTTTTTACCCCAATGTACTGAATAACTGGTTGCTTAGTTGATATTAAGGAAAATGTAGTCCTCCTGTTGGACGATGAAGCAGGATATATAAAAAGAAAATAATAAATTCTATGAAGATAAGATTGATCAGAGGTATTATATATATTTTTGCCTCTATGAAGGAAAATTAGATAAAGATAAGTATAATCTGGAAAAATGTCCATTGCTACTACAACATGTAATCAAAATTAGTTATTTCTAGTTCAAGGTAACATATAAATGAAAAGTATATTTTTCTGTCACCAGAATATCTAATCTGTTTATGCCAGAATAACAAGTCCACTGCTACCTGCAGCAGGCAAATGTATTCAGCATAATTGGTAGTGATTTTTTTTCTGAGCTGCCCCTAAAGCTCCATACGGTTACATGGAAACAGTACAATTCTGTTTGCTGTTTGCAGCCACATGCGCCGCTGTAAAAAATCTGCAGAGAGCACATCCATTTTAAAGTAGTATCGCACTCATTATTTTGATATTTTCGTAGTCTTCATGCACATGAACCAAATTAAGGCCTGACAAATACCAGAACTTTGGTATGTGTAATTAATACCAAATCATGTGAATGCATACAGCATGTAAGTTTAAAAACAAAATTGCCTACAATCCAACCCAAAGCCCTCCATGACATCCTCTAAGACCTGCCACCATTGTGTAACCTCCACCCCGAGCGCTGCATGGATGCCATGTTGTCGAGCCTGCTGTGGACGCCGATGCAAAGAATGACGATGGCGAGCTAGGAATCAACGTGTGAAACAAGTCATTTATGTTAAGTGGCGGGCTTTACTCAGGCTATAAGTGTGACTTGCTTTATTTACTGACCGTCTGACCATCTCTAAAGGTTCTATAAATCAGTGAATTGTCATAGATTTTCTATATATGAATTATATTAACCTTAATTTCTGAAATATTTTCCTTGTTTTCTCTTTCACAAACAACACAAGAACCCGGTGTGCTGATGGACAAAAATGCATATACTGAAACAGATCATGACAACAACCAGTCATACTGTGTGGCCAGCAAAAGAGGAAATGGAAGGCACACGGTGCTAACTTGGTCACATTCCACTTGATTTTAGATGCAAAAAAAATATTATCCTGAGCACTATTGTGTTTTTTCTTTAGAATGGAATATGCTAACTTTGTTCCACTATTACTAACACATGAGTGGTATGTGATTAATTATTTTGTTCTTAAATATGGAATTGCACACCCATGCTAAGAGGGGAATTGACTGTTATTAAGGGGTACACGAGATTACAAACCTGCTCTAACTGAAAGCATCTAACCAAATGCAGAAGGGACCTAAGGACATTCGTGAATCTATTCGACTGCAAAATATATTGATTTTTTAAATGAACAGGCCACCTGGAAAGAGTTGGGTCTCTACGCTGAAAGACCTTTCCATTTCGGAGTTTGCATTGCTGTCCCAAGCCACGATCAGGTTGGCTTCCATGAAGAAATTCAGTGCATGCATATAATGATCCTTCAGTTGTCTTTCACGTAGAGGTAGAGAGGTGTCCCAAGAAAAATCATTGTGGTCTTCTTGCATCATTAATTTTAGGACAGAGATAGAAGCATCTCTAGCAACTGAGGAATGTCTTGGATACTGAGCAGACATGACCGAGTCTCTGCACAAATCATCCCCAAAGGAAACTGTGGAACCAACTCCAAGTGTCGAACATGCCACATCTCGGTAGATGGTGTTAAGACGCAACACATGGTGCTAGTGTAATTGTTTCCCCTCGAGAGGCACTCCAATGCGATATTGTTCAGCAAATCTTACTCCTGATGCATCCTATCCCTATTATTAGACATTTCTTCAATGGTCACCATTGAATTCCTAGGCCACTCTTGTACATGTATGCTCCTATACTTTTCTTGTGTGTTTCTACTTTGCACCGAGCAGCTATTTGTAAAGTGCTGACTTTGACGATGTGTAAAGGCCAAAAGGCCCTCAAATGTTCCGGCAATATGATTGTTTGCTTTACTTGCCTTTGCAGCCTATAAATAGGATGGATTTGTATATGATTTGACATCTAAAAATAAAACTCTTATTTCCAATATCTTGTTTTAGAGGAACTGCAGTACGGCCCTACTTGAGCCCCCATAGTTAAATATGAGGGCTGAGGCAAAAAAAAAAAATAAATAAATAAAACAAACAAGTTGCAGCAGGGCCCCTACTAGGGCCCCGAAATTTTGGCTGGGCATCCAAATCTTCCTCTCGCACCGCATTTCAATTGGCCCAATTCACTACTACAGGATTGAACTTCCGCGGGCGGGTTTTTAGATTTTTCGGGCGGGCAAAATAACCGCCACACAGCTAGGGTCACGGTTAATCGATGATTAACCATGGCGGTTTTCTGCCCGCCACGGAAAATCTATTAACCGTGGCGGTTATTTAACAAAAACCGTCATGGTTAATAAGAAAAAATAAAAATAATAAAAAGAAAAAGACGAGCCCGCTCGGGAGCCCATCCGGGGGCCGTTGCGAGCCCATCTGCCGCCACCACCGCCGATCCGCGAGGCCGCTGCTCGATCCGGGCGGATCCGGCCACCATGGCGGCGGATCCAGCCACCAAGGCGCCGGATCTAGTCCCCCGGTGGTCAGGTCGAGGAAGCACGGCGGAGGAGCTCGAGGTGGAGTAGGTCGGTCGCCGCCGTGCTCGATGGGGGACGCCGGATCCGCGTGCCGGCCGCCGCCGGATGTGCTCGCCGTGGCGCCGCCGTTGTGTCGCAGATGGCGGATCCGAGCACCGCCCGGTCGGATCCCGGGCGCCCTTGCCGGATCCGAGCGCCGCAGGCCAGGTCCCGAAGCGCCCATGTGCCGCCCGCCCAAGCCGCATTCCGCGCCGCCGAGGGAGCCCTCGTAGGTCCCATGTGCGCCGGGGCGGGAGCTCCGCCGCTGGGAAGAGCCCGCGGCGCGCGCGCATTCGGCCTCTCCGGGTCCCGAGAGAGGGACGGGGTGAGGGAGGGAGTGTCGAGAGAGAGGGGACGGGTGAAGGAGAGTGAAAACCTAAGTTCTCGTATTTATATAAGGCCGATACGAGAAGTTGTTAGTGGGCTAAATGGGCTGGCCGGATCGGGCCTGATTTACCGCGGACGGTTATTTTTTATTAATCGTGGCGGTTTTTAACAATGCCCGCCACGGAAAATAGGGATTAACCATGGCGGGCATTGTTAAAACTGCCACGGTTAATCGATTAACCGTGGCGGTTTTTCCTGGCCGAGGGGGGTGAGGCCACCGATTTTCCGTGGCGGTTTCTCAAATGCCCGCCACGGGAAAATAAAATCCGAACACCTTGCAAAATCTATCCTGTAGTAGTGCAATACCCCAGCCCCATCCCTGTTTTGTCCCCACGGTCGATCCCCGCTTACGTCGGAAGGCCAAGCAGCCAGCGCAAGCACGCCGAGCAGTTTGTTGTGGATACCGACGACGACGTTGCTGCCGAGCTCAATAGCGGCCTTGTCCTCCCCACCAAGCCGGGTCGTGTAGACGCGGTCACGGGGGAGGGGCAGGGGGTGCAGGTGGCTCGGGGGTCGGGTCGCACGGCATTTGAGGACTAGCCACCAAAGACCGAGGCCCCGTGAGACAGATATTGTAGCACTTTTGGGTTCACTCTTCCTGAACTAAAACAGTGCCTATAACTAAAGTGTTAGGGACTACACGTCCATCATCCTGTAGCTGTCAATAATGACGAGCAAACAGATAGTCAGTGCTTATCCTCATTTTTTATGAAAACGTGATGAGATTAAAATGAATACCCTTACTTTTTCTGTGAAAATTGTGAGAGGTTAAATACACTACTAGAATACATATTTTTCAGAGCTGGGTGAAAAATGTTTCTAACACCTGTAGTTGAGCATGCTGTCTCTGTAAAACGAAAACAAAATTTAAGAAAGGACATTGCCATGCACGTGCTTCAAGCCCGCTACCAAGCCCGGCACCCACTGTGACTCTGGCAGACACCCTCAGAGACTCACCAGCGTCGTGGCCTCCCTCCAAGCCCGGCATGGATGCCCTGCTGTCGAACCTATCAAGGATGCCAGTGCAAAGGTTATTGCCAAAGAATCACCGTGTAAATGTGTAGGCAAACAGGTACGCTATGCACTAGCATATCTACCACACGTTCAATCAAGATAACATGCGAGTGGAGCATCAACGATCGTGACCACTAGACAGCGCAGGGGAAGAAGAGCGTGTCGATGTAGTAGAAGCATCGTATGTCTCCCCGAGTGCCAGCAGTAAAGACACATTCGCCCGTGCTCCTCACATTCATTGCTGATCGCTACAGCAACAGATCCATGTAGCATCTCATATCCACGACACCAGTGTGTCACGCGTGCATCTTCTACCTGTAGGGAGAGCAGTGGTGGCAACACTAAGCTGTGTGCTGAAATAAAGATCACTGAACCAATATACCAATACATTCTAGCACAAATAAGTTACCACGCAGGCACCGGTCACAAAAAGTTGTATTCAACCTCATGGCTCCACATTGGTGCTAGATCTAAAACTCCCCATGTATCCCATCCCCACTAATCAGGTGGCTTTGACAGCCAGGTCGCCCCTGAATTCCCACAGGCTATATATAAAAATTTTCGTGCTTAGCAACACGCCAACATCTTTGATATTTTGGATATTATTCTTTGACTATGAAGCAACTTATTCGGGTCATACTGCTTTCAAAGGGTGTCCAGCTAGCTATATAGGCGTAGGAAGTTAAGGTCGTGTTTGCATTTGCCTTACCGGCTACCTTACCTTGTCTATAAATAAGATGGCATTGTTAACCCCATCTCTACTGAATAACTACTTGCTTGGACGATATTAAAAACATGCAGTCCGATATTTCGTTCCATTGTCTGAAATTATATAAAGTTTGTATAAAGATAAGTTTAATCTAGACAATGTTCATGTCCACTGCAACACTAAACCAAATTATATATTTGTAATTCAAAGTCACAATAAGATAAATGGATATTTTTCGTGTCACCGGAATTATCGAATCCGTGTATGTCAGAGTAACACCTTCTCAGCTTCCACTAGGGCAAATTTATTCAGCCTAGCTAATTGTTTGTACTTGTGTTCTGAGCTACAGCTACAGCTGCATGCTTTTATATAAACCACTACCAGTAGGGAAAATCAAACAGAAGGGTCAAACAAAGATGCAGAGAACTACCCTCCCATGGGAGAATAGCTATCGATCCAGGTTGAGGAGAAGCCAGGTGCCACAGCACATGGGAGAGGACCCATGGGCCACGGTGCACGCACGGCACCAGCCCAGCGGCCAGCCAACGCCGCCGCCGTCAAATTCGCCATGAAGCAATAAATATTTAGGGAATAAAATAAAAATAGAATATGAAATAAATTAGATTTACTTCACATGCAAGTCTTCTCCAGACTGTAAATACAAGGGAGCTGTGATCATTTGAAATTAATCGAAAAATTAAAAGGGTAACAGCCAACAGCTCCGGTCTTCAGGCTCTCTCAGTCTCGCTCGCTAATCCTAGCGCCCACGGCCCCAAAGATGTGCAGTGCTACATGAATACCTCTACTTCCTCTGGAAGAATTGCATTGCTTCACTGCTGATGTATGAAACCCAGGTCTTCTTGCATTGCTCCACTGGATGATAGAACCCAGATTCCCAGGCTCCAAATTCCTACAAAGCCATCATGGGTACATCCGTAGTGCGTCGGGTAGCACAGCAACTCGATCTTTGACTGCTGATGTATCCTATTCCCAACCCTATTATTAGACATCTCTTGGGTGGTCACCATTGAATTTCTAGTGTCATCCCATCATACTCATCGCCCTTTCCGGTTTCAGACTAGTTAGTCCACTTCATACGCTTGGTGTCTGAACTAATAGTTTTTCCTGTCTGCTTTTCCCCTTTGCAACAGGAAGCAAAATGGCGTAGATACATATGAGAACCTTAGTTCCTGTCCTCGAAATGTTGTTGCTATATAAAGTATTTACCTTGAGGGCGTGTGAAGGCTAAAAGGCGCTCTAGTATTCTGAAACATCAATGTTGAATCGAGAGCATGATGTAGTCTAGACAATGGGTGTTTGCCTTAACTGCATTGTATATGATGTGACATCAGAGAAAATAATACCCTTATTTGCAATGTCTTATCTTTTTTGTTTACCACAGACTACTAAATAATTGATATGCATCCATTATACCCTTATTTCCCTTATTCAGCCTAATTGGTTGTGAATTTTTCTGAGCTACATGTGCAGCTGTACATAGAACAGTACAAGATATTTGCAGTCACATGTGTAGCTGTAAAAATATGCATCCATTATAAAGTAGTATCGCGCTCATTATTTTGATATTTTCATATATTGTCTATTATGCATGCACATGACCCAAATTAAAGCCTGACAAAATACCAGAAACTTGGAACTGTGTAATTTTTAGCATATGATGTGAATCCATACACCATGCAGGTATAAAACAAAAAAGCCTACTATGCAACCCATGGCCCTCCTGTCATCCTCTAGGACCCGCCATCATTGTGTAACCTCCACCTCCGAGCCTCGCATACATGCCCTGCCTGTCGAGCCTGCGGTTTATGCCAATGCAAAGGTTGCTGATGGCTAGCTAGGAATCAACGTGTGAATCAAGAAGTTGTTGGTAAGGGGTGCTCCTCATGGGTCAGGTCATCCACACTTAGTGATGGAGGTGCTAGGGTGGCATGGACAAGCGATTAGGGGTTTCATCATTAAAAAATGAACCCCTAAGAAAACAGATTGGAAGAGTTTGTTAGTATATTGAGTTGAGTAACATATTAGCAAATGGAAGATATACCTCTATGTAGCATTGTGCATCATAGAATTATCATGCTACCAACAATACATATAGTTGCTAGGCAACAAGGAAATGGAAGATGCACCGTCTGACATGAATAAGTGTACATTTTCTGGCATGAGACATATAACGCCAGGTCTTCTGCGTTTCTCCTGGCAATGCTCGTGGCAAATTAATAATTGACAAGAAGCGAGGAAAACATATATGTACTAGTGCAAGTGGTGAGAAAATTTTTCCCATACTAGTCAGTCGCCGCTAGTACTTCAGTCGCTGCTAGTACTTCCCCTCAAGCTAGGACTCAAACTCCCGATGCGTCACATTCCCACGGCAGAAGCCCTAGCAGTAGTTATCACTCATTTGTAACTGCACAAATGCATGTTATCAATAATTTTGTAATGCCTTGTCGTCATAGCTTTATTTATAGGCCCATGTCTTGCATTTAACACATAAATGCATTTAATTTAGATCACATAAATGCTCAAGAAGTATATAGATATATCAAAAAGCTTGACACATCCTCAACCAATTGTTTGTTGTATCGAACTTTGGTTTTAGATGAGGATCGAGAACTTTTTAGATGCACGATGCTACATGCATGATGAAAGATTTGCCAAACAGATGATTAGGAAACTTTATTTTTTTCTGTTGACACGAAACTAGGGCCGCACCGACACACGGGAGGGCCTTGGCCGCCCACGAAGGCGTCGGTCGACCTTGAAGCAGCGAGCACGACGGACGCTTCGCGCATGCATGCGCCGGACTCGCCAGGTGCCACGCCGGACGCGGTCCAAAGAGCCATGTAGCCGGGACAAGCATGCGACTGACGCCGGACGTCCAGGCGCCGAGACGGACACGGCTCCATGCAATGTCAGCGTCCGGCGCATGCTAAAAACCGTGAAGTCCTCCTCTTCACTGGATTTCTTCAAGTGCATGCTCCTTCACTATTTTTAGGACACCTTTTGACACCTTTTTGTTCTCGTAAAATGGCGTGGTCCATGCATGAGAAGACTTACATTTAGTTCTTTATACTTTGCTCATTACAAATTTAGCATAAGACTAATTTGAGTGTCAACATATGCCCCCTGTTTTCAGGCGAGAGGTGCACGAACTTGAAAACAAGACAAAGAAAACCAAACAACACGAAATAGGTTTGTTAGTATATGGAATTGAGTAACATATTAGCAAATGGAAGATATACCTCTATGTACCACTGTGCATCATAGAATTATCATGCTACCAACAAGTACATGTAGTTGCTAGGTAACAAGGAATGGAAGATGCACCGTGCTACATGAATAAGTCTACATTTTCTGGCATGAGCCATATAACCCCAGGTCTTCTGTGTTTCTTCTGGCAGTGCTCGTGGGCTCGTGGCAAATTAATAATTGAAAAAGAAGCGAGGAAAACATATATGTACTAGTGCAAGTGGTGAGAAAATTCTCGCACACTATATGAAAATGTATGTCTCGCGCATGGAGATCGAGGATGGCTGGCGTGCTATGTCGACAGAAGCTGCCGCCTTAAATCTAGTAAACCGTTGCTAAAAAGAACACTTCCGTACTAATGGCATGCATTTTTAGGGGTGTTGCAGCTAGGGATAGAATCCACGCAGAGCTGTACCAGGAGGCTGTGGAGGGAGTATCATGGGATATATATAATTAAGGTTCCCATGGCAAAACAGCTCAGGTTGCTCGGAAACAACAAGCGAGGGAAACATATACGTACTAGTGCAAGTGGTGAGTAAAATTCTCCCATATCCTAGTCAGTCGCCGCTGGTACTTCCCCTCAAGCTAAGACTCAAGCTCCCGATGTATCACATTCCCACGTTTGATGTCTGAATTATAGTTTTCCTTGTGTGTTTTCCACTTTGGAGCAGGAAGCAAAATGGTGCACATTTTTTTTTTAGATAATGGATAATAAAATCCGGCCTCTACATCCGGGGATGTACACAGCCAATTATTACAGAGTTTTAAAAAATAAGCAGCAAACACAAGCCTAGTGTCTCTAACATAGACATAGGAACTAAAGCAAACGGAAAAGATGCTTCCACCCTCTATTGGAAATTTCTAGAGCAACCATCTCCAATTGCTTGCTTAACACGACGAGAGCGTCCCTTGCTTGCTCTGGGCCCAGAAGCGTAGCCAATAGGCTCCCCTGAAGATAACCTGCATAAATGAGTTAGTTTTCAATTTTTTAAAAATTGTGTCATTACGACATCTCCGGATGGCCCCAGAATAAGGCAGCCACACCCACCCAAATCGAGGCTTAGTTTGTTTATGTTGATTATTAAGCCAAGTACCAAACATATGGTCAGTGGAGACGGGTTGGGTTAGGTTAGTAGCATAGAAAATAATCCTCCAAATCATTTTTGCAAAAGGGCAGTCAAAAAGAGGTGTTGGATAGTTTCATTCATGTTACAACACTCGCATTTTTGACTCCCTTTCCAATTTTTCCTGGCAAGGTTGTCTTTCATCGAAACGACACCTCTTAGAATAAACCAAAGGAAAATTTTTATTTTTAGAGGTATTTTCCATTTCCAGATCCTCTTGTGTTGGAAGGGTGGATTTGTATCTATAGCATCAAGATACATAGACCTGACAGAGAATACTCCAGATTTGGATAGAAGCCATTTAAAATAGTCTTTACCTTCCACAAGAGTCACATCGGAGATTTGGGCTACTAGATTAAGCCACTCGAAAAGATTATTGTCCACTAAAGATCTCCTAAATGAAATATTAAGAGAATTAGAGGACATGACTTTCGAAACCGTTGCATGTCGATCCCTAGCTATATTATATAAGCTCGGGTATCTAAGTTTGAGAGGCTTATCACCTACCCACGTATCTTCCCAAAACCTTGTACTAGTTCCATCTTTGATTAGGAAACACCCTTTGGCAAGCACCTCATCTTTGATATGCATGAGGCCTCTCCAAAAACGAGAATCATTGGGTTTGGCCGACACTTGGGTAAGCGTCTTGGAACTCAAGTATTTATTCCTTAGCAAAGATTGCCAAGAGCCATCGGTATTTATAAGATTGACAATCCATTTGGCCAATAAACATCTGTTTTGTAATTGCAGATCTAGAATTCCAAGACCACCTTGGTCCTTAGGCGACATAGGATATCCCATTTAGCTAGTCTATATTTGTGTTTTTACGTAGACCCTTGCCAAAAGAATCTTGATATGAATTTATCAAGATTTTTGAGAACACCTTTTGGAATCTCAAAAAAGGACATCATGAACAATGGGAGACTACTTAAGACAGAGTTTAACAAAACAAGTCTCCCCCCATAGGATAGGTATCTAGCTTTCCAGCAAGAAAGTTTTTGTTCATTCTTCTACCCTACTCCACTCAGAATTTAGGAGTTGTCTATGGTGCATTGGGATTCCTAAATACCTGAAAGGATATGTCCCAGCATTTGTGGAAATAATGTTCCATCTCTTTGGCATCACCATAACAGAAGATTTCGCTTTTGTGGAAATTAATCTTGAGACCCGATAACTGTTCAAAGACGCACAACAAAAGTTTTAGATTTTTCGCTTGGTCCGGGTCATGATCTAAGAAGATAATGGTATCATCAGCATATTGTAAAATGGATAAACCATCATCAATTAGGTGTGGGATAACCCCTCTTATTTGTCCATCGGCCTTTGCTCTATTAATAAGAAGAGCTAGCATATCAAGAACGATGTTAAACAAGATTGGCGACAAGGGGTCACCCTGTCTAAGACCACGTTTGGTCTGGAAGTAGGGTCCAATGTCATCATTAACTTTAACCCCTACACTCCCACCTGTGACCATGTTCTGTACCCATCTACACCATTTGGGAGAGAATCCCTTCACGCGTAGAGTTTTTTTTAGAAAGGACCATTTGACCTTATCATAGGCCTTTCCAAAATCAATTTTGAAAATTACACCATTCCTTTTTCTTGGTATGTAATTCATGGATAGTTTCGTGTAGAATAACTACTCCTTCCATGATATTCCTTCCCGGCATGAACGCAGTCTGTGTCGGGCTCACTACTGTCTTAGCAACTTTATTTAGTCTGTTAGTTCCCACTTTTGTAAAGATTTTGAAACTAACATTAAGGACACAAATTGGTCTATATTCTTTGAATAGTAGTAGCAATTTGAGATTTAGGAATCAGAGAAATGATTCCAAAGTTGAGACTAAAAAGTTCTAGATTCTCATTGTGGAATTCATGGAAGATGGACATTAGATCATCTTGATTACCTCCCAAAAACCTGATAGAATTCAGCGGGGAAAACCATCGAGGTCCGGGAGCTTTATTATGTTCCATTTGAAAGATGGCTTCCCTCACTTCAGATTCGGTGAAGTCCATTGATGAGGATGTCATTTTCCTCCGGGGTAACTTGTGGAATATCTATAATATGATCTTCCAACAAAAGTCACTTCGGTCCTTTCAGGTGGACCGAAAAGATTTTTATAATAGTTTGTAATGTGGCTTTTGAGAGATTCATCACCCATAACAACACCTTGATCACTGTCAAGCCTAAAAATATGTTGTTTTACGTGTTTCCCGTTAGCCACTAAGTGAAAGAACTTAGTATTTGCATCTCCCTCTAATAAAGACTTAACTTTGGCTCTTTCATACCATTTTAGTTCCTCCTCTCTCAAAAAAAGAGTAACTAATCGTTCTTTTAGGTAATGTTTAAAATTAATCTCTTGATCGAAAGATAATGAGACTCAACTTTTTTATCCAGCTCCTGTAATAGGGCTAAAAGAGTCTTCTTCTCTTTCTTGTAGGTTCTGTTGTATTTCACTACTCTGCAATTGAACTTGTCGCGGCATTTATTTTTTATTTTCCGTGGCGGGCTTTTATAAAACCGCCACGCAAAATAGTTGGCATGGCAGCTATTTGCGTTTCTTAAGCGCAAGTGCCAAAAAGGCAAAGCACTGGGAACCACAGGTTGACTTCCCACAGCGACTTCACCGGAATTGTTACATTCCGGTTACCATCGCCACGGGATGTCGGGTGGCATTGCAGTAGCATTCACGAACAAGTCCGCAAGCGCACGGAAATACCGTTGTAGCATTTCACGGAGGAGATATTCAGGGTATCGTTATTTATATTTTCCCAAAGGAAGGCATGGTGTAGGACTCTAGCAGGGGCATGAACAAGACGACATGTCTATGCAGTTGACCAATACTCAATACAGGGGTAAGTCATGATAGTTTAAGATAGTGTGACACACACTTGGGCCAACCTCAAGGATAAAAGGGAAAATAAAGAATAAAGAATATTCCTAAGTGGAGCAGGCATTCTAAAGTAGTTGTGCAAAGAACAAGTTAATAATCATGCAAACATAGATGACTAGAGTTTTAGGCTGAGAGTGAGATGGACGGGGAGACTCCCGGAGCCATACGGCCCAATAGAAGCATTTACGAACTCCTACAGCACACACGAACGTGGGGGGGATTTCAAGGGGACGGTCAAGGCTTGTCACGACCAAGCCGCCTACCCCCCTCAACCGTGGCATGCACTCATATTCGAAGGATACACGGCATCCAGGACACCACGTCCGCATACTAAGACACTACCCATGTCCCCCATTGCCCCCACCCTACGGATGGACGGAATAGGACACGAGCAAGCCCTGAAGGGCACAACGAACCGCCACCTCAGCACAACTCTTACTCTACTCAAATACATGGCATGAATGGTTAGGCCCTAAGTTCTATACGACTAACCACGACATAGGAACTATAGTCTAGTTCTTCTATCATGATTGTGTCGAGAACAACATGTCAAAAATATAACATGTAAATACTCTAGCTCTATTGCACAAGCAAATGAGATCAAGACTTGAAGATAAACCATAAATATATTCATACCGAATATTCCTTCTCCCAAGTACAAGCTCTCCAATGAAGCTTAGCCTTGCTCCAAAAACTACTAAAGACTAAAAGAACTAGAGAAGTAGAGAGGAGAGGAGAGGAGAAGAGGAGTAGAAAGTGAGGAGGCTCCAAATGGTGTGTGTTACAATGGTGGGAGATGGCCTCCTTTTATAGGTAGAAGAGAGGGGGCTCTTTGGAAAATAGCCATCCCCATATGGAAGGAGCAAAACCGACCTAGGAATTCCTTCCTAATCTGCGAAACCGACCATCCAACGTCGGTAGTGACCGTTTTGGAAGGAGATGAACCGCCTCCCAGAAGCTGGGCCCGAGCCACCTCAGCCAGGGTGCGGCCGCACAGGTGGTGGTGTAGCGCACTGCTGGGGTCCGCCTGGCTCCGGCCCGGCGGGGTGGCGTTGTTGGTCCTGAAAAAGTTGTAGGGCGGCGTTGGCTCGGCATTGATTCTGGCGTGTTTGGTCTATTTCTCCCTTGGGCTTGATGTTCTTGAGGGAATGCGCTTTCGGGGGGCGCCTTTTGGTACATTTTCCACTTATTTCTTATATAAATCTGCACAATAATAATTTGGACACTACAAGTGGAATTTATTAGTGATAAATGTATATGAGTATGATAATGTATGGTTTCACCCCCTTTATGGTAGAATGTTGGCGTTTAAAAATGTGTCATTGGTTACCGTCAACAGCAGCCCCCCGGCCAGGGAAATGCCCGCCACGGTTAATCAATTAACCGTGGCGGACATTGTAACGTGCCCGCCACGGTTAATGGCTGCCCGCCACGGTTAATGTATATTAACCGTGGCGGTTTTATTACAATGCCCACCATGGTTAAGTCGGCTCTATAAATACAGCCCCAACCTTCTTCTTCCCCACGGGATTTTCGCCATTTTTTAGGGTTTTGAGCTTCAAAACTCTAGAAATCACCATTTACGTGGGGAAGGTTTTGCCCTTGGTTTGATTGAAGTTTGGCACCGTTAGGGGTATTTCTCCTCTTTTCTCTCCCCCTCTCTCCCCTTTCTCTCCCTCTCTCTCCCTTTCTTTTTGAGATGTAGTTTTGATTTCTCCCTCTCTCTCTCTCCCTCCCCCTCTCTCTCCCTCCCCCCTCTCTCCCTCTTTCTCCTCCCTCTCTCTCTCCCTCTCAAGCTAGCTCCTCTCCCCCCCTCCTCTCTCCCTCTTTCTCCTCCCCCCCTCTCTCTCTCCCCCCCTCTCTCCATCTTTCTCCTCCCCTCTCTCTCCCTCTCAAGCTAGCTCCTCTCCCCTCCCCCCCCCCCTCTCTCCCTCTTTCTCCTCCCCCTCTCTCTCCCCTCTCATTTGAAGTGTACATGGTCTTTTTCATCGATACTTCGATCTCTAATCATCGATCGCACTCTTTGTTTTGGTTTAATTAATTTGAGTAGGCCGACGACCATGGCGCCGAATAGGGATTGGATGTACATGCCGAGGATGAGTTTGGAATTCGTTGATCATGTGCGAAAAAGAAGTTTATGCCCGTCATTTGTTGACAGTTCTTTAGTGTTACCACTAAAGGGGCGATACACCTAAGTATGGCAACGGTAAACCGCAAGCACACGGTGTCGGTGTAGC
This sequence comes from Hyparrhenia diplandra, assembly GCA_015847255.1. Taxonomy (NCBI): domain Eukaryota; kingdom Viridiplantae; phylum Streptophyta; class Magnoliopsida; order Poales; family Poaceae; genus Hyparrhenia; species Hyparrhenia diplandra. The sequence goes on from JADLZK010001918.1 coordinate 590,833, forward strand.
TTTTCACCGGGAGTATTCGGTATCGATTTCCACGAGGAGCGTGAAGTGAACTAACAAAGAATCAAGACTCGTCCTATGATGACACAAGGTGTGTATTTGGTAGTTGAGTTGAGAGGTTTTTACGTAGCTATGATATGCGGATAGGCTAGATAGCTAAAGCGTGGCTTTGTCGGCCCTCGATCCGCGGAGCGTAGGTGATAGCGGTGATAACAATCACCACTACCAAACTACTCTTTTTTTGGAGCCTTACCTTTTTAGAACTTGCTTAGACTCGTGGTGATTTATACGAGAGACCCGGAAGGGCTGTCACTACCTTCTTGGCTATCACAATCCATCCGAGCAGCAAGCGGCAAATACTTGATAAGAATAACCTAGACACCACGTCTACGCTATGCTTATTACTCTAAGCTGCGATCAAAAGCTAGAGCACTCTACTAGAAGTAAGTAAATTACTTAAAAGTAAAGCAATATACCAATGAAGACGAAAGTGAATAGCTATTATACTAAACCGGATATGCGAACTATAGAAGAACTTAGGATATATTACTTACTAGAAGAAGTACACCCTCGGAGATACACCTTGGAGGAGATTCCGACAGATCCGGGGCTTCCTCGAAGACTTCTCTCTCTCTCACTCTCTCTTGATACACTAAAGGGCAGGGCTTAGCCTACTACATAGGAGTGGAGATCTTCCTTGTGGTCATGTCTTGGAAGTGAAGGGGTAGGGGGGGTATTTATAGCCCCAGGGTGGAGTAGGGGCTACTCCAACGCCATGTCATCGATCCGCGTGATCCCACCTCGTAGCCCTTGGATAAACCGCCTTAGAATCAACGGTTGGATGAAATAATCACGTGGACAATGTGGTAGGCGTGGGGGCGTCGGTGGCCAAATGGGCCATGGTCGGCCGACCATGGTCCATGACCTATGGGCCACCCCAGTGCTTTGGGAATGTTGGCCCCTTTGTCGGTTTACGTGTCTTGAGTCGAACTTGCCGTGACATCTGTTTTTGTACCACTATGATCCATGTGACGTCTTGCGGACCAATCGGGTGCCTTCTTTTGTTCTCCCGCGGATTAGTGGCGTGGAAGGTCGCGTTGGAAGAGTTTGGGCCTAAGGTCTATGGTCGACGCCGATGCAGGTCCATTGGGCCTTGGCCTTCTCCAACTCTTCTAGAAGGTGTCCCCACATGTCGGGGATGTCTCGGGATGAAATGGTCATGCATCGACCGATGTAGGTCTTGTGGCCAAATGACTTCAAATTTTGTGTGGAAGCATCCTAGAACATGGAGATCATGATGGTCATGTCAATTTGTCCATTGGTCATACTTGGAGTGTCATTTGGATGATGACCAAATGTGTTATTTCGGCCCGATTTCCTCGGTTTCACATCTGCATACAAATAATGACATCTACATGTGGAACTAGGTTATTTGTACAAGAAATCATTATTTATATGTATGTTGGCTTCCAAAAAGTGTAATGCGTTGTTGACGGTTTTGATTATGTAAAAACATGGTGTTTCTACCAGTCAACAAGATCCCCCACACTTACATCTTTGCTTGTCCTCAAGCAAAGGAAGGAGGTTGAAGTAAACATAGTCATAACACTTCTGAGATATTGAACTCTCATAAAATTATTTCTGAACATTTCTTATGTGAGTGGGATATGTGGGCGTGTCTAGTATAAATCCTTGAGGAATTGGGAAATGGAACAGTTCAAAGCTAATCATCTTCCTTATTCACATCTTAGTACTTGGAGTTTTTTAATATACATTGAAAAATAAGATCACATAGATCACTTATACTCCTCAATTGGGTACTCTCAAGTCACTCAATGGTGTATAGATCCTCACCAAGGCATAGCATAAAAAATGCCCTTTGTGTTTCATCCTTTTACTACAAAGGTCTATGTGGAGCTAAGGTGGGGATAAACATGTTTGCTTACTTTGCATTGCATATTTTATACAGTCAAAACTAGGATCCTAGGAGAACAACATCATGCTCTTAGATCAAGAATGTGCATGTGTGTGTGTGGATGATTTTTGTTTTTGCTCCGTTTTTACATATGATCTCTCCTTCTACTTTATTATATTTGAGACATAGCTATCATAAATATATATACCTTTTTTTTTTTTTTTTTTTTTGAAGAGGTGGGTTCTACTCACCCTCGGACTTGTGTCCATTATTTCCTCTCTTTAAATATTTTTGCATAGCTCATGTCTCTTTTGATCATCTATTTATGTAAAGAGAGATCACATTTAAATCATAGAGCAACTTTAATGGTGGGATTTGGGAAAAAGCATGTAGTGCGTACTTACGGTGTAGAAGCGACATATTGATATGGAGTGTATGTGATCTTGATCTTGGGAGCATGATATGATTCTCAACAAGGGTCACTAGGTTTGCCACAACTCAATACAACTTGCAAGTAGCTTAAATGAGCTTTGAATATGTAAGAGTAATGTATATGGCTTTGATAGGTATTTCATCATTGAGGAGTATGTGATACTATGGTTTTATGACATTTTATATTAAAACAAATCTCCAAGCACTTTAAATGAAAGAGGATGATGCATAAGCTTGAACTATATCACAAGTCACAATACCTTAGTCAATATGATATATTTTTTTTTCTAATAATATGTTCTTCCCACAAACATAAGTTTGCTCAAGAAATAAATCTTATGATAAGTTCTATCTTCAAAATGTCATGTAAATGTTACTTCATTAAAGTTTTATTTTTTTTTAGGTGTTTCTTCTAGCTTTATTTTATTCATAACTTAGAAAAGTAACTAATTAAATATGAAATAAATATAAAAAAGCGAGAGAGGAGAAATATATCAAACCGGTGTGTGGATGTCTGGATCTTTGGCGGAGGGTGGGTCAGGGGTCCAAGGTGGCATCGGGCCGATGCCACTTTTTGGAGCTCCAGGCAAATCGACCCACCGTGGTGCTGTTTCCTCTCATCGATGGGTCTATTTCTTCTTGACCGTTTTCTTATTTTGAAAAGTTGTTGCATCGGCCGATGTCACTTTTGTGGCCGTTCAGGGCTGAAAATTTTTTCTGGATGTTCTTGGTGTGAAGGTGATCGCGTGGCGAGATTGAAGTATTCGGATCCTTAACAGCGCGCGTCGGCCGATGCTCCCCCACACTAGCTTTCGCGCGATGCGTGACACATCAATACAGAAACGTCAAGTGCGGTGTCCTGGCTGGTGGGAAAACACCGTGAGAACAAAAATTCTTCATTAATTCTTCTTTTCTTTAGGCACATTTACAAAAAGGGAAAATTTAATCAAGCCAATATGTGAAAAAAAAGGGAAACCTATCCTAGTGCCTAACTTATTTGATTAGGGAGATTTATGGAGAAGGTGGCTCTAATGCCTCCTCATGGCCGGCAGCGTTAGCAAAGGCGGCTTAAGTTTCGCACACATCTTGCCGCGCAAAGTCGCGAAACTTATCCTCTAACTCCCAATGGCCCATATGAATCTCGGCAACCTTCTCTTCTAATTTTCTATTCTTCTCCCTAAGTGATGCCACGGCGCCTAGGGAGATGATCTACTTCTTCTTTTCGATCTTCATCTTGAATTGCCACTGGCGGACCGTTGATAGATGGTGGGTCGCTTGTCCGCCCGGACCGTCTTGGCCAGACCAAAGGAGAGTCTTTGCATTCCGCTCCTCGGATGTGGCGGTGGCTGCACCACCTTCCCGCCCCACTCCTATTGCCACTACATGCCGATTTGTTGGAGTAGGCGTGTAGGACAAGGAGAGAGGCAGGATGCTTCTACGGTGGGGTGTGCAGTCCTGGAGAGGTTGATGGCGGTACCGAGGTGCAAGTTGGCCCGTCGTTGGCCGTCTTGGAGTCGTCGGATGTGGCTTGGACACCCACGGCGTGGTGAGAGAGTTCACGGGGGGACACCCACAGTGCGGCCAGGGCATCATGGTGCGCATCGGCCCGACCAAAGGGTCAAATCCACAGACACATCTGCGGGTGTCGGTGAACACACAGGTGGTGGCGAGCGGCGATCGAAGTCGCCTCAATGACTTCCCTACTGCCATCAGATCACTAGGACCTTCTTTGGAGTGATCTCTCACTATATGGCTGTGCACGAGATGGGATCTACCAAGGGTAGGCGAAAGGGATTGTCGGATTGGGGTGCCATTGGGATCTTTCCCTTTATCGGTGTTCTTGGTTGGGGCCATGGATGGTTGAATGTGAATGCAAAGGAGTCTTAAATGGCAGGAATGGAAGAAGGAAGTGTAGGAGTACAGGAGGAGGAAGAGGAGTTTAAATAGAAATGGGTTCCAACGCGTCTCTGGTTCAAATCCGAGGTGAGATGCTCCTCTAACCGAGATAAGGATGAAAGTTAACGTTAAGTGATCGTTTTGAGGCAAATGCACCGCATCGGCCGATGCACTAATTTTAGAGCTAGGCCTTCCCAACGTTCTAGTTGCTTTCTAGAAGGTTTCTAAAGGATGTTCCACCCATCCGTAGGCCCAAGGGCTTATGGTCACGCATCGGCCGATGCGGGCCCTAACAACGAAGTCGATCACGGATCTTTGGGGCGTCTTTTAGGGGCTCTTAGATGCACATTCCCCTAGCGCTTGGGTCTAGAAGACCCAAACACCAGGTCGGCCGATGTGCCAAAATTGGTAAAAATAGCTCAAAACAGGTGTAGTGAAAGTTAGGATCATGAAAGGGTATTATCTATATTTTTTTTTGAATTATTATTATGTACAAAATTGACAAGTTTATTTAAAGCGGTCAGGTGCAGGCATAAGGTCTATCATGTCTACTTACGGTTCGGGTAAAGAATGCTCATGAAAGACTTTAAGGCGTTGACCATTTACCTTAAAAGATGTTCCGTCATTAGATCACGAAGTGTGATGGCTCCATGAGTTGAGGCATTGGCGACAAGGTATGGTCCTTCCCATTTGCTCTGAGCTTCCCATGCCCGGAATAGCTTGAACCTTGAGTTGAACAAAAGCGGACCTTGTGCATTAGGGGTGTAAACTCCTTTTGCTTGATCCTTTTGTCATGCCACCTTTTGGTTCTTTCCTTATATATTCGGCGTTGTGATATGCTCTTTCCCTCCATTCTTCTAACTACGAGATTTGCATTTTTCTATTCATCCCCGCAGCCCGTAGATCCATATTCCACCTTTTGATGGCCCGGTGGGCTCGAATTCCAACTCAACGGGCAAGTGGCAAGTCTTTCCAGTATACAAGTTGGTATGGGGTCATACCAATTGGTGTCTTGTACTGTGGTCCTATATGCCCAAAGTGCATCGGGTAACTTGCTCTTCCATCTTTGTACCCATCTCGTTCCTTTGTCTTTTTGCGGGATGTTCTTGATCTGTTTATTGGAAGTTTACGCTTGGCCGCTTGTTTGTGGATGGTAGGGAGTCGCTACATTGTGCTTTATACCTTGTTGCTTCAAAAGTTGCGGAACCCTCTATCAGTGAAGTGAGTTCCTCGTCACTTATCACCATTCTTGGAGTGCCAAATCTTGGGAAAATGATTTCATAGAACATCTTCCTTGAGTGGCGGCATCGCTTTTCGGCGAGGGGTAGTGCCTCTACCCACTTGGATACATAATCCACTTTGCCACTAAGATGTGCTCATACCCTTGTGATTTGGGGAATGGTCCCATATAATCAATGCCCCAAACGTCAAATAATTCAATCTGAAGGTTGTTAGTGGCGGCATTGCATCCGCGGGTATTGATGTTCCCATGTCTTTGGCATCTTCCACATTTCTTCACAAAGTCTTGTGTGTCTTTGTACATTGTTGGCCAATAAAATCCACTTTGCCGATTTTTGGCATGAGTTACGAATGCTCCATAATGGCCTCCATACTCTCCCCATGACATCTATCCATGATCTTGATTGCTTCATTCATTGGGACACATCTCCTTAATATTCCATCATTGCGGACTTCGATATAAGTATGGTTCATCCCGGAGATGCACTCTACTTTCTGTATGAGTTTCTTCTTATGCGCTCTGGCGGCACATAACTTTGTGACAATAAAATTAACAATATTTGCGTACCGAGGGGGTTGGAGTGCGTGACCCGTAGGGAGTGTATCATCTCGAAGGAAGTCATTGATGGGCAAATCTCGTAATGCGTCTTTAAAATGCATTCTAGACAAATGATCGGCAACAGAATTCTCTACTCCCTTTTTATCTTTTATTTCAAGATCAAATTCTTGGAGGAATAGGATCCATCTTATTAAACGAGGTTTAGCATCTTTCTTAGTGAGCAAGTATTTTAGAGCGGCATGGTCAGTGTGTAAATTATTACCTTTGCTCCTACTAAGTAAGATCTAAACTTGTCAATGGCAAAAAACAACGGCCAATAATTCTTTTTCATTAGTTGCATAGTTTAATTGTGGCCCTATTAAGGTTTTGCTAGCATATGAGATTGCATGATGTTTTTTATCCTTTGTTTGACCTAGAACAGCACCGACAACATAATCGCTAGCATCACACATTATCTCAAAAGGGAGAGTCAAACAGGGGTTGTATGATTGGTGCGTAGACAAGTGCTTTCTTAAGGTAGTAAAAGGCATCTAAGCACTCATCATTAAATTCAAAGGGAGCATCTTTTGCAAGCAAGTTTGTTAATGGGACGAGCTATTTGAGAAAAATCCTTTATAAAGCGTCTATAAAAACACTGCGTGGCCAAGAAAGCTACGAATCCCTTTGACATTTGTGGGAGGTGGAAGCTGCTCTATAACTTCTATCTTAGCTCTATCCACATCTATACCGCGTTCGACACTCTATGCCCTAGCACTATGCCTTCGAACCATGAAATGGCATTTCTCCCAATTCAAGACTAAGTGTTTTTCTTCGCATCTTTGTAAGACTCGGTCCAGGTTTTCTAAACAATCATTGAAGGTTTTCCCATAGACGGAAAAAGTCGTCCATGAAAACTTCCATGATTTCTTCTATCATATCGGAGAATATGGACATCATGCATCTTTGAAAGGAAGCGGGGGCATTGCATAGACCGAAAGACATTCGTCTATATGCATATGTCCCATAGGGGCATGTAAAAGTGGTTTTACTACGGTCATCAGGATGGATAGGTATTTGGTGGTATCGAATAACCATCAAGAAAGCAAAAAGAAAGAGTGTTTGGCAAGCCGTTCCAACATTTCATCAATGAATGGCAACGGGAAGTGATCTTTCTTAGTGGCTTCATTGAGTTTTCGGTAGTCTATGCACATTCTCCATCCTGTGATAGTTCGTTGAGGAATTAGTTCATTTTTCTCATTTTTGACTACTGTCATTCCTCCCTTCTTTGGTACTACTTACTTGCACGGGCTTACCCATTTGCTATTAGGTACTGGATAGATTATGCCCGCATGTAGTAATTTCAAGACCTCTTTCTTAACTACCTCTCTCATTGCATTATTTAGCCTTCTTTGAGGCTCCCTAGAGGGTGCAAATTCGGGGTCTATTGGAATGCGATGGGTGCAGAGAGTGGGACTAATTCCCTTGAGATCCACGGAGAGAGTAGCCTAAGACAGATTGATGTTTTTCTAAAATGGTGAGGAGTTTAAAGGTTTCCTCCGCAGAAAGTGTATCGCTAATGATTACGGGGGCCTCTCGGTCACCATTGAGAAAAGCGTATTTGAGTCCAGAGGGAAGGGGTTTGAGTTCGATTGGAGGTTTTGGTGGTGGCTCAGACTCTTCTAGGCTTATTGGTTCTTACGTGATCGACTTCTTCTGAATGAAGTCTTCAGCGAGCTCTTCAGATTGGGCTGAGATGCTTCTAGGAGAGTTGTAGCCATCACTTCCTCCATTGGATGGGGCTCGGGATATGGCTCTAGTTTGGTGTTTGTAGAATTAAGAAATGGGTTGAGAGCTTAATGCTTTTTCGAGGCTGATATCTAGGCTCTCTTCATGATATTTGGCAAGGAATTTCATGGCGGGTGCCCAATCAACAGGTCGAATTCCTCTCGTATCAAAGATGTAGAAGTTAAAGAGGATCGAAATTTTGTTGATTATGGTTGCAATATTTTGTGCGATCCCGCAGCTAGCAACCAATTGTCCAGATGGTAGTTTTAAAAATTTATTGGTTGAGCATAGGGGTTCGTTACCTAGGAGGACATCAGCCAAAGATTTTGACATGATGCACCTCCAAGCTAGCGGGATCATAGAGGGAGTCTAAGGCTGTTCTATTGATAGAGCATTGTATGGTTGTGGCAAATGAAAGAAGTTGAATTACTTGAGGCGTACTTTTACGCTTCCTCAAACCACTTTCGGAGCTCATAATAGATGAAAGCTCTTGAATCGCTCTCCTTGAGGTAGCATTCCTCAAGTTGAGCTTTGCTATGTGTAGGTTGAAGCTTTTCTAGCGAAGACTTCTTCTACGGGTTGATTCGAGGTGTTTCCAAAATCGAGAAAAACAAGTCATCCTCGATGTCATAGAGAAAGTTTGGGGGTTGAGTTTCCTCTTCCCCTATTGGTAGTTTAGGTTCGGGCTCGATGGCTGGTTCTTGAGATGATGAGGTGTAGGTTCAGCTATCGAGGGGGTCTATTTCTAATTTGGGGATAGGTTCCTCCTCTAGAGCTTCATCATAGACGTTAGTGTAGGGGTGTTCTCCAAAATTTTGGCGAGCATCCGCTTTCCCTCACTAACGGGAGGTACAAAAATGCACCCCCCGAAGCATTATCAAGGAGTTGGGCTGATTCCTTGTTAAGACCCTTAATAGAATTGTTGCAATAATCTTTGGGTCGAAAACACCAAGGTCAGGGCCGATGATGCTAAATCGGTGATACTGAGCCCGGGCTATGCCGAGAGGTTCCTTCTTCATTTGTTTGAATGCTAGGACCTCCATTCAAAGATTGGACGACACGGGTAGTGGGAAAAAAAAGGCAAGACAAAACTTGCTTTGAAGCTTTTCCCATTCCCCTCCTACACTTTCTAATAATCGAGCATACCATCGCTTGGCTCTTCCGTTAATTAATGAGAACGGAAGAGTTTCCATCGAAGGGTATCTCGTGTCATGCCCCGGATGTGGACACGGGGAACACAATTGCTTTCGAATTCACGCAAGTGCGTGTAGGGGCTTTCTTCATCTTCCGAGAAAAGGATTTCTCCTGAACCATTGCTATGAGACTTGGCCGAAGCTCATAACGGCGCCAAAATGGCTTTAGATGATTGTGGCGCTCCAATCTTTGCCCCCGTTGGGCCGCGAATTCAAAGATAGGTGTTGAATCCATGGTTTAAAAATTAAATAAAAGAAAGAAAAAAGAAAAGATAATTTGGACGACCCGATTTGGTTAAAGCGACTACCGTTCCCGAACAGCGGCACGAGAAAAGCTTGTTGACGGTTCTTTAGTGTTACCACTAAAGGACTGATACACCTAAAGTATGGCAGCGGTAAACCGCAAGTGCACGGTTTGTCGGTGTAGCTTTTCACCGGGAGTATTCAGTATCGATTTCCACGAGGAGCGTGAAGTGAACTAACAAAAGAATCAAGACTCGCCCTATGATGACACAAGGTGTGTATTTGGTAGTTGAGTTGAGAGGTTTTCTATAGCTATGATATCCGGATAGGCTAGATAGCTAAACGTGGCTTTGTCGATTTTCGATCACGAGGCATTAGGTGATAGCGGTGATAACAATCACCACTACCAAACTACTCTTTTCTTTGGAGCCTTACCTTTTTAGAACTTGCTTAGACTTCGTGGTGATTTATACGAGAGACCGGAAGGGCTGTCACTACCTTACTTGGCTATCACAATCCATCCGAAGCGCAAGCGGCAAATCGATGATAAGAATAACCTAGACACCACGTCTACGCTATGCTTATTACTCTAATCTGCGATCAAAAGCTAGAGCACTCTACTAGAAGTAAGTAAATTACTTAAAGTAAAGCAATATACCAATGAAGACGAGTGAATAGCTATTATACTAAACCGGATATCACGAACTATAGAAGAACTTAGGATATATTACTTACTAGAAGAAGTACACCCTCGGAGATACACCTTGGAGGAGATTCCCGACAGGTCCAGGGGCTTCCTCCGAAGACTTCTCTCTCTCTCACTCTACCGATACACTAAAGGAGCGGGGGCCGCCTACTACATAGGAGTAGAGATCTTCCTTGTGGTCTTGTCTTGGAAGTGAAGGGGTAGGGGGGTATTTATAGCCCGAGGGTGGAGTAGGGGCTACTCGGCGCCATGTCATCGATCCAGCGTGATCCCACCTCGTAGCCCTTGGATAAACCGCCTTAGAATCAACGGCCGGATGAAATAATCACGTGGACAATGTGGTAGGCGTGGGGGGCGTCGGTGGCCAAATGGGCCATGGTCGGCCGACCATGGTCCATGACACATGGGCCACCCCCGGTCTTTGGGAATGTTGGCCCCATCGGTTTACGCGTGTCTTGAGTCCAGGAACTTGCCGTGACATACATTTTTGTACCACTATGATCCATGTGACGTCTTGATGGACCAATCGGGTGCCTTCTTTTTGTTCTCCCGCGGATTAGTGGCGTGGAAGGTCGCGTTGGAAGAGTTTGGGCCTAAGGTCTATGGTCGGCCCGATGCAGGTCCATTGGGCCCCTGGCCTTCTCCAACTCTTCTAGAAGGTGTCCCCACATGTCGGGATGTCTCCGGGATGAAATGGTCATGCATCGGCCGATGTAGGTCTTGTGGCCAAATGACTTCAAATTTTGTGTGGAAGCATCCTAGAACATGGAGATCATGATGGTCATGTCAATTTGTCCATTGGTCATACTTGGAGTGTTGGATCGGATGATGACCAAATGTGTTATTTTAGCCGATTTCCTCGGTTTCACATCCCGCATACAAATAATGACATCTACATGTGGAACTAGGTTATTTGTACAAGAAATCATTATTTATATGTATGTTGGCTTCCAAAAGGGTACGCGTTGTTGACGGTTTTGATTATGTAAAAACATGGTGTTTCTACCGTCCGATCCGCTGTAAGCATCGAATCGATCAAGGTTCGGAACTAATGGTGTGCCCGCTATATCGGTGCAAGCATATGTTCTTATTCAAGGATGACGATGTCGCGTGGAGCACTTGGTGCGGTATGGTTTCATCGGGAGCCGAGGTACACCGTGTGGACGTATCATGGTGAAAAAGAACCCGAGTGTCACGGCGGTTCATTCGGAGGACCCGGTCGACCGCAATGACGCATCGGAGACAACGATGGTGGACGAAGGGCGAGAAGAAGTTGATAATCGTGATTACATCACCGTAGATGCGGTGGAGATGCCAACTCTCGAGGGGCGAGGAAGAAGAGGGTTACACCCGGAGGAAGATCCCGCGCCCTATCGATTGTGGTACCTACCCGCGCTCGACGCTGCGTGCAATTTTTGGGAACCCGGAGGATGCCAAGGCGATGTCCCGGCATGCATCGGCCGGAACGCCGCGAAGGGCGATGGCAAAGCTGCGACACCCTCGGATGCCAAAACGTGGAAACACATCGATGACATGTTCTCGGAGTTTAGGGGCGAGCCCGGGGAACGTAAGGTTCGCTTTGAGTACTAACGGGATGAATCCGTTCGGAGACCTCGGTAGCTTGCACAAAGCACCTGGCGGTCACCCTCACCATATACAACCTGCCTCCCTACGAAAGTGTCTAAAGCGCCAAATATCTTCTTTCGGCCATGCTCATTTCGGACCAAACCAGCCAGGGCATTGATATAGATGTGCTCATTGAGCAAGAATGGAGGAATTGGCGAAAACGTGGAAAGGGGTCAAGATTATGGATGCGTCCTTGAAGGAGAAGTTCACTCTAAAGGCCATGATAATGGTCACCATCGATGATTACCTGCTCTCTTTTTCATTATCGGGCGATTAAGGGGAAGACAGGTTGCACGATTTGCATTGACAATACCGCTCCATTTACCTTAGCGGATCCCAAAAGGCGGTGTACATGAAGCATCATAAATTCCTACGCAAAAGAACACGTACCGGGATACTTGATGGATGAGTACTTTGAAGGCGAGCGGAGGCCGAAGCGGAGGATTTGGAAAAGGGTAAAGTACGGGCCAAAGGTGTTTGAAATGGTGAAGAACATAAACCATGAGTTCTGAAAAGAAGAAGAAAGCCGGTGGGCCAAAGCCAAAGAAGAAGCGGAAGTGGAACAAAACGGGGTGGGAAGAAGAAGAAGAAGAAGAAGAAGAACAAGAAGAAGCGTAACCCAATCCCGCACCGGCCAAAGTCCCATTCAAGAAGCGGTCGATTTTCTTCAAGTACCGCCATCTTGGAAGATGCTCCATACACCCCATGCCATCGATAACATGCATCTACGTAAGAATCTCTTCGAGAGCTTGGTCGGGATTTTCCTAGACATCAAGACTAAGACGAAGGGCGGTGTCAAGTCATGTCGAGGATCTTGCCGACATGGGCATCGGGCCCGAACTTCACTTGACACCCTCGGGGAATAGCGGAAAAGTTGACCTTCCGTACCGCGAGCTACAATCGACACGGGATGAAAAGAGGGATTTTTGCAAATGGCTCGGGGATGTCAAAGTGCCGACTGGTTTTTACGTTCCAACCCGAAGAGCATTGTATCGATGAAAGACCTCACCTTTGTCAAACTTCAAGGCCCATGACCGCCATGTCATGCGGCGGTGTTCCTTCAATTCGATTAGGTGCATCGCCCTAGAGTTCACGAAGATGGTCGTTACACTTTGTGCTACTTTTAATCGCATCACCACGAAGGTCATCGCTGAAAATGACCTCCCCGCGACTTTGAAAAGAGTTCATCACGACAACTATATGCCAGCTCGAGATGTGCTTACCACCATCTTTCTTCGATATTATGCCACACCTCATGATACACATGGTCGATCGATAGAAGAACTGGGGCCTCTCTACCCGCACGAGATGTGGAATAACGGCGCTTCATGTCCTCTCTTAACAGATCCGTCCTTAAGCGTATTGCATACCCGGAGGGCTCTATGATCGAGGCATACACAACACGGAGGCCGTTAAGCTGGCTGCACTAGATACATCCAAGATGGAAATGCAATCGGGCCTTCCCGACCACCCTTACGACAAGGCAGGACCGGGAGGGGATGGGCTGCACGGGAGGAAATACGCAGACCGATATAGAGCAAGAAACAATCGAACAAGCCCATGACAGCGCTCCGAACCGGTTAGTATCAATGGAAACGTGGGTGAGAAGCATCCGGAGGAAATTCGCGACAAGCGTGGCGGCGCCGCGGAGGGGTGGGGTGGTACCGAGACAACACAAGCTGAATTTCACAACGTGGATCGGAGAACGGGGATACCCTAAACGCGGAGAGACTAAAGAATCGATGCTTGCATACGGCCCATCTAGCCAAATCATAACATGGCAAGGTTACGACATCAATGGATACAGGTTCCACACGATAGAAAAGGACAACAAGAGCGTCCGTCACGAACAGCGGTGTCCCGGTATGAGGGCATTGACATGGCCACCAAGGAACTCAAGACATACTATGGGCAAATCCAAGAGATTTGAGAACTTGATTATGGCGAGAGCTACAGATACCCATTTTCTCGGTGCCGGTGGGTCAAGACAACGGCGGTTGACGTGGGGCCGAGGTAGGGTTAACCACCGCTCATTTCGAAAGTACTTGGAGATGATGAGTGGGTACTCGCAAGTCGCGTGGGCCCGTAGCCTACTACCCGGTGCCCAATTAGTAGGGCAAAAAGCAACTACATGCGGTCGTGGGAGGGAATCAAAGGATCGTGGGAGCCGATGGAGTGCGAGAATCCTGAAGAGTACAACAACTACGCAGAGTTTACGCTCTTTACCGATCATCCAACCAAGATCAAGGAAGTCGAGACACGCATGGATTGTTGATGCATAAAAATATGAGTTAGTGGCGTCAACAAACTCCCCTTAAGCTTACCCTTTGCTAGTCCCTAGCAAAGCTATATGCTATAGTAGGATCGGGGAGTTGCTACTACGCTTTCATACCTCTAGTTAATCGCGTGTTTATCGAAATAAATTCTTTCTCTTAACCGATTGCTCTCTCATACCATTTTACCATGGGGCGTAGCCTTTTCACGAATCATAAGCAAGATAAAACAATCAAGTTAAATACCATGTCCCAAACTCTTTGATCAACTATCATCCCGGGGTTTTGCAATGTTTTTCAAAAGAAAACTCGAGAGATCCTATGTATGACCCTCTTAAGTAGATGGTATTTAGTGGAGTTACATGTGGTGGAACATACATAGTGGGATGATAGTGGCGAATGGATGAGGATGAAAGGTAGTAATTAGCCTTTAGCCTTTTTTCTAGTATTTTTCTTTTCAAGCATCTTGGACTATATCTCTCTTTCTAAAATTTGCTAAGACACAGGCTATCCATTCTTGAGAGGTGGGCTTTGCCCAGGACTTTTTGTCCATTTTTCTCTCTCCTTAGAGATGTGGGCCCTACTCACCCCCGGACACGTGTCCATTATTCATCTCTAAATATTATTATTATTTAGGAGGTAGGCCCTTCTCGCCTAGTATGACACTTGTCCTTTTACTCTCCCTCTCTCGTCTCACTTTTCTCTCTAAATATTTATTTTTTTTTCTTTTCTTTTCTCTTTTTTTTTTTTTTTCGAATGTAGCCCGTAATCTAATTAGCATAAAAACATAGAGAGAGACATATCCAAAATTGCTAGAATTTATTTTTTATAATTATGGCTAGCGGCTTGATGGAATATGGGGAGGCGTATACGGATTAGAAGCAACAGTATTTGGTGGAGTGGGATGTTTTGATCACAGTGACAAACTCTTAAGGGTCATAGCTAAGGAACTCATCATGTAATATTTTATAATTTTTAAAGATAAAAACCAGAGTCAAGTATCTCTAGGAATATGATAAACAAGTAGCTCAACTTTTCATGTACTTTTATCTTTTAATGCTAAGACTCAGATTAAGCATGTGCTTCCCATTGGTGTTGGGTTTAGAGCAAATTAAGCATTTAAGGCTCTAAGAGAATCTAAGTCCGAAATGTAAGTACTTTTAAGAGGAATTATGTATGAGCAACTATTCATCATTTCCAAGCATATGTCATCAAGGTCATAATTAAAGAAAAGAGAGCTACTCGCAAACATCTAACATTTATTGGACTCTTAACACTAATACTTTTATTTAAGACTCATTAATTCTAAGAAAATATACTAACTAGCTAATAATTAAAATAGACAGGATAATAATACTTATCGTGATCTTTGAGGGTGCTCTCCCCTGTTGGTATTTGTTAACCTACGGGAATATTATGATGGATAATCCATAGCGCCGCGGATACCGGTGAGCACTTCACCCGGGGTGATGGGTTTTAAATATCGAATCCACGGGGAGAACGTAGAGAAGGGTTCTTGAGATTTACTACTGATCTCGAGTGGTTTAGTAAAACTAGATAGATAATAAAGATAAGGAGTTCTAGTAAGAAGGTCTTGTTCTCACTTCAAATAAATCATTTGCACATTGTTCTTAAGAGGGGTTGTCATGAAGAAACTCTTAATAAAGGGATTCTACGCTAACAACGCAGGGGTCTCCTACGATTTCTATAAACGGGGGCAAAAGCGTAACAAAGGACTCAATAGTCTTTGTCACCACTACGATCAGCCTTAACAAGTGTCTTCACCCCGGCCTATAGAAGGTATTCGTAATAAGCTAGTCAATCTAAGCACCACGCTTACATTAATCTAACAACTTTAATTCAAGAGCGGCGGGGAATCAAAAGTAATCTTATCAAAGAAATACGAACCTTAAGAACAATAGAGACAATATCACTTACTCGAATGGAATTCGAACAATCCACAAGATCTCGTGAGTCGTGCTCCAATGGCATCAACTCGGGGAGATGATGATGGAGGCGCCAACTCGAGAGGAGGAGGAAGAAGATGGAGGCGCCGACAGCTCAGGGCCTTCCTTCAACTCCGCCTCAACCGCACTCTAATTCTCTCAACTTGCAAAACTAACTCTCAATCTAATTCTAATCTAGAGCTTCTATCTCTTGTCGCCGTTGATGATCCGATTGAATTGAAGATTGAACTGAGATTGATTGAATCCAAGGGCCAGGGGTCTTTATATATGGGTCTTATTTCGTCTCTTAAACCTTCAGCAGGCAATGTGGTATTAGTCTTCATGTATCTCGTGCTTAACCGATGCCCTCGGATCAAACCGACATCAAACGACCCGGATTAGATTGCGTCTTAGAGGCGGTGGAGGAACGCTCGAAACGAGGGGACAACTTGGCGGTCAAGCCGGGCCGATCGGCTGTTATTTGGGCCGATCGGCCCAGGGTGGGCTCCACTCGGGTCCCGCGATGCGTCGTGGCTTCCGGAGTCTTCTAGATGATGTTTTTTCTTGATTGTCAAGTTTCGTTCACGTCGGGTGTATTCGAGCCTTCTAGTCTTGCTTCGGAGTTGGATTGCGTTACGATTTCTACCGTTTTTTTTAAGTCCCCGCAAATCACAACTTTACCAAAACTCATGGAAAAATCATTAGTGTAAACCCCTAATAAGGTTGTCTAATTATATTTTAGTCCTTTTCCATGTTTAATTGACAATTAAAAGTATGCATTAACAAGTGTCAACATCCCCAATTTGGATCTTGAAGTAGTCTTTTTTTTTCTTTTATTCGATCCCTGGAACTTGTTCATCTCTCGGTTTTCCTTAAATGTTCTCCACGCAAATATTAATTTCGCACATACCCGAAGGAACAAATTCTAGGATTATGTTGTGAGCCTTCATGTGCTCACTTCTTTTTGGATTTTTAGAAAAACGTGTGGACCTTCATGTGCCCACATATTTTTTGAGAATTTTTCTATGCAATAGGGATGCTAATGAAAAAAACATATGAGTGCACTATTTTTGTATTTTTATTTTTATGCCACCACAGCAAGGGGTGCTTGCATGGGGCTTTTAAGGAACTAATGCAAATGCAAGCAAACATATTTTTATGATTTTCTAATGCAGGTTTTAGAAAAAAGTAAATATGCTTAAAGGAAACATGCTAATTGAAATATGCCATGCAGAAAATTAAATATATGAGATAAATACCGAAGTTACCTCTCGGCGCGAGAGTTTGAGTACTTACTCTCATAGCGTCTTTGTCATCTATGGAATCTCGCCGGGATGTTGTGTGCGGTGCGGTGCCCTTAATGATCTCGATGAGTGGCGTAGATGAGGTAGCCGACGGTGTTTGATCGGTCGATGACGCTGGTGGTGGTAGGTCTTCCGAAGGTGTACTCTTGTTGTCTCCCTTGGTAGGCGTGTCTTCTTTCTTCCTCCAAGCTTGATTCTTCGGTGGAGACCTTTCTGGAGTGGCTGGTTCGGCTTGCTTGGTTGGTGGGAGCTAGGTGGACTTTTCTTGAATCTTCTTAATGTCTTCCTTGTCCATCAGCTCCGTATCCAACTTATGATTTCTCCGCGTCTTGTTCTTCTTAGGCTTGTTTTGTCCGATCTTGAAGTTGCATCTCTTGGGATTGTGATCCCGAGGATGGCATCACCCATGTTCCTTGCTTATTGTGCATGTTGTAGGTGAGGAGAGTTGGAGAAGTGGCAACTCCTCCACACTTGGCGCAAAGTGTGTCCCCGCTCACAAAGTTAAGGTAGAGATCAAGTGCATGGGCTCTGGCTGGTGGGACAACACCAACGAGAACCAAAATTGTATTCATTCTACTCTAACCTATATAACCATGATAGCATAATGTGTTTTATTTATTTGTGACAAAGGTGAAAAGATCGGGGCAGCGGGTATGAATGTGGCATTTATAGCAAACTAAAAGTGTAGAGAAAAATAAAACTAGAGAGACAAGGGTAAGAACAACTAAGAGCTAACATGTTGAGCTATTCAGATTAATCTAAGTGAGGTTGTGAGCTAACATATTTAACTCCTTAGTAAGCATGCCATGATTAGAGTAAAGCTTTATCAATTAGGGCACTTACCTTAAGATGTTTACCTTTATTGTAGAATCATGGCAGCATCGTAACACCTTATGGTGGTTCTCTCGTGGCATGTGTGGTAGTTGAGCGTCTTGTCCTCTCTTCATTTTTCTGTGTCGGAACAGTGGGAGTCTGAGAGGAGGGAGAGCCTTGCTTTGGATCATCTTCTAGTGGAATTGTTCTTCCTCCCCAAGCTTAAACTCGTGTCACTTTCGGCGTTTTAAAGTCGGGTTTGACATCATCTCCTTGAATGTGTTGTGATTTGTCGGTCTTTGATGGAATCTTATTGTATTCGTCCCTCTCCCTTGCATCAATCCATTTTCTTTTCTCTTTTAATCGCCCAAGGGATGAGGATGCCGACAACCAGTTGAATCTTCCTTTGTCAATTCTTCTTCATCTTCCTTTACTTCTGGTTGATGAAAGGATGCTCATTTGAGATGTAAACTTGGAGTCCCTCCTTGATTATCTTTGTCCTCCAACGACGTGGTGTGGAGTGTTCTTCTTGATGGTGTGTAGCACAATGGTTGTCTTGATGATCAAGGGAGAAACCTCATTGGTGACAACCTTGTCCTCCATAGTCTCGAGGGGCATTATTGTGACTTCTCTTTTTGTCTTGGCCCGTCATTGGTTGGAGTAATGCGTTCCTACCCGGTGTATTTCTTGTGTAGGTGATGAGAGCAAGCAAGTCTTTGACAAGATGATGTATGTTGACGTTGATCACGCTTCTCATCGACCTCGGCTTGGTACTTCTCTGTTTTGTAGTGGAAGTGGTAGTGAGGTAGGTCCATGAGCGTGCTCACCACGTATTCTTTCTGCAATAGATTAGTGGACATATACCCGAAGGATAGCAATGATATTGAAAGGGTTATTGTCCATATGATTTATTTGTGCTAACATAATGATGGTTCTTTAAAAACTTAGCACGATTATATATATTTGTTTTGTTTTTTATTATTTATTATTATGAAAGCGGTTGCACTTAAAAGCGTGGCTAAAGGCAAAAGGTAACTGCGACAAAAGACAAATTGAGTATTTAGGCACTTACGGTTCGTCCTTTCATAAGGAGTGAGTTGAGTCGCTTTTTTGCCAGAGTTTTTGGAATTCGTCACATACCTTGCGTAAGCTAATTTCTTTTTCCCAAATTGGATTTGATAATTTTACTGCGAGGGGGTTAGTCTAACAAAGATAACTGAGAATCTACTAAAAGTATACTACTATCAGTTCAAAAATCAACATAGACATAATGTCCAACTCAATTTAAGAAGGCAATTTAATCTAAACACCATGTTTAATTTTAAAAGCCTTTAGAAATAAAAACAACACACCTTGCGGTTTTGAGGGGAATCAAACTAGACACCATGTCTAACTTGAGCCATGAAAATTAAACTAAGCATCATGTCTAAGGTGTATGAAGATATTTCAAAACTTAAGCATACTATAGTAAAGCGGGGGTAGCATAAAAGTATTATAGAGATGAAGGGGTATGATCATGGTGAGACTAATATAATTATTCAAAAGTTTAAAAACCTTCTCACGTTCGATCATACTTACCTTTTACTCACACAATAGAATTTGTGAGTTGTGCTTGACTTCTTTATCCGTCACTTGAAGATGTGATTCGAATTCTTGTGACGACGACTTGACTTGGTTCCAATGTTTAATGGTTCATGAAGTTCGGTACACTTTGGATTCTCTTACCGTAGGTCGCTTAGGAAATTTTAATCAATTACCCCGCATAAGATAGACTAATAGACAATACACGGGTAATTCGTTTTAGCGAGAGGTGCTAAGTAGCAAATCCACACTTAGTATTCATCTATCAATAATCAAAAAAGAAAAGCTATCAAAAGTCTTCCCGGCAGCGGCGGCCTTTAAATGCTTGTTGGTATTTGTTAACTTACGAGAGAAATAGATCCAAGCGCATCGGATATCCATGAGCATTTCACGGGAAGGGTTTTAAATATCGAATCCACGAGGAAGATATGATAAGCAGTTCAAATGATTAAAGACGGTGATAGAAGACTAATGAGATTTGGTGGTTTAGCATTTACTTAAACGGGGTGAGCCAATAATAGATAGTAATGATAAGGTATATGAGGGTAGAGGTACACGTGGTGAGTATAGCATAAGATTAATTCCTAGTAAGATTAGGATTGGATTTATGACAAAGGGACAGTTCTTAGGTAGCATACAAAGAATATACAAAGTGTTTAGAGGCGGGCATAGCATAAGATCATATATATATCAAAACCATAAATAAGAATGTGCACCCGAAGATTACTTAAGAAAATCAGAGCGAAACAAGATAATCCCAAGAACCATTATCGACTAGTCTTATACACGGGGATGGATTGCAAAGGACTCAATAGTGTCTTTGTCACCACTACGATCTACCACACGACCCGGCATATAAGGTGAATCCGCAAGTAAATTATATCTAAGCACCATGCTTACATACTTTCTACTACCTAGCACACTCGAGTAATATACTAGGAGCTCTACGAATAAGTGCTTTGAATTACCATGAATAATGAACATATCAAATATGCTATGGCTAGAATAAAGTGTAAGTAGACTAATTGCATGCATAATAATGAAATAGCACAAAGGTGTATGAGAACAATAATTATATTGATCCATAGTGTAACTTATCGATCCGAACCGAGCATACACTCTCTCTTCTCTAAACTCGACTTTCTATCTAAACTAGGCTCTAGATTAGAGCTATGAATTAGCTATCCTATCTCTTGGTGTCTCCTCTTCTTCTCCTGCCTTGGCTCCTTCTTGATCTACTTCTTAATGAACGTGAAGCTTTAGATCAAATTGAATTCTGATTGACTTGAGGGGGTCTTGGGCTGTTTATATATGGGTCTTCCTCGTCTCTTCGGCTTCAACAAGGCGATGTGGTATTAATCCCGTGCTCCTACCGACGTCATCGGATCAAACCGACCATAAACGGCCCGGATTAGATTGCGTCTTAGAGGCGGTGGAGGAAGCTTCTCGAAACGCGGACGAGGCGGGCGCGGGGGGAGGCCGACCGCCCAAATATCAGCCGGTCGGCCCAGTGCTGGGCCCACTCGCGGGTCCCGCTGCACGGTGCCTTCTCGAACCTTACGGACTCCTATTTCTTGGGTGTTAAGTCTTGATCACGTCGGGGATTAATCGAGTCTTCTAGAGTCTTTCTCGGAGTTGGATTGTGTTTTGCGTTCGTTGGTCGTATGCCACGTCATTTCTATTGTTTTCTGTTAAGTCCACGCAAATCACAACTTTACCAAAACTCATGGAAATCATTAATAGAAATCCCTAATAAGATTATCTAATTATATTTTAATCCTTTTCCATGAATTGTTGATGCATAAAAATATGAGTTAGTGGCGTCAGCAGCCGCCTCCCCCGGCGCTCCTCCTCCCTCCCCGCCTCCTCCTCCTTAGGGGCTAGGAAACCCCTAGCCACCGGGGTGCTCCTTGGCCGGCGTCGTGCTCCCCCCGCCTCCTCAACAAGCGCTTCCTCCTTGCCCCCCACCCGCCCGCTCCTCCCGTCGAGCTCCACTCCTCCGGTGGGGAAACCCCTAGGCTGCGCCCGAGTGGCCCGACACCCTCCCCCCTCCTCTGCCCTCCTCTCCGCCCCTCCTCCTCGTTGGCCGGCCGGTGAGATCTCGCTCGGGCGCCTCCTCCCACCCCGACTCCGGCGTCCCCTCGCTCTCGACCACGCTCCCTATCCTCTATTATTCCCCCGGCCCGGTGAGAAATCCTGTGAATTTGGGTTGAATTTGGAGGTGCCTGTGATGCTATACACTATCTTCGAGGTGCCTCGTGAATTTGGGATGAAATTTTGGGATGAATTTGGAGGTGCCTGTCAATTTGGGATGAATTTGTGATGAATTTGGAGGTGCACGTCAATTTGGGATGAATTTTGGAGGGTGAATTGGAGCTAGCCGCACCTTCTTTGTGATGCTATATACTTGTGAAATTTTGATTCAATTTGGTCCTAGTACATGCGTGATGCTATATACTTGTGAAATTTTGAATCAATTTTGTCCTATATGCTGCCTGTGATGCTATATACTATAGAAATTGCTGCCCACACGGGGTTTGTTTAGTGAGCATATATGCCACTTTGCCTATGATGTTGACTCCGACCAAATTGAGATGAACTTGTAATCGTCTTTGTTGTTTAGTTTAAAAATTTTGTTGAAAAATGGACTTGTCTTGGTACTATCTTGTTGTTTAATTCAAATTTAGCAAAGCATTTGACATGAATTTGGGAGCCTTTTTGTCGAAATCCTATGTTGTCCTAGCTATTTGACGCAGACAATTATGAATATTTGACATTATGAGCATTTGACATTAACTTGAAATCTGTTGTCGAAATTTGGGAGCTGCTGGTCCTAGGTATTTTGATTTGTGGTGGCTCTCTGTCTACCTCTTGTCTACCTCTACTCTCTATACTTATATGATGATCGAACTATTTGTATAAATAGTCCGAGGCAAATGGCATATGCGATGATGTGAATATTTTTTTTATGCCGAGGCAAAGTGGCGATGATGAAATGTCCCTATACTTGTGAGCGGCTAAGCGAGGACAGCTTGTATAACATATACAAGCAAACAGTTTTAGACGCGATGTGATAAGGATAGTTGGGGACTTTGAGCCAAATACACATTTTTTTATTTTTACACATTTTTTTTGTATTGTTACACATTTTTTTTGTTTATTTTTTTGTATTTGTTGTATGTACTATGTAAAAAGGAAAATATGTACCTACTTTATCTTTTTTTGTAAATTTTTGGTTTTCTTTTGTAACTACTCTATGTAAAATGGAAAACTATATATGTAATCATGAGAGGAATACAATAAATATTATTTGAGATGATTTGTTGGCGGTAACCAACGACATATTTTTTCCCGTCAACTTACTACCATAAAGGGAGTAAAATTAAACCTTTTATACTCATATGCATTTACCACTAATAAATTCCACTTGTAGTGCCTTGTATTTTATTTTGCAGATTTATAATAAAAGCAAGTGGAAAATCGACCAAAACGCCTATACGGGAAAGCGCATTATTGCAAATTCCAAGCCCAGAGCAAATCGACCCAAAAACTTCAAATGCGGGCGAGCAAAGCCCGCCTACAACTTTTTCGTGGGCGAAAAGACGACACCCCACCGAGACCCGAGCCAAAGCCGGGGGGGCTTGTAGCGCAACCGGAATCGGCGGCCCACCCCCGAGGCGGTTCGAGCCCGGCCACCGGGAGGATGTTCGTGCACCTTCCAAACGGGATTACCGCCCTTAGTTGGTCGGTTTGCGCATACAAGGAAGGTTTACTGTGTCGGTTTTGGTGTAAATTAGCACTTAGGCGCCTCCTCCAAGTGTATAAGTAGGCCCCTCTCTCCCCTCTCTCAACGCACACCACTTGGAGTCCAGCAAACCAGCAATTTCTCCCTCTCTACCACCTCTACCTCTCTCTCTTCTTCTACTTCTTCCTTCTTCTTCTTTCTTCTTCTTTATTCTTTCTTAGTCAAAACTTGGAGTAGAAGAGCTACAAGGAGGGCTTGTCTCCTAGAAGAAAGTGCTTTGGTAATACATCTACTCTATGGAGCATTCTTCTATTTACAAGTCTTATATCTATATTCTTGGCCTAACTTATGAACTAGAGTATAGTTTTGTTCATGTTCTTGTGTTGGTATATGAACTAGCATATAGTTTACATATCATAATCTTGACATGTTCATTACATTCCTTCATCGATCATCATATGCCTAACTTGATTATAGGTGGGATAACGGTTCGTTGTTCCTTCGGGTTTGCTCTTGTTCTAGTCCGTCCATTCGACGCAGTGGGGATCCCGGGGGGACAAGAGTAGTGCTTTCGATATGCGGGCATGGTGCTCGGGTATTACGACACCTGCGAATATGAGGGCATGCCACGGTTGAGGGGTAGGCGGCTTGGTCGTGACAAGCCTTGACCGTCCTTTGAAATCCCCCCGTTCGTATGTTCTCGTAGGAGTTAAGTAAATGCTTCTATTGGGCCGTATGGCACCCGGGAGTCTCCCCTGTTATCCTAGACCTAACCACACTTAGATCGGTTTGCATATGATCCTAACTATTCATTTGTATGGCCATGACTAGATACATTAGAACTACTCCATTAGGTTATTCATTTATTCATTTATTCTTTATCTATTTTCTTTATCTTTTTTGCTTCGGTGGATTCTTAAGTGTGTGTCACACTATCTATGAACCGTTCATGCTTACCCTGTTATGAACATTTTGGTCTAAACAAACACATGTTCCTCTATTCGGATGCCATGCTAATTTATTAATCACATGCCTTCCTTTGGGAAAATATAAATAACGATACCCCTGAATACTTAGAGGGTGAAATGCTACAACGATAGATCCGCGGCGCTGCGGATGAATATCTACAATGACAAGATCTATCCCGTTGACAGTCTCATTTCGGATCACCGACATGGTGGTTCACTTGGGAATGTCGGGCGCATTTCGACGCTTTTATTGGGGATGGGTTTTATACTGTTTCCTTTGATTGCGTTAAGAAATGCCAACAATGACTCGTGATGGCTCTACTACATACTACCGCTTTACTTTACTCTTTCACAAAAAATTACTACGACTTAAGCTCTACTACATACTACAAAGAATTTAACGACACTTCCTAAAGCCAAAGCCACAACAAGAGTGAACCATCCACCCAAGAGAGTGAACCAACAATCACCCAAGAGAGAGGTGAGGTATCACTGTGAGTATTGCCAGAGAGATGGTCACTTGGTTGAGTTTTGCTTTAGGAGGAAGAGGGATGCTAGGCGTCGAGTTGAGTTTGAGAACCGCGATATGTATCACCCTCCACTTGGCTTGTATGAGAAGGGTGTGCAAATCGGTTCGAGGCGATTTGCTAGGCCTCGAAGGTAGAAGGCCTCGGAGGGTTAGGCCACAATTTGTGAGACACTTTGGTGGTCGTGCTTTCGTGAGTGGATGTCGATCCTCGCTTTGGGAGCTTTGAGATTGACGGAGAGGAGTTCACCACGTTTTTTGTTGTGCGTGGTGAGCGTTTGGGTAAGATGGGACGTGGGATGGTTGTTTTGCCTAATGCCTATCTTGGGCAAGGTGGTCAACACTTGGTACTCTTCCAAGTTTACTAACTCCGGTGTTGTGCCACTTGCTCATCCCATGTACTATCGTTGATACTGGGATGGAATTTTGGAGGACATGTGGCTCATTGATTCGGTTTTTCTCGGCACATGACCAGGAAACTCAAAATGGTTCTCCAAACCTCACCCCCATGAAGACTAAGAAGTATATCACTTTGGGGATAGCAACATGGGGAAGATTCTGTCGCGAGGGTCAATCGGGATCAATGACCACTTTGTACTCAAGGATGTGGCGCTCGTCTCCAACCTTCACTTCAATTTGCTCTCGTCGTCCAGCTTATGGCGAGATGGGTATGAGGTACGCTTTAAGGTTGGATGTTCTCGAAGTTTTGGATTCTCGCGATGATCCCATTTGCTAGATTGTGCCGTTTGGACAAGTCTTTCGCAGACTGATTTTTCTGGGGGTTTTGGCACATCTTGTTGCTTGTTGGCCGGGTCCTCCTCCGATTTGTGGAAGTGGCATAGGAGACTTGGACACTGAGCTTTGACCTTCTCACGAGGTTGAGTTCGATGGGTCTAATCCGAGGATTGCCTAAGCTCAAACCGAGAAGGATTTGGTTTGCCATCCCCCGCCGCCACAGGGAAGATGGTATCTCGCTTCTCACCCACTAGTCACTTAGATTATGACCTCGAGACCCGGAGAGATCCTTCACATGGACACCGTTGGTCCATCTCGAGTGAGGTCAGTCGGTGGGAAGTGGTATTGTCTAGTGATCGTTGACGATTTTTCGAGGTACTCTTGGGTCTTTTTCATGGAGGGCAAGGATGAGGCTTTTGGTTTTGCTCGAGATCTAATTTTGAGGCGAGAACCGAGTTACCGAGAGACCGCCATTCGAGCAATTCGCGGTGACAATGGCACGTAATTCAAGAACTCTCGATTCGAGTCTCTTTGTGCTAACTTGGGTGTCGAGCACCGTTTTCTAGCCCTTATGTGCCGCAGCAGAATGGAATTATTGAGCGGAAGAACCGAACGCTTGTGGAGATGGCGAGGACCATGCTCGATGAACACAAGACACCGAGGAAGTATTGGGCTGAGGCAATCAACACGGCATGCCATGTCTCCAACCGCATTTTCCTCCGTGCTTTCACCAAGAAGACATCATATGAGCCGCGGTTTGGGAGATTGCCCAAGGTAAGCCACTTCCATGTGTTTGGATGCAGGTGCTTCATTCTCAAGCAAGGTAATCTCGATAAGTTTGAGTCTCGATCACCGATGGCATTTTTCTTGGATATGCTTTACACTCACATGCCTATAGAGTACTAAATCTTGAGACTAACCGCGTTGTAGAGACTTGTGAGGTTACCTTCGATGAGATCGCGCCTTGTTCCTCTTACGTGTTTGAGTGTGCGGGGAAAAGAGGAGATGGAGTAGAGCATCTTTGTGGAGGAGGAGCGGGGAAGATGTTGGGGGGTGATCCCGGCGACTCCACCGCTTGCCCCGATTGACCCTATGGCGACGACGGCGCCCCACGGACCGCACCCTACTACCACTACTTCACGGGGTCCGGTGGAGCAGCTCCCTCCGGGCCGAGCGTCTACACACGAGGAGGTTCCCACTCGGTCGAGGGGAGGCGATCTTGGCAAGACGGCACCTCAGCACATTGGCCGCCGCCACCCCGGGGAGACCATGATTGGAGGACTCAACCAAAGGGTAACTCGTTCCAAATGCTATGCCATGTGTCATTTTGCTCATTCCGCTTTTGCGTTTCCACTCTTGAGCCCATAGATGTTGACACCTGGCGTTATCGGATTCGGATTGGGTAAATGCCATGCATGAGGAGTTGCAAAACTTTGATAGGAACCAAGTTCGGGTTTTAGTGCCACCTCCTGCCGAGTGCCATCCCATAGGAACCAAGTGGGTGTTCAAGAACAAACAGTGAGGATGGGGGTGGTTGTGAGAAACAAAGCGATTAGTTGCCCGGGGGTTTTGTCGGAAAGAGGGAATAGACTATGAAGAAACCTTTGCTCCTGTAGCCGCATAGAAGCCATTAGGATCTTGCTTGCTTTTTGCAGCCTCAAAGGGTTTTAAGCTCTTCCAAATGGATGTCAAGAGTGCTTTCCTAAATGGGTTCATAGAGGAGGAGGTTTATGTGAGGCAACCCCGGGGTTTGAGAATCCTAAACACCCGGACTATGTGTACAAGTTGTACAAGGCCTTGTATGGTTTGAAACAAGCCCCCGTGAGCGTGGTATGAGAGATTGAAAGTTTTTCTCCTAGCTAAGGGTTTTGTGATGGCGGCCCGAGACAAGACTTCGGGTCCAAATATACGTGGATGATATCATCTTTGGTGGCTCTTCACATGCTATGGTATCAAGTTTTGCAGAGATGATGAGCAGGGAGTTTGAGATGAGCATGGTGGGCGAGTTGAC
The DNA here is from genome assembly GCA_015847255.1 of Hyparrhenia diplandra. Classification (NCBI taxonomy): domain Eukaryota; kingdom Viridiplantae; phylum Streptophyta; class Magnoliopsida; order Poales; family Poaceae; genus Hyparrhenia; species Hyparrhenia diplandra. The sequence goes on from JADLZK010001918.1 coordinate 618,305, forward strand.
CTACTTCTTTGGACTTCAAATCAAGCAAACCAAGGACGGGATCTTCGTACACCGGGGCAAGTACACGAAGGACATCATCCGCAAAGTTTTCGCATGGGTGAGGCCAAGCCTTTTTTTGGCGCCCATGTCGACGGCGACGCCCTGGGGCGAGGACAAGGATGGAGAAGCCGTGGACCAAAGGGAGTTTCAGGAAGCATGATCGGATCGATGCTGTATGCGACGGTGACTTGTCCCGACATCCGGTTTGCGGTGTGCCTCTGCAAGACGTTTTCGATCTTCGCCGCATACCTCTCACTATCGGCGATGAAGAGGATCTTGGTATTTGCGGTTTACCCCCGAAGTTTGGCCATTGGTACTCGGCCTCTTCCACCCTCTCCCGGTTGGTTATTCAGATTCGGATTATGCTGGTGATCGTATGCATAGAAAGTCTACCTTTGGTACTGTCGGTTTCTTGGTACTTCTCTAGTGTCTTGGTCGCCTCGCAAGCGATCACGGTGTCGCTCGGTCGACGGTTGAGGCTGAGTATGTAATTTCTTTGCCGCTTGTTGTTCGGTATGTTGTGGATGGTTGCCACTTTGAGAGACTTTGGCTTGAGCTTTTCTCGTGTACCTTTGTTGTGTGATAGCATGGGGGCCGTGAGTGTTGCCAAAAATCCCGCCCTACACTCCCGGACCAAAAACACATAGAGGTGAGGTACCACTTCTTGAGAGATCACCAGGAGAAAGGGGACATAGATGTTCACAAGATGTGTACACGAGCAACAGATTTTGGACATTTTCACTAAACCACTAGACCAAGTCCGCTTTGCTAAGCTTCGAGGGGAGTTGGGAGTTTGCTATCCCTTTTGAGGGGTAGCTTTGTAGTTGATGTACGTTTGTAGTTTTTAGGTTTGTTTTTGTTTTTGTATCATACTTGCATATCATGAGCTTCACTTTTATATTGATTTGAATGAGGTTGTGCTCTTAGTAGTATGAGTATGATAGTGCTTCAAGCTTTTAGCTCTTGTTAATCATGTGATGTATGTTATGAGCTGAGCAACGTTTTCTACATGTGAACTTGATTAATGTATGATGAAATTAAATCTTGGTTCACCTTTGAGCTAGCTTCTATCATGAGTAGGATGTTGAGATCCTTTGAGCTTTTATGTGTATGCTAGGTAGCTATGTCTCATGCTTTGATTCATTCACTTGCTTAGATCTTCATGATAATATCTTGCTAAAACGTGAAGTCTAAAGCTAAAGTGATGAAAAGATCGAGTGGGTCCATTTTGCCACACTTTGAAGTTTGAGACTGCTTTCACTTGCACTCTTGAATGAACTTGGACTTCATTGTGTTTGACCCAGACCATTGTCTTAAGCTAATTATTGCTCACGCATAGGCTTGATATGGTTGATTAGTAAGGCAAGGCAAATGTGGATAACCACTCGCATGCTCTCTTGTAACTTGTGAACCGCTGCAACTCTGAACTAAAATGAACCTCACAAGTTTGTGCCATAATGTCTAGCATGATGTCTGAACGCTGCTTGAGGTAGTTCACCCAGTTTACATGTTTGAGCACTTAGTTGATTTCCTATCTACTTGTGCTAGGTGTTATGTTTGATGGTGAACCTCTTTTTGCAAGATACTAAAATTTTGCTCAAAATGCTTTGTGCCATATTTCATATCATCTGATTAGCTTGAGCTCTGGCTAGCACTTGTAATTTGTTACTATGGTACCACTTTGAGCACTCTCTCATTCGGTTGAATATAATCTTGAAGCTTTGCATTGTGACATATTGCATTTTCATAGCTTGATTAGTGCATGTGCCAACAAGGGGGGAGAAAGATACAAAGACAGTGGACTTTTTTTGTCTAGGGGAGTAGCACCTTGAGCTACATGTGTTGAGCCTGTTTGCCTCTATCTTGAGGGTCTAGCTGTTTGTGTGTGTGAAAGAAATTGGTTTGGAGCTGTGCTAGTGGTGTTGAGTCTGTTCTACCTCTTCTTGAGGACTAGCTGTCTACTTTAGCTTGGTTGTGTCGAGCCTTTTGCTTATGTCTTTGGGAACCAAGTTTTTGCTCCATGTTTGCTATCTAGTGACTGTCTTAGCTTTTGTCTAGCTTGTGTTCACTTGGATGTACTATCTTCTACCTTCTCTGTCTTTGTGTTGAATGTTGACAATGCACTCATCAAAGGGGGGGAGATTGCGAACACATGGTTGATATAGGTCACATGTGTTTAGTTTTGTGATGGAGTGATTGTCAGCAAATCAATATTCTTCCTCTATTTTCTTTTTATCTTTTTATGCTTCGCTATGTTTTACCCGGCATACGTGGAGTGTGTCGAAGACGTATCTCTTGGTTCGTGTTGTGCGGGGTATGGAGCTCGGAGATGGTAGCCGACGGGCGAGGTGAAGGGGCCAAGGAGGACTTGCCGGGCCGACGGACCGCGGAGGTGAAGGACGGACGTGAGGCTTGGACCGAGGGACCGGATCGTCGGGTGGCTAGCCATGGTGGTGACATCCGGGACATCGACGGATGCAAGAGGACGTGGCGGGACCGTGTCGATCGGGTCAAAGGCGAAGCGGCGTGCGGCGGAGCGGCGAAGCTCGGATGACTTGGCGATTTCGGGCGGTCAAGACGGGCGATGACACGCGGTCGAGGAGGTTTGGTGGTTTGACCTCAAAACCGCCGGGCGCGGGTTTCGTGGTTTGGGCCCCAAAACCCGCAGGCGCGGGTTTCGCGGGGTTTGGGCCACAAAACCCGAGGCTTTCCGGGACGGACGGAAGGGCGGCACGTGGCGGCATCGGGGGAGGTTGCGTGGAAGCAAGGCTACCGATGAGGAGGCGGCGGTGGCCGTCGGATCAAAGATTACCCGTGAGCCTAATCGAAATAGCCTTAGGGTTACAAGACCGACTCATGTATCTTAAGGGTAGATTAGGTAGGGAGGGAATATGGGGCTATTTAGCGCAGGCATACCCCTTCATCCTCCCTTGCCTCTCATTTTACAATTTCTAGCTAGGGTTCCAGACTCCGGTGTGAGAGGTTCACCGATCTTGTATCGAATTTGAGTGGGGAAGGGCTGCCCCTAACCAGCCTGTGCCATGGTGGCTTTTGGTTCGATGTATCGTGTGTCTATTGAGCTGTGAGTTGTGTTCTTGAGCTGCTATTTTTCGTCACTCTCTTCTCCTCCCCCTTCTCGATCCGATTTCTTCGTGTGTGGGTCGTTTGATCTAGTTTTTCTTGCACCAATCCGAGCTATGGCGTGAGAGGATTGTTTCCACCGAAGGAAATCACTTGGAACCTCACGAGCTCATAGATCGGGCAAGATTTGTGTTCCTTCACGTGTTGTTCGAGTTGTGTTGCGTGATCTAAATTTCCCGGCGATTTACTCGGTGGAATCCGAAATTTCTTTGGGGGAAATGGTCACCCTCTTGCCGAGATTGTCTGGTTTAATTTTGATGGCAAGCGCTTTCGATTTGAGTCTGATCTGAGTGGATTTGAGAAGAGGCGATTTTATTTCGCGTTCGTCGTTCGTGCTGTTTTCCTGGTCGCGCGGACTGTCCGAGTCCTAACCGAGGACTGTCCGCAGGTGATCTGCTACACCGAGTCCACCAGCCTCTCGTTTCTTTTCGAGTTTTGCTGTTTGTGTGTCGGACTGTCCGACTGTCCAGTGCGGACTGTCCACCACTTACCAGCTAGAGCGAGTCCAGCAGCCATGTTCGGTAGTTTGGTTTTCGGATTTTTGCAGACGGACTGTCCGGGAATTTTTCGTGGACTGTCCGACGTTCTCTACTAGCTTGAGTCCAGCACCTGTGTCATCCGGTTTGTTTTTCTTTCTCTCAACTTCGGACAATCCGGTAATCCATGACGGACTGTCCGTTCTTGGCTGGCAGCAACACGTTCAGCAGTGAAGTGCTTGCACGGTGATTTCAGCACCACGTAACTTGCCTTGCTAATTTTCTGAGAGGTCACTTTCGTGCTACAGTAACTTGATTTGTTTATTTGAATTTGCCACTTGCTGTAGCGTTACCAGGAGCAAGTTCTTTTGTTTGGTTTTTCCGTTTTGGACTCCGGACTGTCTGTGTGTCCAGGTCGGACAGTCCGCCTGTGTCGTGTCACAGCGTGTCCAGAGTTGCTGTGTAGTTTCTTTCTTTGCTTCCGGACTGTCCGAATTGTCAGTGCCGGACTGTCCGAGTTCCCTGGTGCTCATGTTATTTCTTGTCTCTCGCTTTGTCGATTGAGTTGGGATTATTTCGTTGATCCGCTGTGTGTCTAGAACATCTTCTAGCGCATCCGCCTAGTTACCTAGGTCGCGTGATCTTCCGCTTGCGTGGTTGACTTGCCTTGAGGGGTCGTGAGAGCTACAAAGTCACTAATTCGAAAGAATTTGTCGAGGCTCCTATTCACCCCTCTAGTCGCCTATTCGGTCCTTCAGCTATGAATCCAGGCTCTCATTTATTCCACAGGCCACTACGTAGACCACGTTGCTTATGAAGCACGTTAGTAGGATGGTCACTATATAACCTCTAGCTAGTGTATCTACATTTTTAATGTAGGAAGCAAGTATTATAGAACTCACAAGGCGTGAGAATATGTGTATGGTGCCCGGAATACATGAAGGGCTTCTAAACACTAGTTATTAGCATGACTTATAGTTTAGTAAAAATTGGAGGAATTTTGAATTTTAAATATCACCAATAAAAGTAAGTTGTGAAAGTTTTATTTTTTATTTTTGAAAAGGTAGGGGTACACAATTTTTTAAGATTTTTTATTCTAGGAGATTACTAAATGTGATTTGCATAAATCACCTAAGTGTGCACGATTAGATGCTTATTTATGGGATTTCATTATTTAGTTTTATTTTAATTTTAATTACCATTGATCAAATACAATACAAAGCCCAATAAATATATGTGGACCCCATTGCAGTTTGAATAGGTGAAGATTGACTATCATCATTAAATGACTTTGGGGCTCTGTTTGCAAATCCTGAAAATGCTTTTCCATTTTTGTCAATAATTTTTCCTGCTTTCAAGGAGTAACCATTTGAGGTATGCTGATCAAGAGTCATGCACGTGTATATTCAAGATTCAAGTTGTAAACTTTCCAAAATATTTAAATTGGGTCATCAAAATCTGTTGTTTTTTTCTTTGTTCTCTTATTTCTTTCCCTCTGGTAGAGATTCTTGCTATCAGTGCTACGCAATAGGGAAGTCCAATTTGTATTTTGATGAAATTCAAAACCTCGCTTTGGTTACTTCTATGAATAGATTGAGAGTTGATAGGTATTGATCGTGATGGATTAATAAAAAAATGAGAAGAAAGGACATGAAAAAATAAATGAAAATAGATAAATAAAATGGATATGATATAATCCCAATAATGGACAAAAGGTTAGAAAATCACAAAGGATGCATATTTCAGTCTAGATATCGTTATATATAAAAAGTGAGTGATAAAAGCAATGGTGTGCCTATGAAATTACAATGATGATTACTTGGTCTCATTTGACAACGAAGAAAGGAGAAAGCCAAACAAGTGCAATATGAAAAGTTGATTGACGATCTTAAGATTGAAATAAAAAATACATTCACGCAAGGATCATATTATTGAAGAAATGGAATTCAGTGAATGATTTGTGTTGATGAAAGCAGGCATGTCTTAACTTGAGCATAGCTAGATAATGTGAATGTGTTGAAGTTGAACAAACAATATGGAGTATCAAATCATTCTTGGACAAAAGGTTAAAGTGATTTGAAGCTTTTCATTCAAAAAGAATATTTGTGCAGGGTCGCCGCTCTTATCTGTGCAATTTGGTGTTGACACAATTGTATTATCTTTAACGTTGTTATTTTTTGCATGCTACTTTTAGGGGAGCATATTGTCTGCCATGGTTTTGGATGTTGCTGCAGCATGACAACACAAGAAGATGATTGGTATTTGGACATTTGTCGGTCTGGATTTCTTCTCCAAGAATAGATGGAAGAATAATATTTCAAATGTGCTCTTTCTGTTTAGAAATTGTTTCGAAAAACTTGCAGTATAATTGATTGTGTATATACATTGTCAGGCCAGTTTTTCAACTTTTCTAAAAATAATTTTGTTGTGGAATAGCCTGTCGAATAACTGGCTTGCGGCCAGTATACTGAACCTGTGGTGTGCAATGTTTAAACCTATAATATAATAATTAACTCCTGATAAATCATGACATAATATATTGTAGAAACTGATCATACGATACATTTCTCATACAAATCGAAATGCATGATTGAACATTTACAATTAATACTTATTTTCACCTAAATGTAGTTGGAAGGTGAGATCGGCGAGCACGAACGGGCATTTAGGACCAGCTGAGGCTTAACAGTTCTTGTACTACAGTGGCTTTTTGCAGTGAAACATAGGCTGCACTGAGGCTGAATTTTGCAACTTGACCAGCCCACTGAGGTTATGCACTTGAGCAACACGGCGGTGTCGGACCAGAGTTCATCGTTCTAGCAGAGAAGGATGCCAGAAGTGGTCGTTCATATAGGAGTTGAGCTTGTCGACCAAGTTGGAGGAGGATTGAGAAAATGGTATGTTGCACAGTGCCAGTGGTTTGATAGTTCTCCCAAGGTGGTTGATGATATCTGCTCTCCTAGCGGCTAAGACTCAAACTCCTCTTTGCTGGATGACATGAGCTCTTTATGCGGGTAAGACTCACGCTCCTGATGTATCGCATTCCCAAGGAGTCTCGGCAATAGTTGCCTTTTTTTTTGTTAGTACTGCACACCCTTTTCATTGGTGTAGCTTTATAGGAAAATATGTCTTCATCTATGTTTTCAATGCTGCACCCACCAAATAGCTAGCTACATTTAATTTGAAGCACAATACATAAGAACAATATGCGCTAGTATAACTATATAAAAATAATAAGTCGGCATACCTAAGATCAGGGAACTTAACCACTAAATCTCAAGCATTGTAACACAATGCTACATGTGCTTCATATGATTGGGTTTTGCTCCTAGATGGCAGGAACTTGCAGATCCAACCTTCTGCGTGCATGCATGCGATGCATAAGGTTTTCTATGTAACTTGCCCCGGGTGGGAACGTCCTGGCAGCTTGCACGGGAGATGAGAATAGCCAAGTATAGGAACCAGAATTCAAAACAAGGAGAGGCCCTTGCTGTACCGTTGTGGTTGACCTAAGGTCCGGCCGAGATTTCTCAGTTTTTTTTTTTTAAATTTAAAAATATTATTTATGAATTATTAAATCAATATATCATTCCAAAAATTAGGGGCTCTAGATTCATTTGAGATCATACCTCATAGCTGGCTACTGAGTTACCAAAGCAAGACACTGTCGAGATAAAACAAAGTGCTCGCGACCGGCTTTTTTGGACCTTGAGGGTGCATTGCATTTTCAGTGGTCTGATTGCGAATTTGTTCGTCAATTACTACAAAATAAACCAAACACCTGTAAGTAGTGTTTGCTAGGATAGAAACGAGAATCCAAATCTAATAAGGATTTCCTAGTTTCTTTTACTGAGTCAAGTCACATGATGAGAACTATAAATAAAAGGGAGATGTAATTGATCAAATCAAGTAATACAAAGAGTGAAAGCTTCTATTCTCTCTCTCTCTCTCTCTCTCTCACACACACACACACACACACGCATACGCCCTAGCCCTAGACACTCCACCCGCCGTCTCCTCGTGCACCGCACCATACCCACTCAAGCCTCCGTGCCCATGCAGCGGCCCTAGCCACCGCTGCCGCCCATGCCGCCCCCCTCCCGCTCCGCAACGCTCTGACACATATTAACTCGACTTCCAGCGTTAATACATGATTTCAATGCAGTATTTGACTTACTGTAGCACTTCTTAGCCCTAGTCTCAAGTATATTTCTTTTCTACGGTTGCCTTCTCCATGTGAACCATGAGGAAAAGTCAATAATTAATAATTGAATTGAGTTAAGTCTTGCCCATGCTGATTCGGATGACCCTGCTCAAGTTCAATGCTCAGCCATGGTTGAGTGGGGATTGTCAAAAGTAATCTGGAAGGACCGCGAAACTCACATGTTTGTGGCAAAGCACAAAGTGTCACACACAAACAAGCCACCATAATGACCTTCTCTCACTTAAAGATATCTGATGTCACACTCTCTCGCACGTTTCTTCTGGATCTATAATAACTCCCGATATCGATGTATCCCGCCCCACTAATAAAAGAATCCTTTTGTGGCTAGGTCATTATTACCTTCACCTGATGCATTTACATTTTTGACAGAGGGAGTGTTATAACATGCACCTTGAATACATGAGGGACTTGTAGCACTAGTGTTTAATCTGACCTAAAGTTCACTAAAAATTGGAAGAATTTAGAATTTTAATACCACCAATAACATTGGTGGGGTGATTTTTTTTTTTACAAAGGTTGGATGCATATAATTCTTTTAAGATTTCTATACTAGGAGATTGCTAAATGTTTCCTTCCCTTGCAAATGTACAATTAACAAATCAGAGGAATGCACAGTTTTCAGTCAAATCCATGTATAAAGCATTATTAGGAACAAAGCCTTACCTTATAATACTTTTATTTGGAAACTAAAACTACCTCTTAAAATCAAAGCGTTCTTGTGTAATTTATATAAGAGAGTTGTTTTGACAAATGACAATTTGGCAAGACAACCGTGGCAAGCGATAGGAAATGTTGTTTTTGCTCCTCGTAGGAGTCCATAGAATATTTACTTTTGTCGGTCTTTTGGTTTTGCTTCAAAACTTTGTTTTTCAGGTTGCTTGGACCTTTGTGGTGGTTGGTTGTAATAAGGAATAGGTATATGCATTAGTCGATGCAAAAGCTGGGATATTAATATACTCCATTTTCTAAAAAAATCCTTATCATTATAAATAAATACAATTCAATGCCCATTAAATCAGTGTGGCCGGCGCCACTGATTTAGAATGGGTAAAGATTGACTTTCCTCACTAAACGATTGAGCTTGGTTCCCAAATCCATAATGCAATTGTCCCGATTTCGTCAAAAATTTTTGAAAAGGAGAGCAGTGATTTGAGCCCCTGCTGATCGAGACTACTAAGACCATGTCAATTTTTCACTGCATCTGTTATTCCTCTATGTAGAACTGCTCAAGCTCCTGGATCTATCTGATCATACTCATCACAAAGATTTTGTATGTGCTACTCTTCCTCCAAAGCATTGTCAAGTTCTCTTCACTTATGTGAAGTCGTTGCCTCTCTCCTATGACCATCTCTTTCTGTCGAGCTCATCCCAATAACCATTGCTTGATGTGAGCGAAAGAAGCATTGTTGTAATCACTTGACTCTGATCACAATTTGGTAGTTGATGGGCATGTCACAAGAAAATTAGTAGAAGAGTAAATCCTGAAATCTAGAATAATGAAGGAATGTAATACAGGGTTTCATTCATTTGCATGTCTCCTATTTGTAGGAAGTTAGATTGGTGAGCAACATGCTTACTGTTTTGACCCTACTTGCAGCAATTCATTTTCTGAGAGGCCCACTGCACACAGTTGTGATTCATTCATTCTTTATTCCCACCCTTGATAATCTCATAAACGGTGGGGCGAATGGAGGAAACTGTTAAAAGAGATGAGATACAACAATAAAGATAGAATTGGTTGTTAAACATTATAGTTGACCTCCCATCCTATATCAGTTTATTGTCTTGAAAACATGCATATTTGAAGTTCCTACAACATGGAGGAAAGTCAAGTCTGGTTCATATGCTGATAGTAAATACGCCTCCACTAAAAGAACGAACTTGGATTTAGAGTCTTAAAAGGTCAGTAGACCAAGATACTCATAGTGCAAGTATGACATTTTTGGATTTTTGGTTCTACTATAAATGGCTCTGTTATATGTAAGACTCGATCGTGATGTATCCGAATCCCATGTATTAGAATCCTGTTGTGGTCATCTCCACTGAATTCCCTTTGCCATGCTACGTATATTCCTCTGGTCGCTTGGTTATTTTAGTTATATACTATTGTCTTTGTTGAGCCAGGAAGTAAGTGATTCCACGTAAGTGGTACGCCTCCAAAAAATGTGTGTAGCTAGTTATAATGTCGTGACAAGTAAACTGACTTTCGTTTTTTCATTGATTCACCTGTCGCCAGGTAGGTTACATTCAGAGAACATTATTGCAAATGGAGCGCGTAAATATATGTATGCGCTTAACGTGAGCATGTTGCTAGAATTGTTGTTACAAGCATCCTAATGCATCAACATTCCTAGATATATATAGGTATTAGACAAAGGGAGTATTTTAGATAACTCACACACGCGCACGCGCAGACACTCACATATACATAGCCGGAATACATGGAGGACATGTATAACCCGCTGGTTTTAAACGTCAGTAAATTAAATTCACTAAAAAATTACTGCTTCGTTGGCTGATTGTGGACCTGCACACTGTAGTGTGCTACAAGGCTCGCACGAAGAACAAAGATGACCTGAAGGCCTTGCTGTGGCACAGAGAGATGAGAGTCCAAGCTATTGATGCATCAGGTTCCCAACAAGAACCAACCTCACCAATAGTTGCCATTGATTTAACTTGTTACTGCAATGATGTATATAATAGCACAGACAAAAATCCCAAATTTTCTTGTGGGCCAAAACCACCAGGACCGAGGAAATGATCTACATCTACTTGTTCAAACAAAGACACGCACAGTATCTGTACGATTTTTCCCAAAGTGTCGTCCCAAATTTGCACAGTGTTGGTTGTTTGTGCTCATGTCTTGGCAGTTCTGCTAGGGAAAAAAAAAATCCTGGCTGTTCCACACTAAACCTTGGTTGAACAGAGGATCCTGATTCTGTAATATCGAGGAACCATAAAACGCAAATGCAATGGGGTTTGCCACAAACAAGCTACCATACAGGTCTTGCTTGCACATGGATATATTCAGGCTGTATCTTCCAAGTCTGTGCTCGTCTGCAGTGATAAGTTGCCTATCATTGCTGGTTCGTGGCTTGAACGGGCACTCTGATAGCACCATGCCTATGACTGCTGAAGCCACTAACCAACAGTGATATTACTGGTCCCAAAATAATTGGCAGCGGTGGTCCAGCAGTGATAGCTTACCGGGCTCTGTCGAGTATAGTAACACGATGTGTTGCCACTTTGTTATATGTTTTGCACAACTGTGTTAGTTTCAAATGTCGAAGTTGGTAATCTTATGGATGTGCAGAAGAAACTATCCTAGACACTGATATTTCTTCTTACAACGCAATGTGCTAGTTTTGATTTCTGCACAAATGTTCCACCTTTATCATCACATATGAGCAATATTGTTCACAAATATATCAGAATTATACACTATGTAAAAAAGTATCAAATCCACCACCCATTTATCACCACATATGAGCAATATGCAATTTAATTCGTTCACAGACATCTTTTTTTACATACTGATAACCACCAATACCACGATGGAATTGTGTCTCATTCTATTCTGGCCATCCGAGGGGAGGGGAGGAGCCACCGGTGAGTCTGGATGGGCAGGAGGAAGTGACGCCCGTGAGGCGGCTGAGTCATGACGTGGGGGGATAGAGAGGAAGGTTAGGATCTTATTGCTTGATACCATCTAGAGAGATGGATAGAGAAGGAAACACCTCACACCACACTAGGGGGTAAACTTTTATATATATAGCCCAATGGGCTGAGGGTACATCATGTCCAAATACAACGTACACAGGACTAGTATGTGTGGTCAACCTGAATTGGCTATTACCAAATGATATATATAGTAGGGAGACTTTTACCAACCATAATTTCTATGTTTCACATGCGAACGGAGAAGTCCCCATCAAATTAGGGATCACTAGTACAGAATCCATTTTAATCCCGGTTGGGGGTACCGACGGGAGTAAAGCTTCTCGCCAAAGCAACGTGGTCGGCAGAGGCTTTTTTTTCCCGGTTGGTACCCAACCCGAGTAAAGGTTTTTTTTTTGTAGTGCCGTGCCAATTGTTTATTTTTATTCCTAATAGCATTTGAATAGTGCTTATTAATTTGTAATATATATATACATATATTAAAGTGCATATATATATATATATATATATATTAAAGCACACACTTATATATATTACACATTAGTAATTGTTCAAGCACAAATATATATAAGTTGTTCATACATGTCTCGATTACATATTAAGATAATACTACATGTCCCGATTACGTGCAGAGGATCCTTTGGCAGCCATTTGTCATTGGTGTCGTTGTAGAACTCGCCGGAAGGCTCTAGGATCCGGGGTATTAATAAATCCGCAATAGACTCTTGCATGGCTTCAAGATGCGCTTTTAATGTTTTCTCTATTAACCTCCTCGTCTGCAATTAGAGTTAAATAAAAAGTATTAGTATATATAAGATATGATTAGTTATATAAATAACGACGTCAATAACAACAGACTTTGATGTACATACGCACTGCTCATGCTCGGTGTAATTGGTGGAATTTATCCCGATATTCTCGCAACAATATAATCCACAATGACTGCTCTCCCGTGGTTGTTGTAGACCCCACTTTAAGATAAAAAAAGAGTCATTTGTCATATATATGAAGCAATATAGGGACTTGAATTAATGTCACCATATATACAGTACATACCGGGAATAGTTGAACATTCGCCATTGCGGTGCACGATCGGTCATGTTATGTTCATGTTTTATCTTTGCCCAAACCCCGCACAATAGAACAAAAACCTAGACTATTAATTAACACATAAGCAAATGGTTTGAAATTTTTGAGTATATATAAAATTGACGAGGTTTATGCAATTACCCCTGAATTATTTCGATCATATCTTCGTACCACTCTCGAGGGGCCATCTCAACGAAGTCAAAAGATTGTGAGGTGACTTTTTGGTTGCTCGATGTGAAACAATATCCAAAGGTCCACCGCATGTGTAAACGGTTGAGGTAGCTAGAAAGAAAGGTTATTATGAAGAACATGATCGCCAATGTTAGGAACACTCACTTGAATCCGTATGGGAACATTATCGCCTCTTCTTGTCGCGTGCGGTGTAGCTCGAGGAACATCTTTATATTTTTCTCGGTGTCAACTTTCAAACCATGTAATGATTTTGGGTTTTTGTGCACGATATAAGGATCAATGTATCCAATATCAAGACGCGCTCCTTGATTCGAAAATGTTGAATCCAAGATCTACATATATGGTCGAAAGAGCATATAGTATTAGACACATACATATATTATCGGGACATATTGACGTATTAGTAAACAGAGAAAGAATCACTTACAAACAATAAATGCCGAGGATGCTTTTGTCGAGGGAGGTCCGTGGAATAGTTGATGCAATTCACAAAAATCAACCCACGGGACGCCATCGCCCCGTTCCCCATTGGTTTCTTAGTCCGACACCAAATTTGTCTTGTCCTTTTGCACACAAGTCTAGGTACTTCCCTGTTTAGCTCATACATTTCAAGCATCTGTGCTAGCACATCTATCGGGGATCCCATAGACTCGCCCAATTGAAAGGTTCTATATTGGTCATCATCTACTGTTGCAGTCTCAAAGATCACTGCTCATGTCGATACCACTAGCAAAATAGTACTCTAAAAGCTCACCGGGTATTAACCGATGCACCGTAAGGAAACTTTATGTACTGCGGTTCGAACCGTATTAATCGAACACTTCACCGAAAGTGGTCGTGACGTATCTCCAAGTTGTGGAACACTTTGACTCTTCTTCCTTCTCTTTGGGTCAATTTCCTTGAATAGAGTGCGGTCAAAGTCCGAAAGTGGCGAGGGCTTGCTTGAATCCTTATCTTTCTTTTTCCGAGCTTCTATTTTTCTGTCTAAGCACATTTTGAGGTTGTAACAACCCAAATTTTACAATTTTCAAAAATATGTTAAATTGACTTATTTATGAATTTTGTGAGCATTGGAATGTAGGTAATAATAATTTTTGAGAAATAAAATGAAATATAAGGCCTAGATACATGATGTTGCATTCATGCTGGTGCAAAAATTTTATTGTGATGACTGCTTGTTGTTAAACTTGAAAAGGATTTCAAGGTTGATTTGAAAAGTATTTTGAAAAGAGTTTCAAATAAAAGAAAAAGAACTTCTTTTCCCTTCCCAAACCTTTCTCATTTTCGGCCTATTAGGCCCAGCTCATTCGTTTTCCCTTGCTTTGGCCCGAGTGGCCAAACTCCTTTGCTACGGCCCACTCGGCTCCTTTTCGTCCTTGGGCGCCAGCCAACACCGGCCCGACTCGCCAAGTTGAAGAAGCGGCGGCGTTCCTTCTCGCTTGACCTGGCCCGGCCGGGGCGTGGGCCCCGCGGCCTGAGGGTCATCTCCTCCACGCCACGAAAGCGGACGCCGTAATCCGTTGATGCCGCGCGCCTTCCAAATTCCGCTGCTCCTTCCTTCTTTCCACAGCGCGTCGACCTTCTTATACCCGAGCCGCGAGCGCCGTGCCTTTTTTTTCCAAGTCGCAAGCTTTTCGCATCGCAGCAAGCGGCGGCCGAAACCCTAGAGCCATTCGTCGTCGACCGTCTTTCCATCGCACCAACCCCACTGTAAGACTTGTGCGAGCTCCACGTCGTCCTCGCGAACTCGCCGGTGCGTTTTCCCCTCTTTTTAAGACTTTGTGTCCTCACCCGCGGCGTCCGAATCGTGTGAGGCCGCCGTCCGCCAATCCGGGAGGCACGCCGTCCCCGAACCATCCCGGGTCTACCCGTTGCCGTAGGTGGGATCCCCCGCCTCCCCCGCTTTCATTTGATCCAGGTCACACTCGATTTGGTGGCGGAATCACCGGTTACGGTACGCCGGCGAGCCCGTCGCCGCCGGGCAATGGCCGCCCGCCGCGTCGGCTTGTGTTCCCGGTCGAGCGCCGCCCTCCCTTCCTCGATCCGATCGACCATCGATCCCGATCGAACGCCCGAATCGCCGATACACCTTTGGGTGGCGATTTTGTTAAAGAGACCCTAAAGTCTATGGTTAATTCCGTATAGGTCCCTCGGTTCCGGTTTATAAAAGAATTTTGATTTGTTTTAATCCCGAAATAAACTTCGCCTATTTACAAGTTTTCCATGATTTCAAACGCTTATAACTTTGTCGTTTTAAATCCGTTTCGCCCGTTCAACTTGCGTTGGGTTCATAATCTCGTCATCTACATGTTTATGTAACTGTTAATCAACTTTTCAAACTTTTAAATTTTGAGTTTGTATTTATTTTATTATTTTATTAATGCTAATCTTGTTTAATGCGTATCTTCGCCGTTCTAGCTCCGATTTTCGTGATCTTCACGTCAAGCGTGATCGTAGTGAGACGTAGATTTGATTTATAAACCTTTTATCTTGTTTTCATGCTGTTAGTGTAATGTTCTAATATAGTTCTATTGTTTGCTTCGTGTATGATTGCTCGGATGCTTGTATGGTGAATTACGATGATGTTCGGTCGGTGAGTTTTACGTTGGTGGCCTAGAAGAAGAAGTTGGTGATCAAGTGTACGGTGAGCGGTTCGTGGAAGATCAGGAATTATTTGAAGACCGGGATCCTCAGGAGTTCTTTTGAATAATTGAATAAGAAGAAGGAATTGAGTTTAAGACAAGTATAGCATAGGACTATCCTTGTTACCTATACACTTTATAATCATGATTCATATGCATGTGTCCACCTTGACAAACTTAGAGATTATAATATAGTTATTGTTATCCTGTACCTTGTTGCCTATGGGGATGTTTGCATATGGGTAGTATATTGCTAGTGCTCAACTTGTAATAAGCATGATCTGAAGATGGCTATGATATATATACACAATGAGTTATATGAGATGGTGTTTACCAACCGGGACCATAGGGCAAGAGCTCATGCTTTTACATGATGCACTTGGCTCTCCATAAGGACTTATCCTTTCTAAGCAAAAGCCGGGACTTACAAAGACAGCCGTGGGGGTTATGTGGCTCTAACTTTAGTCGGTCAATGGACCTCTCCTATCTTGTCGTGGTTACCCCCGTTGTGGCGCAAATGGGGAAGGTCGATCGTGGGAACCCCAAGGCCGCAGGTTGGATCCTAGAATAACCATTGAATCCTAGCGGCTTTGACATTTTAGAAGAACCATTGAAAGGCTTTATATGATTCTCGGTGTATTGGGCCTTGCAAACCCATGCATTTGGGAATCATGACTCACGGTGAAAGTGTATACCTACAAGCAGAGTTTGATCAAACCGATATATCACCGTGCTCACGGTCACAAGCGGCCCGAAAAACTCAAGGAATAGTGATCTATGGATGTTGAGATTGAGATAAGGTTGAGATATGGATTTAAGTTGATGGTGGCTATGATGATGATGGAGACTTATGGTTTGCTTTTAATTATGATATGGGAAAATATGGGGCTTAAGCACTACTTCTTGCTTAATTAATGATAAAATTTGACCTACTAAAATGCTAACCGTAGTTAAACCAAAGGTGTCTAGCCTTTTGAGCTTCATAACCCCATGTTATATTTGCTGAGTTCGACATGGACTCACCCTTGCAATTTCCCACTCAAACCAGGATGTTCCAAGATTACTAGAGTTTTGAAGGAGTCAGGCTTGTGATCAACCGTGCAAGGCAAGGCCCTCGTGGAGTTGGAGGCTTCATCCCAAGATCGAAGTGTCTTTCCGTTGTTCGCGCTTTGAGGTTATCTTTTTGTATTAAGTTTGTTATATATTAAGCATTATGTTTTGATATTTCCTTTAATTGTAACTATATGTGAGATTTGACTTCCTGGGCTCACATATGGTGTGTATCTGGTTTTGTTCTTAAAACGGGTATGACAATTGGTATCAAAGCTATGTTGACCGTAGAGGACGCAAGCCTAGTTAGAAATTGGTTGTCTTAAGGATTTGAATTGCTTCAACACCCTTGTTCAAGTAAGCCTTGGTATTTTCTTTTCATTCTATATCTCCATCCTTGATGTTTATCTCCTCCTTGGTGCTTGTTTTAATGAAACTTTGTTCACATCTTCACTCCTTGCTTTGACATGCTATTAGAGTTTTGTCACTTTCTAGTTTCATTTGGAGAAGAGCTTTAGGATCTTTTCCCTTTATATAAAAGAGAACGATATATCCAAAAGTTGAGTCAATGCTTGAGTTTTGCACTTCAATTGCTATGTTGGGTTGTCATAATGCTTTTGTTTGTTTTGAATCTTTGTTTGATTGCGTTGATGTTGTAGTTTCTTTTCTCGCAATGTCATTTGGATAGTCTAATAAGGCATAAGGATTAATGAATAGATAGTTGGGGTGTTTTTTCCCTGTCTCTTTAGTGTGTTCTTTATCTAAGCGCTTGGTGGTTATCATGCTATATCTCCATACTGGATGTCTAAAGATAATGAAGCTTTTATGGATGAAAGTAGACATCGATATTTTTCATATGCCCTTGGAATTTTGATGCAAGTGAGTTTCTCTTTGATATCAGAAGGTCATTATGATAGATAACTCACATATGAGACCATTCTTGCTACCATTTTGTGCCCTAGTTGATCTTTTCTTAAGGGGGTAGCCAAGATAAAGGTGATTGTTATCTCTATGTTTGGATCTTCCCTTGTCTCTCATCCTATGATGTCACCTCATGAAGTTACATTTAAGAATGTTAAGAGTGATGATCCCTAATGCATTCATGTTGGAAACAGATGGTTGCTACTAGGAGAAGTGCTTCACAAGGAGACCAAAAGGATGCTACCATTTCCAATCCACTACCACCAACAAATTCTTCAGCTATAGAGCAAGCTTTGATGACACAAACTCGTTGTTGCAAGCTCTCGTTCAACATGTGATGAACAATCAACAACATGAACCAACTATTAGCAAGCGTGGTGAATTTATGATGGGACACCCACCAACATTCTCTCATTGTTGGTATAAATTAATACGAACAGAGAAATCCGCAAGCACACGGATACCGATGTAGCTTTCACCCGGGAGTATTCCAGAGTATCGATTTTCCACGGGGAACGGAAGTGTACTAGAAAGGTTTAGAACGCCCTAAAGATAATAATGGTAATGATGTGGGAAGAGAGGGTTAAGTTTTCTAAGTATTCTAATGGGATCTATATGATCAAAGGCTCACTCTACTTTACTTACGTCGGAGCAACGGTACCGCCCCGATCCTAAAAAGACCGGAAAGGGTGATCGGGGAAGGCCGCCAAAAGCTCTACTAATCACCAACCCGAATGTGGTGGATTACAAAGACCGACAGGGTCGCCACCCCTGGGGCTACCACAACTAACCGTGGGATTGGGCGCAAACTCAGGTAAACTCTAGTCTAGACACCACGCCTACACTATCGATTACTACTCTAGCCACGTCACGATAACTAGAGCACTCAATACGAGCGGAGATCCAAGAAATATAGTAAAGTAAGAACTGAAAGTAATTAAATAGAATAAATAGAAATAATAAATGAAGAACCCGAGATTGCTGAAGACGAACTTGTTAAAAGGAGAAGTACAATGATGATGAAGATCCGACAGTCCGGATCTCCAAGCTTTCTCCTCGCCTCTCTTCTTGATCTTACAACTAGATGAACTAGAAGAACTAGAACTAGAACTAGATGAACTAGACAACTAGAGGGACCTCTCTCTCTTCTAATATGAAACCCTAGATTTTTCTCTCTGTCGATAGCTAATGAGGAGATGATGTCTTCTGGGGGCGCCTTTGGGGATGCTTATATAGTCCGAAGGAGGTGCCGTGGTTGACCTAGATACATCTCGTACTTCCACCATCGCCCTCGGATCAAACCGACATTAAATGAGCGGATTAGATTGCGTCTTAGAGGCGGTTGGAGAAGCTTCGAGGCAGGGCTGACGTGGCGGAGGGGGAGGCCGCCGGCCTCCTATTTTGCCGCCCGGGGGTGGAGCCCACCCCGGGTCCGCGGTGCGTCGTGTCTTCCGGAGTCTTCTAGATGATGCTTTCTTGGGTGCTAAGTCTCGATCACGCCGGGATTAGTCCGGAGCCTTCTAGGTCTTTTTCTCGGAGTTGGATTGCGTTACGTCGCGTAGTCGCACGGCTCGCGAATTCTCGGGTGTTTTCCCTGTTTAGTCCCCGCAATTCACAACTTTACCAAAACTCGTGGAAATCGTTAGTAGAAACCCCTAATAAGGTTATCTAATTATATTTTAGTCCTTTTCCATGTTTAATTGACAATTAAAAGTATGCATTAATATGTGTCAACACTCATGCAAGTGACCCACTAGAAGCGGATGACGGGCTTAGAGTTGTGGAGCGACATCTTGACATAGCCGAGTGTGATGACCATCAAAAGGTGCTTTATGCTTCCGGACAACTTCAAGGTGCAGCTGAGGACTGGTGGGAATCTTTCAAGTATGGACGTACCAATGATGCCTCTCAAATCACTTGGTAGGAGTTTAAAGATAATTTCAGATCTTATCACATTCCTGCTGGTTTGATAGAGCTTAAGCAGGAGGAATTCCGCAACTTGAAACAAGGTTCTATGTCAGTGTGTGAGTATCGTGACCGGTTTACTCAGTTGTCACGATATGCTCCTAGAGATGTTGATAGTGATGCTAAGAAGCAAAGGCAGTTTTTGAAAGGACTGAATGAAGATTTTTAGCTACAAATGGTGACCTGTGAATATGCTGATTTCCAAACATTGGTGGACAAGGCAATAGTAGTTGAGAACAAACGTCGAGAGATGGAAGAGAAGAGAAGAAATATGAAACACCAACCTACAAGAAGCAGTGTTTATCATTCTCAACCAGAACATCTGTCACATCAATTGGATTTGCATGAGGGTATCGAGGAAGATCAATACCAACAACCTAATGATGTAGAGCAACACTATAACTCCCAAGAGCCCTTCTTGTCATCTTCTATCACCATGATGGAACCCAGTATTTTTGATAATGAAGAATGTTATCCCCGATAGTGAGATTGGACCTGAGCAAGCTAGTGAGGGTAATCTGAGACAAAATCAGCAACAACGGAAGCAAAAGCGAAAACAGAAGTCCCATAAGAAGCATGCCCAAGTAGGAGAAGTGAAACAAAACTATGTCCAAGGAAGGTTGAACCATGTGGATCCGTTTACCATGCTTCGGATCTAAGAAAGTGGTGCAAGGTTGGGTTCAAGAAGCTCATCAAATGCACTTGTTTTGTTTGACCCTAGTGCTTCACATTCGTTTATCTCTACCGAGTATGCGGCAAATCGAAGATCATGAAGGTTCCAACAAGAAGGCCGATGATAGTTCATTCTCTAGAAGGAGAAATAAGGTCGATCATGTATGTCCGAAAGTGAGCCTTGTCATAAACAGGAATAATTTCACAAAACACTTCTTGTTTTGGAGTTAAAGGGTACGGATGTAGAGGGTGGCTATGTTCTCACCATGGAGTAATCCAATATGCCCAACGTTCCGTGCTTCTAACAACACCATCGGGAGAACAGATCGAGTACCGGGGTTTTCGGCCTCAACTTGAGGAAGATGAAAATAACCTCCTTGAGGGTGAGTGCATTGAGAATGTTATGATTAATGGTGGTACTTCAACCATTGATGTAGCAAAGAAAAAAACATCTTTGGAAGAAATTGATATGGCGGACAATCGGGCATATCAGATTACCCGATCAGGATTTTAGCCACCGATCGGAGGATGTTTAATGGAGAGATGACTAATGTGTGTAAGGTTCAATGGAGTAACCACACCGAAGAAGAAGCAACGTGGGAACACGAGGAGTCTATCTTGAGGAATGAGTTTCCTCATCTCTTTTGAGTTGTAAATCAATGGAGTTAGCAAATAAGATAGATATGTATCTGTCAAGAATAATGAGCTCTTTCAAATTGGAATCTTTGTGCACAAGTTATAATTTTGAGGCATGAGTTGTTTCATAAGATTGGATTTACGTTCGGAAGTTGGAATGTGTTAACAGGGTCATTTTCTTGTTTCTCTCCGTGATTCGAGTCTCTTCCGAATCTCGGGACGAGATTCATCTTAGGGGGTAGAATTGTAACAACCCAAATTTTACAATTTTCAAAAATAGGTTAAATTGATTTATTTATGAATTTTGTGAGCATTGGAATGTAGGTAATAATAATTTTTGAGAAATAAAATGAAATATAAGGCCTAGATACATGATGTTGCATTCATCTTGGTCCAAAAAATTTTATTGTGATGATCGCTTGTTGTTAAACTTGAAAAGGATTTCAAGGTTGATTTGAAAAGTATTTTGAGAAGAGTTTCAAATAAAAAGAAAAGAATTTCTTTTTCCCTTCCCAAACCTTTCTCATTTACGGCCTATTAGGCCCAGCTTCATTTGTTTTCCCTTGCTTTGGCCCGAGTGGCCAAACTCCTTGCTACGCCACTTTCGGCTCCCTTTCGTCCTTGGGCCGCCAGCCAACACCGCCCGACTCGCCAAGTTGACAGCAGCAGCAGCGTTCCTTCTTTGCTTGACCCGCCGCCGCCGACGACGTGGGCCTTGGCGCTACAAGGTCATCTCCTCCACGCTCACGAAAGCGGACGCCGTATTCCGTTGATGTCGCGCCTTCCAAATTCGCCGCTCCTTCCTTCTTTCCGCAGCTCGTCGACCTTATTATACCGAGCCACGAGCGCCGTGCCTTTTCTTCCCAAGTCGCGAGACTCGCATCGCAAAGAAGCAGCAGCCGAAAACCCAAAGCGGGCGTTCGTCGTCGACTTCGTCTTTCCATCGCACCAACCCCGCTGTAAGACTTGTGCCGAGCTCCGGTCGCCCCCCGCGAACTTCGGCCGCGCGTTTTCCCTCTTTTTACCGCAGATGTGTCGCTCACCGGCGTTGCGTGAACCGTGCGAGAGGCCGCCGTCCGCCAATCCGGGAGGCACGCCGTCCCCCGAACCGCCCCCCGGTCTACCCGTTGCCGTAGGTGGGATCCCCGTCTCCCCGCTTTCATTTGGTCCAGGTCACACTCGATTTGGTTGCCGGAATCACCGGTTACGGGTACGCCGGCGAGCTCGTCGCCCGCCGGGCAATGGCGCCGCCGGCGTCGGCTTGTGTTCGGTCGGGAGCGCCGCCCTCCCTTCCTTGATCTCGATCCCGACCATCGATCCCGATCGAACGCCTGGAATCGGCCGATACCCCTTTGGGTGGCGATTTTGTTAAAGAGACCCTAAAGTCTACGGTTAATTCCGTATAGGTCCCCTGGTTCCGGTTTATAAAAGAATTTTGATTTGTTTTAATCCCGAAATAAACTTCGGTCTATTTACAAGTTTGCTAATGATTTTAAACTCTTATAACTTTGTCGTTTTAAATCCGTTTTGCCCGTTCAACTTGCGTTGGGTTCGTAATCTGGTCATCTACATGTTTATGTAATCGTTAATCAACTTTTCAAACTTTTAAATTTTGAGTTTGTATTTATTTTATTATTTTATTAATGCTAATCTTGTTTAATGCGTATCTTCGCCGTTCTAGCTCCGATTTTCGTGATCTTCGCGTCAAGCGTGATCGTAGTGAGACGTAGATTTGATTTATAAACCTTTTATCTTGTTTTGATGCTGTTGGTGTAATGTTCTAATATAGTTCTATTGTTTGCTTCGTGTATGATTGCTCGGATGCTTGTATGGTGAATTACGACGATGTTCAGTCGGTGAGTTTTACGTTGGTGGCCTAGAAGAAGAAGTTGGTGATCAAGTGTATGGTGAGCAGTTCATGGAAGATCAGGAATTATTTGAAGACCGGGATCCTCGGGAGTTCTTTGAATAATTGAATAAGAAGAAGGAATCTGAGTTTAAGGCAAGTATAGCATGGGACTATCCTTGTTACCTATACACTTTATAATCATGATTCATATGCATGTGTCCACCTTGACAAACTTAGAGATTATAACATAGTTATTGTTATCACGTACCTTGTTGCCTATGGGGATGTTTGCATATGGGTAGTATATTGCTAGTGCTCAACTTGTAATAAGCATGATCTGAAGATGGCTATGATATATATACACAATGAGTTATATGAGATGGTGTTTACCAACCTGGACCATAGGGCAAGAGCTCATGCTTTTACATGATGCACTTGGCTCTCCATAAGGACTTACCCTTCGGCAAAAGCTGGGACTTACAAGATAACAAGTGGGGGGGTTACGTGGCTCGACTTTAGTCGGTCAATGGACCTCTCCTATCTTGTCGGGGGTTACCCCTGTTGTGGCGCAAATGGGGAAGGTCGAATGTGGGAACCTCAGCGCCGCAGTTGGATCCTGAGAATAACCATTGAATCCTAGCGGCTTTGACATTTTAGAAGAACCATTGAAAGGCTTTATATGATTCTCAGTGTATTGGGCCTTGCAAACCCATGCATTTAGGAATCATGACTCATAGTGAAAGTGTACACCCTACAAGCAGAGTTTGATCAAACTGATATATCAGCCGTGCTCACGGTCACGAGCGGCCTGGAAAACTCAAGGAATAGTGATCTATGGATGTTGAGATTGAGATAAGGTTGAGATATGGATTTAAGTTGATGGTGGCTACGATGATGACGTTGAAGATGATGGATTCTTATGGCTTGCTTTTAATTATGATATGGGAAAATATGGGGCTTAAGCACAACTTCTTGCTTAATTAATGATAAAATTTGACCTACTAAAATGCTAACCGCAGTTAAACCAGTGTCTAGCCTTTTGAGCTTCATAACCCCATGTTATATTTGCTGAGTTCGACATGGACTCAACCTTGCAATTTCCCACTCAAACTAGGATGTTGCAAGATTACTATAGTTTTGAAGGAGTCAGGCTTGTGATCAACCGGTCCAAGTCGGCCCCTCGTGGAGTTGGAGGCTTCATCCCAAGATCGAAGTGTCTTTCCATTGTTCGCGCTTTGAGGTTATCTTCTTGTATTAAGTTTGTTATATATTAAGCATTATGTTTTGATATTTCCTTTAATTGTAACTATATGTGAGATTTGACTTCCTGGGCTCACATATGGTGTGTATCCGGTTTTGTTCTTAAAACCGGGTATGTGAGGTAGGAAGTAGGTCTTGAGCTCCGCCGCCGCCGCCTCCGCCCGCCTTCTTTGGGCACACTGACTTGAAGAATTTTTGTTTATTTCTTTGACATCGGTGTCCAATTCCTCCTTACTCATTTCACCGGGCAATTTCTTGGGAATGAGCTTTTCGTTTCTTGGTCAATAGTTTCTTCGTCTCCTACGCCGAAGACGTGTTGCCTTTGTTGCCTTCTTAGTTGCCTTTGTCACGGGAGGAGGCATTGCAGACTCCTTTGGCGGCGGTGATCGCACCTTTGCCGGCGCCGATGGCGGACCTGGAGGTGGTGGTGGTGGTGGAGGCTGTGGCGACTGCCTTGGAGATGCGGCCGGGGATGCCGTCGTGTCTTCTACTGGGCCATCGTAACCACCGCCGGGACTACTACGATCCTCACGAGGGGAGCCATCCTTTCCACCGGGTTGTGGTAACTCGGAGAGGCAAACCGAGGCATCGGCAACCCGGGAATAACAATGTACCGTTTACACCAAGCAATAAATTGCTTCTCAACGTCTCCTAGTTTTGTATCCCCGTCACCTCCTTCAATTTCAAGATCCACGTCGGCGTAACCTTCAACCACTTTATCCACCAAGGCGGCAAAGAAATCCCGGTGGTATTACTTGAGCCGTGAAGTCTTGGTGTCTTGGTACGGTCAATCGGACTAACAACCGCAATGGCCACCTTCCTGCATCTTGCCACCCTCCTTTGGGATGTGCAGCTCGCATGGTGTCAACTTCTCGGTGATGTCATCCACGGGGAAGCGCAGTCCGTGTCAACAAGACTTGGCTGTTGTGTGGAAGCAATTTTGCTTCTCACTTGATCGAGTGGCTACACGAGCTGCGACTGGTGCACCGTAAAAGCGGCTCATTCAATTGTAGCTGGACTTGCCTTTTGATTTCTTCTTGCATTTTGCTTGCATTTCTTCTTCCTTTTGCTTCACTGCGTTAACAACATATTGCTCCAACATGTGCATGTGCTCTAACTCAAGCTCCTTCCTTCTCTGGTGGGTTCTATATGTACCAATGTCATCTGGGAAACCAAACTTCCACGGAACGGCCCCTTTGCCTCTTGTTCGACCAGTGTGCTCGCCGGTCCCAATGGCATATGTAAGTTCATCTCTCTCTCTATTGGGCCTGAACAAGCCAGCATTTTTCGCTTGAAGAATCTCCATCAATCTTTTTGTTGCCTCCTCAAGTTTTTTTGCCATGAATTACCTTACCGGTCTTTGGGCACAATTGTCCCCCATGACCCAGAAGCCACTGCTTAGTGCGTTCAGGCCCGTTGAGTGTTTCTGGTGTGATCCCCTTGCTGAGAAGGTCCTCTTCTTTTTTTCTCCACTTAGGAATGGAACTTGCATAGCCACCAGACCCTAAGTGGTGGTGGTACTCCTTTTTTTTGGCATTTTGTTGGTTCTTTCTCGGAAGTTCCATTGCCTCCTCTGAAGTCTTGTACTCCACAAATTCGTCCCAACACGGTCTCTGCTTGGCAATCGGAGCTGGAACTAACCAATTTGGAGTCAGGTTCGTCTTGACATATTTGTTGTACAAATCCTTCTTCCAGGACACGAATTGTTTGGCCATTAGCTGCATACTCCAGTTTTAACTCTAGCCACCAAATCATCATGGGTGATGACATCGTGATACTTATCTGTGTCAAACAAGAATTTCAATTCAACCTCTTGCCCGATTATAGCTTTGTTAGCATCGGAGACATAACTAATATGAGGTGCACTCTTCCTCTTCTTCCATAGCCGACATGTGATCGGGATCCTTTCTCTTACAAGGTACCCACAAGTGGTACGTATATCTTTTGGCATGTTCTCCTAGCACTTGTCCTCTTCCCACATGGAACTCGAGATGATATATCGGCCGTCCAACGGCTTAATGGGCCCTCGAGTTGTCTTACTATTGGCAGTTAGTTGACGTTGATGCGAAAGGCTGATATACAAAGACATTTCAAATAAGAAGAAAATGTTATATATATATATATATACTAATTCATACATAATGAACACATATATACCTCCTCGTCATAACTGCCTAGGTTGTTCTCGCACAAAATCCATTAAGTATTGGTCGACATCTGCATCTTCCATTTCATTATGATTATCATCGTCAACTTCATCATTGCCACCACCGTGGATAATATTCATCATTAATTAATTCCTCTTCGTCCATGTTGACGTTGTCTCTTGGGTCGGCCACCTATTCCTGAAATTAAAAACATACTAAGTTTCAATTTTACATGTTACATTGAACTCTTTGTACATGGATCGGAAAACGCGTCGACGTCGCCGGAAACCCTAACACATGGATTCGATGAAGTAAGTTTTTAGTTTAGTTCTTCGTCGGAAACCCTAACACGTACTTTTTCGTAAAAACTAAGTTTCAATTTTACATGTTACATTGAACTCTTTGTACATGTATCGAAAACGTCGACGTCGTCGGAAACCCTAACACATGGATTCGTCGGGAAGTAAGTTTTTAGTTTAGTTCGTCGTCGAGAACCGGGACACGTGCATTCGTCGAAAAGTAAGTTTTGATTTTAGTTCTTCGTCGGAAACCCTAACACGTGCTTTCATCAAAAAGTATAGTTCATCGTCGTCAAAACCCTAACACACATTCGCAAAAAAATCTCAAGTCATCGGAAAACCCTAACGGTCATTCGCGAACAATCGATCTCAAGTCGTCGGAAACCCTAACACACATTCGCGAACAATCTCAAGGCGCGCTCAACCCTATTGGTTTTAACATACAATTCCCATACAATCATATATATACAATTCTCAATTTAAATTTACTTCCATTTATTTTAATTTTATTGGATTTTTTCTACCTCTGTTAACAGGGCGGTGGGGAAGCACGCGCGGGTCGGCGGGGCGCCGGCACCGTTCTCGGCGGTCATGACGGCCGGCCGTGGGAGAGGCCTAGGCGGCGACGCCGATCGAGGGCCTTGCGCGCGACCGTGGGGAGGCGAGACGGCCGGGGGCGCGCGCGCCGTGGGGGAGGTGGGCGCGCGGCGGCGGCTGTTGGTATTTCTAACGTCACTAACTAGTAATGGCGTCTAGAAAGGATATCGATGTTGCTTCGAGATAAAACTAAAAAGAAATAATTCATTGCGAGTTCATAGCATATCCGAAAAGGTTGTCATCCCTATAGTTAAACTACTAATATGCAAGGAATAAAATATTCGTACTATGCCTTGATAAACTTCTTAATAAGTAAATAAACAATTATAACTGGGTATCCGCAGTTTAACGGATATGAATATACCATTGTAGCATTTTAACCGGGAGTAAGAACCGGTGTTGAATTTATATTCTACCACAGGGGAAAGAAGTCTACTATCGTGAATTAACTATGCATAGGTGTATCTAAACACCTTAATCATCTCTCGTAAGCAAAGCTTAAGTGTTAAATCTATCAATTACTTAAACAGGGGATCAAAGTTCACAATAAAGATAATGATAAAGTTCGATAAATAGATTCAACCAAGTCATATCCGGTGTGCAAAATAGAAAGTGTCAAACAAAGTGGACGATAGCAATTCATAGGCTAGCTAGCATTAGAAACTCCAATATGTAACTCTAAACTATAAGTTAGGATCTACTTGATTAGTGCAATACATCTAACAATCATCGAAGAAAGACTAATTAAATCCTCACATGAGGACGTAATCCGTGAAGACTAAGGCCGAAACTTAGAACAACCCGAATAATATCATCCGCTAGGCTTACATACGGGGGATGGATTGCAAAGGACTCAATGGTCTTTGTCACCACCACGATCTACCACCGCGACCCGGCACATAGGGTGCAAACGCGGTAAATAAGATCTAATCACCACGATTACATCATCTCTACCACTCACCCTCCGAGCGAAAGGATGAGCGCTATACGAATCCATGCATGAACATAACAAGTAATTCAACTATGCTAAACGTGTAATCAAAGTAAATACTAGAACAAATAATCTCGAATATAAAAATGATCAAGATATTCATATTAAGAACGTGTGCGGAACTTGAAGACTACTTACAATGAAGAACTTACAAGAACGAGGCCCGATCTTGAGCCGGCCTCCGACAATCGAGAGCGGATTTCTCCCTTCCTACTAGATCTAATCTTGATTGCTACTCTTCCTAAAGCGGTGTTTCTAGAGCATGGGATTGATGACTTGGATCTTGAAGCGTTGTTCTTTGAATTGAGAACTTGATGATCCGAAAGGGGGGTCTAGGGGTCTCCTTATATAGTCCGGAGGAGGTGCAGTGTTGGACTTAGATACATCTCGTGCTCCCACCGACGCCCTCGGATCAAACCGACATTAAACGCGAGTGGATTAGATTGCGTCTTAGAGTCGGTTGAGGAAGCTTAGGAGACGGGGGGTGACTTGGCCAGGGGCAGGCTGCTCGGCCTGGTTATTGGGCGGCCGGCCCAGGGTGGGGCCCACCCTGGGTCCCGCGGTGCGTCGTGGCTTCTGGAGTCTTCTAGATGATGGTTTCTTGGGTGCTAAGTCTCGATCACGTCGGGAGTAATCCGAAGCCTTCTAGAGTCTTTCTCGGAGTTGGATTGCGTTACGTCGCGTAGTTAAATGCGGCTCGCGAACTCTGCTATTTTCCTGTTTAGTCCCTGCAATTCACAACTTTACCAAAACTGGTGGAAATATGTTAGTGACACCCTATTCTAGGTTGTTATTATGATTTATACCCCTTTCTTATATTTATTTGATTAATAAATTTATATGATAACAAGTGTCAACAAACTCCCCAAGCTTACCCTTTGCTAGTCCCTAGCAAAGCTATATGCTATAGTAGGATCGGGGAGTTGCTACTACGCTTTCATACCTAAGAAGTCTTGTGTTAATCGAAATAAATTCTCCTCTTAACCAGATTGCTCTTTCATACACATTTACCATGGGGCGTAGCCTTTTTCACGAATCATAAGCAAGATAAAACAATCAAGTTAAGTACCATGTCTCAAGTTCTTTGATCAACTATCATCCTGGGGTTTTGCAATATTTTTCAAAAGAAAACTCAGAGATCCTATGTATGACCCTCTTAAGTAGATGGTGGTAGTGGAGTTATACATGTGGCAGGACATACATAGTGGGATGATAGCGGTGAAGTGGATGAGGATGAAAGATAGTAAATAGCCCTTAGCCTTTTTAGTATTTTTTTCTTCTCAAACATCTTGGACTATATCTCTCTTTCTACAAATTGCTAGGACCTGGGCTGTCCATTCTTGGAGAGGTGGGCTTTGCCCGGACTTGTGTCCATTTTTCTCTCTCCTTAGAGATGTGGGCCCTACTCACCCTCGGACACATGTCCATTATTCATCTCTAAATATATTTTTATTATTAGGGAGGTAGGCCCTTCTCGCCTAGTATGACTTTTGTCCGTTACTCTCCCTCTCTCGTCTCACTTTTCTCTCTAAATATATTATTTTTCTTTTTTTTTCGAATGTAGCCCAGCCTCTATAAAAACACTGAGAGAGATATATCCAAAGATTGCAAGAGTTTATTTTTATAATCATGGCTAGCGGCTTGATGGAGTATGGGGAGGCGTACTTCCGGGTTAGAAGCAGCGTAATTAGTGGAGTGGGATGATCTTGATGCGGATGATAAACTCTTAAGGGTCATAGCTAAGGAACTCATCATGTAATGTTTTATAATTTTCAAAGATAAAAACCAGGAATCGGGTATCTCTAGGAATATGATAAACAATGACTCAACTTTTCATGTATTTTTATCTTTCAATGCTAAGACTCAGATTAAGCATGTGCTTCCCACAGGTGTTGGGTTTAGAGCAAATTAAGCATTTAAAGCTTTGGGAGAATCTAAGTCCAAAGTGTAAGTACTTTTAAGAGGAATTAAGGCGGAGCAACTATTCATCATTTCCTTAGTATATATCATCAAGATCATAATTAAAAGGAAGAAAGCAATCTAGCAAAAGATCTAGCATTTATTTGACTCTTTAACACTAAGACTTTTAATTAAGACTCATTAACTCTAAGCAAATATAATATCTAGCTAATATTTAAGACATAGGGTAGTGATACTTATTGAGATAAACGGGGGTGCTCTCCCCCAAGCTTGATCTTAAAGTAGTCCTGTGTTCATCCTTGGAGCTTGCTCCTCTTTCGGGGTCTCCTTTAATGTTCTCCCTGTTAATATTAATTTTCGCACATACCCGAAGGAATAAATTCTAGGATGTTAATGTGAGCCTTCATGTGCTCATGTCTTTTTGGATTTTTATTTTTAGAAAAAAACGTGTGGACCTTCATGTGCCCACATATTTTTAAGAATTTTTCTATGCAATAGGGATGCTAATGCAAAAACATATGAGTGCAATATTTTTGTATTTTTATTTTTATGCCACCACAGCAAGACAAGGAGTGCTTGCATGGGGCTTTAGGAAACCGATGCGAATGCAACAAACATATTTTGAGATTTTCTAAGTGCAGGTTTAGAAAAAGTAAAATGCTAAAGGAAATATGCTAATTGAAATATGCTTTGCGAAAAATTAAATATGCGAGATAAATACCGAGTTACCTCTCGACGAGTTTAGAGCACTTACTCCCATGACGTGGTGTCGTCTATGGGCCCTCGTATAAATGTTGTACACGGTAGGGTTCCTTCAATGATCTCAAAGGGCGGCGTAGACGAAGTAGCCGAGGAAGTCGATTGTTCGGTTGTTGATCTTTGCTTGGTTGGGTCTCTCGAAGATGTACTTTTGTCGATTTTCTTGGCAAGCACTGACTTCTTTCTTCTTCCAAGATTGCTTCTTTGGTGGAGACCTTTCGGGTGTGGCCGGTGTAGAATTCAAGATGGGTAGGAGCTGAGTGTATTTTTCCTTGATGTCTTTCTCTATCCTCTTGATGTGCTCCATCTTCGAGTCCGGCTTTACATTTGTAGTCTCGGGGAGACGCTTCGGCCCTTGGTCTTTCTTGGGGGCTGTTCATTGTTAGTGTAAGTATTGAAGAAACAACAGTATCTTTTTACCTTGAAGTTGGAAGTGGATCTCGCCCGTCCCCGATGTAGATGATGGCTCTTGTAGTGTTCAGAACGGTCTTCCAAGTACTATAGAAGGATCTTGTTCTTCTTCTCCCATGTCCATGACTAAAAAGTCGGTGAGGACATAGCGAGTCTTTGATTTTGACGAGGGACGTTTAGGTGCAATACCTTCCGGAATCGGTGTGATTGATCCGCCATCTGCAAGCATTACATAGGTGGAACACAAAGGCGGATTACCATATATCAATTGATACGTTACCTTTGACATTAGGTTGATGCGATCCCGTGTCGCGGCACAACTTGCCGGAAGTTCCATTGATTAATGGAGCG
This sequence comes from Hyparrhenia diplandra, assembly GCA_015847255.1. NCBI lineage: Eukaryota > Viridiplantae > Streptophyta > Magnoliopsida > Poales > Poaceae > Hyparrhenia > Hyparrhenia diplandra. Next base: position 649,615 of record JADLZK010001918.1, read on the forward strand.
GTGGATTGATGGAACTCGTGGTCGTCTAGCTTCTCTAGTGGTGGTGGGGACGCGCCGAGTCTTGCGTTACATTTGCAACTTGATTGATCATCAAGACTTGTTCCACGTGTGGTCGAGGTTGACGGTTCTTCTTGTTCTTGCTTCTTCTTTTTGTCCTCTCCTCGGCGGTGGTGCGTGTACTTCGTGGTATGCGGTAGTGGTACGGGTGGAGCGAGGGGGGAGCTAGGGTCTTGTGTTTGCGGTTGAATCTCTCCCTCGTTTGTTGACGGTGAAGACGATCTTCGCGGTGTCGGCGTAGATGATGGCCTTGGTGGTGGCAAGGAAAGGGCGTCCCTGCAATGATCGGGCGTTCTTACCTTTGCCCGTATCCAGACCACGAAGTCGGTGGCCACATAGAGCTTACCGATGTAAAGACAAACGTCTTCGGGATGCCTTGAGGGGGTAGCATAGCGCCGATCCGCAAGTTGTAGGCACATGGTTGTGTATAATAAATCTGAACTGGCTCAAGGTTTACCTTAGGCATAATGTTGACACTTGAGCCAAAGTCGCAGAGTGCGTCGTAGGTACGGGCGCCGATGTTAATGGTGACGGCCCGGTCTCCCCGGATCTCCTTTCTTGGCGGGCATACCGCAGTTAGTGCACGCCGGTCCTTTCGTGCATCCTTGGTCCGAATACCGCATAGTAGACATCGACAAGATTTTGCAGATTCTAATTCTTCCGGTTGGCCGGAATCTTACCAGGTTAGGTATAGGAGCGGATAATGCCGGTGAGATAAGCGAGATTCTATCATTTTATTGAAGCTATCTTTGGTTCTTTATTGCGAAGAAAAACTTTCCATTTTAGTACTAATAGTTTCTAGCATTTTATCATTGGAAGCTAACTTTTTTAGACAGATTATCCATGAGTCTACCTTGGTTTTGTACTAACTCTCTTAAAGGTGGGAAATTATTGAAAGAGTTATTACCTTGATAGTTACGAGTAGTTACCTTGGTAGTTGGGTCTCTGTTGATTCCATCCTTGATTCGGGGGCGATCTTGGGTTGTTGTTGTTGTTGATGTAGTTCCGTCCTCTTCGGCATTTCGGGACATTGGCTGCCCGAAAGTGTCAGTGTTGCCACATTCTTCACATGTCATGCGAGAATCGAAGAGTTGCATGACTTCCTTCTTCTCGGGAGATTTGTCTTCAAGCTTTTCATAATTAAGTCCATTTTGGCGCGACGGCATGTCTACCTCTTTCAGCTAGTGCATTCCCCTCTCTTTCTTGCGGGGTTGACGGGTCCTCATTCCAAGCTTGGTTTGACGCCATCTTCTCCACAAGGTCGGGAGTTTGATTCGGTGTAAGGGGGACAGAAAGCACCTCCGGCAGCGGCGTCCATGGTCTCACGGGTGTTGTTGTTAAGCCCGTGGTAGAAGGTCTGCATGAGTAGCCGGTTCTCCATTCCATGGTGTGGGCATTGATGATGTAGTCTTGGAAGCGCTCCCACGCCTCGGAATGGATTCGTCGTGTTCTTCTTTGGAAACTTGAGATTTTCCCCCGTAAAGGCGTTGGTTTTGCCTATAGGGAAGAACTTTTGCCGGGAAGGCGGTAGAGCAAAGTGTCCAAGTAGTGAGTTTGTCTTTGTTGGCATAGAACCCTTTGCCCGCTCATCCCAAGAGTGAGAATGGGAGCGTGACGAAGTAGGATTGCATCACTTGAGACATCTTTGATGGTGAAGGTGCCCACGAATCTCTAAGAAGTGTTGTAGGTGAGCATTGGCATCTTCATGGGCTTTTCCACAGAATTGGCTAGCTTGTACCATGTTGATAAGTGCAGGCTTGAGCTCAAAAGCTTTGTCTCCCACATCGATTTGTCGGCCCGGTCTGCGGATGTTGGCCGTAGTCGGTGCGTAGTACTCAGCGGAGGGTCTTGTTCGCCATTACTTCGAACACGGGTGCTAAGTGCGCCTGGTGGAGGAGTCTTCCGAGGTAGTGATCTTAGGTTGAGATTTCAACTTGGATCTTGCCTCCTTCAAGAGTTTTTCTCGAATCGGAAAGGAAGTTTTCGGGGAAGATTCCTATTCATACATTACCCCCGAATAGATAGAAAGAATAATAACAAGGGTAAACCTGTTTAAGCAATTAGTGATAAATTTAATACTTTACAATGCGTGAGAGAGATGCATGCAAGTTATTCCTATATTTATATTTTATTGGGCTAAAGACTTTCTTTCCCCGACAACGGCGCCAAAAATGCTTGTTGGTATTTCTAACGTCACTAACTAGTAATGGCGTCTAGAAAGGATATCAGATGTTGCTTCAGATAAAACTAAAAGAAATAATTCATTGCGCAGTTCATAGCATATATCCGAAAAGGTTGTCATCCCTATAGTTAAACTACTAATATGCAAGGAATAAAATATTCGCGTACTATGCCTTGATAAACTTCTTAATAAGTAAATAAACAATTATAACTGGGTATCCGCAAGCGCACAAATATGAATATACCATTGTAGCATTTTAACCGGGAGTAAGAACCAGGTGTTGAATTTATATTCTACCACAGGGAAAGAAGTCTACTATCGTGAATTAACTATGCATAGGTGTATCTAAACACCTTAATCATCTCTCGTAAGCAAAGATTAAGTGTTAAATCTATCAATTACTTAAACAGGGATCAAAGTTCACAATAAAGATAATGATAAAGTTCGATAAATAGATTCAACCAAGTCATATCCGGTGTGCAAAATAGAAAGTGTCAAAGCGGTGGACGATAGCAATTCATAGGCTAGCTAGCATTAGAAACTCCAATATGTAACTCTAAACTATAAGTTAGGATCTACTCGATTAGTGCAATACATCTAACAATCATCGAAGAAAGACTAATTAAATCCTCACATGAGGACGAATCCGTGAAGACTAAGGCGAAACTTAGAACAACCCGAATAATATCATCCGCTAGGCCTACATACGGGGGATGGATTGCAAAGGACTCAATGGTCTTTGTCACCACCACGATCTACCACACGACCCGGCACATAGGGTGCAAACGCAGGTAAATAAGATCTAATCACCACGATTACATCATCTCTACCACTCACCCTCCGAACGAAAGGATGAGCGCTATACGAATCCATGCATGAACATAACAAATAATTCAACTATGCTAAACGTGTAATCAAAGTAAATACTAGAACAAATAATCTCGAATATAAACATGATCAAGATATTCATATTAAGAACGTGTGCGGAACTTGAAGACTACTTACAATGAAGAACTTACAAGAACGAGGCCCGATCTTGAGCCGGCCTCCCGACGATCGAGAGCGGATTTCTCCCTTCCTACTAGATCTTATCTTGATTGCTACTCTTCCTAAAGCGGTGTTTCTAGAGCGTGGGATTGATGACTTGGATCTTGAAGCGTTGTTGCTGAATTGAGAACTTGATGATCCGAAAGGGGGTCTAGGGGTCTCCTTATATAGTCCGGAGGAGGTGCCGGTGTTGGACTTAGATACATCTCGTGCTCCCACCGACGCCCTCGGATCAAACCGACATTAAGCGAGTGGATTAGATTGCGTCTTAGAGTCGAGTTGAGGAAGCTTAGGAGAGGGGTGACTTGGCCGGGGCAGGCCGCTCGGCACGGTTATTGGGCGGCCGGCCCGGGGGGGGCCCACGGGTCCCGCGGTGCGTCGTGGGCTTCCGGAGTCTTCTAGATGATGGTTTCTTGGGTGCTAAGTCTCGATCATGTCGGGAGTAATCCGAAGCCTTCTAGAGTCTTTCTCGGAGTTGGATTGCGTTACGTCGGCGTAGTTAAACGGCTCGCAAACTCGGCCTCTTTGTTTTTCTGTTTAGTCCCCGCAGAATTCACAACTTTACCAAAACCGGTGGAAATATGTTAGTGACACCCTATTCTAGGTTGTTATTATGATTTATACCCCTTTCTTATATTTATTTGATTAATAAATTTATATGATAACAAGTGTCAAAGGGCCGAGGGGCCAAGACGCGAGGGAAGGGCGGCGTTTGAGGAGGAGGACCGGGAGGCGAGGCGTGGTGGCGTTTGAGGAGGACCGGGAGGCGGAGGCGCGCGGCCGGGCGTTGAGGGGGGCCGGGGCGCGCGCACGGCCGTTGGAGGCGCCACGGCGCAAAGGCCGAGGAGGGCCCGGGGAGGCGGAGAAGCACGTGGGAGGCGGAGACGGAGGCACGCAGCGCGTCCGTGGGGAGGTGGAGGGGCGTAGCCGGCGTGGAGCGGGGCCGGCGGCGCGCGCGCCGCAGTGAGGCGGCCGGGCGGCCGGGCGCCGAGGGCCGGAGGCGCGGAGGCGCGCGTGGCGCAGGGGACGGGAGACGGAGGGCGGTGTCGGCGAGGGGATGGCGAAGGCACGTGGCGGCTTTGACGGAGCACTTCGCTGGGCGAGACGACGCCGCCGGGGAGGGTTTAGCGCGGTGAATCGGCGACAACGGCGGCGGCGTAGATCTGGATCGGGCGGAGTGGTGGAGGAAGGAGGGGAACAGCGCCCGAGTTATATACCACGGACTTCTACTCCCGGCTCCCTCACCAACCCGAGTAGATCCCCTTTACCCGGGCTCCCCTCCCCAACCGGGAGTAGAAGTCCCCCCCCTTTACTCTCTCGTTGCACTCACGGCCCGAGAGTAAAGGTGACCTTTACTCCCGGGCCGTGAGTGCGTAGGAGTAAAGGTGAAATTTTTCCCATCTCCCGCCACCGTTTCATTCTTTTTTTTTTACATTTTCTTTTCATTTATTCACTACAATTCATTTTTAATATAGCAAATTACATAGCAATTTTAAAACTTTTGAAAATAGAATTTAACTACACATTGTTTTACTCCACACTATAAAAATATGTAACCTATTTTTTTAGCTTTTTCTATTGACTAGCTATGATAATGTAGTTAATAATCAATAATTCATTAATGCAAAATTGTTGCCATTAAATAAAATAATTGAATGTAATGTATTTTTGACAGAAAATTATTTTTACATTATCTGTACATAAAAAATTCTCACATTACTTGTTTTTAAAAGTATATTCGTAGCGTTGTCAAACATTGTCAAATGAAACACACTAATAAAGATGTTCGGTCATAATTATTACATATAAGGTTGTCCGAAAATACAATATTAAACAAACACTAAATTAAGTTGCCTTCTATCTTGTCCATGGAGTGTCTTCTTCATTGAGTAAGATGGAGGGATCCTTGCTCACTTTGAAAGGCACAATTACGATTTGCTTCTCATAATCTTCGACATGTCCGACTTGTCCTCAATTCCTACGATGTTTGATTTACGGAAGAACTATGTGGCGCTGGGCTCATCATTTGTTGGCTCCTTGTTGTTTTTCCCTTTCTTAGGTTTTGTAGCCATGTCTTTGACATAGAATACCCGACTTACATCCGAGGACAAATGGTTCTTCTTTATAATCTGTGGTTTTAGATCCACTTTGTTGTCGATCCATAATCTGGGTCAAGCTGCTAAAGCCCCGCTTCCGGTCAACTTCACCCACCGGCACTTAAACAAAGGGACCTTGAAATTACCTTCATAGTCTAGTTCCCATATGTCCTCTATGCAGCCATAAAATGTTTCCTTCACCCCATTTGGGTCTTCGGCATCTATTCGAACACCACTTTGTTTTTGGTTGGTGCTCCTTTTATCTGGGATGTGTAAAATGTGCTACCATTTATTTCATACCCTTTGTATGTGAGGACATGCCACGATGGTTGTGCGACCAACCTATATAGCTGCTCTAGAAGACTCGATCACCTTGACATTTTTTTTTCAACCAAAGATAAAACTTGACAAGTGCTCACGCCCAATAGAATCCTCATCCATGTCGAAACTTTGATCGTATTAGCTCCTTATGTTCTTTTTGATATACGGACACACCAAAGTGTTGTTTTGCGTAACTGTGTATTGTGCTTTATCGAAATTATTATCCTCCATACCGATATATGTTCTCTTTCCTAGTGTTCTCTTTCCTAGTGTCCCCTTTCCACTTAGCCTTCCCTCATGTCGCGATTCGGAGACACCAATTGGGTCAAGGTCGGGAATAAAGTCAACACGTAACTCAATGACCTCCTTGTTGATATTTCTTACACGATCCCAATTAGGAAGGCGAAAGAAATATATATGGGATATCTATCTAATCATGTTAGCTTGGATATGGGATTAACCTCATGATCTAACAAAGCGGATTTAGGCGGTGTTAGTAGTGGGATGTATCTTAGCATCACTATCCATAGTGGAGTTAATCTCACCGGGATATGTACTCAAGGTATACCACTCATTTCTAGGCATTACCTATACACTAGTCTGTCACCCTAGCAATAACGCTAAGAAATGCGGGTATGGTATTCTTGATTGGTCTTGATAAAAGAATGAACATGATATCTGCAAGCGCACCAGATAGAAATACCAATTGTAGCACTTCACCGGGAGTAATCCAGGTATCGTATTTATATTTTACCACAGGGAAGGGAGTCTATGGAAAGGTAGAGAGAAAGGATATCTAAAGATTTATATATGGTGATTTAGTTATGAGATCATCCACTTCATAGTAATATAATGCAGAGTTGCCATAAGTATCTAACATTACTCAACAGGATAAGTCACGGGATAAAGATAATTATATAATTGATAAATACCCAAGTCTAAGATCATTAAGCTACTAGAATCATACAAGCAATTAGCATGTTATAAATTAGACTAGAATGAATATTCCTAAGATACTCCTAATTATATATGTCAATGAATACTACAATTAGTGCAATACATCTAGCTATCATGGCAAGGTTGGATTACTTCTACACATGGCAAGCGTTACCAATGACAAATAAGGACAAAACATATCCATCACCGTAATTAGACTCGACGTGTCCTACATTCGGAGGGTGGATTTCAAAGGACTCAATGGGGCTGTCACCCCCAAGATCTACCACACGGCCCAGAATGTAGGGTGCAATTGCAGATAAACGTTGTATAAACACCACGTTTACACATTGCTTATCACCCACATAGTGATCATCTATATGGATGCTATACAATTCCATGCATAAAATATAAAGCAATCTTACTAAACTAAACATATAATCATAGCAAGCATAAACACATATCAATAAGAATATAGTAATTATAAAGATCAAAGCCATAACAATTGTATTCTAAATATAAGAGTACTTACGATTGAATACAAGAGAGAAGTCTCAAGAACAATCCTTGCTACTTCTTGACTAATCAGGAACTCAAGATGAACTTGATCTTCAACTAGAACTAGTTAGATAGCTAATTACTTCTAGTATGAACTAGAGCTTATGTCTAGACTTGGCTGGACATGATGGGTATGAGTTGATAATGAAATTGTTATGAGCCTCGTGGGTCATTTGGTCTTCTTATATAGTACTTGGCGATGAACGTCAACCCTTAGATCAAACCGACCTTAGCAACGGTGTAGATACAACCTCAATGACGGTAGTGAACCGACATAAAAAGGCGAGGCTAACAGGGGGGGGACCCCAATTGGCGACGCCGAGGGGTGGAGGGTGGCGGCCGCCGCCCCGGCATGCCACCTCACCTTCCCCGTCTTTTCTCGTGTCCTCCGGGTGTCTTCTAGAATGTTTTAGTCCACTTTTCGAGTTGAGTTGATTCACGAACAAGTTTGGTCTTCATATGTCTTGAATATTCTGGAACTTTCTCCATCTTTCTCTGCAATATTCTATTAAGTCCCTGTAAAGGGCCAGAATACCAAAACTCATGCAATTATGTTAGTTAGACCCCTAGACTTATGTTTGGTCTTTGACTTTAGCCCTTAATTCATGTTTTTAAACTTGTATTTTTATGCTTTAATAGGTGTCAACAAGCTCCCCCAAGCTTACCTCTTGCTAGTCTCTTAGCAAGACACAAATATATTATAGACTACTCACTTGGATCGGGAGTTGCCGCAACGCTATCACACCTTTAAAGTACACATGCTTTCAAACAAAATTTCTCTCCGGATAAAGATAAACTTTTCAAACTTTAATTACTCAATTACCTCTTATCTTTTGAAGCTTTATATCTTTTTATGCAATCTTGGATAATTGAAAGATAGAACAAGTCAAGTCAAGCATTAAATCTCAAACTCTTTTGATTAACTGTCCTTCCGAGTTTTTTGCTGATTTTCAAATAAAACTCAAAGTTCCTCAAGATGACTCTCTCTAATCTCTCATTTTGTAGTATTTGTGGATCCTCTCTTAGGCAATAATATAGTATTTGCCTTACTCTCATAATATATAACATTTTTAACTAAGGCAAGTAACATTGTATGCCTTCTTCTCTCTCACCTAATATCTAAGGCTTATATATGTGGAGCTCATAGGTAGGAGAAAATAATTTATTTTTCTTACTAAGCATATATTGTAAATTCAAGCAATGGATCCAAAGATACAAGTAACACCGATCAAGTGGTTGTTGGTAAAAGCTATCCTACAGAATTATTTATAAATTTGTATAGTCTGCAAGCAAACAGAAACGATGAGCACTTCACCCAGGGGGTTTAAATATCGAATCCATAGGGAGAATGGTGTGGGAATACTGAGGCAAAAACTAATCTCTGAGATAATAGGAAGGAACAGGAGTTCAGATAAAAGGTGAGAAGAATTCTATGGTCGTCTAGTTTATACTCTTCTAAGGCTTATATATATTCTTTAATGGGGATCGTACTCAAGAGAAGGTAAGGGCGAAACTTACTATCTCCCCAAAGACTTAGATCCTAACGTATCCTATCTACGGAAGTGGAATACAAAGGACTCAATGGTACTTGTCACTACCACGATCACTATCTGCAACCGCATGTTTCCCTAGGGTTAATATTCCTAGGGAAACCTTTGAAAACCGTAGGGAAACACTTTCCCTAGGGTTATTCGTAGGGAAAGGCCCCTAGGGCAGATTTCGACGGGAAAGACAGCCTTTCCCTACGGTTTCCCTCAGACCCTAGGGAACCATTCTTTCCCTAGGGGTTCCGCACCCTAGGAAACTTCCTTAGATGTCGAACCACATCATACTCCAGCCAACGTGTAAAGCGATGTCCACATGGAAAGGAGGTTCCCTAGAACTCTTTCCCTAGGAATCTGAACCCTAGGGAAACATTTATATTATAAGTAGCATATTTAAATTCAAATTCAAATGTACAGGTATTTCAAATTCAAATGTACAGATATTTCAAATTCACTTTCACAAATCCATAATTAAGCACTCATTTCATCCGATCCATAACCACAAATCCATATATTTAGATTTATAATCTTATAGCAAATTCACAAATCCACACATTTAGAGTTATAATATTAGCACAAAACCACAGATCCATAACACAAATCTAAAAGAAGTTGTCCAACAGTAGGAGCTGATTAACTACAAGTCTAGAACTCATGGTTTCAAAAAGAACGGAAATTGTTCCTCCCTGTGTAGGAGGAGAGTATGTGCCTCCACCACTTGCACATCCATTCACTCCATTCACTCCACTTGTAAACTCGTTCGCCCCAGGACTTGCCCCACTTTCGGATGGCCACGAAATCCTCCGAAGCGATCCTACTTATTATTTCATCCCGAGTTTCAGCTCGAACAGATGAGCCAAAGGTACCAGCCTGTCGAGTAAGCAAGTCTAAATTAGAAAAATGTAGAAAATACAGCAGCAGATTTTTATGTCGAAAATACAAGGAAGAAAATACAGCAGCAGCAGCTTTTTATGTCAAAAAAATAGAAGCAAGAAAATACAACCAAGAAAATACACCGTCACTAGCTTTTCATGTCGAAATACATGATAGTCTATATACAGCAGCAGCTTTAAACTGAACACGAGATAGGGAGATCATATTTACTTGGTGAATGACAACCAATGCATTTTTCTAACCTGTGTACACATGCTACCTCTATTTTTTTTGTCTACTTCAAAAACCAGTGCATGTTGAGAATTGAAATGTAAATCTGATCAGTGAGAGTAAGGTTAGCCAGGTGGGAAGATTATTTTTTAGGGACAAGGTGTCAATCAACAGACACTCCATATAAGTATTGAGAACTGTGAGTGAAGTAAAGGATAGCAGGGCTGCACTTGTTCATGCAGCTGCTGCCTACTACAAATAGTTTGCAACTTGTTTAGAATCAGCATATATACATGTTGGAAGTAACTACACCATATATGGAATATAGGGGAAAAAGTGGAGTCTGCTATCAAACTTACATTGCCATTGTCATGAGAGGGGTTTGGAGTTGGCAAAACAGCATACATTGGAGGTTCAGGTGGGGGAGGCATTGGAGCAAGAACTTCCATGCCTGGCATACCAGCGTGCAAAGCAACAGACTGCAATTTAACAATATAGGTTATACAATAAAAAAAGTGCTAGATTGACACTTCAAAGAATACACAGGGATGCGGATGACACATCTCACCTCTATAAACCTTTGTAAACTTGTAATGTGGGAATGCACCCCTCTTCCCCAGTCCAACATTTTTTGGGCGTAGTCCTTAGCCAAACGACTGTCACTAGCTTCTTGCCTCATACGGTCCTCCTCTTCTTGACGTTGTCTCCTAGCAGCCATGGCTGAGGCATGGCTTCTTTTCAAGTCAGCTAGAGCTTCATTGTCATTGATGGCCCCATTAAACAAGGCCCACTTTCCATGTGGCCGACCACAACTGCATTGATAGAGAGCTCTGCTATCTATTGGAGAGCGTAGCCAATCAAAATCTGGTCCATTCAACTCGATGGCCTTTTCTTTGTATTTTTCCTGTGTGAGCATATGCAAATAGCCAAATAACATCAAAGATATTAACATCAAAATTGTACAAAATAACAAATAAGCATAATTAGTAATTACCAAACAAGTGGTGGCTTCTTCAGTGTTCAGTGAAGTAATGTCTTCAGGATTTGAGCCACTATGAGTATGGACCCATGCCTCAATAGCACTCACTTCTCTTCCTAGTTTCTTAGACTACATTAAACAGTAAGCCAAATTAATTGTATAGTTCCTACAACAAAATATGTAATAGAAAAACAAGAGCCAAACACTAACCAACTTCTGTCGTATCGTTGCAATAGAGTTGGATCCTCCTTTGTGGGGTTTAAATTTTGCTGCTGTAACGATTTGCACGATTATTCTCGGACTTCTTCTTGAATTCAGGACTGCTCCATTCTCGTGGCCAAAACTTCCCAGCAATCTCGTTTAACCCATGTAGGTTGCTGTCCAAGATACTGCCACGTGTCAAATAATGCTGTCCCGCTGCCTTGTCACAAACTTTTCTCTTCTCCACATTGCGAAAATGATCTATTGTAGCTGTAATTCTTAAATAATACATTATGCTCCCAAGGAGTTGTGAGCAGCACACACCAACATGTTCTCTTGAAATATCCTCTTTGGATGGATTGAATCTAAACCTTAACTGTAAAAGTATATAAAAATGTGAGAACCCATATGATAGCTACATAATTTTCCAAAGGATTGTACAGCTTGTTTCAGCTTTAAGTACTCTAAGACTGCTTGTTTCAGCTTAAGTACAGCTTGTTACAGTGGTGTTACAGGATTGTACAAACTTTTGTTTCAGCTTTTAAGTTGTACAGCTTGTTTCAGCTTAAGTACTCTAAGATGCTTTCAGTTAAGCGCAACTTGTTTTCAAACTAAATTATAACATGATCAGCAACAAGATATTTAAACGAGAGAGAATTACCCAAAATCCTTCAGCAACGACATCAGCTTTGGATTTTCCAGAATTGTCTTTTGCTGCTTGGTAATGTTTCCATGTTGATGCCACCACGGTCTTGCCTTTGTACTCAACCAAACCGGGGATGATTCCGCTTCAAGAAGATTTGTTAAAATATTTCGAAGGAGTCCTTCCCCTCCACATGAGTCCAGGACCTTGCAATATAATTGAACAGACCAATTAACATATCTCATGAGTGCTTATTTGCATAATAAAAATAGCAATGTAAGTTAATACTCACGATTTCCCTTCAGGCTCAATCAATGGACGATTTTGCTCAATGGGAATAGTGGGGGGGAGGTCTGCACCACCTCTCAAGTAGATCTCTCCTACTCGCTGATCTTCTGGCTCAATATCAGGAGCATTCTCACTCGAAATTGTGTCTTGTCTAGCAACAGAATCTGAAGCAGATCGACTACGTGTCCTATGTGTGATTGGCATCCCTGAAAACAAAAGGCAGCATAGCATTAGCAAATAGTATTGGAAAAGGTAGACAGAAAATGACAGAAAACATTGTTGTAGTTTAAGACTAAATAGGAGTATTACTTCTCCAACTAAAGATCATCAGGATCTTGGTATTCCACTTCTGTGGCATCAAGAAAATATTCTGTATTATATCCCTCATGTTCTTGAATTGGTGTTTCATCTACTGTCACACCATTACGTTGTTTGATCAGCATGGAAATGTCTTTTGGATCATTAACCTCATCAAATTCATCAATAATTGTCACATCATCTAAGCCAAGTCCAAGGTCTATGATGAATTCACCATCTAAACCATCTTCTTGAAAGGTATCCATAGATGGTGGTTCTTCATTATCATACTCATCCATTGATGGAATAGACAGATTTGCAAGGGGGCTGACCTTGTGTGCAACCCACCAATCCTTTAGGCTTGCAACAGACTTACATGCATATGGAAGATAATACACCGCTTTACTTGGGTAGCAAGAACAAAAGGTTCGATTTCATTTGGATTACATGAAGCATGGGCAACTTCAACTAGTCCAAAACTTTCTAAGTGCCTCACTCCAGGATAGTCATGAATGGAATTATGGAATGAAACCCTCATTGTAAAATTTCTCTTAGAGAAGCTATCATATGTTTGTACTCCAGCCCAACCTTTCTTCATCTCATCAACTAGTGGTCGCATGAAGACATTCATATTCTTCCCGTGATGCTCGGTCCAGAATCACTAGACTAAGAAATGTATATTCCTCCTTCATACAAAGAGCCGGAGGCAAGTTCAAAGGCATCACAAAAACAAGGCCAACAAGAATATTGGGCTTTTCCAAAGCCAAATGGGTTGAAGCCATCTGTAGCCATAGCAACACGGACATTTCTAGCATCCATGTTGAAATCACGGGCACACTCAGATTGAAATGTGTCCACGCTTCAAAGATCGAGGGGTGGACCATAACATTCGGGTTAGCACGCCTACCCTCCTTGTGCCACCGCATGTGTTTTGCAGTTTCGGCTCCATATACAAATCATTTGCAGCCTTGGTATGATTGGGGAGATAACGCAAAACCTTGCGTGGAATTGGCTTTCGTTTACGCCCTTGTGATGGTTCAACAACTACATATCGGCTTTCCTCACAGAAATCACATTTTTCCTTATTTTCATCTTCTGGTCCATAGTATATCATACAATTGTTTACACAGGCATCTATCTTGACATATGGCATTTTTAGACCTTTAAGAAGACTCATGCACTCATACAGTGTCTTTGGCATTTTATGATTCTCAGGCAAGACATCGTCAAACAGCTTTAGTACTTTATTAATGCACTCTACGCTAAGGTTGTGTTGTGACTTTATTGCCATCAAGCGTGTTACTGCGGTTAGTCTTGCAACACTAGTGGAACCATGGAGTGGCTCTTGTGAAGCTTCCAACATGGCATAAAATGCCTTTGCATCCGCTGTGGGTTCATCTTCTATATCATCCGTGGTGCCCCCGCATCACCTATGTCACCTAACATTTGATCTAAACCATCAAAGGTAGCATTGGCATGTTCCAATGTAGGCTCTCTATAAGGTTGCTCCCCATGTTTGGTCCATATAGTGTACGCAGGCATAAATCCTCTTTTACACAAATGCATGGTCATGACAGCTCTTCTCCGTCTAACTTTATTTCTACACTCCGAACATGGACAAAGTACTCCAAATTTTTCAGAATTAGCCACAACATTGAAAGCACGATCTATGAAAGCATTTGTATTTCGAACCCACTCCTCTGAATGACAACCATTGTCATCCCAACCTTGGTACATCCAACTACGGTCTTGTACCGACATATATACTTATTGTAGCAACAACAAACCCCTGTTTAATATCTAAAACCCTTAGCAAACCCCAAAATAGTATTGTGCAACAATAAACAGCACAAATAACAGCACAATGTAGAAGAGATAAGACAAGATAAATTTCCTTCTCACCTTCAAGATTTGCTTGCACAACAGCACAAATGCTGATGAGCAGATCCCTGCCTTTCCCCTCAAGTCTTCCTTCAAAAAGTAAAGATCTTCTCCCACTCTTGAATCTAAAATGTGAATATCAGAAATGCAAAGACACATTAGTTACTTGTTGCAAGGCAGTTCCCTAATGTAGTTCTAAGAGTTCAATAAAAGAAACTGTATGCATATGTTTCCTAAAAGTCTGCTATTTTTTCTTTAGAAAAGAAGCAGTACATAACAAAACCCACAAGTCTGAAAGTTTCTATGGAACAAGCATGTATGCATTTCCTACCGACGTACACAGTCAAAGATTATATTATTTTACTCACGGAAAATAATCATGCTATCTCATAATATGTGACGCCACAACAGGAAATGAGGTACTAAGTATATTGCTCTCAGATTTGCTACGGTCCAGAATTACTTTTACAACTTCACAGGTTTGAAGTCCAGAAAGATTGTTGCTACACTAACTCTGCAAAAATGAAAGGTTCATTAAGCATCATAGTGATACACTAACTCTGGGATTTCAAAAGGTTCATTCAGCATCACAAATATTTGCGTCACTGAGGTGCTGCATTGCCTGGACGGGTAGATCTGATTTCCATAAGTAGGGCCATGGCTAGAAAATGGACAGTAAAATTTTTACCAGTTATTATTCAGGAAAAATCTAAATTAAGAAAGATTTGATATAGAATATTTATTCAGAAAACAACAAAGAACTCATATAGAATATCTATAATTCAAAACACTATTGAATTTTATTTTATGGATCCGTGTAGCTTCTATAACCAATTGAGCATTATGGATAAGATTAAGTATTTGTTTGAGCCAATCACGACAGTGCAAACACTTCTGGTTGGCACGGCAAAGCAGCCAGGTTCATCCAACCTGAATCTCGTGTGAGCTCTCGACACAGCCGCATCCGGGAAGCCGGCTGGGTAGGGGAAACGAGAGGGAAGAGGAGGATGCTGTCCGCACTGGACTGGAGCCGCCGGCCGAGGGCGGAGCTGCTGGGGCTGGAGCCGGAGGGACGACGGGGAGAGAATCTGCGGCCCACCACTTCGATCGCGATTGTGAGGTGGAGCGGCGTGGCGGGCGTTCGGCTGGTGGCGCGCCCGGCGATGGGTGGCGGATGGTGGAGCGGCGGCGGGCGTTTCGCTGGTGGCGCCGGGCGTTCGACCGGGCGCTGGCTTGGTGGCGGGGCCCGCGGGCGGGTGGCGCGCCGGGGCGGCGAGTGGTGGAGGCCGGGCGGCGGCGTTCAGCCTGGTTCGACCGGTGGCGGCGGCGTTTCGCGGGTGCGGCGCGTGTGTAAACCGGTGGCGGCCGGCTGTTGAGGAAAGGAGATAGGGTTTCATGGGTCACTTGGCGCCGACAACCGGGGCCGGTTGTTATTTTTTTTTTCACGCACGGGGAAAGAGGAAAGTTCGGGCGCGAACCGAGGGGCGAGTCGAAAAATTGGTCGGGATGAATTGGTGGGAGAGAAAGTTCCCTAGGGAAACTTGACACTTGGGCATCGGAGTGGGTCCGCTGAACCTCTTCCTTGACCGCTCCCGACTAAATAGCTAGTTTCCTAGGGAAAGTTCTTTCCCTAGGGTTTTGTTGGTCTTTCCTAGGGAAACTTGTGTTTCCCTTGGGTGCTTAAATAACCCTAGGGAAAAAAAAACCCTAGGGAAACTCTTCGTCAATTCCAAAGAGTGGATCTACCACTCTCCCGGTAGGATTTTTTTTTTAGAGAGGTGGACTCACTGGCCCCGGACTTTTTGTCTATTATTTCCTCTCTTATAAAGATGTGGGTTCTATCGACCCTCGGACACTTGTCCATTATTCATCTTTATTTTTAGAGATGTGGGCTCTTCTCGCCCTCGAACACTTGTTCATTTTTTCATCTCTTTTAGGGAGGTAGGCTCTACTCGCCCGTAGGACTTTTGTCCATTTTTCATCTCCCTTTTTCTTTTTCTTTTCTTTTTCTCTCTTTTTTAAGTAAGTACTATTTTTGCATAGCCCATGTCTTGCTGTACAAAAACTATTTATTATTATTTGAGAGATCAACAAGCGAGCATATAAACAAATAAAAACAAGTGTACGTGTTTCTTGATCTTAAGACAAGTTTCTCAACTTGAGTCACAAAAATCTTGACAAAGCTCAACAAAAAGCAAATAACTTACTGCTGGTTTAGCATAATATGGCTGTAATAGGATAATATTTTTCACAGAGATGAAGTAAAGCTATTAATTTTAATATTTTGATATAAATTTCTCCAGCTGAGAAAGGATATCAAGAATTAAGCTCTCATCAAACTTCTATCTCAAATTTCACAACAACTTAAACAACTTGGATCTTGTAGTATCTTATTATTTTAGCAAAAACTTATTCTAATTATGTAAAAGCATTATGTAAACTTATCTTTAAAACAAAACATATCAATTTATTTTATTCTTCTTTATTTATTTAGCAAAACAAAGAAGAGCTTCGAACCCGATGCAACGTAAACCAAAATACGAACTAAAGCGAGATCGGAGATCAAACCGAGAGATGAAGAAATCTGAAGGCGAGGAGGAGGGAGGTGGCTTTGGGGTCGCCGATGATGTCCCCGGCGGCCGCCAGCTCGCTGCTCGCGTGGCTCGATCTTCGCCGTGTTGGATCATCATTCATTTGTTGTTGTTTTGCTTCGCTTTTCGGGTTCGCCGTTGTTCTCGTTGTTCGTCTTTGTCTCCCCACACTTGTCTTTTTTTATTATCCTTTATTCAAAAACATGGTGGAGACAAGAAAAACATATACAATAATAATAACCGAGAAAATCAAATTAAAAACTTATGATAAAATAAGAGCACTTCTTTATTCATTTAACCAAACATAATAAAGACTCAAAACAAACTTGACTCAAACTCTAATTTAATTCAAATAAAAACCGACTCGATAGATAACTAGATAACTGACTCAATAATTGACTCAACTAGTACTCTTATAGACTTGAGCGTATTACATATCCTTAGCACACTTAGTCCAAATGCGCTCAAGATTGCCCAACTTCTCAAGAATCGGCGTATTCTTCCTCTCCGAATATCCAAACGTCCGGAGACATAGCTAAACTCCCTTCTTGCCGCCATCCGGTTACGGCGAGCAACGGTCCATGGATAAACCGTGTGGAGTTGAGGGTGGTGAATCGACCTTAACTAGTGGCTTGGGCATGTATGGAACTATAGCCTTTGAATTATACAAATTTGTAGCCGCCTTAACTTAGGGTCATAAACCACCATGCGAAGTCTCATTGTTCTTCATGTTGGGAATAGGAGGTTTTAGTCTTCGGTCTTGGAGAAGAATGAATTTAGATGAGATGAGATATTGAGTAAAGGACTTGTTTATATAGGTAAGAGGTATAGGATAGGAGGGTAAGGCTTACCTCTATTCTAATTGTAATACTTATATTTTTGGCCCATAAAAACAAGTTCTACGAAAATCAAAAATCTTGAGACGGATCAATCTTAAAGCCTATCTCATCTAATTCATTTAATTTATTTATTTCATCGGGCTTATCGGGTTCATAGAAAATTTTAAGATGCTGGCCATTTACCTTGAATAACTTACCTTCGAGTCTTGAAGAGTGATTGCTCCATGTGATGATGAATTTACTACTTTGAATGGTCCTTCCCATTTACTCCAAAGTTTTCCATGCTCGAATAATTTTACCCCGGAATTAAAGAGTAATACCCGATCTCTCGGAGTGAAAGTCTTTATCTTTATCTTCTTGTCATGCAATCTCTTCGTTCTTTCTTTATAAATCTTGGCATTATGATAAGCTTTTCTCTCTCCATTCCTCCAATTTCGATAATTGCATCTTCCTTTGAATTCCCGAGGCATCGAGATTCATATTCCATCTCTTGATTACCCAAAGTGAGCTTTGAACTCAAGCTCTGAGGCAAATGATGTGTCTTTCCATAAACAAGTTGATAAGGTGTCATTCCAATTGGTGTCTTGTATGCTGTCCTGTATGCCCATAGTGCTTCTAGAAGTCTATCCTTCCATTTAGTTCCCATCTCTTCAACTGTCTTCTCGCAAGATATTCTTGATTTGTTTATTTAAAGTCTCGCTTGACCACTTGTTTGAGGGTGGTAAGTCTGTAGCAATATTGTCACGAACTCCATGCTTTAGTAAATAATTTCGAATCTTCTATCAATGAAGTGACTTCCTCCGTCACTAATTACCATTCGAGGTACTCCAAACCTTGGAAATATAGTTTCTTCAAACATCTTGATTGAACTTTTACCATCTGCATTCTTGCATGGTATAGCTTCTACCCATTTTGAAACATAATCCCTTTGCTACTAAAATATATTCATAGGTTCGGATTTTGGAAATGGTCCCATGTAATCAATTCCCCGGACATCAAAGAGCTCGATCGAAGATTGGTTATTAGAGGCATAGCATCTCTTGCATTTATATTTCCGTGCCTCCGAGAAGCTCCACATCTTCGGATGAAATCTTTTGTGTCTTGATACATGGTTGGCGAAAAAATCCCGCTTACCAAATCTTTGCATGTGTTACGAATGCCCCATAATGACCTCCATATGGTGATGAGTGACATCTTTCAATAATTTGCAATCCTTCTTCGTTGGTACACATCTTACGAGTAGTCCATCAGCACATACTCAAGAGGTATGGATCATCCCATAAGTGGTGACGACTTTCATAAATAAGCTTCTTCTTATCCGCCCTTGGTGCTACATATCCCGCAACCATAAAATTAACAAGATCTGCATACCGGGGATCGGTATGGGTTATCCGATAAAACATATCGCCCCCGAGTGAGTCATTAATAGGCAATTCATTTGGTTTCTCAAATTGCATTCTAGATAAATGATACGACAACAGAATTTTCTACTCCTTTCTTATCTTTAATTTCTAAATCAAACTCTTGGAGTAACAAAATCCATCTTATCAAACGTGGTTTAGCATCTTTCTTGGTGAGCAAATATTTCAAAGCGGCATGATCAAGTATAAACAATCACTTTAGCTCCTACCAAGTAAGATCTAAACTTATCTATAGCATAAACAAGCGCTAGTAATTTTTTTCAGTAGTAGCATAATTAAGTTGTGGTCCAGTCAAAGTTTTACTAGCATAAGCAATAGCATGATATTTCTTGTCTTTAGTTTGTCCTAACACTGCCCCAACAAGCATAATCACTTGCATCACACATAATTTCAAAAGGCAAAGACCAATCGAGGGGGTTGAATAATTGGTGCGAGAAATAAGAGCCTTTTTTCAAACTTTCAAAAGCTTTAAGACAAGCATCATCAAAAACAAAGGGAACATCTTTGGCTAACAAGCTGGTAAGTAGTCTAGCAATATGTGAAAAATCTTTTTTATAAATCTACGATAAAAACCAAGCATGGCCTAGAAAACTTCTTATCCCTTTAACATTTACTGAGGGGAGGTAAGCTGTTCTATAACTTCTATTTTTGCTTTATCAACCTCTATTCCCCTTTTACGAAATAAGATGACCAAGCACTATTCCTTCTCTAACCATAAAATGACATTTTTCCCAATTAAGGACTAAGTGCTTTTCCTCACATCTTTGCAAAACTCTATCTAAGTTTTCTAGACAATCATCAAAAGTTTTTTTTTCCATATACGTAAAAATCATCCATGAAAACTTCCATAATCTCTTCAATCATTTGTAGAAAATATAGACATCATACATCTTTGAAAAGAAGCAGGTGCATTCTTGTTGACACTTGTTATCATATAAAATTATTAATCAATTAAACATGAGAAAGGGGTATAAATAATAATAACAACCTAGAATAGGGTGTCACTAACATATTTCCATCAGTTTTGGTAATGTTGCGAATTGCGGGGACTAAACAGAAAAAGACAGAGTTCGCGAGCCAAGACGACTACGCGACGTAATGCAATCCAACTCCGAGAAAGACTCTAGAAGGCTCCGGATTAATCCCGGCGTGGACCAAACTTGACACCGAAGAAAACATCATCTAGAAGACTCTAGAAGCCCACGACGCGACGACGGGACCCGGAGGGGACACCCCCCGGGCCGATCGCCCAATAATGGGGCCGATCGGCCCCCTTGGCCGCCAAGTCATCCCATCTTCGGAACCTTCCTCCACCGCCTCTAAGACGCCAATCTAAACGGTTGTTTAACATCGGTTTGATCCGAGGGCGTCGGTAGAAGTGCGGGATGGATCCAAGATTAATACCACATCGCTGCTTTGAAGCTGAAGAGGCAAGATGAAGACCCATATATAAAGACCCCTAGACCCCCTCTTTTAGATCATCAAGTTCTCAATACAACAATAATACTTCAAGATCCAAGTCATTAGAAACATCGCTTTTAGGAGGAGTAGCAATCAAGATTAGAACTAGTAGGAAGGGAGAAATCCGCTCCGGATCGTCGGAGGCCGGCTCAAGATCAGGCCTCGTTCTTGTAAGTTCTTCATTGTAGGTAGTTTTCAAGTTCGGACACATGCTTAATATGAATATCTTGATCATGTTTATATTCGAGATTATTTGTTCTAGTATTTACTTTGATTACACGTTTAGCATAGTTGAATTATTGTTATGTTCATGCATGGATTCGTATAGCGCTCATCCTTTCGCTGGAGGGTGAGTGGTAGAGATGATGTAATCGTGGTGATTAGATCTTATTTACCTGCGTTTGCACCCTATGTGCCGGGTGGGTGTGGTAGATCGTGGTGGTGACAACAGCACCATTGAGTCCTTTGCAATCCATCCCCCGTATGTAGGCCTAGCGGATGTTATTATTCGGGTTGTTCTAAGTTTCGCCTTAGTCTTCATGGATTACGTCCTCATGTTTGGATTTAATTAGTCTTTCTTCGATGATTGTTAGATGTATTGCACTAATTGAGTAGGTCCTAACTTATAGTTTAGAGTTACATATTGGAGTTTCTAATGCTAGCTAGCCTATGAATTACTATCATCCTTTGCATGACACTTTCTATATGACTATGGTTGAATCTATTTATCAAGAACTTTATCATTATCTTTATTGTGAACTTTGATCCTTGTTTAAGTACTTGATAAGTTTAACACTTTGCACACGAGAGAGATGACTAGATTAAATGATTAAGATGTTTAGCACCTATGCATAGTTAATTCATGATAGAAGACTTCTTTCCCCGTGGTAGATATAAATTCAACACTGGTTCTTACTCCGGTTAAAATGCTACAATGGTATATTCATATACGTGCGCTATGCGGATACCCAGTTATAATTGTTTATTTACTTATTAAGAAGTTATCAAGGCATAGCATGAATATTTTATTCCTTGCATATTAGTAGTTTAACTATAGGGATGACAACCTTTTCGGATATGCTATGAACTGCAATGAATATTTCTTTTAGTTTTATCTGAAGCAACATCTCGATATCTTTCTAAATGCCATTACTAGTTAGTGACATTAGAAATACCAACAAGCATTTTTGCCGTTGTCGGGAAAGAAAGTCTTTAGCCTAATAAAATAAAAACATAGGATTAACTTGCATACATCTCTCACGCATCGTAAAGTATTAAATTTATCAATTGCTTAAACAAGTTTACCCTCATTATTATTCTTCCTATCTATTTGGTAATGTATGAAAAGGAATCTTCACGAAAACTTCCAATCCGACCGAGAAAACTTTTTTTGAAGGAGGCAAGATCCAAGTTGAAATCTCAACTCAAGATCACCACCTCGGGAAGACTCCTCCTTTGTCGCGAAGCTTAGCACCCGTGTTGAAGTCATGGCAAACAAGACCCTTCAGCGAGTACTGCGCACCGACTACGGCCAACATCCGCCTTGGACCGACGGTCGATGTGGGAGACAAAGCTTTTGAGCTCAAGCACGCACTCATCAACATGGTACAAGCTAGCCAAGTGCATTGGAAAAACCCATGAAGATGCCAATGCTCACCTACAACACTTCCTAGAGATCGTGGCACCTTCACTATCAAAGATGTCTCAAGTGATGCAATCCTACTTCGTCTGTTCCCATTCTCACTCTTGGGACGAAGCGAAAGCGGTGGTTCTACGCCAACAAAGACAAACTCACTACTTGGGCACTTTGCTCTCTTGCCTTCCGGCAAAGTTCTTCCCTATAGGCAAAACCAATGCCTTACGAGGGAAAATCTCAAGTTTTCAGAAGAACACGGCGAATCTAATTTCAGGCGTGGGAACGCTTCAAGACTACATCATCGAATGCCCACACCATGGAATGGAGAACCGCTACTCATGCGAGACCTTCTACCACGGGCTCAACAACAATACCCGTGAGACCATGGACGCTCTTCTTTGGAGGTGCTTTCCTGTCCCTTACATCGAATCAAGCTACAGACCTTGTGGAGAAGATGGCTTCAAACCAAGCACGGAATGAGGACCGTCAACCCCGCAAGAAAGAAAGAGGAATGCACCAGTTGAAAGAGGTAGACATGTTTGTGCGCCAAAATGGATTTAATTATGAAGAAGCTTGAAGACAAAACTCCCGAGAAGAAGGAAGTCATGCAACTCTTCGATTCCCGCATGACATGTGAAGAATGTGGTAACACCGACACTCAGGATCAATGTCCCGATTTGGAAGAGGACGTGAACTACATCAACAATAACAACAACCAAAGATCGTCCTCAGAACCAACAATGGAATCAACAGAGACCCAACTACCAAGGTAACTACTCGGGTAACTATCAAGGTAATAACTCTTTCAATAATTTCCCACCTTTAAGAGAGTTAGTACAAAACCAAGGTAGACTTATGGATAATCTGTCTAAGAAGTTAGCTTCCAATGATAAAATGCTAGAAACTATTAGTACTAAAATGGAAAGCTTTTCTTACGCAATAAAGAACCAAGATAGCTTTAATAAAATGATAGAATCTCGGTTATCTCACTGGCTTTATCCGCTTCTATGCCTAACCTGGGTAAGATTCGGGCCAACGGAAGAATTAGAATCTGCAAATCTTGTCGATATGTACTATGCGGTATTCGAGACCACTTATTCACAAAGAAAACTGAATTGTGCCGACCGGGGGTATGCCCGCCAAGAAAGGAGATCCGGGGAGGCCGGTCGTCACCATTGAAATAGGCCCCGCACCTATGACGCTTCGTCGACTTTGGCTCAAGTGTCAACATTATGCCTAAGGTAAACCTTGAGCGATTCAGATTTAGTATACACAACGATGTGCCTACAACTTGCGGATCGGCCGCTATGCTACCCCGAAGGCATCTTGGAAGACGTTTGTCTTTACATCGGTAAGCTCTACGTGGCCACCGACTTTGTAGTCCTGGATACGGGCAAAGGTAAGAACGCCCCGATCATTACGGGCGCCCTTTCCTTGCCACTACCAAGGCCATCATCTACGCCGACACCAAATAAGATCGTCTTCACGATCAACGGACGGAGGAGAGATTCAACCGCAAACACAAGACCCTAGCTCCCCTCGCTCCAACCGTACCACTACCGTACCACTCAAGTACACGCACCGGTATTGCCGAGGAGAGGACAAAAAAGAAGAAGCAAGAACAAGAAGAACCGTCAACCTCAACCACACGTGGAGCGAGTCTTGATGATCAATCAAGTCCCAACAGAACGCAAGACTCGGCGTATTCCACCACCATTAGAGAAGCTAGACGACCTGGAGTTCCGTCAATCCATTGCTCCATCAATCAATGGAACTTCCGGCAAGTTGTATGCGACGGATCGAGCATCAACTTAATGTCAAAGGTAGCGTATCAATTAATATATGGTAATCTGCCTTTGTGTTCCACCTATGTACATCTGCGGATGGCGGACCAATCATACCGAGTCCGGAAGGAATTGCACAAAACGTCCCCGTCAAGATCGAGAGGCGACTATGTCCTCAGCGACTTTTTAGTCATGGACATGGGAGAAGAAGAACAAGATCCTCCCATAGTACTTGGAAGACCGTTCCCGAACACTACAAGAGCTATCATCTACATCGGGGCCAGGCGAAATCCACTTCCGATTCAAGGTAAAAAGATCACATTTGTTTCTTCAATACTTATACTAACTATGAACAGCCCGAAGAAGGACCAAGAACGAAGCGTCTTGAAACTACAACAAAATTTGGACTCGAAGATGGAGCACATTGAGAGAATAGAGAAAGATATCAAGGAAAAGTACACTCAGCTCCTACCCATCTTGAACGCCGCACCGGCTACACCTGAGAGGTCTCCACCAAAGAAACAATCTTGGAAAAAGAAAGAAGCTACGCCTGCTAAGAAGAGCAACAAGAGTACACCTTCGGAGACCCAACCAGCGCCGGCATCAACAACTGAACAATCGACTTCCTTGGCTACTTCGTCTACACCACCCTTTGAGATCATTGAAGGAACCTTACCAGGTACAACATTTAAAAGAGGGCCCATAGATGACACCACGCCATGGGAGTAAGTGCTTTAAACTCGCCGAGAGGTAACTCGGTATTTATCTCGCATATTTAATTTTCTGCAAAGCATATTTCAATTAGCATATTTCCTTTAGCATTTTTACTTTCTCTAAACCTGCACTTAGAAAATCTCAAAAATATGTTTATTGCATTTGCATCAGTTTTCTAAAAGCCCCATGCAAGCACTCCTTGCTTTGTGGTGGCATAAAAATAAAAATACAAAAATATTGCATTCATATGTTTTTGCATTATCATCCCTATTGCATTCCAAAAATATGTGGGCACATGAAGGTCCACACCTTTTAATAAAAATAAAAAAAAAATCAAAAAGACGTGAGCACATGAAGGCTCACATTAACATCCTAGAATTTGTTCCTTCGGGTATGTGCGAAATTAATATTAACAGGGGAGAACATTAAAAAGGAGACCCCTAAAAGAGGAGAGACTCTAAGGATGAACAAAGGACTACTTCAGGATCAAGCTTGGGGAGAGCACCCCCATTTATCACTATAAGTATCACTATCCTATCTCTTATTTATTAGTTAGTTATATTTGCTTAGAGTTAAAGAGTCTTAGTTAAAAGTCTTAGTGTTAAAGAGTCAAATAAATCTTTGGAACTTGCTAGACTACTTTCTTCTTATGATCTTGATGATATATGCTAAGGAAATGATGAATAGTTGCTCCGCCTTAATTCCTCTTAAAAGTACTTACACTTTGAACTTAGATTCTCCCAAAGCTTTAAAATGCTTATTTTGCTCTAAACCCAACACCTATGGGAAGCACATGCTTAATCTCGAAGTCTTCGCATTAAAAGATAAAAGTACATGAAAAGTTGAGCTGCTGTTTATCATAATCTTAGAGATACTTGACTCCTGGTTTTATCTTTGAAAATTATAAAATATTACATGATGAGTTCCTTAGCTATGACCCTTAAGAGTTTGTCATTCACATCAAGATCATCCCACTCCACTAAATATGCTGCTTTTTAACTCGGAAGTACGCATCCCTATACTCCGATTAAGCCGCTAGCCATGAATATAAAAATAAACTCTTGCAATCTTTGGATATGTCTCTCAATATTTTTATAAAGGCTGGGCTACATTCGAAAAAAAAAAAAAAAAGAAAGAGAAAAGAAAAATAAATATCTAGAGAAAAAGTGAGACGAGAGGGAGAGTAATGGACAAAAGTCATACTAGGCGAGAAGGGCCTACCTCCCCTAATAATAATAAATTTAGAGATGAATAATGGACACGTGTCCCGAGGGTGAGTAGGGCCCACATCTCTAAGGAGAGAGAAAAAAATGGACACAAGTCAGGGGAAAAGCCCACCTCTCCAAGAATGGGCCCGTGGTCCTAGCAATTTTTAGAAAGAGATATAGTCCAAGATGCTTGAGAAGAAAAATACTAGAAAAAGGCTAAAGGCTAATTACTACCTTTCATCCTCATCCACTTCACCACTATCATCCCACTATGTATGTTCCACCACATGTGTAACTCCACTTCCACCATCTACTTAAGAGGGTCATACATAGGATCTCTCGAAGTTTTCTTTTGAAAAATATTACAAAACCCTAGGATGATAGTTGATCAAAGGACTTGAGACATGGTACTTAACTTGATTGTTTTATCTTGCTTATGATTCATGAAAAGGCTACGCCCCATGGTAATTAGGTAAGAGTAATCTGGTTAAGAGGAGAATTTATTTTTTGAGTAACACAGCACTTTTGAGGTATGAAAGCGTAGTAGCAACTCCTGATCCTACTAGAGCATATAGCTTTGCTAGGGACTAGCAAAGGGTAAGCTTGGGGGAGTTTGTTGACACTTGTTATCATATAAAATTATTAATCAATTAAACATGAGAAAGGGGTATAAATAATAATAACAACCTAGAATAGGGTGTCACTAACATATTTCCATCAGTTTTGGTAATGTTGTGAATTGCGAGGGACTAAACGAGTAAAAAAGCGGCGAGTTAGCGAGCGATGCGACTACGCGACGTAACGCAATCCAACTCCGAGAAAGACTCTAGAAGGCTCGGATTAATCCCGGCGTGGACCAAACTTGACACCGAAGAAAACATCATCTAGAAGACTCGAAGCCCACGACGCACAGCCGGGACCCGGAGGGGACACCCCCCGGGCCGATCGGCCCAATAATGGGGCCGTCGGCCCCCTTGGCCGCCAAGTCATCCCATCTTCGGAACCTTCCTCCACCGCCTCTAAGACGCAATCTAAACCGGTTGTTTAACGTCGGTTTGATCCGAGGGCGTTGGTAGAAGTGCGGGATGGATCAAGATTAATACCACATCGCCGCTGAAGCTGAAGAGACAGATGAAGACCCATATATAAAGACCCTAGACCCCCCTCTTTTAGATCATCAAGTTCTCAATACAACAATAATATTTCAAGATCCAAGTCATTAGAAACATCGCTTTAGGAGGAGTAGCAATCAAGATTAGAACAAGTAGGAAGGGAGAAATCCGCTCCGGATCGTCGGAGGCCGGCTCAAGATCAGGCCTCGTTCTTGTAAGTTCTTCATTGTAAGTAGTTTTCAAGTTCGGACACATGCTTAATATGAATATCTTGATCATGTTTATATTGAGATTATTTGTTCTAGTATTTACTTTGATTACACGTTTAGCATAGTTGAATTCTTGTTATGTTCATGCATGGATTCGTATAGCGCTCATCCTTTTCGTTCGGAGGGTGAGTGGTAGAGATGATGTAATCGTGGTGATTAGATCTTATTTACCCTGCGTTTGCACCCTATGTGCCGGGTCGTGTGGTAGATCGTGGTGGTGACGGCACCATTGAGTCCTTTGCAATCCATCCCCCGTATGTAGGCCTAGCGGATGTTATTATTCAAAGTTGTTCTAAGTTTAGGCCTTAGTCTTCATGGATTCTGTCCTCATGTTTGGATTTAATTAGTCTTTCTTCGATGATTGTTAGATGTATTGCACTAATTGAGTAGGTCCTAACTTATAGTTTAGAGTTACATATTGGAGTTTCTAATGCTAGCTAGCCTATGAATTACTATCATCCTTTGCATGACACTTTCTATATGACTATGGTTGAATCTATTTATCAAGAACTTTATCATTATCTTTATTGTGAACTTTTGATCCTTGTTTAAGTACTTGATAAGTTTAACACTTTGCACACGAGAGATGACTAGATTAAATGATTAAGATGTTTAGCACCTATGCATAGTTAATTCATGATAGAAGACTTCTTTCCCCTGTGGTAGATATAAATTCAACACCTGGTTCTTACTCGGTTAAAATGCTACAATGGTATATTCATATCCGTGCGCTTGATACCCATTATAATTGTTTATTTACTTATTAAGAAGTTATCAAGGCATAGCATGAATATTTTATTCCTTGCATATTAGTAGTTTAACTATAGGGATGACAACCTTTTCGGATATGCTATGAACTGCAATGAATATTTCTTTTAGTTTTATCTGAAGCAACATCGATATCTTTCTAAATGCCATTACTAGTTAGTGACATTAGAAATACCAACAATTACATAACCCAAAAGACATTCTTCTATAAGCATAAGTTCCATATGGGCATGTAAAAGTGGTTTTGCTTTTTGATCATTAGGATGGATTGGGATTTGGTGATACCCAGAATATCCATCAAAGGAAACAAAAGTAAGAATGCTTTGCCAATCGTTCTAACATTTCATCAATGAAAGGCAAAGGAAAATGATCTTTCCTTGTGGCTTTATTTAATATTCTATAATCTATGCACATTCTCCATCCTGTAACAGTTCTTTGAGGAATCAATTCATTCTTATCATTCTTAACAACTGTCATGCCTCCCTTCTTAGGCACAACTTGAACAGGGCTTACCCACTCACTATGTGGCACAAGATATATAATCCTGGCGTGTAATAACTTAAGAACTTCCTTCTTAACTACATCTCTCATCGCATTATTTAGTCTTCTTTGGGGTTCTATAGATGGGGGTATATCTGGATCTGTAGGAATACAATGAGTGCGAGAGAGCGGGACTAATTCCTTTTAGATCATCGAGTCGTAGCCTAAGGCCGAGCGATGTTTTTCTAAGACGAGTTATCGCCCTGAGTGTAATCGTCTGGTGTAAGTTTATCATTTATGATCACTGGAGACTCTGAATCTTGGTTTAGGAAAGCATAAGTGAGGCCTGGTGGTAAAGGTTTAAGTTCAATAGGAGGTCTAGGTGGATTCTCAAATTCATCTAAAGGTTCTCAAGTAGTAGGATTTTCATCCTCTTCTTCAATAAAAATTCTGAATCATCTTCTTGATTGGATTCCACAAAATATTCTCTACGGTGGCCTCCTTAACTTCCCTCCATAGGATCTGGTTCCGACAAGACTTCGGATTTAGCATGAATAGCTTGGATGATAGGTAATGAAAATTGAAGATCTTTGTCTATTTGAAAATCTAAGTCTCGGGTTGTCCTTTAAAAGTAAGCTTTTCTATTGGTTGTCCTATCAACAGGTCAAACTCCATGATATCAAAGATATAGAAACTAAGATGTACCATGATGTTATTTACCTTGATTGGTAAGACATAAAAGAATTCCCTGAACTTTTGAATAACTTGTCCTGAAGGTGTTAAGAGTAATTTTGGAGTGGGACTCAATGGCATATTTTTAAGAAGATTATGAGCAAAAGATAATGCCATGATGTTTATCCCCACTATAGGATTATAAAGAGCATCAAATGGATCTTCATTAATCGCGGCGAATAGGTACGTAAGGTGAATCCAAACGGATTACATTAGAGGAAAGTTCTGATTCTTTTGTCCATTCACTACTAATGATTGAGACAAGTTCTTCTGTAGTTCCTTCAAATGTGTCAAATCAGAAGAATCTAAAGGATAAGATTGTGATGATCTATTCTTCTGAGATTTAAATCGATATTTCGAGGTATTTCCATAATCAGTAAAGAGATCATCCTCGATATCAATTAAGAAGTCGAGATTGAAGTAACCTCTACGGGTTCTTCTAAAGGTTCCGATTATTTGGAATTGGTAAAAGGATTTGGAATAGAATTGGATTCACTAATCTCTCATCTTCTATTATTTCTTCTATTTTTAAAGATTTTCCTGCAGTTGGATCATCCTCCTTATTCTCCACTATTTTGTTTAAGATAGCAATGCATTCAGGGGTGAAAGGTGAATGAAAGATCCATTCCCAGTAAGTATTCAAATATTTTCTAGAATTTCTATTCAAACCAATATAGAAGTGTTGAATTAGAACATGATCCGGTATAGCGAGATTGGGTCCGGATTTGGAAAAGAAGATCATATCGTTCCCAATAGGCACTCAGAGATTCATCATTATTTTGTTTTGAGGATAAGATTGAGAGCCTAAAGTTAACTAGTTTTGACATGGGAAAGAAATCAGCACAAAATTCAGTTAAACAAGTTTCCCAATTGCCGACCATTCTTTCTCTATTTCTATTGTACCATTGGCGAGCTTTTCCTTTCAAAGAGAATGGAAAGAGCGCCCAAAGGATTGTTTTTAGGGGACATGCCTTCAATATGTAGACATTTACATGTCTCCTCAAAAGTTTGGAGATGAATAAAAGGATTTTCATCTAATTCTCCGTAGAAAGTATGGTTTTGGACCATCTCTATCAACCTGGGCTTAAACTCATAGGATCTAGCTTGAATAGGTTCAGATGATAGCAATGTGTCTACAAGCTTGCCCATTGGGTGCTAAATTTTTGTAAAGAGGGGTAGTATCCATTTGGATAGATAAGATAGGATAAGATAAAATAAAAAGAAAAATCTAAACAAATGATATGATACAAGATTTAGTTTAGCTCAGATAATCAGCAAACCGTTCTCCCCGGCAACGGCGCCAGAAATGCTTGTTGGTAAAAGTTATCCTACAGAATTATTTATAAATTTGTATAGTCTGCAAGCGAACAGAAACGATGAGCACTTCACCCAGGTGGGTTTTAAATATCGAATCCACGGGGAGAATGGTGTGGGGAATCTTGAGGCAAAAAAAACTAATCCCCTCGAGATAATAGGAAGGAACAGGAGTTCGAGATAAAAGGTGAGAAGAATTCTATGGCTGTCTAGTTTATACTCTTGTAAGGCTTTATATATATTCTTTAATGGGGATCGTACTCAAGAGAAGGTAAGGGCGAAACTTACTATCTCCCAGCACTTAGATCCTACGTATCCTATCTACGGGAAGTGGAATACAAAGGACTCAATGGTACTGTCACTACCATGATCTACCACTCTCCGGCAGGTAGGGAGCAATTATGAGTTATCTAGTATAAACACCACGTCTACACTAGGGGTAACAACTTCAATTCAAGAGCGACAAGAATCAAAGTACTCTAATGAGTCATAAACCAAAAGAAATATAAATATGTGAACTTACTCAACTATAAGGTTGATCCACCAAAGAAGTCTCAAGATCAAGTGCAATGAAGCCTTTGATCCCAGAGGTACAAGCGTAGAGAGTCACCGACAGATCCGGCACTTCTCCTTACTTCTCCTCAACTCTACTTCTTATCTCTCAAGAACAGATCTAGAACTCTAATCAAGTTCTTTGATCTATCTCTCAACTTTCTACTAATCTCTCTCAACTTGATCTAGCTCTTCTAATTAGAGAGGTATGGCTCTAGCTATGATCGAGGCGAGTTTGATGAATAATGATTTTCATGCCTAAGGCCGGAGGTAGGACCCTCCTTATATAGTCCTGGCGGATGAATGGCCCTTGGATCAAACCGACTTCAACAACGGCGTAGATACAAACCACAAGGTCGGTGGCGAACCGACATAAGAGGGAGAGGGGCCGACGGTGGGACCCCTGGGCGCCGGTGTGTGAACCTGGCGGGTGCGAGGCCGGGGTGGACCCCCACTTTTGTCCGGTCTTTTCCCGTGTCTTACGGGTGTCTTCTAGAATGTTTTAGTTCACTTTTCGAATCGAAAGTCTTCTCTGGTAAATCTTCTTATTATATGGGGGGTTTTCTCTCAATTTCCTAGCATTTTCCTGTTAAGTCCCTGAAAAGATATAAATCACCAAAACTCGTGGAACTTTATCAGTATAACACCTATTCTATGCATTCTATTCTTTTTATACCCTTATTATGTATTTAATTGACACATAAAAACATGGCTTAAGAGGTGTCAACAGTGGTGCATGTGTATGGTGGATAGGATATAAATGATATAAAATGTAGTAGAGTAAATAGATGATGGGAAATCTTACTTTTGCTCCTTTTAGGAATCTTCTCTCTTTTTATTTTTGTAGAGAACCTGGGTTGCATTTCTTTTCTTTTTTTTCTTTTCTTTCTTTTTTTCTTTTTTTTTTCACGAGAGGTGGACTCTCCTGGCCCTCGGACTTGTGTCCATTATTTCCTCTCTTATAAAGATGTGGGTTCTACTGACCCTCGGACACTTGTCCATTATTTATCTTTATTTTTTTTAGAGATGTGGGCTCTACTCGCCCTCGAACACTTGTTCATTTTTCATCTCTTTTTAGGGAGGTAGGCTCTACTCGCCCGTAGGACTTTTGTCTATTTTTCATCTCCCTTTTCTTTTAAGATACACAACCCAGATCTCTTTTTTGCAATATTTTTGAGAGGTATAAATGTAATGGAGCTTTTGTAAGATATTGGCTAGCAATGAATGGGTGGATGGGTATAGTAAATATTTTTGATTGCTCTCCCCTGAGATAGGAGTAAAACATTTTTATGGCTAGAGTGAGTGGAT
Source organism: Hyparrhenia diplandra (assembly GCA_015847255.1). Classification (NCBI taxonomy): domain Eukaryota; kingdom Viridiplantae; phylum Streptophyta; class Magnoliopsida; order Poales; family Poaceae; genus Hyparrhenia; species Hyparrhenia diplandra. Next base: position 681,938 of record JADLZK010001918.1, read on the forward strand.
GATAGTGAAGTGAGTATAATGAGTGGAGTGTACATGATCGGCATGACAAGTTTTAAGGGTCGACAAAGATTGAACAAACTCAATGCAAAGCAAGCATAAACACATATCAATAAGAATATAGTAATTATAAAGATCAAAGCCATAACAATTGTATTCTAAATATAAGAGTACTACAGTTGAATACAAGAGAGGAGTCTCAAGAACGATCCTTGCTACTTCTTGACTAATCGAGAACTCAAGATGAACTTGATCTTCAACTAGAACTAGTTAGATAGCTAATTACTTCTAGTATGAACTAGAGCTTATATCTAGACTTGTTTGGACTTGATGGGTATGAGTTGATAATGAAATTGTTATGAGCCTCGGGTAAATTTGGTCTTCTTATATAGTACTTGGTGATGAACGTCAACCCTTGGATCAAACCGACCTTGGCAGCGGTGTAGATACAACCTCAATGACGGTAGTGAACCGACATAAAAGGGGAGGCCGAGGGGGACCCCACCGGCGGCCCGAGGGAGGTGGAGGGTGGGCGCCCGCCCGATGCGGCATGCCACCTCACCTTCCCGTCTTTTCTCGTGTCCTCTGGTGTCTTCTAGAATGTTTTAGTCCACTTTTCGGGTTGAGTTGATTCACGAACAAGTTTGGTCTTCATATGTCTTGAATATTTCGGAACTTTCTCCATCTTTCTCGCAATATTCTATTAAGTCCCTATAAAGGCCAATGAGAATACCAAAACTCATTGAATTATGTTAGTTAGACCCCTAGACTTATGTTTGGTCTTTGACTTTAGCCCTTAATTCATGTTTTTAAACTTGTATTTTTATGCTTTAATAGGTGTCAACACTCCTCTGTTCTGTAGCCCTCGGTGATGCTTCCCTCTGGGCGAGCCCGGTTGTGAACATATTTCTTCAAGATTCCCATGAACCTCTCAAAAGGGAACATGTTGTGTAGGAACACGGGACCGAGAATAGCAATCTCTTTGACTAGGTGAACTAGAAGGTGTGTCATGATATTAAAGAAGGAGGGAGGGAACACCAACTCAAAGCCGACAAGACACTGATTCCTGCGGATCGATTGCCTTCTCGAGATATTTCATTGAGAAATCCACATAGCTTCACGAGCAGCAGGGCGTACTTTTTGGAGGTAGAATCCCTCGTGCATTGGGGAAGCAAGCTGGCGTCATGAGCACGTGGCAATCATGGGACTTTAAGTGTTGAAATTTCTTCTACGGCACATTTATTAATCGCTTTATATTTGAGGAGAATCCGGATGGTACCTTGATGCTGTTTAGGCATTCAAACATGCTTTCCTTCTCTTCTTTGGTAAGACTAAAGCTAGCAGGGCCTAAGTATTGGCATCCATCATCGTCTGATCGCACTTTAGGTGTGTCCTTATGCTTCCCGTACACACCCATGAAGCCTAGCAGGTTGACACAAAGATTCTTTGTTAGGTGCATCATGTCAATTGAACTGCGAACCTCTAGGACTTGCCAATAGGGTAGCTCCCAAAATATTGACTTCTTCTTCCACATGGGTGCGTGACCTTCATTGTCGTTTGGGAAGGTATGTTGCCGGGTCCTTCCCAAACACTACTTTGACATCGTTGACCATCTCCGGTACATCGACGGTCCGGTTGCGAGGAGGCTTGGCATTGTGGTCTGCGGTACCGTTGAAATGTTTGCCTTTCTTTCTTAACATGTGACTCTTGGGAAGAAATCGACGGTAGCCGTGGTACACGACCTTTCGGCGATTTTTCAAAAAATACCCTTACAATCCGTGAAACAAGTGCGTGCAAGCATTATATCCCTTGTTTGACTGTCACGATATATTACTTCGAGCGGCCAATCATTGATTGTTACAAACAATAGGAGCGCCAAGTCAAAGTGTTCTGTTTGTACTCATCCCACATACGTACACCTGGTTTATTCCACGAAAGAAGAAGCTCGTCAACTAGTGGCCTCAGGTACACATCGATGTCGTTTTCGGTCGCCGGGCCTTGGATGAGTATCGACATCATAATGAATTTCCGCTTCATGCATATCCAGGGGGGAAGATTGTAGATAGACAGAGTAACAGGCCAGGTGCTATGGCTACTGTTCTGATCCCCGAAGGGGTTAAAACCATCCGTACTTAAGGCAAACCTCACGTTTCTTGCATCATCTGCAAAATCCTTGAATTCTGAATCGATTGCTCTCCACTGTGACCCATCAGCAGGGTGTCTCAACTTGCCGTCTATCTTACGGTCTTCTTTGTGCCATCGCATCAACTTTGCATGGTCCTTGTTTCTGAACAAACGTTTCAGGCGTGGTATTATTGGAGCGTACCACATAACCTTAGCAGGGATTTTCAACCTAGGCCTTTCGCCCTCAACATCACCAGGATCGTCTCGCCTGATCTTGTACCGTGATGCATGACATGTCGGACATTCATCCAACTTTCGTTATCCTCGCCATAGTACAGGAAACAATCATTAGGACATGCATGAATCTTTTTTGATTGTTGATCCCAAAGGACATACAACCTTCTTTGCCGATGCGTGGTGGCGGGCAACTCATTGTCCTTCGGAAGCATCTTCTTTTGGGTAGTCAATAAGCGGTTAAACGCATTGTCGAAAAACACCATTCTTTTGCCTTCCACTGCAGCAATTCTAGTGTGGTACCCAACTTTTTTTACGCCCTGAATCACGCCTTGGGTACAACAACTTCTTGTGGTCCTCTAGCATGCGCTCAAACTTCTTCTTCTCCTTTTCTTTTTCGCATTCATTACATTGCTTCACGAATAGCCCGATCAAGCCCATCGGTAGGCTCATCTCCTGGCCGGCACGGTGCCTCCTCCAAGCGTCTTCCTCCATTGCAATATTTTCTATGACATCACCAAATTCAGCATATTCAGCAATAACATTGTCGTCGTCCCCCTCCTTCGTCTTCACCTTCTTCCATTGGGACACCGGTCTCTCCGTGCTTGGTCCAACAAACATAGTTGGGCATGAATCCCGACTTATACAGGTGTAAATGAAGGATATGTGATTTGGAAAACTCTCTCTTATTCCTGCACAAGGCACATGGGCAGCACATAAAACCGTTTCGCTTGTTTGCTTGGGCCGCACATAGGAACTCATGCACCCCACGCCACGTACTCATCGTCGCGTCGATCTACGTTGTACATCCAATTTTGCTTCATCTGTAATTTTTAAACATAATCATCGTATGAAAAAAGTAAACACCACATACATTTGAGTAAATACACAACATGCATGAATAGTACATTTTATTATTTCAGGACAGGTAGCCTACGGCTTTTGTTTGCCTCAAGCATACAACAAACTCCACTAAAGCAGAGAAAGAAGAACAAGACATTAATTAAAACAGTAACATCCTTCATAGGGCACGAAGCAATGAACCTAAGAAACTAATATTTTCGCATGGCATCTCATGAATCTCCATTGCTACACCTTCGTCATTGTTATTTGGAATATTTGCACCATGGTAGGTGTTGGTAAAAGTTATCCTAAAGAATTATTTATAAATTTGTATAGTCGCATAAGCGAGCGTAAACGATGAGCACTTCACCCGGGGGTTTAAATATCGAATCCATAGGGAGAATGGTGTGGGAATCTTGAGGCAAGAAACTAATCCTCGAGATAATAGAAAGGCGGGAGTTAGGATAAAAGGTGAGAAGAATTCTATGGCTGTCTAACTTATACTCTTGTAAGGCTTATAGATATTCTTTAATGGGGATCGTACTCAAAGAAGGTAAGGGCTAGAAACTTACTATCTCCCAGCACTTTTCGGATCCTACGAATCCTATCTATGGGATGTGGAATACAAAGGACTCAATGGTGCATCACTACCACGATCTACCACTATCCGTGAGGTAGGGAGCAATTATGAGTTATCTAGTATAAACACCACGTCTCTGATGAGAGGTAACAACTTCAATTCAAGAGCTACAAGAATCAAAAGTACTCTAATGAGTCATAAACCAAAAGAAATATAAATAAGTGAACTTACTCAACTATAAGGTTGATCCACCAAAGAAGTCTCAAGATCAAGTGCAATGAAGCCTTTGATCCCAGAGGTACAAAGCGTAGAGAGTCACCCCATGGATCCGGTACTTCTCCTTACTTCTCCTCAACTCTTCTAATTATCTCTCAAGAACAGATCTAGAACTATAATTAAGTTCTTTGATCTATCTCTCAACTTTCTACTAATCTCTCTCAACTTGATCTAGCTCTTCTAATTAGAGAGGTATGGCTCTAGCTATGATCGAGCTGAAATCGATGAATAATGATTTCCATGCCTAAGGCGGAGGTAGGACCCTCCTTATATAGTCCTGGGCGGATGAATGCTGGCCCTTGGATCAAACCGACTTCAATAACGGTGTAGATGCAACCATAAGGTCGGTTGTGAACCGACATAAGAGGGAGAGGCCGACAGGTGGGACCCACCGGCGGCCGCCGGTGTGGGCCTCGGCGGGCGCCGGGCCGTGGTGATCCCCCCGCCCGGTCTTTTCCCGTGTCTTCCGGTGTCTTCTAGAATGTTTTAGTTCACTTTTCGGATCGAAAGTCTTCTCCGGTAAATCTTCTTATTATATGGGGGTTTTCTCTCAATTTCCCGGTATTTTCCCTGTTAAGTCCCACGAAAAGATATAAATCACCAAAACTCGTGGAACTTTATCAAGTATAACACCTATTCTATGTCTTCTATTCTTTTTATACCCTTATTATGTATTTAATTGACACATAAAAACATGGCTTAAGGGGTGTCAACGAGGGGCGCCAAAGCTTCAGCTTACGTGTTGTATTTTTGTAACAATTTCGTGGTAGCGATGGACACGAAAGCATGGCAATCCGGCCAGGTTCGATAGATCCCGTAATGCGCTTCAACATGCACTACGTACCATGCCATGTTTCCTACACATGTCATTAAATTAAATTGATTTCTAATTTAGACTACAAATTAATGATTTACACAATTTGGTAAATTAAGTTAACTTCCTCATTTTTCTAATAAAAATAAAATTACATAAACAACTATATTTATATAAAGTGCAAAAACATGAAATAAATGATGAAAATGAGGGGGAGGAATTGCGAACCTTTATTCCCGGTTTGGTTGGGGAACCCGGAGTAAAGGGGGTTGAGCAGTTTTGTGGGAAGAAAATGCGTTGAAAATTCAAGAACGGGCGGGTGTATTTATAGGAGGGAATATTATTCCCGGTCGTTGGCTAAACCGGGAGGTTGGTAATACCCACCGGGGAATAGATCTTTATTCGGTTGGTATTACCAACCGAGGAGTAAAGCTCGAGCTTTACTCCCGGTTGTAGCCATTGACGGGATTAGAGGTCCTGGCCATGGGCGGGCGCCTTGGCGCGGCGGCTTTACTCGGCTGGGAATTAGAACCGGGAGTAAAGATACATTTACTCCCGGGTAAATTTCCAGCCGGAGTAAATGCCATTTCGCCTCGAGACTAAAAGTCAGTTCTGTAGTAGTGGATGAAATGCCCTCGGCCAGCGAAATCAGCCTAGGTCACTATTCCTAGCTCAACAGGGCTTTATGCTCAAAGAAGAAAAAAAAAACTCAACAAGGCTTTGGTGCCTAGCTACAGTACAAAAAGTTGAAAAGTGCATCTGATAAGTGAATAAAGGTTTAATTGCGTTCAATATTTTCATCAGTTGATGAATTCGGTTGGTTAAGCTAATATTATTGTTGTACTAGAGTTTAATAAACCAGGCCACAAAAGGGAGTGCCACAGACTACTTATCCTTTACCAACTTACACCAACACACTTGTATCTGATCTGAGACGTTGACCGCACACAATTTCACCCTTAACTATACCGATGAAACCTACATTGGTCTGTGGTCCGTGGTACGTGGACACGTAGTTTCACCGCTGATATAATTCGTGAAACGAAGAAGTAAGTGGATGCAAATTGATAAAAGACCAGATGAAACAAAGATACAATTGGCAGTCAAACATGATGTTACAATTGATGTCTTGATTATCATAAGCTTTAAAATATCTTTCAAATGGCTACGAAACGTGGGAATCAAGTTAAGTCAGGACGGTTCCCTGTTCCTTGTGAGGGGCACAAGCTACGGAACTAGCCTACGAAACATCTTTTATTGTCTACAACCCTGAGGAATCAGACCATCAGTTATGTCTTGTCCATGCATGCTAATCTGTGTAGCAAGGTGCAAAGCCCCTTACATAAACAAGCTACGGAACCAGCCTTGGTCGCTCCAGATAATCATCAGGCACTCACTTCCATATCGCTTCTGAATCTAAAACTCCTGATGTATCCCATTCCGACTAAAAGAATCCTTTTGTGGCTGGATCGCCACTTATCCCGATTGCCATGCTCGATTCTCGGTCTCATCAACATCTTCTTTATTTGGGATACTATTGTCTCTGTTGATCCCGAAAGCAAGTCATTTCACATACACCTCCCTTCAACGAGTCTGCTGACAGCCAGTTAGATATATAGGCGTAGGAAGTAATCTGACAACTTAGGCTCTCATTTATTCAAAGAGTGTGCAGACACCTCACCAAGCTACTAGATAGTCAGATTACATTCAACGTTGCACATGAAGCACGCTGCTACTAGAATGGTCTTTATAACCGGCACCTGATGCATCTACATTTTTGGACCGAGGGAGTATTACAGTACTCAGAAGTCGTGAGAATAGGTATTTGGTACCTGGAATGCACGAGGGCCTGGATTTCAACACTAGTTTTCTTAGCGTCTCTTAAAGTTGACTAAAAACAGATGAACATAGAATTTCAAATGCCACTGCCAATAAAAGTTGGTGGTAATAGTTTTGTTATTTCATTTTTTATACAGTTAGAGGTATGTAATTTTGTTAAGATTTCTATACCAACAGATTACTAAAGGTTATTTTCATAAAACCACCAAACGTCCAAACACAGATGTGTGCAGCTAGCACAGTGCAAAGCAAGCTTCAGTGTATCTTCTGAGTCTAAAACTCCTGATGTATCCCATCCCCACTACAAGAATTCTATCATGACTGGGTCGCCACTGATTTATCCAATTGTCATGCAATGCTACACATAACTCTCGTGTTCATCAACCCGTACATTTGTTATTTGGAATACTACTGTCTTTGTTGAACCAGGAACCAAGTTATTTCACATACACCTCACATCAAAGATGGCGTAGGAAGTAATCTGAGAATTTAGGCTCTCATTTATTCACCAAGCTACTAGTCAGATTACACTCAGAGCACGTTGAATATTATGCAACTCTGAAGACATGAGAAAAGGTATAGGTACCGAGCATACATGACCAGCTATACTAAAACTTGACTTAAAGTTCACTAAAAATATCACCAATAAATGTTGGTGTCGATCGCTCTGTTTTTATATTTTTTATAAATGTGTAGGTTTTTTAAAGATTTCTATACTAGGATATTACTAAAGGTTATTTTATGATTAAATCCAATTTATGGGATTTCATTTTTTTATTATCCTTATCATTATGATAAAATACAATTCAGTGCCCAATAAATCCATGTGGCCACACTGAATTTTGAATGGGTAATGATTTGAGCCTTTCTTATAGATGGAATATTCCCTTGCAAACTAAAATGCCTAAGATAATCCTAATCAATTTCCTGCTTTATTCTCTAATTAATTGCGAAGAATCCAGCGGAAGGGAGGCAGGCGGCGGCGGCGGCAGTTGCCCTGAGTGGCGCCGTGACGTGCCGCCCTCGGGCCTCGTGGGCCTATCCTTCTAGGCCCTATTTCTGGCACATGACATCTCCCCTTCTCCGACCGGCGCGCGTCCTCGCTGGCTGGATGAATGTCCATTCGGTCATACCCGGGAAAGATCCGCGCTTTTTGGCATGATGAGCTCATCATTGCGAGAATCAACTTTCCATGCACCGGGTTCCTCGCGGATCAGGTTCTCACGGGTTCGCAATGGTGCAAATTCTAAGAGGTAGTGGAGGTTCGATGTTGCCGTGATAGATGTCTTGGTGGGCGGACGTCCACATTTGTGACGCCGTCTATCAATGAGCCGCGAGCAAGAGCTCCCTTGCATGGAACTCCGCCTCAAGGTGCTGATGCACCATGTCGCGAGGTCGGATCTCCAGGAACAGGAAAGCGCGACGCGTTGGAGCGGGCGAAAAAGCGGCGCCAAATAGTGATGTTGCGGCGAGTGGGAGGTGTGGCAACCAAATTCAACATCGTTACCGTACATGGAAGGAGCCGACGTCGAACATCGGCGGGGATAATCGATATGTACCCGTTCCGCATCGTAGCTGATGTGGGCGTTATCGATGGTGAGGAAGAGGGGCAATCCATGCCGTCGAGGAAGGCGACAAAAGCTGGGCCGACGGTGGCGCCTCGGCGGATGCCGCCCAGCAGGATGGCGGTTAATTTGCTAAAGTCGGCGGTCGTGTAGGCGCCCGGGCGGGGAAGTTAGATCTGCGGACTGCCCCCGAAGCGGGGCTTCCAACAGGTCCTGTAGTAGCGGTGAGGAAGCGGGGAGGTAGAAGCAAGCCGTCAAAGATTAGAAGGTCGTCCTCCACTGTCCAAGCAGGTGTGGCGGCGCCCGTAGTGACGTTGAGGGCGATCCATCGCAGGTGCTGGTCCTCTAGAGTCGCCTGTCGTAGTTGTATAAAGACTCCCGTGGACGTGTCATAGAGGTCCAATGCGGTTGCATACCGTGAACGTTTCCCCGGCTTGGAGGGAAGATCCGAATCGGTGAAGATGCGACCCGGCAGGCCAGGTCGAGGCACCCGTGTTGGTGTATGCGGAGGACTGGCCCGGCGTGAGCGTGGTGGTGTGGCCGTCGCGTAGTAATCTTATGCTCGTTGGTGGCAAAGTCCTATGTCACCCGTCCAGGCTTGCTAGCCAAGGCATGCCAAGGATGACGTCGACGTCATTGCCCATGTGCATGACATAGGCATAGATGTCAAAGACGCCCGGCGTCGGTCGCGGCTTGATGCGTCGAAGGTGCCCTTTTGGCATGACGAAGTACCGCCGATGCCAGCGGTGATCAGCACATGCACCGGCCGAAATCGTAGTCCTGCCGTGGTCACCATACGAGGGTCGATGTAGTTGTGCATCATTTGCCGGTCGGCGGCGATGCTAACTTTGTAGTCCCCGAGATGATGCCGACAAGTTATAGAGAATGTGCACCACGTGCACGGGGTGGGGTCCCCAAATAGGACCCTGAGGTCGGCGCCGTTAGTGGCAACGTCGTCCGTCGTGGCACCATCGTTGTCGTCGACGTCGCTGTAATCATTGAAGATCATGATGTCGAACAGTGCTTGCACTTGTGGCCGCGTGTGAGCGACTTCGTCCGCGGTTCGCCGAGGCCAGCTTTGCGTTGTTCCACATCATCTCCTCGGTGTCGACCACTTGAACGGCCGCGGTCGATGTGGTAGGTGCCGGCGATGGTGGCGTCGAAGGTGTGGTCTCGAGAGCGGTAGGCGGGTGCCTTGCCCGGCTGGCGTGTCGGCTTGCGGAGTTGTAGAGGATGGTCGGGGCGGCTTTCGTATACCACGGCAAGGGACATGGCTGACTCCATATCCTTTGGATCCTGCAACTCGACGTCCGTCTTCAGCGGCTCCCCTAGTCCCGTTGTGTAGATGTTCACTTGTCGCTTGTCGTCGAGGTGTCCTATACACGCCACATGCACCAGGAACTACTCCGTGTGCTGAACCACGGTGCATGTCTTCCTCAGTGATGCCAGCTCACCTAGCGGGTTCCGCCTCGTAGCTAGGCTGAAGCGTTCGTTGACGTACTAGGCAAAGCTTGTCCAATCTGCCAGCGTCTTCTCCTGGGATAGCCTCATGTACCACTGCTGTGCTCCTCTGTCAAATGATATGAGGCGTACCAGACTTGCTCTATGGCTGGCGTACCTTGTCCCCTGAAGAATTGTTCGTAGCGGTTTAGCCATGGTAGAGGATCGTCCTTGCCATCTTACGTCGGGAAGGACAGCTTGTGTAGATGTGGTGCGAGGCCTGGGAAGTGCTCTGCTGGTGGTAGAGGGGGCGGCGCATGCACCCCCGGTGCCAGCGCCCCTCCTGGCGACGGTTGTAGAACGAGGTAGTTGGCCACCATCTTCTCGGATCAGCCATCGCGGACCGGATCGTTCCGCGTGTTGCTTGCCATCCATCCTCGCCTTGATGAAGGCGCGGGCGGTGTCCTCCATGCATGTCTTCATGGTTGTCTCGGCCTCCTTCAGCAACGCTGATACGCCTTGCCCTGCCGGATCGGTACCGGAGAGGACAACAACTTGATCAGTGAGTGTGTTGAGGCGAGGCGGTGAAGGTGGAGAACTAATTCCCCAACTCGGTCAGCATCTTCTTCGTCTCGCGTCCATGGTGGTGGGTGGATCGTAGTGTCTGTGAATACCGGCCGTCACAACCCGGATCGATCGGGCGTGACGTGGCCTGGCCAGCCTGTAGGGGGCGGGCGGGCCCGGTGTTGGTGGCGGTGGGGTTGGCGACGATGAGGTGGCGGCGGTGATGGCAGCGGTGGCAGCAGCCTTTGGGGCAGCAGGCGGCGGTCGGTGGGGGCGGCGACTCCAAATGGGTGGTGGTGGTGGTGGTCTTGTGGTAGAGGGACTAGAAAGAGAAGGGAAATAATTTCTTTATTATTTGTTACCCTAAAAAGATTAGAGACCCCTTTATTTTTATAGCCCGGCTAGTGAGACTTGTAACGCTAATCAATCTCTCTAAAAAGGTTTGCTTATAGATTGGAATACCTTTTTACACGCAATCCTATTTATTTTCCTAATAAGGGCCTTCCTTATTAATGGAATAGTCCCTTGCACACCAAAAGCCTAAGATAATCCTAATCAATTTCTTGTTTTATTCTCTAATTAATTGCCAAAGAATCCGCGGAAGGGAGGCGGAGGCGGAGGCGGGCGGGCGGCGCGCCTGCCCTGGCGGCGCCGTGCCCGTCCCTCCTCGGGCCTCATGGGCATGTCCTTACGGGCCCTATTTCACGGCACATGACAGAAAGCAGCACTATGCTTCCTATATTTCTTTGTTACATCTCAAAAATATCCAAGTACACTAATGTACATGCAAAATAAAATAAAATCGTGCAGAATCTCATCCAACAGAAACGGTTTCCTTTACTCCATTGCTAGTGTAAATACAAGATTTCTACTAGGGGTATTTGACTAGCGGTTCCTGGTCTCAAATAATATATTTCTTTCTACAGTTGCCTTGCTCGAGTCCAATTCTCAACCTTAGTTGACTGGGGAACGTCAACTGTATTATGCACGGACCACGAAACTCAGACGTGTGTGGCAAAGCACAAAGTGCGATGCACAAACAAGCTACAGATCTTCCCATCTCTCGCTTAAAGATATAGTTTTACACCAAGAACTCCCATGTCTCTGGATCTGTAACTCCCAATGTATCCCATCCCCACTAATAAAAGAATCCTTTTGCAGCAAGGTCGCCACTGAATTTCCATTGCCATGCTCCCAAACACCTTCATTGTTTGGGATACTTTTGTCTCTGTTGAACCTGGAAGCAAGTGAACACGTAGCAAGTAAACTGAGAATTCAGCTACTATATAGGCGTAGGATGTGAACTGAGAATTCAGCTATCTATGTAGGCATAGCATATGAAGCATACTGCTAGAATGGTCATTATAACATGCACCTGATGCATTTACATTTTTGACAGAGGAAGTATTGTGGAATTTAGAAAACGTGACAATAAATATATACATGGAGGGCGTGTAACACTAGTTTTTTGCCCTACCTAAAGTTCACTCTTACAGCGCAATGGCAAAGACCATTGGTTAGGGGGCCCCCACCCAGGGTTCAAATCTTGGGTGCGACACTTTATCCTGGATTTATTTCAGGATTTTCGGCGCTATTGCATTAAGTAGTAGGCGACGCCCCTCGTCGATAGCGAAGTGCCGGTGGTGACTTGAACTTCAAGATTTGTCGGCTCAGTCCTTGAAGGTGCTCATAGGGGTAGGGTTTTGCGTGACGTGTGTTCATAGGGGGTGAGTGTGCGTGCATGTTGAGCGTCTGCGTTGTACTGTGTAATCTCAAAAAAAAAAAGAAGAATTTAGTATTTGAATATCAGTAACAAATAAAATTGGTGGTCTGATATTATTTTAATTTTATTTTTTATATAAAGGTAGGGGTACTTTTATTTATGATTTCTGTGCGAGGAGATTACTAAATGTTACACATTTTTTTTCTGTATGATTTGTTGCAAATTTATGGGATTTCAATCTATTACTTTTTGTTATTATTATTCTTATCATTATAATAAAATGCAATTCAATGCCCATTAATAATTCAGTGTGGCCGGAGCCACCGCATTTGAATGGGTAAAGATTGACTTTACTCACTAAATGATTGGGCTTGGTTTGCAAATCCTCAGTAACTTGTTCATTTTCGTCAATTATTTATCTGGCGAGGAGCAGCGATTTGGGCCCTGCTGATCGAGACTACTAAGACTCTATGCCAATTTTTCACAACTTCTGTTCCCTCTGTAAAACTGCTCAGGCTCCTGGATCTCTCCGATCACACTCATTGCAAACATTCCGTATGTGCTACTCTTCTTCCAAAGTATCATGAAGTTCTCTTCACTTATGTGAAGTTGTTGCCTCTCCTGTGACACCCTTTTTGACAACCTCTATCTGAATAACCATTGCTTGATCTGAGCGAAGGAGGCATTGTTGTCTGCATGATCTGGATCTATACCCGTTACCCGTTGCAATCACTTGACTCCGAGCACAATTTGGTAGTTGATTGGCTGTTAAGTCCCAAATGAAGAGTACGAAGGAATGTAAACTAGGCTTCATGCCTCCAATTTGTAGGGAAGCAATGTGGGTGAGCAACAAGATTTCTTCTGTTTTGACCCTACTTGAACCAATTCTTTATCTGAGAGGCCCACTACACACAATTCGCTGTAAACAGCATGCAGCTATGCCCATGAAAGCTACTTTGCTCAGTGGTCTCTGATGGACAACAGCTGTGCTAGCTGCCATGGTTACTACCCTTGGCCCTTGGATTTGTCGAGTCCCCAACACAGTTGTGATCCGTTCATTCTTTAATCCTTGATAATCTCAGAAATGCTATGGCAAACGATGAGATACAACAACGATGATATAATCGGATGTTAAATGTTGTATTACAGTTGTTCTCCCAGCCTATATCGTCATATTGGCTTTAAACCATTCATATTTGAAATGCGTATACAACTTAGAGGATGGAGTGAACCGTAAGTCAAGTCAGCTTCTTGCTCCTTAATCCTTTTGAGGAACCACACAGGGATTTCTAGAAATATATTGGATTGTTCCGAAACCTAAAGGAGTATAGTTTTTAGTAAAGTCTGGTCCACAATGTAAACACCCTTCTCAAGTGTCTTGATGGTTCCATGCTTGGCCTTCATTAAACGGTGGAACCCTGCTTATAATGCCTGGCACAAAGCCACAAACAAGCTACGTACCATACTGGCCCTGCTAGCACAATCGCGGATAATATTCAGGCTCAAGTATTAATGTCTTTGCTGTATGTAAAACTCATGATCGATGTATCCTATTGATAGGAGTACGATCACCTCACACTTGATAGTAGTCTTCAGGCACTATATTCCGTTCCACATCCCCATCTAAAACTCCCGATGTATTCCATCCCCACTGAAAGAATTCTTTCACGACTGGGTCGCTCAAGATTATTTGGGATGCTATGTGTCTTGAGCCATGAATGATTTCAATTGGGATGCTATGTCTGTTGAACCATGAATGGTTTGAAATACACTCCCTTCAAAGAGGTGTGTATCCAGATAGCTATAGACGTAAGAAGTAATCTGAGAATTTAGGCTCTCATTTATTCACCAACCTACTAGTCAGGTTACACTCAGAGCACGTTGCACATAAAGCACGTTGCTAGAATGCTCATTATATTCTCAAAAAAGAATGGTCATTATAACCAGCACCTGATGCATATACATTTCTGACAAAAAGAGAGTATTACAGAACTCAGAAGGCGTGAGAACAGTATGTGGTCCCGGAACGTTTTTACTGGGTGAAGATCAACTCTGAACAAATGACTATGGGGCTTGGACGCTTGGTTCACGAATCTTAAATATACACAAATTCATTTTGTCAATAGTTATTTTGCTTCATTGCCGGAAGTGTGGAATAAATCATGCAAGATTGTTGCGTACTCACATGAAGAGGAGGTCGTGTAAAACCACATGCTGGAACCGGCCACATGCAAGATTGTTTTTTAGAAAAGCTGAATAGAGGTGTAAAGCACATGATGAGTGATCAACAAGCACTGGTTCCCTAAATTCTTAATCAAATTAAACCTTAGCGTAGTTGTTGACTTGTACTTGTACCAAGATGCAATTAATTTACACATATTAATTACCGATCTCAATCCTCAATTCCAGAAATCATTTCACAAAGAGGAAATGGAACATGGACATGTGCTAAATGAATAACTGTTCTTGCTTTGCTGGATAATGGAACCCAAATTCCTAGGCTCAAATTTCCAGTAAGAAAACACATGCGACTTGATCTCGAACTTCTAGAACTGTGCATGGAACAGTGCCTCGATCTTTCACTGCTGATGCATCCCATCTCTAATTCCTAATGCGAGCCCATCATACTCATCAACCTCTCTGGTTTCAGACTAGCCCATTCTACATGTGGTGTCTGAATTATAGTTTTTCTTGTGTGTTTCCACTCCGCACTAAGATGCAAAATGGTGCAGTTGCATATTGCTGTCATCGAAATGCTGCTACTATATATGGAGTGTTACCCTTGAGGTGGTGTAAAGGCCAGAAGGCCCTCGAGTATTTCTGGAATATCATTATTAGGTCGAGGCACGATGTAGTTAAACCACGGGTGTTTAATTGTCACACCTAGGCAATAAATAAGATACCATTGCATATGATTTCCTGAGAAAATAAAACCTTTCTTTGCATTGTCTCGTTTTACTTGTTAACCCCCACGCTACTGAACTTGGTCAATATTTTAATCATGTAGTCCTCTTCCTCATTAGAAGGTCATGGTAGACTTCGCATGGGTTTCAGTGTCCAACTCTCTACACAATACATGAGAATTGCTAAGCAGGTGAAGAACACTATGAAGTGACGAGATAAGTTTAAAATGCTTACCATCATTTTTGTTGTGTTAAAAGTGACGGATGAAATGCACTAAATACATAACATTTAGAGACAGGAAAAAAAAGGTTTCTAGAAGGTGGACTGCTGACACAACAGGACTCAGTTTGCGGAGTGTCAAAAACACTCCATAAAGGCCCTTATACCCTCGAGTGTAACACTTGGCAAAGAGCACCCAAGATAGTTTACTCAGCAAAGGACGTCTTTGCCAAGTGTTTTTTGTCGGGCACTCAGCAAAGTTTTCGTTACATAATTCGTAAATCTTTTTAAGCTCTCTTCTTGTTTCAGGAAAATATGAGAGGATATGAGAGAGATGTAGGTTTTGGTGAACAATGTTACTAACACTTTGTCAAATGAAGAAATGACCAAAATAAACTTTGTGAATCTAAATAAGATATGAACCTTTATAGTAGAAAGTTTTTTTTGTTTGAATTAATTTTATCATGCAATCTAGTTTTGAATCTCTCAAATTATAAATTTGAAGAAAGTAAAAAAATTTCAAACGACTTCGGATGGAAAAACATCTTAAATGAAAATGTAGATCTCAAGTAGTTATGAAACATTATAGTTGATAACTTTTTTATTTGAATTCATTTAAGACCCAAGAAACTGATTTAACAAACTTCTTTACCATCTTTGCCGAGTGACAAGAAAAGGCACTTTCGACCTGCTTTTTAGCTTTTCGGCAAAGTTGTTTTTCTTTGTCATGTGTTTTTAGTTGGCACTCGGCAAAGATGTTCTTTTTTGAGTGTGGCGATAATATACACTTTCGGCAAAGACCCGTTTTCCCGTAGATCTGCCTTTGGCAAAGGCTTCTATTCATGAAAATTAATGGAGGTGGTTGAGCATGCCTGGCTCCCTAAAACAAAAGAAAAATTTAAAAGGGTTTTTCTGTAAAACAAAAGAAAATTAAAAGTTTACTCCCATGGCCCTGTTGCAAGCCCTCTCAGCCACAGAGAGGACTGCCATTGTCTTCCCCCCCCCTCTTTCCCGCCCTATAAGATCGGCTTGGACACCCTGCTGATGTCGGTCCAAAGGTTCTTGTTGGCACACAAGAACCAAGTTAAAGGCTCATAAATACCAAAAAAAACTTGGAACTATATGCAACTAGTACCATATCAAGTGAATGCACACAACTATCCAGGTATGCACATAGCTAGGGGAAAAGAGTGAACAATAATGTCTAAAGTATCATAAAAATTGCTAACTTGAAATCCATCATTGTAGAAGTTTTAAATCGTGACCTTGGCGCTGCAGCAAAGCAAACCAAATACAGGTACAAGCGCAGACATGGCTGAAACAGATGAATACACTATCATGGCCATTGGCAGCTTGATGACCGAACATGCACCTATTGCTAGATTGTTCGACCAAAATAAGCATTCGACATGTTGTTGAGGTAATTTGTATCTACTACTAGCCTGGTTGTTGCACACTGGTTGCAATTAACTCATATTAATTATTTATCTCATCCCTCAGCTGCATAAATTTCATTGTTCTCTTTTCCAAACAAAAGAACTTTGCACGCTGTGTTATTGCGGGGGAAACTGCAAACAAGATACATAACAGATCAATAAATCATGCTACAAAAACACTGTAGTTGCTAGGCAAAAGGAAAACGAAGATGCACAGTGCTACATGAATATCTCTAATAATCCCTCTGGTGGAAAGCCATAGTAGAAACACACAACAAGCATCTACTAGGAAATTAACATTTTATTTATGTTGTCATCAAGAGGGGCGGCATTGTGATACACAGATGAAACAATTAACATATTGTATATACAGCTAACTGTTTGTGTACTGCCTGCTTTTTGGTTTGATCCAATGGCACCCCACAGAAGAGAAGAGATGGCCTACCTGCAAAGATGACGTCGTGGTCTCAGGTGTATATATATGTAGGAAGCCAGATGGTTTGTGTAGGAGGGATGTATATGGAGGCACTACTAGAATCTACAAGTTTCCCTAGGGTAAAAATCTTTCCCTACGGTTTTCGGACACCCAGGGGAAAGATATGTTTCCCTAGGGTTATCTGAGAAAACAGTAGGGAAACTTCCCTTTCCCTACACAATTTCTGGTTTTTAAATCGGGAGGATGGACGCGAACACAGCCACGGTGGCGCTTTGGGTGTCGATTTCCCTAGGAAAATGATTGAAAGTAGGGAAACCAACAGTACTAACCCTAAATCCACTTCGCTGCCCCAAAATTTTCCTTCGCTGCCCCTCAGGCTTCCTGCCGCACGCCGCCATCTCTCCCACCTCACGCTGCGATCTCCTCCCACCGCACGCCGCCATCTCTCCGGCTCCCTCCCTCCCCGCCGTGCGCCACCGCAGGGATGGAGCGTCTCTGCAGCTCCCTCCTTCATTCCCCATCGCCAGGGATCCCTCCCTCCTAGCTGCGCGTCGTGTGCGCCATGGGGATGGAGCGGCTCTGCGACTCCCTCCCTCGATCCCCCCCCGTCGCCGCCAAAGACGCCGCCAGGGGCTCCCTCCCTCCTCGCCGTGATTTGTGGAGGACCGGCGGCGGCGATTGATTTGTGTGCATGGATCTGGCCAAGCTTGCTGACTACGGAGGTTCTTCACCCATGGTAATGTCTTCTTTCTTGTTGCTTTGTTCTAACAGAAAGGGCAGTTCTGATTCTAGTTGACCAGTGTACATTTGAGATGACAGCTTGTTTGTGTTAGTGATGCAAATTAATTTGTTTATCACAATCATCGCGGATTCGCTTGCAGTGACTAATCTGAACCCATCCATCCCGATCCCGATCTCGATTGGTTTGTTCATTGTGTTGGTGCGAGTAACCTAGGTTCAGTTGTTTCCAAATTTTGGTTCTAATCTACTTGCTAAGCAATGTCAGCATAAGAAGAACATGGACTGACTTTATGAGGAATAGTAGGTGCCAGCTCTAGGCACGTAGGACTTGTGAGGGAGGGTTTACGACGTGCCCGCCTGTGAGATCTCAGACTGAAGGGCTGGGAAAATCATAGAACGACAAAAACATGTGTACGTAGGACTTGTGTTCATGCACGTCATCTGTAACTAGTGTCAAATGGCATTATCATTCTAAAAGCATTGTCTCTATAAATAAAGTAATAAAAATGTAATTAATTGTAACTTCGTCAAACAACGGACGATGTAGTCTACAGTGCAATAATCGATAACATTAGCACGTCATCAGTGGCGAATCCAGGATGAGGACAAATTAGCTGGATGTCAAATAAACTACCTTAACCAATAAACCCTTGATCCCTGGTCATGTATATGGCCAGGTACGCATCTATTGCACCTTGCTCTCTTTACTGCCATATAGTTGGATTCTTGTAAGGGCCCTCAAATCTTCAGGAGATGTTGCAGCCTGAGATTTTGGCTCATTTGTTTCAAATTTAGTGCAGCTCCAAACTTCAAGGCCTGTGCCTGGATCAATAATGATCAAACAGAATAAGTCATTTTTGTGCCTGGATCAATAATGATCAAACAGAATAAGTCATTTTGTAGGTTCATCCAATGGTGTGAACAAATTATTTGTATTCAAGCTCCATTGAATTTTCTATCTAACCCTTGATATAGAAGGTAAATACCATAGACTTGACATACATTGTTCCACATGTGCTAAATGGCCGCAAGGTAGAATGACTGGACCAATGATGAAAGTCAATGCTATGCCTTACCGTAAGAAACTTCATGCAAATATTCAAAACAAAGTTGAGATCGGGTAGAGCGCATGCTAAAATCAACCAGCCACACCGACGCGCAAGACAATCTGAATAGATCAAGTGGAAACCAAGCTAAAGCGATAACATATGAAATACCACTGCCATTTTGGCAGCTTGATGAGCGAACATGGATGAAATTTATAGGGGTAATATGCACCTACTACCCTAGTCGTTGCACCCCTGGATGAAATTTATTCATATCGGTTGACCACATCTCCCCGAAGTGAACTCTTTTTCGAACAAGTGAATTGTTTACACCAAGTATTTGGGTTTGGCATTCCATATTTATGCCAGAATCTATGAATTGTCCTCTCCAATGGTTTGGCATTTTTTTAGATAATGGATAATAAAATCCGGCCTCTACATCCGAGGGATGTACACAGCCAATTATTACAAGGTTTGGAAAACGAAATAATAGATGCAAGCTGAATGTCATTGCCATAGACATTGGAACTAAAGCAAACGAAAAAAATATGCTTCCACCCTCTATTGGAAATTTCTAAAGCAACTATGTCCAATTGCTTGCTCAATGCAACGAGGGCGTCCTTTGCTTGCTCAGCACGCTGCAACTGGGCCCAGAAGCGTATCCAATAAGCTCCCCTGAAGATAACCTGCATAATAGAGTTAGATTTCATTTTTTCTAAAATCGTGTCATTACGACATCTCCAGATGGCCCAGAATAGAGCTGCCACACCAACCCAAATCAGTGGCTTGGACTGTTTATGTTGATTATGAAGCCAACTACCAAACATATGGTTAATAGAAACAGGTTGGGTAAGGTTAGTAGCATAGAAAATAATCCTCCAAATCCTCTTGGCAAAAGGGAAATCAAAGAAGATGTGTTGGATAGTTTCATTCATATTACAACACTCGCATTTCTAACTCCCTTTCCAATTTTTCCTAGCAAGGTTATCCTTTGTCAAAATGACACCTCTTTGGACAAACCATAGGAAAATTTAGGTTGGCAAATTGGTGAGACTTGGCATTTCAGGGTCCAAACCGCGCATGGCAAAATTCCTCTCCTGCATGCACTTCCTGCTTCTCTCCCGTGCATGCCGCATGCAACCACTAATTTAGGTTTTGCCAAGTTAAAAATGCCAAACCATTGGAGATGGCGTTTGATTTAACTTGACAAACATTTCGCGGACTTGGCAAATTGCACCCCTGGATGAAATTTACTCATATCGGTTGACCTCATCTCCCTGAAGTGAACTCTTTATACCAAGTAATTGCATGCAGGGGAAACTGCAAACATGGACATCGCGTTGGTTCACAGATTTCTAACTTGATCAACTCCTCTGAGTACTCGCAGTGGTGGTCACACTCAAACTTGAACTGCTGATGCATCCCATTCCTATTTGTTTTTCCATTGAATTCCTATGCGGTATCTGAATTATATAGTTTTTCTTGTGGGTTTCCACTTTGCACCAGGAAGCGGTGCAGCTATATATAGATTGTTACCCCTGCGGCATTGTAAAGACCGAAAAGACCTCAAATATTAATTCCAGGAATACGATTTTTGAGTGAGGAGCATGGTGGCGCCTAGACTATGGCGCGCTTACACGGATTATTGTTTTTTTGCGTTTCCACTTTGCACCAAGAAGCAACTGTGCTTCTACTTCCCTCGAAATTGTGCCGCTATATATAGAGTGCCATCTGAAGGCTGAAAGGACCTCGAATATTCCTAGAACATAGTTGCATTAATATAATTGGAGAGCATGACATAATCTAGACTATGGGCATTCACCTTACATGCCTCACCTATAAATAGGACAGCATTGTACATGATTTCACATATAAGAAAATCAACTCAGATGTGTTTGGTTTGAGGAATCACACAATTCTATACTTAGTGGAATGGCTCCATTAGACATATACTAGAACTAATACCTACTAGCTAAATAGAAATGAGGGAAATAATTGGGTATGGAAATGCCATACCCTGCCGCCGGTACGAACCCTCACGTGGCCTCTTCTCATTGGCCCACGAGTCCCAGGCCGCACGTCCCCTTCCGTCCTGCACCGCATGCCCACTCGGCACGTTCAGGTAGAAATCTGATCTGGATTTCAGGCCACGCATGAGCGCTTGATTGGCTAGAGGCCACACGGCAGTCATCGAGAGGGGGTCGTACGAAAGGCTCCGTATGGCAGGGCCGACATCTGATCTGGATTTCAGGCCACGAATGAGCGTTCAATGGGTTAGAGGCCACGCAACAGACATCGAGAGGGGGTCATACGGAAGGCTCCGTATGGCAGGGCTGCACCCCAGTTTTTTCCGAAATGAGGCGATGATGCATCAACCTATTCCATTCCAAGAACAAACAAAAAAAGAGGAGAATATAATGGACAAACCCATTCACTAAAATTTGGAACATTTTAAAATATTAAATTTCACCAATAAAAATTGGTGGTAGCACTACTACAGAATCGTTCATCACTGCCGCCGGCATCACTGCCGGAATAAAGAGAACCGATAGTGTAGACCATTTATGGGCTTCAAAATCAGAAAAGAACCGAGGACTGAGCAAGATCCGGCGGTGAAAATCCATATCATTGTCGGGCGAGATATAAAAAACCGGCGGTGTTTCTTTGTCGGTGTCGGTTATACTAGCAGCCCGGCAGTGACATGCGAACACGGACCCGAAATTTTTATTGTTTCCAGTGATCGAATGCCTGCTCGGCGTCCGTCATGCTCCTACCTTTCCTCCACACCCACACACTCCTCTGTCTCACTCTGTCTCACGTCTCTGTCTCTCTCCCCCCTCCCTCTCTCCCACGTTCTTTGCTAGAACAAAAAAGAACAGAGAAACCCAACTCCTCCTTCCTCTCCCAAATCCACCTCCAAATCTCGGAATCGGGTTATGCATGTCACACCATGGCGTTCTCCATCTCGAGAGCTTTCCATTCTCCTATGGGGCTCTTGCTAGCTTGGAGTATCGGAGGAGATCGAAGAAGGTATATCCAAACATTATATTTGCATTGTTGTTCTTTCAATTTCTTGGGCATTCGGGAATGATTTCTTGTTCGATTTTGCCAACCTTTCTTACGAGCAAATGGTTTTTGATCGAATCACTTATACGATGGATCTCACACAGGAAGGTGGCATTGAGAGGGTGGATCCAGAGACTAAAGGCTGCAAGTTGAGGAAGGTGTCCTAGATGCAGATCCATGACCAAGTGTATTTCTTCCTAATCCCATGAAGTCCTTCAACGTTCTTCTTTGTGTTGTACAAATACTTCTTGTGTTGTATTGATTCTGTTATGTACTTCTGTGATGTACAAATCCTTCCCGATCCTTCTAATTTGTTATATGTTAAATATCTCTTTTGTGATGTCTTGATTCTGGGATTTTGATATGTTAAATCTCTTGTCCGTGATGTACGAGCTGCTCCAGCTAGCAGCGCAGAGCAGCATGGCAGGTGCCTGACGGCACCTGCATGCTCATTATTTTTTTTTGTTTTTGTAAAAGCACAACACTGTCGGGTGAAAAGGTTCGGCAGTGATAAAAATAGCACATCACTTCCACTTTGGTTCTGCCGGTTCAATTTTCGGCAGTGAAGGGGGTTTTAGACCCGACAGTGATAGCCTTTTCTGTAGTAGTGTAGTAGTACTATTTTAACTTTTTATGTGGGAAAACTATTTCTTTCTTTTGTTTTCTCTCGTCTTTAACTGTCGCAGCACCTTCAATTATATAGGAAGGAGAAAGGACACGCTAGGGAGTCCCAGGAATACCACCTACCTGGTACAGTACATCTCATCTTCGAGCCTCTCTATTCTCTATCCGTGTGTAATTTGTGTCTAGAGCTTCTCTATTCTCCTTCAGAGCCTTCGTCAGCTTCGCCCTTGAGGGCTTGAAATGCCATGAGCTCTCAGGTTCTCTCACATCATCGTGCCTAGAACCTCAAGGTGAGGCTCCAATCTGTTATCGAAATACTATAAATCTATTTCTTGTTTGCAGCCACAGCTGTAGATGCTGCAAAAATCAGCAGAGAGCACACTCATTATTCAGTAATATCACACTCGATTATTTTCCTAGTCTAGGAATGCTCTGCATGAACCACAAAGAAAAAAAATTAAAGCTTAAAAAATATGAGAAACTTGGGAATTAACTCGTAGCGCATCATCTGATTGCATACATCTACCAGGTCATGAACATAGTCAGGGCAAAGAATGAACTAGAGTTTCTAAATTATGACAACAGTTGATATGTCCTCCATCATCGCAAAAGTTCTAAATCATGACCTTGGCCCTATTGTTAATGCCAGCAGAGCACGTCCAGCTGATTTGCCTTTTTTTCCACAAAAAATCACATATTCACTCCTTCCTTCCATGAAAATACAAACAGACGCCAGACCATATTACTAGCTGCAAGAACTGAAGGTTAAGACCTTGTACAATAAAAATCACATGTTCACATAATCGTTCCTTGACCAATTTAAGCATGCATCGACCAAAAATCCTCCTCTGTGGTGTTCTCTATTCCATACTTAGGTTGATGTGGGCGGTATATTGATTGGAACAGCTCTCGCAGTGGTCGGTTCAAAATTGTTGCATCCCCACAGGACTACTCCAACATGCACACACAACCGGATTCCCCTTCTTTGGTGAGTGCTGAAAACACTCACCAAAGGTCCAAAAACACTCACCAAAGACTTTTAGCGAGTGTACACTCACCAAAGGACACTCAGCAAAGCAGGTCCCAGCAAAGAGGCCTTTGGCGAGTGCAATATTATTGGCTCTCGCCAAAGGTTATTGGTGAGTGCCATTCTCCGTGAGTGTCAGACGGAGGCACTCACCATTGTCGAGTTCTTTGGTGAGTGCTGTGACAATTGCACTCACCAAAGGGCCAGGCATTTGGTGAGTGTTGTGGTCATTGCACTCACCAAAGCTGGGTAAGGTTCTTTTTTTCTGCTTTATTTTGTCCATACACATATATTACATAATAAATACATCCAATAGACATCATAAATCACGTATATATCAAATTTGCACATCCGTCATCTACGATGCGCGGATACTGGCGGGGGGTGCGTATCGCGTGATCGGATCGCCGCGCGGATACGGATTCGTCGCCCGACACGTCGTGGATCGTCGCCGATACGCATTACTAGACATTTTGGATACGTGCTGTGTTGGATACGAGTATCGGATACACATGGGCCGAATTCGATACGGCCTAGCCCAAGTCAAGTGTGCACGATCGACGTTCTGCCTTCTAAGCTGATTTGCTTCCGTGCTTGTGTGTATATACAAATATACGATACCCGTGTCGCCTCATATTCTGCCGTGACTAGCGGCGTATTGCCTTCCAATCTTGCATTCGACTTGTGACTAGCGGCGGCGGCGATCGGGCGGACGACGGCCAGCCGATCCCCGCCCCGGGTGATCTTCCCCGCTAGCTTCTAGCCTCTACGTAGCCTTGCTTTGCTTTTTAGTACGCCCCCGTCCTGGGCTCCCAGGAATCAACGATCTAGTTATAGACTTATAGTTACGTACTTTTGTTGTTCATCATGTAGATCTGGTAGATGGCGGCGTCGTGTGATGAACGTGCTCCAATTGAAGTTGATGACCAGCAAAAAGAAGAAGAATCCATTGTGGAACCATGTCGTGCTTTTTTGAGAAGGCTGCTGCAGGAGGCAATGCTGTATGGCGATGCAAGTATTGCAAACTTGAGTATAAGGGAAGTTACTCTAGGATAAAAAGCCATTTGCTCCGGATTAGTGGAGGTGGAATCAAGATTTGCCCAGTTGTTGATAAATTCATCCTAGCACAGCTAAAAAAGTGAAGTTGCAGAAGCATGAGATGAGATTGAGAGATCAAAAGCAAAGTTATTCCATTGCCGGTGGCAAATGTCGACGATCCAATTCGACGAGGAGCAAGCGACAACAAAGTTCAGCTCTTGAGAAAGCTTTTTGACATGGATACTGCAGAATCAATTGGATGCAATAATTGCAAGGATGTTCTACTCGGAGGTTTACAAAAAAAAAACTTCTTTCATTTCCATTAAGTAATTCACAGTCCTAGGCATTTTGTTACATCTTTTGTTTTTATTTTACTTTTCAGGTGTGTCCTTTAACATTGCAAGAAATCCATATTACAGAGAATCCTACAAGTTTGCAGCAAGCCACAACCTTGATGGTTATGTTCCTCCTAGTTATAACAAATTGAGAACTACTTTGCTTAAGCAAGAAAGGGCACACGTTGAGAGCTTACTTGACCGAATGAAGAGTGTTTGGGCTGAAAAGGGGGTGACCATATGTTCTGATGGTTGGAGTGATTCACAAAGAAGGCCACTCATTAACTTTATTGCTGTTTGTGAAGGTAAACCAATGTTTTTGCGAGCTATTGATGCTTCAGGTGAAGAGAAGACAAAATATTTTATTGCAGACAAGCTGATGGCTGTTGTAGAAGAAGTTGGACCAAAAATGTGGTTCAAATCATCACAGATAATGCAGCTAATTGCAAAGGTGCGGGTCTTATTGTTCAGCAAAAAGTATGATAACATCTTTTGGACTCCTTGTATTGTTCACACCCTCAATCTTGCAATGAAAAATATTTGTGCTGCTAAATTACCACGTACCGAAGAGAAGAGATAGTATATGATGAGTTGCATTGGATATCTTTAGTAGATGGGGATGCTAATATGATCAAGAATTATATAATGAACCATAGCATGAGGTTGTCAATGTTCAATGAGTTCAGCAAGTTGAAGTTACTAGCTGTAGCTGAAACAAGATTTGCATCGGTTGTTGTTATGTTGAAGAGGTTTTGATGGTCAAGAGAGCACTCCAAAGCATGGTGATTAGTGATGCATGGGAATCTTACAAAGATGATAACGCAGGGACAACAAAACATGTGAGAGAGAAAATTCTTTGTAGCAAATGGTGGGAAAATGTGCAGTATATTGCTGATTTCACTGATCCCATTTATGAAATGTTGCGTATGGCTGACACTGATCGACCATGCCTTCATCTAATTTATGAGATGTGGGACACTATGATAGCAAAAGTGAAGAAAGTGATATATACTAAAAAAAGAAGAACTACGATGAACAGTCCACCTTCTTCTCCACTGTCCAAGACATATTGCTTGATCGCTGGTCAAAAAGCAACACACCTCTCATTTGTCTAGCTCATTCACTTAATCCTAGGTAAATTGTTTGAACCACTCAGTCCACTCCATTTCTGTACCTCCTATTTGTTGCTGATCATATTTATTTGTAGGTACTATCATGAGAAATGGATTAGTGAAAATGAAGGACGTGAACCAAGGTACTATTTGTTTCTGTGCCGTCATCATAGGCCACATAAATCCACATCACATAAATCCACATATTATCCATATCCATCGTCACACAAAAAAGTCACATGAGTCCGAACTAGGTTCACAAGTCACATATTATTCATCCATCCTATCCAAGTCCACGACAACGAGTACAAGTCCATCTATGCATCATCCTAACCTACATCACCAAGTCATTTGATCGGTGCTCTTTGTTGACACTTGTTATCGTATAAATTTATTAATCAAATAAACATAAGAAAGGGGTATAAATCATAATAACAACCTAGAATAGGGTGTCACTAACATATTTCCACCAGTTTTGGTAAAGTTGTGAATTGCAGGGACTAAACAGGAAAACATCGACCGCGAGCCGTGCGACTACGCGGCGTAACATAATCCAACTCCGAGAAAAGACCCTAGAAGGCTACGGACTAATCCCGACGTGATCGAGACTTGGCACCGAAGAAACCATCATCTAGAAGACTCCGGAAGACACGACGCGCCGCGGACCCGTGGTGGGACCCACCCCGGGCGCTCGCCCGTTATTCAAAGCGCCGCTCGGCCTGGCCAGCGCCACGCCGCCCCTGCCTCCAGAATGTTCCTCCACCGCCTCGAGGGCGCCAAATCTAAACCGTGTGTTTTAAGTCGGTTTGATCCGAACGACGACGGGAGGAGCACGAGTTGTATCTAGGTCAAACCCGCACCTCCTCCCAGGACTATATAAGCAGCCCCGGGCTCCCCCTGTATCATAATAATGGATCACGAAGCCTCAAGTCATCATCAAGTAGAAGATCAAGTTGAAGCCAAGGAGAGAAGAAGAGGAGGCACCACCAAGAGATAGGATAGCTAATTCGCCGCTCTATATATAGATCTAGAGCCTAGTTTAGATAGAAAGTCGAGTTTAGAGAAGAGAGAGCGTACGCTCCGGTTCAGATCTGTAAGTTACTATGAATCAATATTATTGTTTTCATACACCTTCGTGCTATTTCATTACTATGCATGCAATTATTCTATTTTTACTTTATTCTAGTCATAGCATATTTGATATGATCATTATTCATGATAATTCAACGCGCTTATTCGTAGAGCTCCTAGTATATTAAACGTGTGTGCTAGGTAGTAGAGAGTATGTAAGCATGGTGCTTAGATATAATTTACTTCATGGATTCACCTTATATGCCGGGTCGTGTGGTAGATCGTAGTGGTGACAAAGACTATTGAGTCCTTTGCAATCCATCCCCCGTATGTAAGCCTAGTCGATAATGGTTCTTGGGTTAATCTTGTTTCGTTCCTGATTTTCTTAAGTAATCTTCGGGGTGCACATTCTTATTTATGGTTTTGATTTATATATGATCTTATGCTATGCCTGTTTAAAACCATTTAATAGAGTCTTTGTATGCTACATAAGAACTGTCCCTTTGTCTTAAATCCAATCCTAATCTCACTAGGAATTAGTTTTATGCTATACTCACTACGTGTGTGCCTCTGCCTGTCTCATTTACCTTATTGCTATTTATTATTGGCTTACCTTGTTTAAGTATATTTGACTACCAAAATCTCATTAGTCTTCTATCACTTTGTCTTTAATCATTTGAACCACCTATCATATCTTCCTTGTGGATACGATATATATTTAAAACCCTCCCCGGGTGAAATGCTCTTTGGACATCCGTGGCGCTTGCGGATTCAGTAAATATTTCTCGTAAGCTAACAAATACCAACAAGCATTTTCGGCGCCGTTCTTAGGGGAAGATTTTGATAGCTACTCTTTTGATTATTGATAGATGAATATTAAGTGTGGATTTTGCTACTTAGCACCTCTGCTTAAACAGATTTACCCGTGTATTGTCTATTAGTCTATCTTATGTGGTAATTGATTAAAACTTCCAAAGCGACCTACGGTAAGAGAATCCAAAGTGTACCTGAACTTCATGAACCATTAGCATTGGAACCCCTGCCCAAGTCGTCGTCACAAGAATTCAAATCACATCTTCAAGTGACGGATAAAAGAAAGCCGCACAACTCACAAATTCTATTTGTGAGTGAAGGTAAGTATGATCGAACGTGAGACGGTCTTGCTCATGGACTTTAAACTTTTGAGTAGTTATCCTTTTTAAATTTCCCATAGCATGTTTACTTTCATCCATGCATTCAATCCATCTGTTCATGTTGTCCCCATAGTGAATCCATTGCATGTTTAAATTCCTCGCCTTTATATACCTATTGCATAAAAAAAAAAAAAAAAGAAATTAAAAATATTAGTCTCACCATGATCATACCCCTTCATCTCTATAATACTTTTATGCTACCTCTTTTGCTATAGTATGCTTAAGTTTTGAAGTATCTTCATACACCTTAGACATGATGCTTAGTTTAATTTGTTTTCATGGCTCAAGTTAAACATGGTGTTTAGTTTGATTCCGAAACCGCAAGGTGTGTTGATTTTGTTTCTAAAGGCTTTTAAATTAAACGTGGTGTTTAGATTAAATTGCCTTCTTAAATTGAGTTGGACATTATGTCTAGGTTGATTTTGGACTGATAGTATACTTTAGTAGATTCTGGTTATCTTTGTTAGACTAACCCCTCGCAGAAAAATTATCAAATCCAATTTGGGAAAAGAAATTAGCTTACGCAAGGTATGTGGCGAACTCCAACAACTCTGCATAAAAAGAAGACTCAACTCACTCCTTATGAAAGGACGAACTGTAAGTGCCTAAATACTCAATTTGTCTTTTGTCGCAAGTTACCTTTGCCTTAGCCATGCTTTAGTGCAGCCGCTTCATAAAAAAAAATAATAAAAACAAAAAATAAATATATATAATCGTGCTAAGTTTTTAAAGAACCATCATTATGTTAGCACAAATAAATCATATGGACAATAACCCTTTTTCAATATCATTGCTATCCTTGGGGTATATGTCCACTAATCTGTTGCGGGAAAGAATCTGCGTGGTGGGCACGTTCATGGACCTACCTCACTACCACTTCCACTACAAAACAGAGGAGTACCAAGCCGAGGGAGGATGAGAAGCAGGATCAACGTCAACCTACATCATCTTGTCAAGGACTTGCTTGCTCTCATCACCTACACAAGAAATACACCGGTAGGAACGCACTCCAATCAATGACGAGCCAAGTACAAAGAGAAGTCACAATAATGCCCCTCGAGACCATGGAGGACAAGGTTGTCACCAATGAGGTTTCTCCCTTAATCATCAAGATGACCAGTGTGCTACACACCATCAAGAAGAACACTCCACACCACGCCGTTAGAGGACAAAGCTAATCAAGGAGGGACTCAAGTTTACATCTCAAATGAGCATCCTTTTCGTCAACCGTAAGTAAAGGAAGATGAAGCAGAATTGACAAAGGAAGATCAACCGGCTGTCGGCATCCTCATCCCTTGGGCGATTAAAAAAAAAGAAGAAGAAGAGAAAAGAAAATGGATTGATGCAAGGGAGAGGACCAACACAATTGTAACACCCCAAATTTTGCTTCTTTTGAAAATAGAATAAAATGATTTATTTATGTATTTTTTTGTGCTCATTAAATATAGGTAAATAATATTTTCATTAAATAAAAATTTAATATAGGGTTTAGAAACATGGTTGTGCATTTCATGCTGGTGCATTTGGATTTATTTTGTGATGATTGGTTTTGACTGGAATTTAAAACGATTTCAAATCCCTTGTGAAAATCTATTTGAAAAGAGCTCAAATAAAAGAAAAGGTGTTTTTCTTTTCCTCTCTATTTCTTTTTCCAATTCAGCCCAAGTCAGCCCTGCTGATCTCGCAGTTATCCCAGCCCAAGCCAGCATCGTCGCCGTTCATCAATCGAGTTGCTTTCGTAACGAGGCGGAAGATGACACCGACCCGCCACGACGATTACTACACGTACCGTGCCTCTCTCCTATATAATCCAAGCCGCAGCAGCTGCCCGATCGTATCCTTTTACATAACCCTAGCAAGCGCCGCCTGCACCTCGACCGAGTTCACAGCCGCCTGAAACTGTTGCCGTTGCAGCGCAGGTTATCACCGCTGCCAAGATAGTCTCCACCGTCGAGTTAAGCCCGAGATTCTGCCGACCTCAATCCATCGTTTTGTCGCCTTCATCAGCTCGCCTCGCAGCCGTCATCTCGCCGACTTTTGCCGCTGTCTGCCAAGCCAAGCAGCAGCCGTCGTTGTGCCCTAGCTGCTGCATCCGAGAATTAATAGTAAAAGTTGTCGTCGCTCCTGTGCCGATGATGGTGAGCACATCTTTGAAACCCAATCTCGTTGTGTCTTATTAATTTATATGGCTCCATGCCTTTCGTAGTTCTGTACGTCGTCGCCATCTTTCACTGGTAGATGAACTGCACGTCAGCCTGCATGGCCTCCTTCCTAGCTTGCTTAGCTTATGATGTCACCCTTGCTAACTCTGTGACATCATGATGACATAAAGTACGTTTTTCTTGCCGTTTTCCTTTACAAGAATAAATCTGGAAATACATGATAGTTGTACACATACGTACATCACCCGCAACCAGACTAGCAAACCTAGCAGCCGGCCATGCATTTCCTGTTTTGGCTTCTGAAAGCACGCTCATGCTACTCACGTCATGCACATGCAAAGTTTCTATCCAGCAACCAAATCAGATTTATTTATTTTATTTCGAAATCAAGTATTTAATCTATTATTTTATTCATGCAAATCTTGTAAAATGCGTAGCTTCGCCGTTGTAGCTCCGATTTTCGTGATCTTTACGTCTATGTGATCGTAGTGACGTGTAGATTAGTTTCATAATCTTTTCAAACTGTTTTCCCACTGTTGGTGTACTGTTCTAATTATAGTCTTGTTTGTTATGCATGATTGGTCCAATTTGGTTGCGTGTTGTTGATTGGAATCGAGTAGATCGGTGAGCTTTACGTTGTTGATCTCGAAGAAGACCAGCAAGCTCCAAGCTTCAACCAAGGCAAGTATAGCTTGGGATCATCCTTGATATCCTATTCACTTTAATTAACAATTCATGATGCATGTGTCCTCCTTGTTTGCCGTTAAGGATTATCCTAGTCTTGAATACTTGTTCCTTGACACCTATGGGTTTATGCATTGGGTAGTAATTGCTAGCGCTCAACCAACTAAACTTTACTTTGTTGTATGATTTTAATGAGTAGTTGATGATGCTATGGTACATAGGGGCGAAAGAGCTTGGGGGTTGTTTATTTATGAAGCTCTTAGCTCTCCCTAAGGACTTATCCATTCGTGGTCATCCGGGATATACAGTACAACTATGGGGGCTACGTGGCTCGGCTTTGGTCGCTCGAGGGGGATAGTGTTTACTTGTGTCGGTGGTTGCCGAATCGGGCGGAGAATGGGCTGTAACCCTATCGCTATCCGGCATGTTTAGATAACCCTTTTGAAAGGCTTTATGTGAGTTTTCGGTGTTGTGGGGTTTGATGACCCATGCTATGGAAAATCATGACCCGTAGTGAAAGTGTACACCTCTGCTTAGCGAGTTAATTAAATCGACATGTCGGCCGTGTTCGCGGTCATGAACGGCCTTGGAACACTAATGGATAGAATTGTGTGTCTACTTTACTGATGATATTAAATTGATGATGATATCGTCCACAAGTGTGAATAATGGTTTGGGATTCCTTTCTTTGCTAAAGCTTAAAAGTTGACCAACTCTAAAAGCAACCGCAGATTAAAAGCAAGTGTAAACTTCGAGCCTTCATAACCCCCTGGTTATACTTGCGGAGTTCGACATGGACTCACCCTTGCTATTTCACCCCACCTCGGGAGGAAGTTAGGCTTGTGATCAACCCGGTCGGTCGTTCCTCGTGGAGCCTACACCACCGAAGATTGAAGAGTCTTTCCTGCCGCTAGCTGAGGTTATCTTGTTGTTATATTATGTTCGTTTATATCTTAAGCATTGTGAATTGATACTCCATTTATTTGTAAACTATATGTGAGATTTGACTTCCGGGGCTCACATATAGCATCATCTGGTTTTGTTCATAAAACCGGTGTTGTTACAAGTTGGTATCAGCCTCGCGGCCGACTGTAGGACGCAAGCCTAGTTAGAATTGGACGTCTTTGTTTTCTTTCAACCTCGGTTGGAGAATATATTGCAAGACCGTACCCAGATCAACAAGCTCAAGTGAAATATAGATGTACTAAGTGGACACATCCTAAGTATAAGAGTTAACTAGATGAGGAAGCTCTTGATGAGATTGATGGTGGAGAAGTCATGCTGGACTACCAAGGATCAATGAAGTGGAGGACGTGTTCTGCCCATCCACACGTGAAAGGTGTACCTTGATGTTACTGCAATCACACCGTGCTTAAGTAGGAATTTATG
The DNA here is from genome assembly GCA_015847255.1 of Hyparrhenia diplandra. Lineage (NCBI taxonomy): Eukaryota > Viridiplantae > Streptophyta > Magnoliopsida > Poales > Poaceae > Hyparrhenia > Hyparrhenia diplandra. The sequence continues at coordinate 714,420 of JADLZK010001918.1, forward strand.
CCCCTCATGCAACAAAACGTTAGTACCGAAAGTTGAGTCTGTGTGGTTGTGAAATTGAAATGATTAGTTGCTTTGTGCTTATGATTAATGTTTTATTTGGATCTTTGTATTGAGTGCAATGATATTGTTGGTTTGTCCACAATTTCCTTTAGTTCATAAGCCTAAGGTATAAGGATTTAATGATATAGATAGTTGGGTTTTGGTTTTCTCATGTTTTCTACATCCTGTCTTTTTGGAGCAACCTATCATCTTTGGTTTGAATCTCTGTTCTTGTTCAACCAAAAATCATGGAAAAATTCTGGAAACAAGTACACTTCCATATCTTCTTTTGAGCGCAAGAATTACCCTCATATCTGTTATGGTTTGAGAGTTATGAAAATCACAAGATGATGCAACTGTGCTGTCAGGAATCTGAACTAGTTTCTGTTGTGCACTATTTTCGACCAACTTAAGTGTCGAATCTGGAGAAGAGTTCTATAAGGAAGTTGTAGAGAATTTCATAAGCTTTCCAACGGTGTAATGTACGGCCTTATTGGATTAACAGAACAGGAATTAGAGCTGTTTTTCTATGCTGTTGTTATTCTACTAGAGAGAAATTTCAGGTTGTTTATTCTTGCATATGCACATGGATTTGATTTGGAAGTTAGAAGATCAATAAGATGGACAACTCAAATAGGAGGACATTCAAGCTACCCCTTGCTGGTCTCCCAAGTAAATCTTTTCTTAAGGGGGTAGCCATATTGTAGAAGTTACAAGATGAAGGTTTCATACATTCTAGTTCTTAGCTTGGAAGCATTAACTATATAATGGTTGGGAATTTAACATCAAGTATAGCTGACATCTTTCACTCAAGATTGATAATTGTTGAATTATCAAGAAGGTTCTACGTAATTGTCGGGATCGGTCTTGGTCTTTGCTTGGATAAGTTATCTCTTAGATGATGTCAACATTGTGCCTTTGGTTTAAGAACTGAGATTTCAGTGAAGGAATTTCTCTACTTGGATAAGTTACCTCCGATGGTGGGTTTGTGCGAAGAACACATGACCAATGTGTGGAGTTAAAATCTGCCCAAACATTTAAATTTGTCTCAGAGTTTCTTTTGGATGTTGATGATCACCTAGAGGGCGAAAGGAGTTTTATCCCGGACTCTCAAGATGCCACATACTACAAGAGGTGATCTCAGGTGTGGTATTTACATGGATTATAAAGAGCTACATCTACGTGGATAGTAAGAATTTATAGAACTACTAAGTTGACTTGAGTTGCTTGTTCTACTTGGTTTGGGCTAATTAAGAGCGATATCTTGGAAAAGGTTCTACCATCGAGTTATAGAAGTCATTGCCGATGCCCTTAGCAAAGAAAAGTTATGCTAAGAAGATTCAGACGACACCACAAGCTAAAAATTGGATCCAAAGTTTGAGCCAATAACGCATTGAAGTTGGATGAATAGTTTACTTTGGGAAAAAGTATTTATGCTAAGAAGGTTCGAATATGACATTAAGGTCAAGTTGTGTGTGTACTTAAGTGAATGCCACTATTACAAAGAGTTGGTAATTCATAAAGCTTAAATAGGAACAATGTGAATCCTAAAGGTTAATTGGAAGTAACAACAGAAAGGACTAAGATTATATTTGAGGATTGAGTATCTTAACTAGAATGAAATCACTAATGGCTTACACTTGGTGGAACCTAGCTACTTTGGATCAAAGAGAGTGATGGCGGTCAATTGGAAGGTCTATATGGTGGATAAGGTACTTAAAAGGTTATGAAAGCTACTTCCTAGTTACCCTTGGTCGACCTATCTTAAGTGGGGTAGTCTCTTAATGTCGTGTGCTTGTTTCTCTCAACAAATCTATCTATAAAGTTGTGAATTTGTCTCTTGGATTACCCTGGTTTATGATCATCTGTCCTTGTTGATGCTACTCTTGTTAACCACAAGATGATAGGAAATAGAGGTAAATATATGGAGTAGAAAGGGATATAGAATAACATGTTGAGACTTATGGTTTTGGAATTATAAGAGGAGAAGATATTGTCATACCATTGATCCTAAAATGGTCATTAAGAGAATCATAAAGAGACTTAGTGTGAAGACTAAGCAAGCACAAGATAAGTGGGCTGATAGTTGCATAATAATTGGGAGTTGGTTGGAGTACCCACTTTGAAATAGTTCAGCAAGTCACTTGGAATAACCTTATGAGGATAAGAAGACTAAGGTGAAGTCATTACCAAGACAATAGAATTATTCGAGAAGCGACGAAGAGTCGAAGACGAAGTATCTCTATCTCCTTGATCAACGGTTTCGAATCTGGGGCCGAGATTCATCTTAAGGGGGTAGATTTGTAACACCCCAAATTTTGCTTCTTTTGAAAATAGAATAAAATGATTTATTTATGTATTTTTTTGTGCTCATTAAATATAGGTAAATAATATTTTTCATTAAATAAAAATTTAATATAGGGTTTAGAAACATGGTTGTGCATTTCATGCTGGTGCATTTGGATTTATTTTGTGATGATTGGTTTTGACTGGAATTTAAAAGCGATTTCAAATCCCTTGTGAAAATCTATTTGAAAAGAGCTCAAATAAAAGAAAAGGTGTTTTTCTTTTTCCTCTCTATTTCTTTTTTCCAATTCAGCCCAAGTCAGCCCTGCTGATCTCGCAGTTATCCCAGCCCAAGCCAGCATCGTCGTTCATCAATCGAGTTGCTCGTAACCGAGGCGGAAGATGACACCGACCCGGCCACGATTACTACACGTACCGTGCCTCTCTCCTATATAATCAAGCCGCAGCAGCTGCCCGATCGTATCCTTTTACATAACCCTAGCAAGCGCCGCCTGCACCTCGACCGAGTTCACAGCCGCCTGAAACTGTTGCCGTCGTGCGCAGGTTATCACCGCTGCCAAGATAGTCTCCACCGTCGAGTTCGCCTTCGAGATTCTGCCGACCTCAATCCATCGTTTTGTCGCCTTCATCAGCTCGCCTCGCAGCCGTCATCTCGCCGACTTTTGCCGCTGTCTGCCAAGCCAAGCAGCAGCCGTCGTTGTGCCCTAGCTGCTGCATCCGAGAATTAATAGTAAAAGTTGTCGTCGCTCCTGTGCCGATGATGGTGAGCACATCTTTGAAACCCAATCTCGTTGTGTCTTATTAATTTATATGGCTCCATGCCTTTCGTAGTTCCGTACGTCGTCGCCATCTTTCACTGGTAGATGAACTGCACGTCAGCCTGCATGGCCTCCTTCCTAGCTTGCTTAGCTTATGATGTCACCCTTGCTAACTCTGTGACATCATGATGACATAAAGTACGTTTTCTTGCCGTTTTCCTTTACAAGAATAAATCTGGAAATACATGATAGTTGTACACATACGTACATCACCCGCAACCAGACTAGCAAACCTAGCAGCCGGCCATGCATTTCCTGTTTTGGCTTCTGAAAGCACGCTCATGCTACTCACGTCATGCACATGCAAAGTTTCTATCCAGCAACCAAATCAGATTTATTTATTTTATTTCGAAATCAAGTATTTAATCTATTATTTTATTCATGCAAATCTTGTAAAAAATGCGTAGCTTCGCCGTTGTAGCTCGATTTCGGTGATCTTTACGTCTATGTGATCGTAGTGACGTGTAGATTAGTTTCATAATCTTTTCAAACTGTTTTCCCACTGTTGGTGTACTGTTCTAATTATAGTCTTGTTTGTTATGCATGATTGGTCCAATTTGGTTGCGTGTTGTTGATTGGAATCGAGTAGATCGGTGAGCTTTACGTTGTTGATCTCGAAGAAGACCAGCAAGCTCAAGCTTCAACCAAGGCAAGTATAGCTTGGGATCATCCTTGATATCCTATTCACTTTAATTAACAATTCATGATGCATGTGTCCTCCTTGTTTGCCGTTAAGGATTATCCTAATCTTGAATACTTGTTCCTTGACACCTATGGGTTTATGCATTGGGTAGTAATTGCTAGCGCTCAACCAACTAAACTTTACTTTGTTGTATGATTTTAATCTGGAGTAGTTGATGATGCCATGGTACATAGGGCGAAAGAGCTTGGGGGTTGTTTATTTATGAAGCTCTTAGCTCTCCCTAAGGACTTATCCATTCGTGGTCATCCGGGATATACAGTACAACTATGGGGGCTACGTGGCTCTCGGCTTTGGTCGATTCGGGGGGATAGTGTTTACTTGTGTCGGTGGTTGCCGGAATCGGCGGAGAATGGGCTGTAACCCTATCGCTATCCGGCATGTTTAGATAACCCTTTTGAAAGGCTTTATGTGAGTTTTCAGTGTTGTGGGGTTTGATGACCCATGCTATGGAAAATCATGACCCGTAGTGAAAGTGTACACCTCTGCGCAGAGTTAATTAAACTGACATGTCAGCCGTGTTCGCGGTCATGAACGGCCTTGGAACACTAATGGATAGAATTGTGTGTCTACTTTACTGATGATATTAAATTGATGATGATATCTGTCCACAAGTGTGAATAATGGTTTGGGATTCCTTCTTTGCTAAAGCTTAAAAGTTGACCAACTCTAAAAGCAAACCGCAGTTAAAAAGCAGTGTAAACACGAGCCTTCATAACCCCTGGTTATACTTGCGGAGTTCGATATGGACTCACCCTTGCTATTTCACCCCACCTCCGGAGGAAGTTAGGCTTGTGATCAACCAGTCAGTCGTTCCCTGTGGAGCCTACACCAGAAGATTGAAGAGTCTTTCCGCTGCCTGCTAGCTGAGGTTATCTGTTGTTATATTATGTTCGTTATATCTTAAGCATTGTGAATTGATACTCCATTTATTTGTAAACTATATGTGAGATTTGACTTCCAGGGCTCACATATAGCATCATCTGGTTTTGTTCGTAAAACCGGGTGTTACAATAAACTTCCATCAAGACCGACAGTCACAACACACTCAAGAAGATGATGAACAGTCAAACTTGACTTTAAGCGCCGAAAGTGACACGAGTTTGAGCTTGGGGAGGAAGACCAATTCCACTAGAAGATGATCCGACAAGGCTCTCCCTCCTCTCGGACTCCCCACCGTTCGACACGAGAAAAAATGAAGAGAAGGCGATATGAGGGAAAAAGAGGACAAGGCGGCTCAACTACCACACATGCCACAAAGAGAACCACCATGAGGTGTTACGATGTTGCCATAATTCTACAATAAATGTAACATCTTAAGGTAAGTGTTCTAATCGATAAAGCTTTACTCTAATCATGGCATGCTTACTAAGGAGTTAAATATGTTAGCTCACAACCTCACTTAGATTAATCTGAATAGCTCAACATGTTAGCTCTTAGTTGTTCTTACCCCTGTCTCTCTAGTTTTATTTTCTCTACCCTTTAGTTTATAAATGCCACATTCATACCCGTCGTCTGATCTTATCACCTTTGTCACAAATAAATGAAACAGATTATGCTACCATGGTTATATGCGCTCAAGGTTAGAGTAGAATGAATACAATTTTGGTTACGTTGGTGTTTTCCCACCGCCAGAGCCCATGCACTTGATCTCTACCTTGACTTTGTGTTCAGGACACACTTTGCGCCAATTGTGGAGGAGTTGCCACTTCTCCAAATCTCTACTAGTTAATGTCGCCTACAACATGCACAATAAGCAAGGAACATGGGTGATGCCATCCTCGAGATCACAATCCTAAGAGACGCAACTTCAAGATCGGGACGAAGCACTCAATAAGCAAGCCTAAGAAGAACAAGACGCGGAGAAATCACAAGTTGGATACGGAGCCGACGGACAAGGAAGACATTAAGAAGATTCAAGAAAAGTCCACCCGGCTCCCACCAACCAAGCACGCCGAACCAGCCACTCCAAAAAGGTCTCCACCGAAGAAACAAGCTTGGAGGAAGAAAGAAGAAGCGCCTACCAAGGGGAGACAACAAGAGTACACCTTCGGAGGAAGACCTACCAGCGTCATCGGCCGATCAAACACCGTCGGCTACCTCATCTCGCCACTCATCGAGATCATTGAAGGCACCGCACCGGACCACGACATCCCGACGAGATTCCATAGATGACAAGCACGCCACGAGAGTAAGTACTTTCGAAACTCTCGCCGAGAGGTAACTTCGGTATTTATCCGCATATTTAATTTTCTGCATAGCATATTTCAATTAGCATGTTTCCTTTAAGCATATTTTTTCTAAAACCTGCATTAGAAAATCATAAAATTATGTTTCTTTGCATTTGCATTAGTTCCTTAAAAGCCCCATGCAAGCACCCCTTTGCCGTGGCGGCATAAAAATAAAAATACAAAAATATGTGAGCACATGAAGGCTCACAACATAATCCTAGAATTTGTTCCTTCGGGTATGTGCGAAATTAATATTTGCGGGGAGAACATTTAAGGAAAACCCCAGAGATGAACAAGTTCTAAGGGCGAATAAAAAAAGACTACTTCAAGATCCGGCTTGGGGAGAGCACCCTCAGTTATCATGATAAGTATTATTATCCTATCTATTTTAAATATTAGCTAGTTAGTATATTTGCTTAGAGTTAATGAGTCTTAAATAAAAGTATTAGAGTTAAGAGTCAATAAATGTTAGATGCTTATGAGTTAGCTCTCTTTCTTTAAGCTGTGACCTTGGTGACATATGCTTGGAAATGATGAATAGTTGCTCCGCTACAATTCTTCTTAAAATACTTACATTTCAGACTTAGATTCTCCTAGAGCTTTAAATGCTTAATTTGCTCTAAACCCAACACCTGTGGGAAGCACATGCTTAATCGAGTCTTAGCGTTGAAGGATAAAGATTCATGAAAAGTTGAGTCTTGTTTATCATATTCCTAGAGATACTTGATTCTGGCTTTATCTTTTGAAAAATCATAAAAAAATATTACATGATGAGTTCCATAGTTATGACCCTTAAGAGTCTATCATCCGCATCAAGATCATCCCACTCCACCAAATACGCTTGCTTCTAATCCCGAAGTACGCATTCTCATACTCCATCGACCACTAGCCATATTATAAAAATAAATTCTAGCAATTTTGGATATGTCTCTCTCAACATTTTTATGCCAATTAGATTCTGGGCTACATTCAAAAAAAAAAAAAAAAAAAAAAAGAAAGAAAAATAAATATTTAGAGAGAAAAGTGAGACGAGAGAGGGAGAGTAAAGGACAAGTGTCATACTAGGCGAGAAGGGCCTACCTCCTAATAATAATATTTAGAGATGAATAATGGACACGTATCCGAGGGTGAGTAGGGCCCACATCTCTAAGGAGAGAGAAAAATGGACAAAAGTCCGGGGCAAAGCCCACCTCTCCAAGAATGGACAGCCCAGGTCTTAGCAATTTTTAGAAAGAGAGATATAGTCCAAGATGCTTGAAAAGAAAAATACTAGAAAAGGCTAAGGGCTATTTACTACCTTTCATCCTCATCCACTTCACCACTATCATCCCACTATGTATGTCCTACCACATGTGTAACTCCACTAAATACCATCTACTTAAGAGGGTCATGCATAGGATCTCTGAATTTCTTTTAAAAATATTGCAAAAACCCAGGATGATAGTTGATCAAAGAGCTTGAGACATGGTACTTAACTTGATTGTTCTGTCTTTTAATTGCTTATGATTCGTGAAAAGGCTACGCCCCATGGTAAACAGGTATGAGAGAGCAATGCGGTTAAGAGGAGAATTTATTTTCGATAAACACAAAGACTTCGAGGTATGAAAGCGTAGTAGCAACTCCCGATCCTACTATAGCATATAGCTTTGCTAGGGACTAGCAAAGGGTAAGCTTAAGGGCAGTTTGTTGACACTTGTTATCGTATAAATTTATTAATCAAATAAACATAAGAAAGGGGTATAAATCATAATAACAACCTAGAATAGGGTGTCACTAACATATTTCCACCAGTTTTGGTAAAGTTGTGAATTGCGAGGGGACTAAACGGGGAAAACATCGGGAGTCGCGAGCCGTGCGACTACGCGACGTAACGCAATCCAACTCCGAGAAAAGACCCTAGAAGGCTCGGACTAATCCCGGCGTGATCGAGACTTGGCACCGAAGAAACCATCATCTAGAAGACTCCGAGAAGACACGACGCACCGCGGGACCCGTGGTGGGACCCACCCTGGGCCGCCGCCCGTTATTCAGGGCGCTCGGCCTGGCCAGGCGGCCACCCGCGTCAGCCACGCCTCAGAATGTTCCTCCACCGCCTCCGAGACGCAATCTAAACCGGTGTGTTTTAAGTCGGTTTTGATCCGGCGGCAGCGGGAGGAGCACGAGTTGTATCTAGGTCAAACCCTGGCACCTCCTCCAGGACTATATAAGCAGCCCCGGGCTCCCCTGTATCATAATAATGGATCCGAAGCCTCAAGTCATCATCAAGTAGAAGATCAAGTTGAAGCCAAGGCGGGAGAAGAGGAGGCACCACCAAGAGATAGGATAGCTAATTGCCGCTCTCTATATATAGATCTAGAGCCTAGTTTAGATAGAAAGTCGAGTTTAGAGAAGAGAGAGCGTCTGCTCCGGTTCGGATCCTGTAAGTTACTATGAATCAATATTATTGTTTTCATACACCTTCGTGCTATTTCATTACTATGCATGCAATTATTCTATTTTTACTTTATTCTAGTCATAGCATATTTGATATGATCATTATTCATGATAATTCAACGCGCTTATTCGTAGAGCTCCTAGTATATTACACGTGTGTGCTAGGTAGTAGAGAGTATGTAAGCATGGTGCTTAGATATAATTTACTTGCGGATTCACCTTATATGCCGGGTCGTGTGGTAGATCGTAGTGGTGACAGCACTATTGAGTCCTTTGCAATCCATCCCCCGTATGTAAGCCTAGTCGATAATGGTTCTTGGGTTAATCTTGTTTCGTTCCTGATTTTCTTAAGTAATCTTCGGGGTGCACATTCTTATTTATGGTTTTGATTTATATATGATCTTATGCTATGCCTGTTTAAAACCATTTAATAGAGTCTTTGTATGCTACATAAGAACTGTCCCTTTGTCTTAAATCCAATCCTAATCTCACTAGGAATTAGTTTTATGCTATACTCACTACGTGTGTGCCTCACTGTCTCATTTACCTTATTGCTATTTATTATTGGCTTACCTTGTTTAAGTATATGCTGACTACCAAAATCTCATTAGTCTTCTATCACTGTCTTTAATCATTTGAACCACCTATCATATCTTCCTTGTGGATACGATATATATTTAAAACCCTCCCCGGGTGAAATGCTCACTGGACATCCGTGCGCTTGCGGATCTGTAAATATTTCTCTGTAAGCTAACAAATACCAACACTCACCAGTTGCCGGGTCCTTACTACGGCGTTGGTCCTTGCTGCGGCGATGGCCCTTGTGGAGTCATGTGCCCTTGAGAACCTTTACGAAAAAAGGTTATAATGATTGTTCTATAAGTTACCTAGAGCAGCACGATTAATCTTTGACCATTTGTTGTCGCATCAGCGGATTACTTACTATACTAGCATTGCAGATTATGAGATTGTGAAACAGATATCCCTTCGTTATTTTGTGATACAATAATTTAGGTTAGTATACAAGTTTCCCCAACACTGAATTGCTTCAGAAAATATGGTTTAGGTAGATTTGTGCATGAGTCTAGATAGTAAAGAACATGACTAATTAACTGAATTCATAGTATGATCAACTTCTAATTAGATATCTTTTGTTCATAACACCCTAAACCAAAAAAAGAAACAAAAGAGAGAGAGATCAATTATACTTATCTGAAAGCAAAACAGAGCACAAGCGGGTAAGTGGCGGAGAAAACTAGAGGCTAGAAAAACTGACTGCAAACACCGAGCAGCTACTGACAAAGATCAGATTTGCATATAATTTAATAAGCTCCACACTATTGCTGAAAGCGACATCTTAATATATGATAAACAGAACAGGTTGCTGCTAGCACAAGCCAAGACAATCTAGGTAACTTACAGAACAGGTTACTCCAACTTGAACTTTAATTGCTGATGCATTCCATCCCTATTATTATCCCAATTCCATGTATTAGAATTCTTTCGCATCAAGGTGATCTCAACTGATTTCCCTTTATCAAGAGGTTGGTGATTTTGCATAAGAGTGCCGCCCGCCTCCTTCAAAAAGGTGTGCACCTAGCTATACTGGTTCAACAAGTAAACTAACATTTATTTTGTTTTCTCATTGATTCAGCAGCCACCAGGTAGCTAGGAGGTTACATTCAAAGCACAATATTGCAAATGGAGCGCGTGAATATATATATGCGCTACTGAGCAGCTGCTAGAATGGTTGTTACAACCTGCACCTAATGCATCAACATTCCCAGATATTTATAGGCATTACACAGAGTATGTATTTTACATAACTCACACACGCACATGTACACACACTCATATATACATACCCAGAATACATGAATGACATGTAACACACTCGTTTTAAACCTCAGTAAATTAAATTCAACAAAAAATTGCTGCTTCGTTGGCTGACGGTGGGTCTGTACAATCGTTTCCAACTCTGCGTGACGCACAAATTTAAAGAAAGGTCTTGCCGGAACAGCGAGATGAGAGTTCAATCTTGATGAATCAGGTTCCCAACATGAACTAACCTCACCAATAGTTACCATTGATTTTTTTTTTTTTTTGAAAAAGAAAGCAGGGGAGCACCCTACCTATATTCTCCATTTTCCATAAGAAAAGTAACTGTACAAACAGAGCTATCCAAAACAAAAAAGGGAAGGAGGAGGGTGCTAAAAGCAAGAGGACTAACAGCTAAACTAGCAACAACTAAGCTAGAGACTAGTCTAAGAAAGAAAGAAAGATAAAGGAAACAGAAGAAGCAAGCAAAGGGGAGGAAGAACAGGGGGAGGAGCGGACTGTACAGAGGGAGGAAAGCCGGGTACATGGTTAAAAAGCCCAAAGACAAAAGAAAAACCAAAAAGAGAAGACCTGTCAAGAGTACTGATCCAGCCATGTGTTGAGGAGTTGAGCTTTTGAGGCTTTGGATTTGATGCAAACCAAACCCAGTTACCATTGATTTAACTTGTTACTGCCATGATATATATAATAGCACAGACCCGAATCCCGAAGTGTCTTGAGGACCAACTCCACCAGGACCGAGGAAATGATATATCTACACCTACTTGTTTAAACAAAGACGCGCATAGTGTCTGTGCGAATTTCCCCAAAGTGTCATCCTGAGTTTGCACAGTGATGGACGTTTGTGCTCAAGTCTTGGCTGTTCTGCTCCTAAAAAAAACTTTTGACTGTTCCACTCATTGGTAGAACAGAGGATCCTGAATCTGTAATCTCGAGGAATCATCAAACACAAATGCAATGGGGTCTGCCATAAACAAGCTAGGACATGGAACCTCAACCTCATGATAAGCATCACGTGCCAGTGTACAAGTCAACAGATGAATAAGAAAGCTAGGACTGCTGTGGGCCTTTTGGTAGCTTGATAACTCAAGAGGCAACGGTTTGCAGGGTTGTTCAACCAAATTAAGCATTTATGGTAATTTACACCTACTAGTCTAGTTGTTGTTATTCAATAATGAACTCCATCCCATTTGCACAAATCATTTCATTATTTCTCTTTTTCCGATCAAGTGAACTCTGTAGGCCAAGCAGGGGAAAGTCTATACAAACAAGAAATGGAACAGATCATGCCTTCAACCAGTGCGACACACTATTGCAAAGCCAAAGATTAAGTGGAAGATGCACAGTTTTGTGACATCATACTTAACGTTTAGGAACTAGTCCCCTCGAGGTGGCGTTCACAGATCACAGAGAAATTCTGTAACTCTATACAACCAGTGTTCCTGGAAAGTGAAGCTGTGTCGTCTTGCAATTTTTAGCGATATTTAATGTTCCATGCATGCATCCATAGATTCCATATGACGTGTAATCGTGTAAGCTTTGAATATTGAAGGGAACTAAAGGAAGCTTCGGCTAAAAATTCAAGAAACTTCGGGCAGTTCCACTGGCGTGGTGGTAGTAGATGGCATGAGCCCCTCTTGGCCCACCGCTAGCTGCATGCCTGCCCCCTGCCCTGCCCAAGAGATGATGTCACCACAGGCCATATAGCGATGTCACCGCGTTTGACGTGCTACCGCGAGGCGCCATGTTCAATTCAATTTCTTCCAAACAACCGTTAACCATTCATCAATAGACTGTTGGGGTGCTTGTTGCTTACCACCTAAAATGCCCTAAAGAAATACTTCCTCTATATTGGTAAAGGAAGTTGTTTTGGAAAAGGTTTCTTGTTGCTTACCACCTAAAATGCCCTAAAGAAATACTTCCTCTATATTGGTAAAGGAAGTTGTTTTGGAAAAGGTTTGGGTCAAACATTGGAAATATAAATTATCAATAACTTTTAAGTTGCTGAGTTTGTAAATTTGAAAATTATGCGAATAGATTTGTTTTAAAAAATACTTTCATAAAAGTATACATATATCACATTTCTATAAATACTTTTATAATAACAAAAGATCAAAGCTGTGTTTTGGAGACCGTGTCGCTGTCTGGACTACTTCTTTTACCAATACAGAGGGAGTATCAAATATGGCGTTGCAAGTAAGTGCACCTTCGGTGAAATAGATAAGTGCACCTTCACATGGACCACAATCGTAATTCCATATGCTAAGTAAAAACTTCTAGACATGTATTATATGGTTTCACATCAACAGTCTCACTCTTTGCTGTGGTGCCTAGTAAGTATTGATCTGGCTGTATCATTTTATCAAAAAAAAGTACAACTAAAAATTATAGGTCAAACTTTTTTTTTGACAAGGTAGTCAAATTTTAGGTACCTTATCTAAGTTTAACGTAGCTGTTGACGTGTGAAACTAGGGTTCCACGCCAAGCATACCGGGAGGGCCTTGGACGCCCACGAAGGTTGCGATCAACCTTAGAGTAGCGAGCACCACAGCGTGATCAGCCACGAATGATCAAGAGATCGCTAGGGCCGATGTAAAGCTCAGTGACGGCTGGAAGAACCTCTGAACGCACCTTCGGGAAGACCCTTCGGGAGGACTCATGCCAGGGGTGCCCTAGGACTAGCAAGGCCGCGGCGTCGCGACGGGTCGAGGAGAACGCCGCCGAATAGTAGGGTAGAGAGGAAGTTGACCTACAAGCAAGACGGTAGTAGATGTGTTTGTCGATTGGATGTAGATGGGATCAAATCGGCCATGAACATCTTTATTATATAGAGGAGGGTGGTCTTATCCTTTTAGGAAATCATCCTTGGACATTTTCAATCTCCAAAAACCGACCCAAACATGATTAGGAAAGAGATCGGTTCGAGATCGTACGAACACGGCCCGTCGTGGGTTGAGCCGATGCTGTGACTAATGACCGGTTAACACACAGATAGTCTCTAGTCTCATTTTGTTGTGAAGTGTGAAGAGGTTAAAATGAAAGTTGTTACTTTCTCTTGTCAAAAGTGACAGGTCAATGCTGTTCTACAATACATATTTTTAGAGATGCTAGAGGCTGAGATGCTCATCCGCCTCATGCAAGAGAATGTCGTCGTCTCTACAAAAAAAAAACTTAAAAAGACCACTGCTGGACCATCAAGCCCCTTGCTACCAACACATTACTAGGACACAGACAAACCACTACGGACTTCATCAATCCAAAATGAAGCACAAGAGAATGGATTGGATTAGTTCTTAACAGGTGTGTCCGGTAAAACATTTCAAGAGTCAAGATGAAATATCTTCAGTATTTATTAACTTAAAAAGTGTCTGTCAAGGGTGACTTGCTTTTGTACTATCTGTCTAGATGACAGAATTGCAGGCCTGCAGGATTGGCATACACTTGTTGTATATGGTAAGAGCAACTTTGACATCAATTGCAGAAATTATTTCATTCCGATAAAGCAATATTATGAATCGGAAAAGATCAATCCATCAATCGGACAACTATTGTCAGTGAGTCGGAATCATCTGGGAACACAACTGTTATTAATTAGTTCTGAAATTGCTAGCATGGTCATCTTCCACTTCAATTTGCAAGATGAGAAGAAACAATTACAATAGACACTAACTCTCATTTCTTTGGTGTGTAAAAAAACACATTGAGTTCTTTGCATATATGTCCCAACTTATAAACATAAAAGCATTATGTGAATTAATTTGCTTTTAAATATCAAAATTGCCCAACAATACCCAAATGGAATCGTCTTCTAGCCTCATTCGCTGCTTGGTGAACAGCTGTTTGTAGTGCATGGCGAGACTCCGACATTGGGGTCTTGTGATGATGAAGGAAGATGATATCAAGGCTTTGCTGGCACAGGAAGATGACTTTTATAACTGGACATCCTGAGACATAAGCTCCTGATGTATCGCATTCCCAACAGGAATGATCCCATTGATTTAGTGTGCTACTTCCATAGCATACTCATCATCACCTCCTGAGATTGAGAATGAGCCCTTCCACACAAAAATGGAGTTCATTTTTTTCTGTGTGTGTAGCCACTGTTGCATAGGAAGCATGTGATTCCTTCAATCCCTTGGTGGTGTAGACTTATACACAGGCTCATGCATGTATTATTAATAGAACTTTTTAGTGTTTCACGCACTAAATACCACACCTACCACAACACACCACATGTGCAGACGTACTCTAACATTGTAATAATTAATTGAAGATTCTTTTTTATTTGCAGGCGCAGGGGTTCGTGTTACATGGAACAGACATTTAGTTTGCCGACTGTTTCCTCTTGGCAAAGAATAGCTTTGCCGAGGGTACGCCTGCTCCGCATATTGTGCTCTCGGCGAAGCACACTTTGCCGACGGTTTCCATTTCTGCTCGTTTTTTGCCACTCGGCAAAATACTGTACCGTCGGCGAAGTCTGTTTTTCCCGTAGTGTAGTGGTTTGGATTGGTTTCTTAACAGGTGTGTCCGGTAAATCTATTAAAGTGATAAGATGAAATATCATCACTTCTTATTAAGTTAAAAGTGTCTGTCAATTCTATAGGCAGCGAGCAGCCTTGCTCAGGCTCTCTTGGTTGAAGGAGATGAGGGTGACTTGCTTTTTTACTGTCTGTCTCTAAAGAGTCAATAGATGACAGAATTGGCATACACTTGTTGTATATGTTAAGAGCAACTTTGACCTCAACTGATCATAGAAATTATTTCATCCAATAGTGCACTAGTACGGATCAGAAAAGATCATTCCCTCAATCAGTCCTATTATTGTCAGCGAATGAGGAAATGGAAGACACATGGGTCATTTTAGCAAGATGAGAAGAAAAAATTACCATGGTCACTAAATTCGATTTCTTTGTTGTGTCAAAAAACACTTTGATTCTTTGCAAATGTCCCACCTTTATTAACATACGAGCATTATGTGACTTAATTTGTTCTTAAATATCAAAATTGTCCACCAATACCATGATGGAATTGTCTTCTAGCCTAATTCGCTGCTTTGTGGACAGCTGTTGGGTCTGTACTTTGTAGTGCACGGCGAGACTCCAGCATTGGGTGTATGATGAGCCATCACTGTCCAAGTGAACATGAATTTCGAAAATTTGGATCTAGTGATGTTGAAAAAAGACATCAAGGCTTTGCTAGCACAGGAAGATGACTTTTATGACTGGACAACCTAAGACTGAAGCTCCTGATGTATCACATTCCCAACAGGAATGATCCTCTCCTCACCAGTAGTTCCCATTGATTTAGCGTTTTATTTCCATAGCATACTCATGATCACCTCCTGAGATTGAGAATGAGCCCTTCCACGCAAAAAAATGTAGTTCATATTTTCTGGGTGTGTTCCCACTGTTACATCAGGAAGCATGTGGTTTCTTATATCCCTTGGGGATGTTGACTTACCGACAGGCTCATGCATGTCTTATTTATAGAACTTTTTCGAAGTTTTAAGTACTAAATAGCACACAAGGCACACATCACATGTGCAGAAGTATTCTAACCATATACTCCCTCTGTTTCATTTTATTAGTCGTCCTGGCACTTGTTTCTTATGTCCAGCTGCACTTAATGATTCATGCACTTTGCTATAATTCACGTCCTAGTTCAAATATTAAATGATTTACTTGCTTCCCATCTAAAACGACTAATAAAATGAAACGGAGGGAGTAATAATTAAAAATTCTTTTTTTATTTGAAGGCTCGGGGGTTCAAGTTACATGGCATCGTGCTTCCATGATCCATGGAATCTTCTTTTAGACAAAGTGGAACTCTAAATGGTAGCCCTAACTTCCTTTTACTTGCAGACAGCCTCCACTTTGAGTCTTTAATTAACTTTAATTAAGCTTGATTTGATGAAACACGGATGGACTGTCTGTTTGCGGAATGAATAAATTATTTGACTCCGGGATGCATTCAAGCTGGGCATTGCATTCAACCTTTGACAGAGTACTAAAGACTTGACATACATTGTTCGACATGTCCTAAATGGCTGCAGCCTGCAGGGTAACATCAATGGTTCAATACACATAGTTTTTTTTTTTTTGTGAATGATCAATATGGATAGTTTAATGATATGTCTTACCGTAAAAACTTCATTTAAATATAGGATGGCCACCTGAGTTTGGAATTGTGGGCTTGTCACTAGTACTGAAAACATTTTCAGTGACGGGCGCCGAGGATTTTACGTGGCGGGCGAGAGGCGCCCGTCACTAAGCAAAGGTCACGCGGTTAATAAAGAAATTTGTGTGGCGGCCTCCACCGCCCGTCACGGCTAAAATCTTTCCGTGGCGGGCGCATTAGGATGCCCGCCACGGTGTGGTTCGAAAAAAAAAAAAAACCCACAAACCCTAGACAGGCCCGCCAAGCCCATCCATGGGCCCGCCGAGCCCATCTAGGGTTAGGGATCCACCGCTTGGATCCGCTGCGCCGCCGCCTGCTCCGCCGCATGGATCCGCCTTGCGAGCTCGCCACCGCCGGATCGCCATGCAGGGTCGCCACCGCGGATACGCCTTGCGGGCTTCGCCGCCGCCCGGATCCGCCATGCCGGGCTTCGCCGCCGCCCGGATCCGCCATTCGAAGCTTCGCCCCGCGGATCCGCCATGCGGGCTCGCCGTCGCGGATCTCAGTAGAAAGGAGAGTGAGGAAGAGAGAGGGATGGGAGAGGGAGGGCAGGAAGACCGGCCGGAGGTGTACCTTGCACCGTCGCCGCCGTAGGAGCCGATGTCGTGGAGGGCGCCGAGATCCGCCACCAAGGACCGCGCAGCCCCTGCTTCCGACCGCCGTGACGCCGCCACCTCCTTGTGTTGAAGAGGACGGGGAGGGGAAGAGGACGGAGAGGGAGGGTGCGGAGGGAAGAGGACGAGAGGCGGGCACCGGAGGGGAAGAGGATGGGGCGGCGCGGTCGGGATGCGAGGAAGAGCGCTCGACGTTTTTTTTTGTGCGGTCGTTGTTTACGGAGAAGTGGGAGAAGTGGGGTGAATCGCTTCCAAACCCTAAGTTTGGTATATATATGTGGAGATGCTATCGGGCGAGATGGTCGCCATCGGGCCACTATTCTATGTGACGGGCCTTTTAGGATGCCGCCACGGGAAAGATTTTTGCGTGGCGGGCACCTTAACACGCCCGCCCGCAAAAAGAAACTATTTTGCGTGGCGGGGTGTTAATGTGCCCGCCACGCAAAAATCTTTTCCGTGGACGGGCAAAAAACGCCCGCCACGTAAAAAAAAAAAGCTGGGCGTGGCGGGATATTTTCCGTGACGGGCAAACAAAGTGCCCGCCACGGAAAAGATTTTGCAAGTGCTCGCAAAATCATTTCGTTACTAGTGTGTGGGTGCTACCTCTCTATTCTATAAAGAGTGTTACTGTTAATTTTGTTCTAAGTTAATTAATTTTATGTTTGGATAAATATGTTTATGCCAAAAAACATAAGGATAGACCTATTTGTTAAATGTTGATAAATTTTCCAATACACATCACTCTTTGTGGGACACTATGTAGGTTTATGCCCATGTGTTGCTAAGAGTTTCAGTACACACACAATCCTACTTTCAGCGGAAGGTATGGGTAATCGAAAAACCTTGTACGGTCAAACGTCTTGCAAGCATAGCTTGTAGTTCACTTGAGCTAAGATACATGGAAGGCGGCATTAGAGCTAACGATTGAATGTCTACCATCAGCACCTGAGTTGTTTAGATTGCAGTGGATATATTATCTCCAAATTGGAAACCTTTTAGATCTAGCTTCATATGTAATTTTCAGGTTGTTGAAACAGGATATACTCATCTCAACAGAGGATTTCGTTCTGCCAGTTGGATGATTGTGCCGGAGATATTTTCACAATAAATTAAGATATATAAGACAGAAGAAATAGATAGTACATCACAAGTACACTTGGCAACAGAAATTAAAAGAACCTTATAACTAGTTCCCATCTGTGTCCCAGGCTCCTGCAGGAAACATTATTACAAAGAGAACCAATACAAGAACAATTATAACAAAGGAAAGGACAAGACACTAATACATACTACGGTCTTTCTTGTTGCCAATGGATGTATTCCTGCTCAGTCGATTTTTGGAGACCGATCTGTATATAGACCCCCTTATGTATCCCATCCCCACTAGTTAGTCCTTTCATGGTTTGTCGTTGAATTTTCATTGACATGCTATATTCTTGTGCTCAGAATCACGTTTGTTGTTTTGCATATTTACTATTCTCCGTTGAACCAGGAATAAGAATGTGATTTCACGTACAGACGACCCTTCAAAGGGAGTGCAGCTGCTGTTGGAACCGAGACTGGGCTCGGCTTCCGATCCGGCTCAGCTCGCTGTACGCGTGCGAGCTAGCACCAACACAGGCCCACGAAGCACACATATCAAGGTCTGGGCCTAACTCAACCCAAAAGACTAGCTTGATAGGTGAGGACTGCCACGCCTTATATGTTGTGCTCCCCCACCATCAGTTACCGATGTGGGACTAACCCCAACAATCTCCCCCGTAGTCACACATCGGTCCGGGCCCCAACTTGTAGCGGGCTCCTATGTATGTGTGTGATCCTACCGAGATTTGTTGCGGGTTATTGAACTGGCTTTGATACCAATTGTTGGAACCGAGACTGGGCTCGGCTTCCGATCCGGCTCAGCTCGCTGTACGCGTGCGAGCTAGCACCAACACAGGCCCACGAAGCACACATATCAAGGTCTGGGCCTAACTCAACCCAAAAGACTAGCTTGATAGGTGAGGACTGCCACGCCTTATATGTTGTGCTCCCCCACCATCAGTTACCGATGTGGGACTAACCCCAACAGCTGCCACATAGTTATATAGTCGCAGCCTCGCAGGAAGGAAACTGGGTCTTATGCTCTGTTCACCCGGCTAGTTGTATATATAGGCGCAGGAAGTAAATTCAGATGGTCATACAAAACAAAGAGAGTAACAAAAATGTTTCCTACGGAACAATAGGGACAGAGAATAAGGGATCCACTTTGTAGATTAAAGCAAGATATGAACAGAAACAAAAATCTTGTGATGAGATGCTACACGATTGTGTGTGTGGAAACTCTTGGACGCTCATAGACTAAGGTAGTAAAATGTTATAGTACCGCAACATCGCAGCATAGATGTGTTTGGTAATTCTGGGATGTTCATAGAGAAAGGTCTTGTGGCTAATGTAATTATTGCTAATTGTGTCGATATGGACACAAGTTCATAACAAAACATCACAATCATTATTATTTCATTGATTTCGTCTGATATAAGAGAAGGTGGGGAAATGTCAATTCTGCCCTTCTTTCATAAAAACTTGTGGAATTTAGGATCCAAGGTTTTAGGTAGTTTGTACATTTCCAACTGATTAGCCTTTTAATTAATCTTCTTCATTAAAAAACCATGTTTACATCATCCTTCTGAGAGAGTAGTTACAGGAGATCGAGGCCCTATGAAGGAGCAGCTTTTATTTCACTATTCATTGTTATACTCCAAATAGTCCCCCTACTCCATGCTTATACATATGTATATGGTAAAATAAAACCTGCAAAGTGAGAGGCAAATAAATCGTCTCAGATAGGACTCAGCCATTGTTTGCCAACGGATTTTATTTTTATTATACAGTACATAGAAACCCATGTCACTCACATCGTCCTTCCATGAAAATAGAAACAGAGGCCAAATCATATTACTTGAAGTCAAATCGTAAAAACCCATGTTATAATTCTCATTGCCTTTGGATGTATATATACTATTCTCTGTTGAACGAGAAAGTATATGATTTCACGTCCCCTTCAAAGGGAGTGCAGCTGGTTATGTAGCCACAGGAAGTAAACTGAGATTTTTACACTCTCATTGGTCCACCAAATTAAGCATTTGACATGTCTTTGGGCTTATTTGCAGCTACAATAGCCAGAACAGAAAACTGACTGCACCTCTTTTTTTTCTTTAAGGAAAATAGGAGTGGTGCGCACCCCTACTGTGCTTTCATTGCAAAAATAAATACAAGTTTCTTTACAATATCCTCATGAGACATAAAAGGTAAAAAAGATAATGAGAAAAATTACACATAGGCTTCTAGCCATGAATCAATTACAGTGTGATAGGACCAGCGACACTAATACACTTACAAGGGAGGTGGGGATCTCACCTGAGTTGGAGACGCCAGCAGCACAGGCAGCAGCGTCAGTGGCTGCTCAGGTGTAGTGTGCTGCGACACCGGCTGCAGCAGGTCTGGCGCCGATTCCTCCACACTGAACTTGATCAACCTGTTACCTTCACCCAGGAGACCTGAGCGAGATCTTTACTCTGTTTTGATATCATCCACCTATGCACACTGTTGAACAAGGTATCTACGCACATTGACATTGAGCACTACTACTACCACACGCACGCTTTCTGACCACATGCACGTACAGAACCCAAATTCCCAATCTCAAAATTCCAGGAAAAAACTAACCAAAATACACAACGCTGCTGCTGGCACTGGGTAGGCGGACAACAACTTGATCTTTTACTGCTGTTGTATCCCATCCCCATTTTGAGTCTTCTCTTGATCAGAATCATGAATTCCTTGTTTCCAGCCCATCATACTCAACGCCCTCTCTACGGTTTCAGACTAGTCATTGCTATGTGATTTACTTTGTTCTTAAATATGAGAATTGTGAACCAATATACATTGATGGAATCGTCTGATCCTATTTTAACCTAGTGCACTATTTGATTCACAGGTGCATGGTGGCACTCTGTTCTGTAGAATGTGGCGATTGGTCAAAACAACAGACATTTCAGATCGTTCTGGTACCATATACAAATGGCATGGGGGCCTTTCAGGCATGGAGATGGCAACAATGGCCAGATTAGCAGAGCCTCAACCTCCTGATGTATCACATTCCCATCATGAACGAACCTCACCAATAATTTCCACTGATTGAACTTCCTACGGCAAGTCTGCCTGATCTCCTGAGTTTGAGCATATGAACCATTCCATAGAAAAAAAAAGAATTTAATTTTTTGCTTTGTGTGTTGCTACTGTTGCTCCAGAAAAAAAGTGGTTTCTTCTATCCCTTTAGGGTATAGCTTTATATAGGAGCATGTGTGTCTTTCGGCACTCTCAACAATGACTATTACGATTTCTATGTGTATTAATTATTCTGCCAGGTTTGCAACTTGTTGACGATGGAAGAGATTTATTATAGAGAGAGAAAAACGAATAGATTGGTGAAGAGAATCGCCTATGCACATATATACATGATTTGTACTGGCTGTAGTCATAAGAAAACCGCTAGTAATGATGCATTTATATTAACAGTTTTCTTATCCTAGTGCTAGTGCAAATAAGTTTTGAAAACTATATATTTTTTTAATTTACCAAATGTCTCGGATGAACAAATATAAGGTTCTTCGAGGCGTGTACATGTCATCTGATTTGGATTTTTTTTCATAAAAATATCATGTTCATGTCATCCTTCCATGAAAATAGAATAGAGGTCATAACATATTACTTGCAACAAGAGGTAGTGTAATCATACGCTTTATTCTTCTCGAAAAGTCAGGAGAACTGCGCTTCATTACATTAAGAAGAAAGAAAGGAGCCTTAGTCCTACAAAACACGCCACACACAAACCCCACACAACATATAAATTATATTCGCGGAAGAAAAGACATGAAAGCGACCAACAAGACTAACACCAAGCTAACCACCAAGGGAGGGGCTGTCAAAGAGGATAGATCACCCTTAGCTCATCCAAGACTCCACAATTGACGCTCTTCTCCAGCAAGGATAAGTGCACCACCAAGGCTGGGGATAATGCCATAAAAACGCAATGAGAGTTGAGACCTTTTTGCGGCAATCCGCTCGTTGCTCAATCACTACTACACAAACGACTTCTCTTCTCGAGCCAAAAAGCGTGGTTACTCCGGTTCGAAATCAAGCGGGGAATAAAGATACTTTTTATTCCCGGTTCGAAGTCTCCACCGGGAGTAAAGGTCGCCTTGGCAGGCCGCCCCCCTCGCGTCGAAACTTTATTCCCGGTTGGGGACACCAACGGGAGTAAAACAGACTTTACTCCCCGTTCTTCACCCCAACCGGGAATAAAGCTCCCGGCGCCAAAATTTTTCGTGGCCCGCCAAAATTTAGCTTTACTCACGGCTAATAGCACCAACCGGGAGTAAAGATGAAGACCTTTATTCCCAGCTCGTGTTAGCACCGGGAGTAAAGATCTTTAGTCTCGGGTGGAGTTGGGAGCCGGGAGTAAAGTCTATAGTATATTAGGCAGCCCCTTCTCCTACCTTCGTCCATGCTTCCAGCGACAAATCGCCCATCTCCTACCTCTCCTTGTTGCAGCCGCCCCGCGCAACCAGCGCGCGACGCCCGGACCTCCATCGCGGCCTTGGCGCCCAGGCGGACCTCCACCGCGCGGCGAGAGCCCGGCCGGACCTCCTCCCGTAGCGGACGCGCCGCCTCAGCTCTGGCCTCCACGAGCACCGCCCCAGCCCAGGCCTCCACGGCGCTGCCCCAGCCCGGCCTCGGCGAGGCCTGTACAGCGCCGCCCCGGCCTCCAGTGATTCTATCCATGGTCATTATCTCTACATCTCTCTTTCATCTCTGTTCCCTCGTTTCTAGATCTGAGTAGATTTTCCTTATTTCTTGCAGGGCGGCCATGCTTCCGTGCAGGCGTTTTCCTCAGTTCCTGTAATTTGGTGGGTGAAATTTGGTGATGTATATTACAATACAATGTTTTTTGGAGGAGTTTCGGTTGTCTGCAGTGAGTTGTAAGATTTTGATGCAAATTTGTATGGACAAGATTTACTACAATAGAGTGGTGTGCTTGTGTTTGGATTTTGGTGTAAACTTGCAAATTATTGATTATAGCAAGCATTTGTATTTGTTGGATTTCGGTGTAAACTTGTAAATTATGGATTATAGCAAGTATATATTGGCTCATAAATACATGGACGTTTGCATATATTATTGGCATCACAAAATGTATATTTGTAAACCTATTTAAAAACCAAAACAAACAATGAATTGAAATGAAATAAAAAAAGGACCAACCGGGAGTAAAGGTGCTAGCAGGCCACATGCGTACAAGGACCTTTACTCCCGGTTGGTATCTCCAACCGGGAATAAAAGGTAAACTTCTATTCCCGGCTCAACTTTTACTCCCCAACTCGTACTCCCGGTTGCATAACCGGGAGTAAGGCGATTTGAAGCCGGGAATAAAAGTCTATTCTGTACTAGTGAATACCTTGTTCCCACCAGCTGTCAAAAGAAATTTCTGAAGGATGTGGGGACAAGGAATGGAGGCCGACCTTCCTTAGAAAGTAATACCAGAATTGTGTTGCAAAAACACAGGACACTAGAAGGTGGTTGATAGTTTCATCTTCTTGGTCTCATCATTCCGCGCTAGTAATCGAGCATGAAAGCAGACTCTTTTTGATAAGATCTACACAACTACATAGTCTCTATATGGATTATGCTTCAAAAAGCTATAATTTCCTCCTCTCGTTTGTGTCAAGCACAAGTGTTCTTTTTTTTTTTTTACAATTCTCTGTTTGACTTGTTGATAAAGAACCTTGACATATTTGAGCTCCATTGTAACACTATCAAATACATCCTTAATTTTCACACGATGAGCCTTAGAGAGCTCCGTGGTTTCAAGCACCAACGTTATATGCTAAAGTCGATACCACTACTATAGAATTCAACTTCCGTGGTGGGCAATTTCGATTTTTTCGTGGCGGGCATTAGATCCGCCCGCGGGCTAGGGGTCACGGTTAATCGAGCGATTAACGTGGCGGACTCCATGCCCGCCATGGAAAATCGATTAACCATGGCGGGCGTTTAACAAAAAACCACCGCGGTTAATTGATTAACCATGGCGGGCATCGTTATGTGCCCGCCATGGTTAATATGTATTAACCATGGCGGTTTTTGTTAAAAAGCCCGCCATGGTTAATTAATTCAGGATTAATAAAAAATAATTCAAAAATATTATAAAATTATAAATTATGATTTAAACCACATATTAAATAATAAAATAAGAGAATATTCACATAAATCTTAAACATGCATCACAATTTTACATTCAACTATTCAATTAAAGCACTTAGAGTTTAAAAGTGACCACCACACATCAGAATTTACAAAACTCGATCGAGCGATCGATTGCTCAATCACGTTTAGCTAGGTTACAAATCAAGGTCATCTCACATATAGTCCTTCATGTCTAGCTTATTTCTCTAGTCCGTAGTTCCCATAAGTCGTTGTTTTACGGCAAGGTCGCTATTAGGGTCGAAGAAATTGCCGGTAGGTAGCACAACGTCCTCAATGGCGCCCCTACGGATGGCGCCAACCAGTTTCTTGAGCGTCATGTCATCCAAGCCTTTCGTCCAAAATTGTGGCGTGGTTTTCTTCGTCATTTCGGCGTCACGTAGTATGGTACACGTCACTGCGGGATATGAACGTACAGGCATAGAAACCACATATGTTGCTGCCAAAAGGCGGCTTACCGCACTGCATGCACGATACATGTACCAGAAAATGGTTAGAATATTATGAGACCATTCAATATGGACGAGCAAACGAGAGTAATGCTGCATATACCTCGTAATCTCGCCTGATCTTCATTTGGTCCTTATGTTTTTCTTTGCGTATGCTCTGCCTCCGATCGAGTGACTCGGGGTCTTTCAAGTAATCCTTGTAAGCCCTGTACGAAATCCCACGGTGTCATGACTTACAGAAGTTTGTGGTATGAAATAGTATACAAGTGTCCTGACTTACAGCTGCAGGGCCTCTTCAAAATGTCTATATAGGCCTTTTGGCGTATCATACAACGAGTCCAGCCTAAGGGCCGCTCCATCCTGAGGGAAAATTAGCCAAGTAATCCAGTGGCCAATGTGTGCTGTTGTTTCTATACCGGCCATGCTACACCATTTAATTTGATTAGAGATATATTCCAAGTGTTCAAAAAATAAAAAGTACTGCGTTTGACTTACTTGATATGTTGGGCCGCAATGAGACAACCGGCCTCCGTTTTCATTACACAAAAAAAACTCATCATGCGGTTCAAATCATCCTTCCATGAAAATAGAAACAGATCCCAAATCATAAAAACCGATGTTCACATCATCCTTCCGTGTTCTTTCTGACGAGGCTCCATGGTCTGTTGATCAGGCAATCGCCGGCGTGCAACAGCGGGTCACTAGCTCAGCGAAAACTGCCCTCTGCGGCAGGGTCTAAAAATTCAGATTGAGGTAGATGTATGGGCGCTATATTGGCTAGAACAAATTGTGTGAGGTTCTTGTGCACTCACGTGGAGAAGGACATTGTGTAGGGCACATGCTGGAATCCACCATCTGGTTGTGCAAGCCATGGCGAACAGAGATGTAAGCCTAGATGAGGCCAAGGAGGCAAGTCATCTTACTGCAAGACCTTTTTTACATAAAAATATCCCAAGTTGATACCATCCTTCCATGAAAATAGAAAACAGAGGAAACAGCATATTACTTGCGGCAAAAACAGATGGCTAAGACAAAGGGCATGAAAATCCCATGTTGACATCATCCTTCCATTTTCTTTATGATGAGGCTCCATGGTCAGATTATCAAGCGATCGCCAGTGTGCAGATTCATATTACACATGTTCTGCATATACTCACTAAAAAGTCATGTCGTGTAGGGAAAGCACATGATGGAAACAGGAAGGCATGCATGCCAACATGCAAAACAAACTGAACAGAGCATGGCCCTTGGCAGCTCGACGACCAAACACGCACCTTTTCTCTAGTTTGTCCTATAAAATTAAGCATTTGACATGTCATTGGGCAAATTTACAGCTACTAGCCTGGGTTGCACCCAGGATGAACTTTACTCATACTGATTGTTTACCTCAATCCTCAACTGCTGAAGTTATTTCATTGTTTTCTCTTCTCCCAACAAGAGATCTCTGTGCGCCAGTAATTCCAAGCCTTGAAATTCCAGTAGAGCCAACATGCACATATTAGTCACTGCTGGCAGGGGTAGCTGAGCTGGGGGATCTTCAGCACAAAGCCCTAGACGTTGGGCCATGAACACCATGAAGTACCAAAGAATTCCAGCCCCATAACGAATGGCCAAGCAACAGCAAACCAAACCCTCCAACTCTACTAAGCCTGCACACGAGCATCCCTCGCACCCGCAAAACCACACGGGAGGGGACAAGCTTGCGAGGATGAGGAGCTCAGGAGTCTGTCAGCTGCCATTGGGATCTCAGCTTGAACTGCTGTTGCATCCCGTTCCCACCGCAAGTATTAGACATCTCTTCTATGGTCACCATTGAATTCCTATGTCAGACCGTCATACTCTGCTTATCGTTCAGTTCAACTTCCCGATGCTTCACATTCCCAATGCTGAATCCCCTGCCTTGGGTCGCCAATGCCAAGAAATCTCCATGTAGACAGGACGCTATTTGCAGTGTAATCTTTGTGAATCCTGGCCTCTCTCCAGTTTGGATCTTGTCACCCCACGGCAGCTGATATATAGCATCAGAAACCACGGGTTTTTTCAGAATGAAGTGCGTAGCTTTAATTTGTCCTGATATTGGTTCACCAACCAGCTGGAGCTACTTTTCAGGAACATTCATATCACGCACACTTCTACATAGACAAAGTGTCACATGCATGTTTCCTATTAAAGGACTATGGGGGAAGAGAATACGGGATACACTTTGTATATGAAAGCAATACATGAACAGTAACGTTGATCTTGTGATATGAGATGCTACACAATTGTATGTGGAAACTCTGGGATGCTCATAGACTTGGGTAGTAAAATGTTAGAGTACCATACAGGCAACATCGCAACATAACTGTGTGTGGCAATACTGGGATGTTCATAGAGAGAGGTTACAGGAGAGGCCATGATCAGTTGGAACATAGAAACATGCAGACATGCACGCCTTGGGGCCATGATTGTTGAGTCGAGAGCATAATGTAGTGTAGACTATGGGTGTTTGCGTTACCTGCCTTACCTACGTTATGCATTGGACTTCATATCCGAGAATAAAATCCTTATTTCCAATGTCTCATTTTAACTGTTATCCCTAAGCTTAGTAATAACTTGTTTTGGAGAGGGCCAGCCCATGTGAGACATAATCATCCCAGAATCATTTTCAAATGGGTTCATATTTGGTTAATTAGTAATTCAATGATAGATAATTTGTGGTCTGCTGGCAATAACAAGGCGCCTATACACACTACATTAGAATGGCTAAGCAGGTGAACAACTCTACAAAGTGATAGGCACCTTACCTAGCTTCTATGAGTTGTCGCAGATCAAAACTGGTTAAAAGTAAAAGTCAAACCCTAATCAATAGTGACAGATGAGACTACATTACATATTCTCTGAGACGAGTGAGAAAGGTATCTTGATGCCGGTTGGACATCCAAAACTAGCAAAATTAACAAAAGTGGTTGAGTATGGCTTTCTTTGTAAAATAAAAAAGAATGAAAAAAACCGTTGTCACCCTCTTAGCCGACAACCGAGCCCAGGGACCTCCCTATCACCCTCTAAGACCCTCCAGCTTCTGTGGAATCTCCACACCTCCGAGCCCGGTGGAGGACACCCTGATATGGAAGCCAGTGCAAAAAGGTTGTTGGCTAGGAATTATCATGTAAATCAAAATGTTGTTGGTGAGGATTAAGGATAACCTCGTGCGATAAGGTCATTGACGTTGGGTCGAGTGGAACCAATCAGTGATAATGGTGCTACGGCATGGACGAGCGATTTGGGACTTCATCATTAAAAATATGAAGCACGGGAAAACAAAATGGTTGAGTTCGTTGACATGTGGTCCAACTACAATATTTGCAGACCAAAAAAATGAAAAACTATGCATTAAGTTTTTTTTTTGGCGAATTACGCAAAACAACACAATGACCAGCCGTACTTGGGCTCTGACCTGAGAAGGATATAAGGTGACTTGCTTCATTTACTGTATGTCTGACCATCTCAAAAAAAAAAAAAAAAATCAATTAATGACACACTTGGCGCATACACTTGCTATATATTGATTATATTAACCTCAGCTGCCGAAATTATTTCATTG
Source organism: Hyparrhenia diplandra (assembly GCA_015847255.1). Classification (NCBI taxonomy): domain Eukaryota; kingdom Viridiplantae; phylum Streptophyta; class Magnoliopsida; order Poales; family Poaceae; genus Hyparrhenia; species Hyparrhenia diplandra. The sequence goes on from JADLZK010001918.1 coordinate 742,915, forward strand.
TTTTCTGTTTGACGAACAAGAGAAGAACCTTATGCATAGATGGAGCAATTGTACAGGAAACTCATACAAGACAGATCATGCCATCATCTAATCCATCTATTGCTTGCCAAGGAGCAAATGGAAGATGTACGACATTACATGAATAGATGTTGATGATATAGAACAAAAAGAAAGCATTTGCTAATTTGGTCATGTTTCTCATCAGATAGATGAGAAAAACTGTTGTTCTAGACTGTGATGGGCCCAATTATGGACAACTGTGACAGGCCACACGTGCCAAGTGAGGCCTAATGTCGTGCCCTGCAAAACCGCGGCCTCACCCTAGGCACTGCCAGGACTTTTTGGGCGTGGAGTAATTGCTATACAGAGAGGGAACGGAAGGTGCACAATGCTACATATGAATATCTCTACCAGCTCTGGATGAGGCCATAACTCCAGGTATTCTGCGTTGCTTGCCTGCGTTGCTTGCCTGGATAGGCTGCCAGCCTAGAAATTGCAGCACAGCCAAAGTGCTACCACATTGCGTTCGAGAACAGCTCGATCTTTAACTGCTGATGCATCCCATTCCCAGCCATATTATTGGACATCTCTTCAATGGTTACCGACGAATTCTAGCTTCAGTCCATCACAATATTTCTTTCCTTTATCCAAATATAAAAAGAAAAATTGTATTTAAAATATGTTTAATTAGAAGTAATATGTATATTTTTTCCTCTGTGAAGAGAAATTGTATGAATATAAGTTTAATCTTGACAGATGTTCATTGCTACTACAACATATTTTATGAGATATTTCTAGTTCACCATCACATATCTATATCTATACTATAAAGTTAAGGAATTGATAGGCACGTGTCGCCATCTCATTCGTCCAATTCGACTGATTCTTCCATCAAATGGTTTTCTGGTATGACCGACTTTAGTTACCCGGTGTTTCATATGTTCTGGATGGCGGCTCCGAAGGGCACGAGGCATCCCGAGCACGGCGTGAGCCCCCACGATTGCTCCGCGAGTGCGCGACTGGCCTCCTCGCGGCTTCCCATTCAGCGCCAGGCGTCCCCCTGACCGATCCCCAACGCGACCCGGCGCCCCCGATCCACCCACGCGACTTGCGGGCGCTGATCATCCTGCGGCAATTTCAACGATTGCTCCTTGGCGGTGTGCCTCAGAGTTGATCATGGCTTTGGCATGCCGCCAAGGCAACCGCTGCCTGCCTTCTACACGAACAACAGCCTGCGCTGCCTGAATGTGCCGCGTTTCCTCTCTACCTGCCGGGATGGACGACCTCACACGGGAAGTTTGCGGGTGAACGCGACCTAGCGCCGCGGGATCACCATCGCCGCACCGACATCGACGATCGGGACCATCGGCTATCGGCCGGCAACCATCGCCGCACCGACATCGACGATCGGGACCATCGGCTATCGGCCGGCGGCGCTCAGCATCGGCGTGTGAGACGCCGCGCGGGCGGTCGAACGGCGATTGTTCAGATCGCGTCGGGCGTCTTAGTCAGTTTGCACCGGCGGACGGGCGCCTTCGCATCGCCAAGACGTTGGGCAGATCGCATCGACGGGCGTCTTTGTACCGGCCAGGACAGAGGGACGACGAGGGCGACGGCCTTACTTGGCTCGTAATTTAGTAATTTCTAGAAAACTCGCTGTTATGATCTCAGACGGACTTATCTATGTGTTTATTTCACCGGTTCTTGAGTTCGTGCTCCAGAGTTAGTACCACTAATTAGCATCGATCCATGAAAGAAGGCAGGCAGGCATCAGGTGAGTTTTTTTAACAGTGACATGGTTTACCGAATTGCATAAGATATTTTTTCCATACGATTCGATGCATATCCAGTAATAAAATCCTAGGTATGCCATTGGAACCCCTGGTGCTCATCGAATCGAGGGTTGCGTTCATTTTGTTGCCAACTGTGGGCGGTGCCGCCTCCTCACGCCCGTTCCCTATGCCATCTGGGCATCTCCCTATGCCTCTTTGGACCGATCGAGGCCGCTCATTTTGTTTTTGTGTGCACGCGCGCTAATACGGCAACAACATCGCCATGATGCAGGTCCGCGTGCTCGACCCGGTGGCGACGACTGCAACCATGTCTTCGTTGGGGCCTTCATCAGCGACCCAAACCTACCACAGCAGAGGTCCGCACGGCGCGGCAGTGTTCGACCGGTGGCGACGACTGCAACCTTTTCTTTGTCGGGGCCTTCATCAGTGACCCAAACCCACCACAGCAGGTATGCTCGTCCCTTCTATTTCTTTCCTGCTGTGCAAAATTGAGCACCAAACCCTAACTTGAGCACATATATATGCTCCGTTGCATCATCAGCATGCCTCCTTTTAACTTCTATTCATGTGTTAAAGATGACATCGCTGGAAACCTGAACAACAGAAGTCATTTTGTGCCCCTTGCCAATTTTTGGCAAGTTGAGTTTGAGAACGAGAGTCATGTTCTTGACAGGTGGGTGGTCACAGTATTGGGCGTTCATGGAATTTTTAAAGGTGACATTTTTTTTCTCTTAGATACGAATATATGGTTAAAATTGATATGATTTTGTTGGATATTTGCACCATTAGTTCTCCAAAAGAAAAGGTTGTCTCAACAACAATCTATATGTGCACTATACTATTTTAGTCTTTGAAACCATTTGAAAAGATGCATACTTTTCCTGAATCCTGATCCATATGACAGAGTTCTATAATAATCCATATGACAGAGCTCTGGTTTGGTTGCCTATGCCATTTTGAAGCACTCCAGAAGAGTCCATTCATCATGAATTTGGTCTGCTCATAATGTGATCTTCAAATTTGGTTCCAATGTTAGAATAATAAGCGCAAAAGTTGTATGAATGACACTTATGTTTCTTCCCTTATGACTTGTTAATTGAAGGTCTGTATGATGTTGCTTTCTATAAAAGCATGGTATATTATATTTGTAAAAACAATTGAAAACGATGTAAAACAAAATAGAAAAACGATGGTATGTAATCACCTTTCTGTAAAAGCACTCCAGAGAGGGGCAGGAGTTGATGTTTTTGCTCAGTTAAATTAAATATAACCATGAATAAATATCATTTTTAGCCTCCTGCACTTCCTTGCTAAAGTTTGCTCTTAATCTTAGTTACTGGCTATTAGTCAAAATTACATTAATCATGGAAAAACATTATATTAAGTATAAAAATTATTAATTAAGTAACTTTAGAAAGCTGTATATATGAGTACTTACGTGCATGTCGCACGTGCCTATCGAAGAAAGTTGTATATATGATACGCACGTGCGTGTCGCGACGTGCCTATCAACTAGTAAAAAGAAAAATATATTTCTTAATACAAAGCCCCTAGTTCCTCCTAGATTGGGTCTCATTTTTTTAGACCGGTGAAGATGATAATAATCAGATTAGTAGTTTTCTCACCCACCATGCAAGGAGGATGACGTGAGGCTATCTTGCACCGCAGACGCCAAACTTATACTGGAGGAGCATTTACGGGACGAGGGACCTACAGCGCTGTACTGGAGGTCCTCTGTGCTCGCCCCGTTCCCGGTATTCCTAGAGTCTTTCCGTGTGTTCTCCAGGACAAATTAAGGCCCTTGAATATTCCAAGAAAATGATTGTTGAGTCAAATTGAAAGCATGATGTAGCCTAGACTGTGGTTGTTTTGCCTCTTACCGGCTGCCTTACCTAGGCTATAAATAGAGAATGGCATTGTTGTCCCCACTGTACTGAGCTGCTGTTTGGTTCGTAGGGACTAATAAAAAGCCCCTTAAATAGAGTCCTTTAGGGACTAATAGAGGAAAAGTCTCAAAAGTACCAGGGACGGAGACTTTTCTGTGGCTTCGATTTTTTCCTGTAGGTTTTGTTCGAACCGTCAGGATTGTAAAACTACTCCCGCCGGTTCCCCAAACCCGACAGGATTGACTCAATTATTTCTGTCGGTTTACATTAACTCACGGAAACGTTAGCGACCCACAGGAAACAGCGATGATCCCACGGCGGCCCAGCCCAAACCGGCGAGGGGAGTGCTCCGCCACGCACAACTCACGCGAGTTAAAAGAAAAGAAGCGGCCCCCAGCACATGCCCACATAAAACACCACACAAACCCTAGCCGGCCCTCCCCAATCGATCCCCATCTACCGCCGCCCGCCCACAGCACCCGCCCTCCCCACTCCCGCCGTCGGCCCCTTTCTCCCGCCGCCCCACCACCCTCCCGGCGCCCGTCGCCCTAGCCGCCGAGGGCCTCCACGATGGCCGCGTCCCCGGCGTCCCCTAGGGGCCTCCACGGCGCCCGCATCGCCCGCTGCCGGGGGTCTCTCACGATGCTCACGCCACCGTCGCCCAGATCCACATCCGTGGATGTCGCCGCCCGCGCATCCCGCCCGGCAAAGGCATAAGTGGGACGGTGAGGAGGTGGTTGGCTGCCCAACCCAACCGGTGGCACCAGTCCTCCGGCCGTCGCGCCCCGGCGTCCTCCGCACATCGAGAGGGCGTTGCTTTGTGCGCCCTCTCATCACAGGTCGAACTCCTCCCTCCGGCAGCGGCCAAGGTAAACACCGCTTCAGATCCAGCCGTGAACTGCTCGTTTCTCCCAAAACCTATCCAATCTTTTAGGAGTAAGATTCTGAAGTCTGAACTCTGAACATAAGAGGTTAATCTTTAATGCCTGCACTTTTATACCCTGCTCTGCTAAAAGCCTTGGTGGTGGCTGTGAATTCTGAACTAAGTCTGAACTCTGAAAATAAGAGGTTGATGTCTGCACCTTTATAGTAGCTATCTTGGGATTTCAGTCTTTTTACCTAATAATATAGAAATTATTATTGGATTCACTTATGTTAATCCATCTTGTATTATTACTGAATCTTAACTATACATTTCAGAAAATTCAGTGGTGACATTTCCATTCACAATCCAGAAAATTTCAGTTTCTTTACTTCTCAACCAATATCAATGAGCTGATCTTCTTATGATGGAATTTGTCGACTTGTAGCCAATTGACTAATATCTTTCATATACATATTGCATTGCTTGATGTGGTACATGTCTGCATATTGGTGCAGGGCAGGCTTTACAAAATAACAACAGTTGTCTTTTCTTATTTTGTAGAACAAGTTTGGATTTTGCATTCAATATCATCTGTTAGAGTCTCTAAAAGCATTTCTATTTACTGTTCTTGTGTAGTGAATTGCAATGGTAACAATTGTTTGCACCGGGATTGAAGAGGTGTGAAGGCCATCAAGACTAACAGAACGCTAGCGGTGCACCATGTGTGGGCTGTCAGGATTGGAGCATATGGCCTTCAGCGCGTAGCCAACCTCCAACCTGTGGACTGTGGTCGACAAGGTCCCCACTCGCTTGCTCTTCTGAATGTAATATGAATTTTGGTTGACAGTTCAAAGTTCTGTATTTCATTCTTTTTGTAGCGGTAAATACAGTACAACCATGTAGAAGATAACCTTAGTGATGGAGATGCAAATTAGGGTGATCATCGGAATATGCAGCCTACTTAACTAAGGTATTCCTTTATCTCCATGGTTCCCAGATAGCTGTAGCATGAACCTTAGACACTAACTCTGCTTATAAAATACAAGACATGAATACCAGGTTATGTGTTTTATAAGGAGAGTTCATGTATTCCACTTCTTTCGAGTAGTGAAGTCTCCGTGATCTAAAAAAATGTTGCCATGTGCAGTTCATAATTGTCTTATTGCAAATTTCCTATCAAGACCAGACCAGATGCAGTCAACTCAGAATTTGTAAAACATGTTTCCTCTTAAATCAATTCACATGAAAATGTCTAGACTACAGTTTCAGGGTTTTATGAGATATTTTTTCAAAACACACAATATTGCCCATGTGATCTATATTTACATATATATACTCGAATCTGTGTATAAGATGGTATGAAGATCTGGCAGAATTTATCACTCATGTTTATTCATATTTCGCAGGTGAGAAACAAAAACAAGAAGCCAAATACTACTTACATGACGTGAGGTACAAGCACATTTCAATTCAAAATCAGATTTTCTGTGTAAAATATAATGCAAAGCATACTAATAGTTACATTCTGGGCATCTTGCACCTCAAATATTGTGTATATGACATGTTGAAGCAAATTTGTGGTCTAATAAATTAATTTAATTTGATTGCAGCAAATTCATAGTCGTGGACACTTTGCAAACTCATCCAAGCATTGCTTCAGTTCAGACCTTCATTATTTTAACCTTTAGTGTACTTAACTGTAACTCATACTGAGCTGCCGTTCATTTGAAGTTCTCAGTCAAACTTCTTTGTAGTATTTATATTTTCATTGTAATGCCAACAGTTTGATGAATGGATCTGAACCGTGTGTAAATATTGTTGTGAAAATTTATATGGAAATATCATACGAATCCAACTGAGGATGCAGTTGAGTTTGTAATTAAAGACCTGCTTCTATATTTTTTTTTAATCTTTGTTATGTGGTTTCTCGACGGTTTTGCCGTCAGAATTAGCCAGTGTTTCAGTAAGAGGGCCATGCTCATGTTGGCGTCAGGAAGTGCCGTCGGGAAAGTATCCCCGACGGCCATCCGACAGGAAAAACTGATCATTCTGTCGAGCTGCTCTGTCGGCTCATTCTGACGGCCGCCGTCGGGAATGACATTCCCTGTCGGTTTTTAATCTTTCCCGATGGTTTCTAGCCGCCGGGGAAAAACCTGCAGCCTGGTGCGTCCTTCCATGTTTGGTTTGGTAGGGACTAAAAGAGACTTTTTAGTCGCAAGGACTAAAAAGCCCCTAAACCAAACAGCTCCTGAATATCAACTTTCTTGTTTGACATTTAAAACACATAGTTCACTTGTTGGACAATGGAGCCAGATATTTATTTCCATTATCCAGATTAAAAAAATTGTATTTAAAATAAGTTTGATTAGATGTAATATGTATATTTTTGCCTCTGTGAAGAAAAAATTGTATGAATATGAGTTTAATCTTGACAGCCGTTCATTGCTACTACAACATACATGTAACCAGATTATGAGATATTTCCAGTTCACCATCACATATAAAAGAAAATGACGTTTTTTTTCTGCCACCAGAAAATGTAATTTGTTTATGTCAGAGTAACACGTCCGCAGCTACAAGTTGGCCACATTTATTCACCCTAATTGGTTGGAGCTTTTTTTTTTTTTCTTAGCTGTGGCTACAGTACAATTTCATTTGTTGTTTGTAGCCACAGGTGCATAGAGCTGCAAAAATCTGCATAGTACATTCGTTTCGTCAAAAAAGATCAATAGATCATGCCATCAACTTAGTACAGTTGCTAGAGAAAGAGGAAACGGAAGATGCATAGTGCTACATAAAATTACTCTACCAGCTCTGGCGGAAGCCATAACTCAAGGTATTCTGTGTGCGTTGCTGTAAGCCGCCAGCCACAACACAAGTTGCTAGCATTCTGAGAGCGGCTCGATCTTTAACTGCTGATGCATCCCATTCCCAACCCTATTATTGGACATCTCTTCAATGGTCACAGACGAATTCCTAGCATCAGTCCAACATACTCTCATTGCCCTCTTTTGTTTCAGAGGTGTTGTCTGAATTATTGTTTTCCATGTGTGTTTCCGCTTTGCGCCAGGAAGCAAATGTGGTTTCGCAGTCCATGAAATGGCGCAGTTATATAGATAGTGCTACCCTTAGCACTGAGGCCGTGTATAGGCCAAAATTAAGGCCCTCGAATATTCCAAGAATATGATTGTTGAGTCGAATTGAAAGCACGAAAAATATTCCAAGGAGCAGTATGTTTTGCCTTACCGGCTGCCTTACCTAGGCTATAAATAGAGAATGACATTGTTGAACCCACTCTACTGAATAACTACTTGCTTGGTTGATATTGAAAACATGCAGCCCTCTTGTTTGACAATGGAGTCAGATATTTCTTTCCATTATCCCAATATAACAGAAAAATTGTATTTAAAATAGGTTTAGTTAGATGTAATATGTATATTTTGCCTCTGTGAAGAGAAATTGTATGAATATAAAAGTTTAATCTTGACAGATGTTCATTGCTACTAGAACATACATGTAACCAGATTATGAGATATTTCTAGTTCACCATCACATATAAAAGAAAATGACGTCCACAGCTAGAAAATGTAATTTGTTTATGTCAGAGTAACACGTCCACAGCTACAAGTTGGCCAAGTTTATTCAACCTAATTGATTGGTGATTTTTTCTTTGCTGTGGATACAGTACAATTTCGTTTGCTGTTTGTAGCCACAGGTGCACATAGCATCCGACCAAGCACAAAGTCAGCGGAAAGTGTGAACGAGAATTTATTAAGTATCAGAAAAATTGCTAACACGGCATGTCTAACTGGCGGTTTAGCGGCAAGTTGATATCATCCTTCCATGGAACTAGAAAACAGAGGCAAAAGAATATTACTAGCGGGAAGAACTGATGGTTAACACCAAGGGCATAAAAATCCCATGTTAACATCATGATGAGGCTCCATGCATGTCAGCAGATCAAGCAATCACCATCACCCTCTGTGTGGGTCCTATTTTTGGTTGGAAAAATGGAACAGAACATGTACGAGATTGTTGCATACTCACATTGAAGGTCAGATCGTCTAGAGCATGGTAGAAACAGCAAGGCATGCCAACGTCCAAAGCAAACTGAACATAGCATGGATGGCTCAGCTTGACGACTGAACATGCACCTGTTTTCTAGTTTGTTCTACCAAATTAAGTGTTTGACATATCACTGGGCTAATTTGCAGCTACTAGCCTGGTTGTTGCACCCAGGATGTACTTTACTTATACTAATTATTTACCTCAATCCTCAACTGCTGAAGATATTTCATTGTTTTTTCTCTTCTCCAAACAATGGATCTCTGTGCGCCGAGTAATTGCAGGGAAAACTACGTACAATCGTGTTGCTAGGCAAAGGTCAGTAGATCAATAGATCATGCTGCCACACAATACAGCTGCGACAGAAAGAGGAAAAGGGGACGATGCACAGTGCTACATGGATAACTCTACGCCCTCTGGCGGAAGCCATAACCCCAGGTCGTCTTTATATGCTTGACGACAGCACCTAAATTCCCAGCCTCAAAATTCCAGTAGAGCCAACATACGCATATTAGACACTGTTTGCACGGGGTATTCCAGAACACCTCCATCTTTAACTGCTGATGCATCCCATTCCCATCGCAAGTATTAGACATCTCTCCAATGGTAGTCGCCATTGAATTCCTATGTCCATTCCATACGCGTGGTCTCTGAATTATATAGTCCATTCCACTATGCACGAGGAAGCAAATGCTGCCCTGGAAATGGTGCGGCTAAATATAGAGTGTTACCCTGGTGGCCGTGTAATGGCCAAAAGGCCCACGGATATTCCAGGAATATGATTCTTGAGTCGAGTGCTGACGTAATCTAGACTATGGGCGTTTTCCTTACCTGACTCAATTAACTTGGCTATAAAAAGAATGGCATCGGATACGATTTGTGATCTGAGAAAATAAAACCCATATTTTCAGTGTCTCGTTTCACTTATTATCCTCACACTACTGACTAACTTGGTTGATATTTATATTTTCGTGCACCTATTCCTCTTACTCTGAAGTGCAGCAGCCCTGCGATATAATGCACATTAGGGAACTTAGGGCACGTAATGTGGATTAGAGACCAGCGTGCGGGATTTATATTTTTTATGTACACTGAAGATTACACATTCTCTGTTACTTAGGACACACTAGTACCGATTCAATTTTGCGGCAGGGCGAGATCTTTTCGTGGCGGGCACAATTTGCACCCCGCGAAATGATCTGGCCCCTGCTCCGGGGCCGCGACTTTAGCGTGGCGGGCTCCTTAACGCCGCCCGCCACGCAAAAAGATCATCTTAACGTGGCGGGCTGCGCAACGCCCGCCACGCAAAATATATTAACCCGTGGCGGGCGTTGTTAGACGCCCCCGCCAGCGTCCTGCTTCTTTTGCGTGGCGGGCAAATTAGGGCGCCAATATAGCATCTATACACAATACATAAGAACGGCTATATGTCTACCTAGGCTCTTAAACGTTCTAGGTCCGCTATATGTCTGCTGGCAACAATATAGCATCTATACACAATACATAAGAACGGCTAGGCACCTGAACAACATTATAAAGTGATAGGCACACACCACGCCAGTGATATCAAGGAGTTGTCACTAATGACTGATTGAAGCTGAAAGTCAATCCCAAATCTCATTTTACAATAATGCGCAATGAGATTAAAATGAAGACCATCACTTTTGATGTGCCAAAAAGTAACAGATCAGACTATATTACATATTTTAAGAGATGGGTGAGAAAGGTTTCTTGAGGCGGGCTGGTCTTCTGGCTCTAGCAAGATGAGAAAAAAAAACTTGTATTTCTTCATGTTCCTCGTTAGATGAAAAAAAAAGCATTGTCCTTAAAACAGTAAAATGTATATGCTCAAATACTCTGTATGATGAGAGTCCACATGCACCATTGTGCTACATGGATGAAACTGTTAATTAGCATATACCTGTTGTACCATCTGTTTGTGACTTCTTGCAACGGTACAACTAGACATTCAATTTGCTATGTGGTGTTTTGTTGGAAGGATGTACATAGCTTTCATTTCACCCTAGGTTCACCGACCAGCTGGAGTACTTTTCAAGCACATTCAATATTTTTTTTGACGAAGTCGGGAAGGGAAACCCCCACCCTAATATTTTTGGTTTTTTCAATAAAGCCCTGGCCTGAAATTCGCCCCGCTGGGATTGAACTCGGGACCACGAGGGGTGCGCCGGGAGTGTCCAGGCTGGCTGGGGTAACCAACCGAACCCAACATCCTTTGGCAAGCACATTCAATATTACTCCCATCATATACGAATTGCTGAGATAAAGACTTGTGTGAAATAGAAATACTAATTCAGCTGCTATATTTTGTATTGATCTATGTTGGCACAATAATAGCTAATAGAGGAATGAACACATGAGCTCTCTGCGAAGATGAGTTAACGTTGGAGAGGGCGACCGGGAGGGCGATCGGGGGAGCAACGCGACCTTCCTGCGGGCCTCCGATGCGAGCTAGAGGCGGGGCAGCATCCAAGCACGCATGGGGGACGCAGGGCGTCTAGGGCGTGGGATTGCTTGAGGGAGGGTCATGCCTCCAAGCACCAACTATTCCCCGTCGTTGCAGGGCTTCATCGCCGGTGAAGGGCAGAGGAACACCGCCGCGCGAGATTCCAATATCAAACTGGGATCCTGGCAAGCGGGCGTGAGGTCGAACATGGAGGAGTGGGAGTAGGTGGACAGAGTGCTCCAGATCAGCCATGGACCAAGTGGAGCGGGTTGAAGACGAAGCCCGCTACCCGTATGACCAAGGGAGAGGAAAGCTTTTAGGAGTTCTGGGCCCAGCTCTGGTTCGTTCCAGACTCCAACTCACCGCCACCGCCATAGAGAAATAAGGAGAAGGAGAAGGAAACCCTAATGTGGATCGATTTATCGTCTGCGGAATAGCAAATCCTTCACCCCGAAGGATTGTATTCCATGGGGTCGCCGAGATGTTTGGGAGGGAGATCCGGTTAAAAAGCTGAACTATGCGGAGACGATTTGGAGCGAGGGAAGAAGAAGAGCTTCAGCAGGCGGTGAAGGAGGCTATTGCGAATCGAGTGCGAGGAAGAGGACCTCGGTCGGGGCGGGGAGGATTGGGATTGGGGAGGCTGGTGGATGGCGGTTCCCTCCACACCCCTTTCGGATCAAGGACAAGGTCCACATTTGCCGTATTTTGGCCAACCGCATCCTCCACCATTTGGGTTCTTCCCCAATCGATCTCAAGATCGGGCTCCACCACCCTGCGCCCGGACAACAAAGGACCAAGACCGAGGGGTGGTGGACGGCGAGGAGAGGAAGAAGGGAGGGGACAACCGGTAAGGCCACCAATCGATCGAGAACCAGTATCTAAGAAGGTTGAAACTAATCAACAATCTGGGAGTCAGAACATGTCCATGGAAGTGGAAGGTAAAGAGGAGGTTATCTCTGATCCTAAGGGTAAATCTATGGATGTTGTCTGCTTTAATTGTGGGATTATTGGTCACTATAGTACTGCTTGCTCTTCCAACAAATTAATGCTATTTCATATGCAAATCTGTGAATCATGTAGTGGATAACTGTCCTGAGTGGAAGGTGAAATATGATGCTACTCAGTATTATGGGAGTCTTTTTGCAAACTGGTCTAGGTTTCTATCACATTGATGTTGAGAGAGAGGTACTTGAGGTTCGATCCTTTGGAAAGGGCTTGAGAACTTTGGTATCCTTACCATAGAGAAAGGGACAATAGATGAGGCGGGGGATCATCAAACATCTCGAAGATTTTGTTTGATAGCAAGTGGGATTTGGAAGCTAAGAGTTGAAGAGGGGTACTTATGTCACAAGGTTTCCTCCTCAGAAGAAAGTAGTCAATTATTCTGGTCATAGGGAAAGCATCCCTGTTCTGCTTAGAAGGAACAAATGTGGTTCTGTCCTTGAAACCTTGGACTAGTGATGTGGAGCCAGTTAGTAAGCTAGAGGAAGTGTGGGTGCAGATGAAAGGCATACCACCAAAGTGGAATGATTGGTGGACAATTAGAGAATTAGCTTCAAGCATTGGGATTCTGCTAGAGGTGGATTGGACTGATCTCTTCACAAGCTTCTTTGGTGTGGCAAGGGTCAGGATAAAATGTAGGAATCCGGTGAACATCTTGTTGGTGTTTCTTACGCACAATGAGAGAAATCCGCAAGCGCGCGGAAATACCGTTGTAGCACTTCACCCGGTGGTAAGCATGGTATCGTATTTTACACAAGGGCGGTCGCCATGATTGGCTTTTCGGGTCTAAGTCAACCTAAGGCAAGGGTTTGTTTTCTAAGAGTAGCGAGGTATCTATAGGCTAAGTTTTTCCAGGCCGTGATTCCTAAAGTCCATTGTCTACTCACTTGGTACCGCTACGCCCACTCCCAAATGGGTAGAGTCCCAAGCAATTAGCACTGCGCCACACCCGAGCGTGGGGGGATTTCAAGGGGACGGACAAGGCTTGTCACGACCAAGCCGCCTACCCCCTCAACCGTGGGATGTGCCACAAAAGGTAGGTGAACGCTAGTCCAAACGCCACGTTTGCACTATTGGTCACAGTTCTTGATGTTGGCCAATGTTCCCCGGTCAAAGAGTTCCTCCACCAAGTACTAACGTAAAGCGATCTACCAATCCCGCAAGTCTACAACAGCTAAGAAATATAACGATGGAAATTAAATAGCCGCAAGATAATCACAAGATCGCTTACCAAAGTGTAAGTAGCTTGAGAGGTACAAGCCGGGGCGAATGCGTCGTCGAAGTTATCGGCGATAGTCTAGCGAGGGGTGTACCCGCTAGTAGATTGAGCGGTTAGGGATGCGCTAGGCGACTAACAAGATGTTAAGCGAACGAGGCGAAGGACAAAACACACGGGGTTTTACCCAGGTTCGGCCGCCTTGATGGTGTAAAACCTACGTCCTGCTTAGTTGTATTGATTGATTGAGAATTTTTCTCTCCCCCGAGAGGGGATCCCTGCTCTCCTTATATAGTCCGGGGAGCGGGATTACAGGTCGGATCTGTCCCGACAAGAACTATCCTGATCGGTTACAATAGGAAAGTATACATCGACACGATCGAGCCAAACTAGGTAATTATCTTGACGATCAAGTCTAGCCGTATTCTCCGATAATTGCGCTCTTACGGTGCCGAGGGCTTCATCCCGCCATCTGGGCGGGCGAGGGGCCTAACCCAAAGTGACCCGTGAGGGGATAGGGGTTTATCCCCCACAAATAGTCCCCGAAACACGCATTTGTATGTACCGGGCGCGGGAGTCTTGACGTTCCGCCATCGGGAGCTTGTTGTCGAGACCGACCTCCCGAGCGGTGTCGACCAGACTAGTCAAAGTTGACTAGCCTGGGATAGTTCTCAACTAGCCATATCTTCTTCTTCCTCTGTACTCGACCAGGATTTTAGTCTTGACGAGTCCGCCTGTTGGATCTGGGGGGTGCTCCGGTGAAAAAATCTTTTTTTCTTTCCGCGAAGTGTGCCCACTTGGAGTAAAAATCACCGCAAAAATTTAGAACTAATTTATATAGCACGATTCACCGTAGGTGAAGTGTGCCCACTTAGTCCCCGAGCTTAGGAGTAGGTGGGTAACCACGTACTGCTAAGGTCAAAGGAGAAATAAGATAGTCCCCGAGTAATCGGAAATCTAACTGGCGTTTTGACCAAAGCGTCCGTTTAGGGCGTAGGCTCAGGAGTCCCCGAGCCCAAATATTACTTACCAAGGGTAAGAGATACATCCTTTATGCTTTGACCAAGGGGTAGATAATGTCAACCAAAAGAATATCCAAGTTGTGCCAGGAGGTCTGGATATCTCGTGCATTAAGGAAACTTCGTTTGGAAGATAGGGATGTACGAGACCCAAGAAACGGCAAGATATCTGGTCAATTAATATCCCAGATATGTAAGGAAACAAACCAGGCGAGAATCGAGGAGATGGGGACGCGTGGCAACACCGCAACTCGTGCGCGCCTGGAAAGGCTAATGATGGCAACTGACGCCGCCGCCTGCCACACGCACTCAACCCGGGAAATGGGGAGGCGCGGTCACACGGCGCGCACGGTTTCCGATGCCCTAGCCTGGGGGGATATAAATATCAGCACCCGCGCGGCTACCTCGCCCCATCCGCCTAGGAGCCCTTCCGTCTTCTCGAGCCTTCCGTCTTTCCCCTGCTACAGTGAGCACAGCTAGGGTTTCGCCGCCCGCAAGGCCAGCCGACCGCTTCTCCGACGCCCGAACAGCATCAAAGGTGCGTATTGTTGTAGATCTATTGATTTTGCGGTTGTGTTGAATCCCAATGTAGTTGTTTTAAGGAACGATTTGATTGGATTCGATTTGAATCGTACTGTTCATCTTCTTGAAATGTAGATCGGGGTGAGAGATGGACCACCATCTCCGCTGGAGGCCATCGCGGCCGTGCTGGAGGCTGGGAGAGGCGCGGAGGAGCTGCGGGCGTGGAGATGGCGGCGCGAGGCGTGGAAGGGGGTGCTGCTGCTGCTGGGCGTGAAGCAGATCCGATGCCAATCGCCATGGAGGATCCCCTTATCCGGATGGATAGGGAGTGGCCAGCCTCGGCGTCCCATCGAGGCAACGGTGGGCGGGCTAGTGAACGCCCATGTGCTGCCCGAGAGGGTGATCGCCAACTGGAGGGTCCCTGAGGCGGAGGAGCCATATCCGATGCCCCGCACGGACGAGGTGGTGGTGTTCGAAAGCCACTTCTAGCGTGGTTTTGAATGCCAGCCCACCCGTTCGGGGTCGAGCTCCTTATCTTCTATGGGCTCCAGCTGTGCCATCCGCCGTAACGCCATCCCTCGAGATTGCCGCGTTTATTACCCTCTGTGAGTGCTGCCTCGGCATCCTCCCCAACCTTAGCCTCTGGAAGTACTTCTTTTTTGTTGGGTTAAAGGGAGATGCGGGTTCACGAATTGCTGGGGGTGTTTATGTGAAGCTGCGTGGTAGCCGGGTGAATCAGTTCCCATGGATCCGGCTGCCGACGAAGCGTGCCGCGTTGGTATACGCGGTGGTTCTATCTGCCGCAATCAGATACTCCTATCCCAGCCGATCCCACGGTTGTTCCGGTGACAAGGGTCAGCTGGAACGAGGAGCCAACGCCCGCTGAGATGCCACAGGTGAGGGAATTGCTTGACATGATTGCTGCGTTACATGTTGATGGTGTCGACCTGGCACATGTATTCGTGGGGCGTCGCGTTCAGCCACTCAAGCGCAGGGAGCATCCCGGCTTTGAGTACACCGGGCTAAACGATCCGACCCGTGAGTCGGCCGAGTTCTTGCCAGCATCAGAAGTACAGGCTCGTGTGGCTAGGCTACTGACCGTGGGTGATGACCCGCACGACCCACGAGCTGTGCCCACCTTCTGTGCTGGAAATCCGCCACCACTGGTAAGTAGTGTGTGATACTTGCTAGAAAGCTGTTAGGTTTGTTGTGAAGACGTAAACGTATGTTATTATGTCTTGCAGATTCATGGAATGGCGAGGCACCACTACTTCAGTTTGTCACCGGAAGAAGCTGCTATTGCACGTGCTCGAGCAGCCCAGAACCCAGATGCCCCGATGCCTGCACCGGCAGCCACGATGCCTGCTCCATCGACAGTCCCCGAAGGGTCTGGAGGTGAAGCATCTGCACGAGCGCGTGGAAAACGGCCATTGGAGAGCCCATCAGGACCCGCGGCCAGCCGACCAAAGGTGACAGCCGGGCGAGCACCGCGCAGTGACACTCCACTGTATACTGCCGATTATCTTGCTGAGGAGGAGCTGCAAGCCTTCGTTGATTCAACTGCTTTTGTAAGTATTACAACCTGTTGTCTTTGATACAGTCCCCGAGTAAGTCGATATTACTCATCTGTCTCTGTATCGCCAAAATCAGTATGTAGAAGACAGGACACCATTGGTTCGAGTGGACGTGTCGACAGAGTCTGCTGCCGCGCCCGGCGAGGTGACAGCGCCTCGAAGTAGCGGAGGCCGCAGCAGTGGCAGCTCTGGTGGTCGTCTTCGTGGCATGCGCTTCGCCAGCGTGTGAGTGTTTTTCCGAAACATTGAGTTGTTGAATCATGCTGTCATTGTTTGCTTTATATGACCGAAGCTGTATGATGCAGAGGGCCTGCCGAGCCCATCCCAATGCCAGTTCGGGCGGAAGCTCCTCGCCAAGATGAGATGGCTGGGCTGAGACAGCCACAAGAAGTCCCCAAGCCAGACGTCGTGATTCAAGATACTGCAGCACCCGAAGAGCCTCAAGGGGTAGCGGGACATCAAGTGCTGCAGGAGCCAGTGGTCGATGCTCACGAACAAACGGCACCTGGCCCGGACGCAGCGCCTCTGGTCATTCGTCCTGAATCCCCTATCGATGACATTCAATATGTTAATGAGGATCAGGAGATGGAGGGAGGCGGATGCCTGGGACGCGGCTGCTGAGGCTGAACATCAAGCTGAGGAGGAGTGGGACGATGTAGAAGAAGAGGACGAGCCGACGCGGATAGCCCATCAAGTAGAGGAGGGAGTCAGCCGCTTGCGCGTAAGTACTCGACCTTCATACTCTACCCGACATTGGTGTGCATAGATGCTTCTTGTGACTGTATTTGTTGTTGTAGCATATTCGGAACGAGGAAATCAGCCAACTGCGCGAGGAGTTGGAGCAGAGCCAGAACGCCCTGTTCGACGCCCAACAGGCGCGGGATGAGCTCGCCAGTGAGCGTGACCGTCTTGCCGATGAGCAAGCGGTCCTCACGATGGAGAGGGACCGCCTGTTGGCCGGGAGCGCAGATGCCCAACGTCAACTCCTTGCGCAGGAGAGGGCAGCGCTGGAAGCGGAGCGCGATCTGCTAGCGACCGAGCGGACCCGGCTGGACCGTGAAGCTGCCCGTGTTGCCCGTGAAAGCAAGGCCGTCGAGGAAGCGCGCACTCAGCTTGCTGCTGAACGCAAGCAAATGGAGGAAGAGCGTGGGCGGCTCGTCGCTCAGGAGCAACAAGTGCGCAACGAGGCCCAAGCACGCACCCGCGGTAAGTGTCGTGAATCTGAAAGCATATCTGGAGAAAATAGTTAGTAATAACAATAAAGTCGATGCTCTTTGTTGTGTACCTGTGCAGAGCATGAGGCAGCTGTTGAGACGCTGCAACAACAACTGGTGATGGCGAATCAGCGGGCGAGTGATCTGACCCAAGAACTTCAGAGTACCATTGCCGACCGTGACTGTATGTCTTCTTGCCATAGCATATTTACCTGTTGGAGTAAATTTTTGAAAAAGATGTATTGTCGTTCTTACCAGTTGGTTTTGGCAGCGATGCGCGCGGCCCATACTTTTCAGACTCGTCAGCTAGAGGGTTCGATTGTGCTATGGAGGACTCGTACACAGAATCTACTCCAAGGTGTTGGGCCAGTCCTCGGCGCCATTCATGGCTACTTAATGTCGGGCGGTGCCAACCAGGAGGGCGCCTCCAACCGATGCCGAGAACCTGGGTCAACGTAGCACGGCGGCCTGGGCGAACTTCATGGGGTTCACACGCCAGACCACCCGTGATACGGCTCGACACGTTCGCAGTGACGCGCTCCCATTATCCCGTAGTGGAGTTTTCGCTAGCCCCCAGCAGGGCTACGCGACTTTCGGGACAGATGAGGATG
Source organism: Hyparrhenia diplandra (assembly GCA_015847255.1). Classification (NCBI taxonomy): domain Eukaryota; kingdom Viridiplantae; phylum Streptophyta; class Magnoliopsida; order Poales; family Poaceae; genus Hyparrhenia; species Hyparrhenia diplandra. The sequence goes on from JADLZK010001918.1 coordinate 761,146, forward strand.
GTGCAATCGCCTGCGTGAGGCGGGCGGATGAGGCGCCACACGCACTTGCCGATGAGATGAACCCCTTGCTGTGAACTGGTTGAATATGAAGTCCTGGGTGACGTGACCCCAGGCATGATACTTTTGCTTCTACATTTGCCGTAGCAAAAACAGTAGGTGAAAAAACAGTGAAAAACACATTTGGTTTAAGCCGAGCCACGCCGGATGTGGGTGGCATAATTTGCTTGGTACTTTGTTTTTATCTGCATAATCGTTTTAGCATGCATACGACTATGATAATTGCTGAAGCGTAGACCGTAGATGTGTATAACAGGTCACTTATGGAGGACTTCGGTCCTAGCCTTAATGTGTCGGTATAGCCGCAGCAAGGAGACGCGATGCTCAGGCAAGCTATTGGGCTGTTCGACCACATTAAGGGGTCATCCGGTCGTCGATCTATGTGGGAGTACACCCGGGCCGCAAGATACTGCTAAAAGCGACCAAGTACGAGGAGCGGCTCTAGGAGGTCCAGTGACTTAAGGAGATTAAAGTTGAGCATAGAAATAATTCATTACGTCAAAAGAAAAATATAACCATGTCAACAGGCTCGAAACTTTATGTATTAAAATTGCGACACGCAGAAAAATAAAGATCGATACAAAAGCCGGCTTACAGAGTCCCCCGAAGTTTACGGGTAAAATCGTCGCAGGTGCTCGATGTTCCAGGAGTTGGGGATGTCGATGCCCTCCATCGTCGTCAATCTGTAAGCTCCTGGTCACGTGACCTCTTTGACTTGAAAAGGGCCTTCCCAATGAGACTCCAGCTTGTGGACACTTTTCTGCTTCCTCCGTAGGACAGGTCGCCAACCGCAAAGGCTCTATTACGCACATTACGGTTGTAATATCTTCGGATACCTTCGAGATATTTGGCATTCCGTGTGCAACACTGCAGGCGGGTTTCCTCGAGCGCGACAAGCTCATCTTCCCGAGTGGCCTCAGAGATCTCTTCATTGTAGTTTTCGACGGCGTGGGGAGCGAAAAGCAATATCCGCCGAAGGAACGCTTCCGATCCAAACACCATAAAATACGGTGATACGCCCAAGACTACGGCTAGGGCCGTGGTGCGAAGTCCCCAGACGACGGCGGGCAACTCCTTCAGCCATCGACCAGGATATTTTCCGTCTGGCCGAAAAAGCCGCTTGCGTAGTGCCTCCAAGATCATCCCATTTGCTCGCTCGGCCTGCCCGTTAGCACGCTGGGTGGGCGCATCGACACATATTTGACCCGGATGCCTTTATCTTCGCAGTAATCCCAAAAATGACTGCCCGTGAATGTGCCGCCTAGATCAATAATGATGGAGTTGGGAATTCCGAGGCGATGTATCACCTCATCCAGCATCTCGACAGCTTTGTACTGGTTGGCATCGACCAGAGGGAGATATTCGATCCACTTGGAAAACTTGTCGACCATAACAAATATCCATTTGAAGCCACCGGGGCAGTTTTAAAGGGTCCAATGGCATCGAGCCCCAAAGACGAGAAAGGCCATGCGTACCGTATGGTCCGGAGCTCATGGGCGAGCACATGCGTTTGCTTTGCGAAGAACCGACACTTATCGCAATGCCGCACTGGTGTTACGCGATCACGCTACGGCCGCGGCCAAGAAAAATCTTGCCCGGAAGGCCTTCCCGACAAGGGTGCGAAGTCGCGTGGTTACCACAAAGATGCCGCCATGAATTTCGTCGAGGAGCCCGATACCGCCTCGCTTCGAAATGCGCCTCCGCAAAACTCGATCTCCAATATTCTTGCGCATGAGGAAACCATCGACAAGAACGTAATTTTTACCGCGTCTTATCAGTCTTTCTTGCTCGGTCTTTCTTATCGAAGTTTCTAGGTGGGTCCATTCGCAAACAAAATCTGCCAATGCCCGCGTGATTTAATGGTACTTCGTTTTGTACTCGATAGCGAATAGGCCGAGCTCGATTGCCCATTTGCATATGCGACCATTGGCATCTTTGTTGCGTGAGGACGTCACCCAAAGGGTAGTCCGACACCACGGTGATTGGGTGGAGGTCGAAATAATGGCGAGCTTACGAGATGTAATAAGAATCCCGTGAGAGTAACTTTTGTATGTGTAGGTACCTTTGTTTAGAATCGTTCAAAACCTCGCTGACGAAGTAGATGTCGGTCAGCGGGACGGGTATCGTGCCCTTCTTCTTCCGGCGCTCGACAACCAAAGCGGTGCTGACCACTCGGTTGGTCGCAGCGATGTAGAGCAGTATCGTCTCACCGCCGCCGGGCTACCAAGATCTTGGGGCGTAGTGAGGATCTTTTGAAGCCGTTGAAAGCCTCCTGAGCCTCGTTGGTCCACCGAAATGCCTCACCTGCACGTAGAAGTTTGAAAAACGGCAGCCCTCTTTCGCCAAGCCGTGCAACGAAACGGCTTAGGGCCGCCATGCATCCCGTGAGTTTTACGGACATCCTTTACGTTTTGGGGTGCTTTCATCCTCATGATGGCCCCAATTTTTTTTTTCGGTTCGCTCAATACCATGTGCGCTAACAATATTGCCGAGCAAATTGCGGAGGGGACGCCGAAATCGCATTTTCCCCGGGTTTAGTTTCCATTGGTACTCATTGAGTTTGGTGAAAACTTTCGCAAGGTCATCTACCGGGAGAGGGCGGGTGGTCTTCACCACGACATATCGCCGACATAAGCCCTGAAGCGAGGTCGGGGATAAGATCTCCTAAGCAACTCGTATAGCCCGGGTAGGTAGCTCGGCATTTCGAGACCGAACGACATTGTCGTGTAGCAATAAGCACCGAACGGAGTGATGAAGGATGTTTTTTCCCCGTCTCGGCTGCGAGGGCAATCGATGATAGCCCGTAGCAATCCGAGGAAGCTTAGGAGTTCACAACCCTGGGTAGAGTCGACAACCCGATCGATACGGGTAAAACCAAAGGGGTCTTTAGGGCAAGCCCTATTGAGATCGGTATAATCAACGCACATCCCCATTCATTATTCTTCTTCCTTACAAGGACCGGATTAGCTATCCATCGGGATGATACACTTCGCGAATAAAACCGCGCTAGCAATCTAGTTACTTACGCGCCTTTAATGGCAGCGAGACTTTTCTTTATTAAAGCGGCGTATTTTCTGGGCGCATGGCCTGGCACCAGGCTTGACTCGTAGGCGGTGCTCAATCCGGTTCCGGGGCACACCGGGCATATCGGCGGGTTTCCACACGAAAATGCTCACGTTGTTCACTTAAGAACCGGACTGGGCCGGCGTCTTCCTATTTGGTCAAGATGGACGCCGATCTTCGTCGTCTTGGATGGATCTCCTTCCACCAACTGGATATCCTTGGTATCCGAAGCGGTTTTGGTGGTCTTTTTGCCCGCTCCTCCTCGGGTATCTCGAGGTCGGAGGGGTTCAGCTTCTTTGCGTTCTTGATCACCTCCTCTGCCGGACCGACTGGAGAATAAACTCCCGCTTGTCGAGGCCCTCCTTCTCGCGAGGCGTAGGCCATATGCACATTGGCCCGGCGGTCGGGGACCCCTTCTCGGTGGGGATTTTGAGGATGAGGTAGCCGTGAGTGCGGGACCGCCATGAGCCTAGTCGATCTGGCCGGCCAATGATGGCGTGGTGCGATGACTTCGAAGTTGGCGGCGACGAAATTCATGTGCTTGTATGCGATGATGCTTGGCGTCGCCAAAGCGCACACGGGCGTTACGCCCGGCGGCACCGAGCGACTCGCCAAAGTGGGATCCCCAAAACGGATGGTCGTAGGGCTTAAGGTCGCCCTTGTAATGTCCAAAGCCTTCATGGACCTCCGAACAGACATGTTTAGAGTGCTGCCTCCGTCGATGAGGACCTTCAAACCGTAGGCGCTCGGCGACCGGTCGAGAACCAAGGGGAATAAATTCGGGTACGGGTTGTTGCACCATGGTCATCACGGGCCGAAATCGATGGACCGCTCCGAGAATGTTGGCCATATCGGATCTGCGGACGCGCCTTCGCTGGAAGTCCTTGATGGTTAGGATATTTCGCGTAGACCTTGCGATCCCGCCGGGCCGCGACCATAATGCCCGCCCATGATTGTGCATTAACAAGCATCCAGCGTTGCGGTAGCGGTGCTCAGGATCGGCATCCTCGCCGCGCATCATCCTCCGGGTTGTTGTGGGCGGCTTTGGCCTCTTCGGGCTGCTCGTCGGTAATCTTGAGCTTTTGCGCCGCTCTCATACTCGGCATTGAAGTGTCGACACCGGCGAACTATGATTCAGTGCGGGTGTGGGGCACTTTGCCATGCGGGAGCTACGGATCGGATCCCTCAGTTCGGCGCCTTTTTCTTGCCTCTGCTTTGGCGTTATTGGCGCGCCTCCTCCGGCGGTCGATCCGCGGCGCTCGCGATAATTGCAGCGTCCCTCTTCCCGTGACTGCGTCGCGGGAATCGCTTGGCGGCGACTATCGTGGCCTTCGTCCACGTCGTTTATCCTCGTGATGGGGGTCTCACGCGGGCGAGTGTTCTCGGCGGGAAGAGTAGCCATAATCTTTGTGGAAAAGCGTACTCCGCCTCGTCTTGTCGTGGCGTTGCGCCCGTCCGATAGCTTGGACATGGTCATGATTTTGCTTCTATGGGCTTCTTTTTGAAGTTCACGGGCGCAGCATTGCCGTTGGAGCGAGGCCCTTGGTGAACGCGCCGCGCACTCCTCATCGGTGATATGCGGAATTGTAAGGCGAACCTCGGAGAAACGTCGAATGAAATCCGGGGCGGCTCATTGCGACCCCGGGCGTAGCCGTTCAGGTCATATTTGGTCGGACGCTGCGGGTGGACTTGTAGGTGCTTGATGAAGATGTCCTTGGCGTCTTGCCATGTACGTAGCCTCCCTTCGGGGAGGGCCGTGAGGCCGGCGTTTGCCACGGTGAGGCTAATCGGGGAAGTAGTTTGCCATAACGTCTTCTCCTCCACCGGCGGATCTAATCACGATCTCGTAGATCATGACCCAAACCTCGGGATCTTGGTCGCCAAAGTACTTTGAGAGGGCGTTAGTGCCCTTGAATCGACCCCGCCACCGGACTCGGCGTAAGTGCGGGTGATAAGGTCGGATCGTAGTGGTCGTGAGGTTCCCTGTCGGGTTCCCATACGGCATGTTGTATTCTTCACGCCCCGCTGGATCTCGGCATCTTCTCGGGCCTGTTGGCTCGCCGTGATGCGATGGCGAGCATCTGGTTTACCTCAATGCTGCTACGGAGATCGGGGGCTGGCTTCGATCTGGCCGGGACAGGGGTGGTTGCCCACCCAGCCACCAGCCAGGAGTGCCGCGCTCACCTTGCCCGCTAGTTGGCTGGCGTGCCCCCTTTACCGGTTGGGGCGCAGGAGCACCATGTAGAGATTGATTTGCCCCTCTCGGCATGGAGGAGGCCTCTTCCTCACCTGGCTGATTCTGATTCCTTTGCACGGTGTAAATCGGCGGCGATCGCGTGAAGGCATCGAAGATCACGAGACGGGGTTAAGCTGGCATGGGTGGGCGATAATACTTTGGACGTCATCGGTGGCGTCTTGCAAATCTGAGGCTACCGCCCCGTGAGATGTTACGCTCGGTGTGGCATGTACGGAACTCCCGGCCACCTCGTCAAGGCGGGCACAGGGCCTTCGGTGGCCACAGAGGCGGCCGAGACCCTCTGCCAGGGGCCATCGGTGGGACTCGGCGGCGGCATCTGGTCACTTTGTCGGCGGCGTGCTTTCGATCGGCGTTGCGTGTCTCGAGCAATGCGGGTTCTCGGTCTCCCTCACGAGGTGCCGAGTCCTCGTGACGAGACTCCCCCCCGCCTTGGTCTCGGGGGGCGGTACCTGATGGTCGTGCGTGAGTCGTAGCCAGAGCGGTTACGTTGGCTCTGGAGTATGTGGGCGTAGCATCGGAGAAGTCACGGAGGCGGTGTGGCCATGCGAAGTTCGGTCTTGCTCTCCGCCTCCTCAATGCCTTCCAAGATCGGAGAAGCAGCCGTAGCAGGCGTGGTCGCGGGTGGTCGACGAGGCCTTCCGGTATGTCGGGCATCGATGAGTCGTAGGGCCGGGGCGGTTCGGACCCGTCCAGGGAGGCGCCGCCTCTCACCGGCGGCGAAGTGGGCGACCCGCCCCTCGGGAGTAGATGTAATGGCCGGGCTCGGCCGGGATTGATGTTCTTCGACCGGATCTGTTCTTCCCCCAGGCGTCGGGCGCCCACGTTGTGGTCGATCTCGTCGGGTGGAGCGAGATATAGCCAATCGTGTCGACGGTGAAGACTCACTACTCGTACCCGATCTTGAACTTGTCGAAATCGCGGCAGCATTTGTCGATGTCGTGGACGAAGCGTCGCGTGTACGGGTACGAACGGATGAGTGAGCTGATCGAGGTCAAGCGCCCCCGCCCCGTCGAGATCGGTCGGAATGCCGTTGTAGCTGGCCGGCTAGGATTGGATCTGGAACCGGTGCGGAGTTGTTGACCGCAAGTATGGCGGCCCGGATTGTTCAGTGAGCGCCCCGGAATCGGATGTCCTCCATCGGGTCGACCGCCATGGAGTCGGGGGGAAGATCACCATCTTCTTTAGTCATGGGGTCTTCGTGCACACCCCCACGGGCGCGCCAATGCCGTCGAAGTTATCGGCGATAGTCTAGCGGTGGTGTACCCGCTAGTAGATTGAGCTTGTTAGGGATGCGCTAGACGACTAACAAGATGTTAAGCGAGCCAGCGAAGGACAAAACACACGGGTTTTACCGGGTTCGCCACCTTGATGGCGTAAAACCTACGTCATGCTTAGTTGTATTGATTGATTGAGAATTTTTTCTCCCCAGGGGATCCCCGCTCTCCTTATATAGTCCGGGGAGCGGGATTACAGGTCGGATCTGTCCACACAAGAACTATCCTGATCGGTTACAATAGGAAAGTATACATCGATTATGATCGAGCCATACTAGGTAATTATCTTGACGATCAAGTCTAGCCGTATTTTCCGATAATTGCGGTCTCTCGGGCGCAGGGTCTTCATCCTCGCCGGCCGTCTGGGCCGGCCCGAGGGGCCTAACCCAAAGTGACCCATGAGGGGATAGAGGTTTATCCCCCCACAGGTACCGACAAGTCTGGCACTCCGTCCTCCTAGGAACCGCGGAACACCGAGGGGCGAACCAGGCAACTCGTGTAGAAAGAACAAAGCTTCTTTCTAGCCTTTCCCTCTCTCACTCTCTAGAATTAGAAGATAGAATAGAAGAAGTAGAAGAAGAAGAAGATCTAATTCTACTCTCTTGCACAAGTGGATTTGGTTTCTCCTTTGAAATTGTATTTATTGTTGAGAGGGAGAGGGGGGGGTCTATTTATACACAAGGGGAGGGACCTAAGTGCTAAAAAACACCCAAACCGACCTAGGAAAACCTTCCATGTACACCAAACCGACCATCCCACGTCGGTTTCACCGATTTTGGAAGGTAACAAACCGCCCCCGAAGATGGGCCGCCTCGGCCGGGGGGTGCGGCCGCACTGTGTGGTGCGCGCACAAGCCCCAGTCGGTCTTTTGGCTCGGGCTTCGGCGAGCTGGGCTCCCTTGTTTCGAAAAGTTGTAGAGTGGTCTTGGCCCGCCCTCGGTTTTGACGTTTTGTCCCGATTCTTGATTGGGCTTGCCATTTGCTCCTTTGGGCCTTTTTCTATTTATTGATTTTATTTCTTTTTCTTTATATTTTTGTCCCAAAGTGATCATCCTTGAATTTGTACCTGCAAGTCCAAATAAACACCAAAACCTTGGAGTATGTTAGTTAAAAATCCTATTCCTAGGTTGTTTTGGTGTTGTGTTGACGGTATTTAATTTGTCGTTGGTTTCCGTCAACAAACTCCCCACACTTAGCCCTTTACTCATCCTCGAAAGTGAAGGCACGAGGGGACTAAAGTGGTTCAATCTCCAAGATGTAAGCTTGCATACATGTTATTCAAGCCTTACCGCCTTGTGAGCATTTTACCATCCTTTATTACCTTTCATCGTAGCGGGGCTTTCTAGCTTTTCTCAAAGCCTTGGGCGGTTGCCGAGATAGAATGGTTATAACAGAAGTGCTTATCTTTCATCCTTTTTTGATCAACTTTTTATCCGGGGTTTTATTTATAATTTAATTTTTTTAGAAAGCATGGGCTTTATTGCTATATATATATATATTTTTTTTGGAGAGGTGGGCTCTGCTCGCCCTAGACTTTTTGTCTTTTATTTCCTCTCTTTTCTTTTTTCTCTCTTTTTTTTTTTAGAGATGTGGGCTCTACTAAGCCCTTGGACACTTGCCCATTTTTTTTTTCATCTCATTTTTTTTTTTTTTTTTTAGAGATGTGGGCTCTACTCGCCCTCGGACACTTGTCCATTTTTCATCTCATTTTTTTTTTTTTAGCATAGCCCAAGACATTTCTCTTTTTCAAGAATGGATTCCCGGATGTTAAGTTTCTCTTACGACGAAGTCATAGCAAATCCATTTGTACCATATCATATTTGGCAACAACTTAGACTAGATAGAGCATATGCAACCCACATGAATCAGGGTTTTTTCGGGATGAGTAGTTGTTTTAACGAGAAGCTTGGTATTCTGAGGAGGAATAAAATGTACGCATGCCATGAATCAATTGGTAGATGTAGAGATGGAGTTTTGCTAACTTGGTTCAGGTTTTAGCACTTAAAGATAATTCACAAGTCAATATTTAATTTTAATAAATTGCGTACCTTTGACTTTGCGAACCTCCCCACACTTGTTTTTGTACCTATTTTTATTTTCTTTGTGCACAAGGACAAAAACAAGTGGAGACATAGACCATAATATGATAATAAAATTTTATTGAATTTATAAATGATTCAAAACTGGGGCGCACACTTGAAGGAATTACAAAATGATAGGAAGGGAAATCTTGAAAATTAAACTAGTGCTTGCGCTAATTATTGATAAAGAGGTAGAGCATTTCTACTCGAAAAGGTCAATGAGATCCACCGAGCGCTCTACCCCCGGCTCCTTTGCGGCGAGCTTGAGCTCCTCGTGCATGTTAACATGCAAGTCTGCTAGCTTCTTCCTAAAGGCGGATATTGGCACTATGCCTCTCTCGCTAACCTGCCTCTAAGGGTTTGGATGAAGTTTGAGAGACTGTGATCTTCTTTTGTACACTTTCAACCGTAGGTCCTTCTTGGGGCACAATGTCGTCCCCGGAAGAATCCTTTTGGCTGTCCTCGATCTAAGGTTTGGGAACCCGCTTCTTCCATTCCCCATTTGGCATTTGCTCTAAGGTATATGGGAAGCATGAATCGCCTCTTTGGAAGAAACTGGAGAGGGTTCCTAACAGATCTTCGTCGTATACTATTGTTTCTTCCTGGTTGTCTAGAGGGATGTTTTCTTTTCCGTTTGCCTTCATTTTCTTTGGTGTCGGAGTTTCAACTGGGGAAGGTAGGAGGGCTAGGTCTCTTTTAGGGGTTTCCCCCTTCTCTAGGTATTTGGAGGCGAAAGTCATGGCTTCCTCTCTATTGAATGGTACTAGGGCCATGGGAGGAAGAGAGCTTTGCTGCTGTTCTTGGCTTAGAGGAAGAGAATTTAGGAGGAGAAGAGCAAGAAGGAGAGGTGTGAAGAATGGAGAGGAGGAGGGTGGATTTTATAGGACAAATTCTCCTCTCTGTTTTAGCGAGGGTTAAGATCTCGCAGAGCGCTACCCACACTACAGACAAGTTGTGAGAAAGAAGAAAGCAATGGGCGAAATCCTGCACCCGAAGCGGGGCCGGCCAGGGTGCTTGGCGCACCGGGTGGTCTTGTGGCGCACCACCAGTGTCCCCCCCGGTCGAAGTTTTCGCCACATTCATTTCTTTTTTCAAAAGTTTTGAATCGGGGTTTCTTACGAGAAACGTTCCTTTCTTCTTTGATCTCTAATTGATCCTCAAATTTGAATTTTGAAAATAGTTTATGCTTTGATTAATTTAGAAAGTATAAATTCTTTTTTTGTGTAGCAAATGACCAGCATAAATTAAACAAAGTAAAAAGAAAATAAATAAGTAAAAACTTTATTTAAAACAAAGTAAAAATACATAGATAACTTTTTATGTTTTATTATTACCTTATATAGATTTTTTTTTTTTAGTTGTGATAATTTTAATTATAAAATTACATTATTTTATTTTATTTTATTTTTTTATATGCTGATCATAAAAATTAATTTTCAAAGCATAAATCTATTCTATCGAGCTCTTGGTTAAGATCAGTCTTGGCTCGAAGAAAAGCTTAAGGCATTGACCATTTACCTTTTGTATCTCACCCTGTGTCATCTTGAATTGTGATTGCGCGCGTGTGGCGATGTGTTGATGACGTGTGTACGGTCCTTTCCATTTGCTTCTCAGCTTTCCTTAGCGAATAATTTCACCCGGAATTGAATAGGAGTACTTTGTCTCCCGTGGTGAATTCCTTGAGTTTGATCTTGTGATCATGCCATCTTTTTTGTGCGCTCTTTGTAGAGCTTTTGTAATCGCGGGTACGCCTTCTCTCGCCATTCTTCTAGTTCGGAGATTTATCTCTCGACGGTTCTTTTTCCGAAGTCGACGTCCATATTCCATTTCTTGATGGCCCGAGTGAGCCCGGATGTTCGGCTTAACGGTAAATGGCAAGTTTTGCCATAGACCATTTGGTAAGGTGACATGCCGATGGGGGCTTAATATCTTTGCCCCGATATGCCCGGAGAGCATCGGGTAGCTTGTTCTTCCGTCTTTCCCCATCTCGTTGACCGCCTTTCCGCGCAGGATGTTCTTGATTTGTTTGTTGGAGGTTTCGGCTTGCCTTTGGTTTGCGGATGATAAGGGGTAGCAATGTTGTGCCTGAGTGCCCGGCTCTTTCAAGAATGTCTTGAATGATTTGTCCTTGAAATGCGATCCTCCGTCATCGATCACCATGCGTGGCATTCCAAAACGGGGAAGATGATTTCATGGAACATCTTGCGTGCATGCTTGCCATCTCGCACTCTGCATGGTAATGCCTCTACCCACTTTGACACGTAGTCCACCGCCACCGGGATATACTCGCAATCATGGGACCTCTCGAATGGCCCCATGTAGTCAATGCCCCACACATCAAATATTTCTATTTGAAGGTTGTAGTGTAGGGGCATTGCATCCACGAAAGCTGTGAAGTTCCCTATCTTCCGGTAGTTGTAGCATCTTCGATGAACTCTTTTCGTCGTCGCCGCACATCGCCGCCGAAGAATCCGCGACCGCCAAATTTTGGCTTGTGTGCGAAATACTCCTGGATGTCCGGCGTAGGGAGATGCATGACATTTTTCGATGATCCGCATTCCTTCCTCCCCGGTATGCGCATCTTCTCGGCAAGCCGCCCCGCACACACCCCCGCGACAGATATGGGTCATCCCATAGGTCTTTGCCGCTCTCCATTTGGAGCTTCCGCTTGTTTTCCCTAGGTGGTACGTATCCCGCAACCATGTAATTCACAATGTTTTGCGTACCATGGGTTGAAGTGCGACACCTTGAGTAGCATGTCATCGCCTTGCAGGTAATCGTTGATAGGTGGTTCTCGCATGTTAGTTACCCGCATACGCGACAAATGATCCGCAAATCGTATTTTCTACTCCCTTTTTATCTTTTATTTCTATATCAAATTCTTGGAGTAGAAGAATCAAGCGGATCAGCGCAGGTTTCGCATCCTTTTTGGTAAGAAGGTACTTAAGGGCAGCATGGTCTCGTGTAAACGATTATTTTTGCGCCCACTAAGTAGGATCGAAACTTCTCGATAGCAAAGACTACTTGCCGGGGAGCTCTTTTTTCTGTTGTGGCGTAATTAATTTGGGCTCCTATCGAGTTTTGCTAGCATATGCGATGGCATGCTGCTTTTGTCCTTGGTTTGACCCAAGACCGCACCAACAAATGAAGTCGCTAGCATCGCACATGATTTCAAATGGCAACGACCAATCAGGGGTTGGATGATCGGAGCCGAGATGAGTGCTTTCTTTAGGGTTTCAAAGCGTGCAAGCACTCATCCGTGAAGTCAAAGGGTACATCCTTGTCTAGCAGGGCCGTAAGGGGTCTAGCGATTTGCGAAAAGTCTTTTATGAATCTTCTATAAAACCTGCGCGTGGCCTAGAAAACTCGGATACCTTTGACGTTCACGGGGTGGTAGCTTTTCGATAACTTCTAGTTTGGCTTTGTCTACCTCTATCCCCTCTCGCACACGAGATGCCCGAGAACGATGCCTTCTCGGACCATAAAGTGGCACTTTTCCCGATTAAGTACCGGGTCCTTTTCTTGGCATCATTTGCAAGACCCGGTCTAGGTTCTTTAGACAGCTTTCAAAGGTCTTACCATAGACGGAGAAATCATCCATGAAGACCTCCATGATTTCTTCGATCATGTCACGAGAAGATAGACATCATGCACCGCTGAAAAAGAAGCTGGCGCATTACAGCCCAAAATGACATTCTACGGTAGGGATAGGTTCCGTATGGGCTCGTGGAACGTGGTCTTGCTCGTCATCGGGGTGGATCGGGATCCGGTGGTAGCCGAATACCCGCCAAGGAAACGAGAAGAAAGAGTGTTTTCGCTAACCGCCCAACATTTCATCAATAAAGGGCAGCGGGAAGTGATCTTTCTTTGTTGCCTTGTTAAGTTTTCTCAGAATCAATACACATTCTCCACCCCGTGACTTGCCTTTGTGGAATGAGTTCATTTTTAGCGTTCTCAACGATTTGTCATTCCTCCCTTTTTAGGGACCACTTGGTGGGCTAACCCAATCACTATGTGGTACGGGATAGATAATCCGGCGTGAAGAAGCTTGAGAACTTCCTTCTTCACGACTTCACGCGATCGCATTATTGAGCTTCTTTGGGGTTCGCAAGATGGGGTACCGTCGGGGTCAATAGGAATGCGATGTGTGCAAAGTGTTGGGCTTACCCCTTTTCAGATCTTGAAGGGAATACCCAAAGACCGACCTGTGTTTCTCTAAGATGGCTATTATTTGGGTAGTTTCTGGTCACTAAGCTTATCGCTATGATGACCGGTGCTTGTGAATCGCCGTTTAGGAAGACATAGCGTAGGCCGGGGTAGGGGTTTAAGCTCAACCGAGGCCGAAGTTAGCTCTTCTTCTTTGGGAAGTTCTATGAGTTCCCCCGAATCGCCCTCTTCTTCAAATGAAGAATTGGGCGTCTTTTTCAAGGTCACATTTTCGGGTTCTCATATAGCATAACTCCCATGACCTCCTCGGGTCGTGTCGTACTCAAGGAAGGGGTTCGGCCACCGAAGTTTTTAGCTCGAAAGTGACGGGATAGAAAACTTTTTCTTCCCGAAGTTTGACATCTAAATCCCTGGGATGTTGGTAGATCAAGAATCTTTTCCAAGGGATGCCCGATTAGGATGTCGAAGTCTTGGATATCAAAAATATGAAAATCCGTAGACAATTTGACATCCTTGTGTTGGAAGATTTGTTCATGTATAACCTCATGGCTTTCAATGGTGGTTCGTGGTGCTATCGCGCAAGGTCCGTGTTGTGGGGGTCCTAACGGTTTCCTTGTCACAAAGCTTGTGCGAAGGTTTGGACATTATGTTTATCCCCACGGCAAGGTTATACATGACTTCCACCCCGTCTCCCGGTATTTGCAATGGATTGGTGTAGAGGGGCCACTTATCCCAATTTCTTCGAAAAGAGGGTCCTTCCTCTCGCATCCATTCCGTGCTCATTATTGTCGTTAGCTCCTTAATGCACTCACGGAGAAAGAGTTTATCCAGGGGTTGTTCGTGGCTAGCCGAGACCGGTGGTTTCTTCCATTGTTCGTACTTCGAGGTGTCACCGAATTGATCAAGAAGGTCAACCTCGAAGAACGGGAGATCCGTGCATACGGTCTCCTTGTTTCGTTCGGCGAGGGTCTCTATGGGTTTAACAGTTCGCTTTTGCCGAAGAGACTTCCTCCGGTTTTCGCTTGGGTTCTACTCGAGGGGTTCTAGAGGAGGGTATTCTCAAGAATACGGTTTAGGAGAGCTTCTCCTTCCATTTGTGGTTTTATGTGAAAACGACCTCTCAAGCAGCCTAAATCAAGCAAATAGGCGCTTGCCCCGCCCAATCCTAGCCGTAAATGCCGTAAAAGCATGTGGTTTGGTATGGACAGGTCCGGGCCGGATCCCGTAAGCGTGGTAAACCGGTCCCGTGCTGCACCTAAGGTTTCACCATCTATTTGTCGGAAGTTGAGTATCTCTTGTCGCAGGGGCCGCGATTTTGGATATCGGGTAGAATGCTACACGGGACCGCGCTTCCGCTTCTTCCCATTCTCCGCTTACCAACCCTACGTTATGGGCGCATACCATTGAGTCGCCCTCTCGGTGAGAGAGAACGGAAACAACTTCCACCTCGTGTCATGTGTCATGCCCGCATAGTTAGGCGACCACAGAGCTGCTCAAACTCCCGTAAGTGATGATAGGGTTTTCATATTCCGAGCCCGAAAAGGCTCGGCCCCGAACTATGGCTATAAAGCCGGCGAGCTCATACTCGGAAGCCGTGATTGGCTTCACGGATTGGCGTGGTTCTACGAGCTCGCCCTTGGGAGCGCATGTGATTTGGATAGTGGGTTGCTCCATGGGTAATAGGAACTCTTTTTGGTATTTTTGTTTAAAGGATACTACCGATCAACGAGGTTGACTCGGCTCGATATATAACTACGACAATCCCCGCAACGGCGCCGAGAAATGCTTGTTGGTGTTTCTTACGCACACAGAGAAATCCGCAAGCGCGACGGAAATACCGTTGTAGCACTTCACCCCAAGGGTGTTGTGGTATCGTGATTTTACACAAGGACGGTCGCGCTAGGTTGGCTTTTCAGCCTAAGTCAACCTAAGGCAAGGGTTTGTTTTCTAAGAGTAGCGAGGTATCTATAGGCTAAGTTTTCCGGCAAAGGATTCCTAAAGTCTGTTGTCTACTCACCGGGGCACCGCCCGCTCCCAAATGGGTAGAGTCCAGCAATTAGCATCGCGCCACACCCGAACGTGGGGATTTCAAGGACGGACAAGGCTTGTCACGACCAAGCCGCCTACCCCCTCAACCGTGGATGTGCCACAAAAGGTAGGTGAACACTAGTCCAAACGCCACGTTTGCACTATTGGTCACAGATTCTTGATGTTGGCCAAGGCCCCCGGTCAAAGAGTTCCTCCACCAAGAACTAACGTAAAACGATCTACCAATCCCGCAGAAGCCTACAATGGCTAAGAAATATAACGATGGAAATTAAATAGCTGCAAGATAATCACAAGATCTTTTTACCAAAGTGTAAGTAGCTTGCAGAGGTAGGTACGGGCGGGAAAATCGGACAAGTCCCGCACTCCGTCCTCCTAGGAACCGCTGAACACGAGGGGCTTAACAGGCAACTCCGTGTAGAAAGAACAAAGCTTCTTTTCTAGCCTTTCCTCTCTCACTCTCTAGAATTAGAAGATAGAATAGAAGAAGTAGAAGAAGAAGAAGATCTAATTCTACTCTCTTGCACAAGTGGACTGGTTTCTCCTTTGAAATTGTATTTATTGTTGAGAGGGAGAGAGGGGTCTATTTATACACAAGGGGAGGGACCTAAGTGCTAAAAACACCCAAACCGACCTAGAAAACCTTCCATGTACGCCAAACCCGACCATCCCACGCCGGTTTCACCGATTTTGAAGGTAACAAACCGCCTCCCCGGCCGGGCCCGAACCGCTTCGGGCAGAGGCGCGCGCACTGTGGTGGTGGCCAAGACCGCAGTGGCTCGGCTTTGGCCTCAAGCCGCTACCGGGCTCCCTTTGTTCAAAAAAAAAAAGTTGTAGAGTGGTCTTGGCCCGGCCTCGGTTTCGACGTTTTGTCCACGATTCTTGATTGGGCTTGCCATTTGCTCCTTTGGGCCTTTTTCTATTTATTGATTTTATTTCTTTTTCTTTATATTTTTTTGTCCCAAAGTGATCATCCTTGAATTTGTACCAAGAAGTCCAAAGAAACACCAAAACCTTGGAGTATGTTAGTTAAAAATCCTATTCCTAGGTTGTTTTTGGTGTTGTGTTGACGGTATTTAATTTGTCGTTGGTTACCATCAACACATACCTAAAGAAAGAGTATATGAATTGGGAGGAGCGTGCTATCCAATCAACTTCATAGCTGATGGAATGGAACAAGAAGAGGAGTATGACTATGAGAATGATTACAAAGAGACCAAGAAGAAGAGGAAGAGGATAAAGGTGGTGGTAAAGGAAGCTTTGACTTTGATGCTGAGGAGGATGAACTGGTAGACAAAGAAGACAAAGACAAAGAAGAGAGAGATAAAGGTCAGTCAGGTAGTAAAGATGATAGAGGAACTAGCAGTCTGGGAAGATCAACCAAGAAGTTTGGAGAGCAGAGAGATACAGGTGACTCTTCTAGTGTGCAAGACAAGAACAAGTCAGTCAGGAGGGTGCTGAATTTCCAAAATTCTGGGGAAGACTTTGAGTTAGAAAAATATCGTGCACCTCTCTCCCTATCCGCTATGGAGCTAGATGATTATGATCTTGGGGAGCTTGAGGATGGGGAGGAAGACATCACAATCACAAATGATGATGAGGAGAAGATAGAGTTACCTAATGAATGGGTGGACAATATGATCGGCCAAAATCAGCATAGCCTACTAGAGGAGGTTCTTGGTGCTAAGAGTGGGGGTCCTCATCAGATGAGTGAGCAAGTGGAAGTTGACATTCAGACAACTCAACCAAGCACTGAAGAAGTGAATACAGTAAGGGCAGCTGGTATTTCAAGGGAGCTATCTCAGGTGTGGGGTCCTATACCGGCTCAGAAAAAGAGTAAGAGGAACATTGAAGATGGTCGAACCATGATGAAAAAAGCTCAGGATGCAAAGAAGAAGCTAAATTTGGAACACATCCAAGGTAAAAAAACACAATCCTACATCTATTTCCAATTCTTCTTATCTAACACTCCTTTATGTATTGTCTTAGTACCTAGGAATGGTGATTCCTTTAGTGACAAATTGTTAAATGATATGATAGTGTTAGATGATCAAAGGGCTGAGAACTTTAAGGAAATTATGGACAAACAAAAGAAAGTGGTAGCTACCACAGGATTAGAGGGTAATGGTGATAGCCACCAAGTAGACAAAGTAGGTAGTGACATTGATTTAGTTAATAATATTAGCAATCAAGTAGACAGTATACGGAGATCTCTCACAACCTAGAGTGGCAACTTTATGGGTTGAGCAACAATGAGGTGTCTTCTCAACAAACTACATGAGTACAGGATCATGGTAGAAAAGACAATGAGAAGAAAAAATAGAGTAGTTAGGAATAGAAAAGAAGTGCCAAAATGAAAGGTGCCTTTTGGAATATTAGAGGAATGGGACAAGATGGAAGAATTTTAGCTTTAGCAAGTAAGATTAGAGATAACCACTTAGACTTTGTAGGTGTAGTAGAGACAAAAAAAAGGAGAATATTCTAGTGGCATGTTAAGGTCTTTAACCTGGTAGTGTTAAATTTGATTGGTGCTCTTTAAGAGCTAGAGGATCAGCTGGGGGTTTAGTTGGAGCAAATGAGAATATGTTTAAAATGACCCCAGGTGATGTCTTAGATTTTTTCTGCTAGTGTGATGCTTACTAATAAGGCTACTAGTTTTTCTTTTTAAAGTTATCTTTGTTTATGGTTCTCCATATGAGGATAGGAAACAAATTTTTTAGATGAGCTTCACTTAATTTTAGGATCCTGGCAAGGTCCTATGATTATTGGAGGTGATTTCAACTTAGTTAGACCTGCATTAGGCAAAAGTAATGGAATGGTTAATTTTAAATGGGTTGACTTGTTTAATGATTGGGTGAATAAGTGGGGTTTAGTTGAGTTAGAACTGAAGAATAGGAAATATACGGACAAATAATCAACAACCACCAATTTTGGCGAGAATAGATAGGGTGTTTGTTTCAAATGTAATTAGAAAGGGCTTTTCCTTTAGCTAGGATTAAAGCTCTAGAAAGGATACCTAGTGATCATAATCCAATTTTGGTGGATTTAGGAGAAAATAGTTTCTTTGGCAAAAAGAGATTTAGGTTTGAGAAGTGGTGGCTATTAGAGGATAGCTTTAGGCAGTTAGTTGAAAAGGTGTGGAAAACACCTTGCCCTCGAAACTAAGGCTATAGACATTTTGCGATTTAGAGTCAGACTTTTTAGGAGAATGGTTAGGGGTTGGGCTGCTAACCAAGTAGCTCTTCTCAATAAGACTAAGAGTGCTCTGTCACAAAAAATACAATGTCCTAATCAAGCACTAGAAGAAAAAGATTTAGGTGAGAATGAATGGACAAGGTACAAACAAATAGAAGAAGAGTTAGATAAGATATGGAGGATAGAAGAGATTAAAATTAGACAAAGGTCTAGAGATAGGGATATAGTAGAAGGTGATAGAAATACTGCTTACTTCCATGCAGTTGCAAATGATAGGAGTAGAAAGAAGAGGATTGATTATCTAGAAAGCCCTAGAGGTCATGTCTCTGATCAGAAAGGCATGATGGACATAGCGGTAGGTTTTTATAAGGATTTGTTTGCTAAAGAAACTAGAGAAGATATCAGACTAGGAGAAGATTTCTGGGATTCATCCCATTTAGTTACACAACTAGAGAATGATATGTTGACTGCTCCTTTTACTAAAGAAGAAATTAAAGAAACTGTGTTTAGTTGTTACCCTGAGGGAGCCCCTGGCCCAGATGGGCTATCATTTCTATTTTACCAGAAATTTTGGGATCTCTTAAAGTATGATATTATAGCTATGTTTAATGATTTTTTTAAAGGAAAATTAGATGTACAGAGGTTAAATTTTGCATTAATTACTTTAATCCCTAAAGTAGAAGATGCTTGCAACATCAAGCAATTTAGGCCTATCAGTTTACTTAACTGTAGTTTTAAAATGTTCTCTAAATTGTTGACTAATAGGTTAGGGAAAGTAGCACAGAAGCTAGTGGCCACTAACCAAAGTGCTTTCATCAAGGGAAGATACATCCTGGAAAGTGTGGTAGTGGCACATGAGATAGTACATAGTCTACATAAAACCGGTGACAAAGGGGTAATTTTGAAATTAGATTATGAAAAAGCCTATGGCAGGGTTAGCTGTGATTTCTTATTTGAAGTACTTAAATCTAGAGGCTTTTCTGATAGATGGATTATGCGGATTAGGAGCTTAGTAATTGGAGGTTCCCTAGGTGTTACTGTTAATGGGGAGGATAGCTCCTTCTTTAAGTCAGGTAAGGGTCTTAGACAAGGAGACCCATTATCCCCACTCCTTTTTAATATTGTGGGGGATGCTTTCACTTGAATGCTGGATAGAGCAGCTAATGAGGGATTAATGCAAGGAGTTTTGTTGGGTTTAAGGAAAGTGGTATTATCTCACCGCAATATGCGTGATGATACTTGTTTTATTTAGCAACCCGGACCCTAGATACTTGAGTAATCTGAAACAAGTCATTATGTGGTTTTGAGCAGTTTCTCGCATGAGGGTTAACTAACATTAGAGTGAAATACTCACTTTAAATATGGAGGAAGAGGAGATTCAAGCAGCTGCTAAAATCTTGAACCGTCCAATTGGGAAATTCCCTATGAAATATTTAGGCATCCCTTTGCACTATGAAAAGTTGACTAGGGAAGAACTACAACCTGTTGTAGATAAGTTGCTTAGCAGAATAGCTGGATGGAGGTAAATTGCTATCTTTAGCTGCTAGAGCTACTTTGGTTAGATCCTGTCTGGCAAGTATTCCAATTTACCTTCTATCTTTTCTAAAGTTTCCTAAGTGGGCAATTAAATTACTAAGAGCAACTCCAGTGGTTTGGCAAATTACACTTGGTAAAAGTTGCAATTTGCCAAGACCAAGATGTTTCCCAAGTTAAATAAAAGCTTATCTCAAATGGTTTGGCATTTTTCACTTGGCAAAACCCAAATTAGTGGTTGCATGTGGCATGTGCGAGAGAAGCATAGAACGCACGTAGGAGAGGAGTTTTGCCAAGTGAATCTATGCCTAGTTCGTCCCCTCAAATGCCAAGTCTTACCAATTTGCCAATCCAAATGCCAAACCATTGGAGAGGACAATTTACAGATTTTGGCAAAAATATGGAATGCCAAGTTCAAATGCCAAACCACTGGAGTTGCTCTAAATACCCAAATGGGTAATTGCTTATGGAATGATATGGAAGATGCGCATATATATCTTTTGGCAAATTGGGAGTTAGTTTCTACTGCTAAGGAGTATGGAGGTTTGGGCCTACCTAACCTTAGGGACTTAAACATCTGCCTGTTGTCCTCTTGGCTCAAGAGTTATAACAAGGATAGGAACAAGTTATGGGTAGAGTTGATAGACTATAAGTATAAGACTAAAAATCCTAATATTCTCCATACAAAATCAGTAAATGCTTCACCTTTCTTTAGAGGTTTCATGTGGGCCACCAAGGCTGCTAGACTAGGCTATAAATGGAAGGTAGGTAATGGTGAAATGATTAAGTTCTGGGAAGACATGTGGTTAGGTGAATCTTGCTTAGCTATACAATATTGGAAATTATATAGGTTTGTTAATGAGAAAAATAAGTCAATTGCTGAACTATGGGAATGGTACAAATTTGAAATGTACTTTTTCCAGAATGGGGAGTGAAGAGATGATGTTATTATGGGAGGAAGTCTGCCAATTGGCTTCAACTATCAGTTTTAGTGATGAGGAAGATACTATGATTTGGCAGTTTACATCTAATGGTATTTACTCTACTCAATCTTTGTACAAGATTATAAATTTCAGAGGTATCCATTCTGTTGTTGTACCAGCTCTATGGGATATTAAAGTCCCACCTAGAGTTCACTATTTTCTTTGGCTCTTGTGTAAGAATAAGAGTCTGACTAGAGATAACTTAGGAAAACCAAAAAAAGTAAAAGATCCAACTTGCCTGTTTTGTGCCGAAGTTAGAAACAGTGCAACACTTATATTTTGAATGTGTGGTGGCTAGGAACATGTGGGATGTACTAGCTGAGATTTTGATTGTGAATCTTGGTTACTCTTTAGATGTTGTCGGAAGGTTTTGGCTTAGTAACAAAAAAAATGTGGTTACTAACATAGTTACTTCTGCTGGGTTTTGGTGCCTCTGGAAACTAAGAAATGACATATGTTTCAATACTTTTCAGTGGGAGAGTATGGCTATACTCTTTTACAGGATCTCGAAAAGGAAAATCTGCTAATGAAGGCCAAGTTGTTGAAGCAAGTTGCTGCTCAAGTGCTTTGGCTCAAGGAGAACTAGAAGAGGAGGGTTGCAAGATCTAGAGGCGTCATGGCATGGAGATACATCAAGCTGGTTGACGGTGGGAGGAAAGAGGTGGTGCCGGACGGAGGGTCATCACCTAATCTTCGCAGTATCTGTATCACATTGGTTGTTGCTGTTATATCAGCCCTGTAATAAGTTGTTCTATCACATGTTGGTATGACAAATAAGCACGGAGCGTCAGGAAGGGCTCGTAAGGGAGTGGTTTACTTTGGCAAGAGGAACTTGATCGGTGTCCAGGTGGTTTAACCATCTGTCAGCGCTGTAAAACTGAATGTTTATGTGGCCTATTGGCCTTGGTTAATAGACTAGGGCTATGCCCTTGAGCTCTAAAAAGAATTTGGAGAACTGGAAGGAATCAGAAAAATAGCAAAATATGCGAGATGAGACGAATGATTAGTTTTTTCGAACAAGTTCATGTTCAAACAATTTACACGGGCTTTGTCGCCTCGGTACAAACAAGCACGTTTGCCTATTCTGAACCCATCACACATCAATTATTTGGCCACCATAGATCTGGGCTTTCCTCTTGTCGGTTTGCTTCAGAAGGCCCATCTGCCAACGGAGTGATGACTAACCACCTGCTACCTAATCTGAATGCCAGAAGCATCAGAGGCTGGAAGGAAGAACACATGGACTGACTTTGGGAGGAACAGCAGGTGCTAGCACAAGGTAGGATATGCAAGAAGATGTTAAATAAATAGGCAATTTCCAGAATAATTCCATAAAATAAA
Organism: Hyparrhenia diplandra; assembly: GCA_015847255.1. Classification (NCBI taxonomy): domain Eukaryota; kingdom Viridiplantae; phylum Streptophyta; class Magnoliopsida; order Poales; family Poaceae; genus Hyparrhenia; species Hyparrhenia diplandra. The sequence continues at coordinate 783,142 of JADLZK010001918.1, forward strand.
TGATAATTAAAAGATCTACTAGATAGAGCAAGTAAAGCATACTAGAATAGCATGAACACATAACACGGATCATAGCATAGCATAACCGCATATCATAGATCATGGCAACAGGTGTAAACAGAACTAGTACACCAGATAGATTGGATTGACTAAACATGACTGACATAAAGATTAGATCTGAAGAATACCTGACTGACGTTGATGACAACGTAATGGAGAGGTTCCCGACGTTCGGCCGAAGTTCCTCCGTGACGCCGTTTGTCGTCGATGGGTTCTTCTTTGAAGACGCGTTGTCGACGAAGATGGCGCTTGGGGGACGACCCTCCACGTGTCCTTCTCGGTAGACGAGCCGTGGACGACGATTGGGAGCGTCGCGCGAGGGCGCTTCCCAAAAACCTTATTCGCCTTCTCCGGTGCAGGATCGCGAAGACGACGGTTCGAGACTGCCCGCCCGGTCGCCGGTGCACGCGAACGATCGGGCGGAGACTTGGCGACGGCGCGCAAAGGCGAGAAGAGGCAAAAGCTCTAAGCTTTAGATTGATGCGTTTAGCGTGGCCGATGGTCTGCTTATATAGTCCGGTGAACCGACCTCGTGAGATAGTCACGATCTAAACCGTTAGGACTCTACTTTTCGTGATTTGATTAGAACTCGCAAAACCAAAAGACCAAAAACTGAAGCGCAAAGGAGACCGCGCCCAAGAAGGCGAGGAGCCGGTTTTCGAAGACCATTCACGCCAAGATGTCGTGCGCCCGCGCCTTTCGCCCCGCCCCACCCGGCCGGCGAGGCGAAGGCGAAGCGAGCGCGTGTGGAGTTCCCTTTCTCCTACTCACACTAGACTTGAGAAGGTAGGAACAACTTCCATATTTAAGTTGGTCCTCTCCACCTTCCATAAGCAATGTGGTACTAAAGGATTCCACTACTCGCTCCTTTCCATATTCATGAATGGGCCTTTGAGATTTCTTTAGGAATTTCGAATTTGTTATTGGGCCAAGCCCACTAATACCTAAATTCCAACAATCCCCCCGGATCTCAAATACCCATTAAGAGATTTTTGCACGTTCTCGCTACCATTTGATATACTAGTGTTTCAACGAGAGAGATTAAGTTGAACTTCCGCCTAGAACTTCAAGCTACACCTATCCACAACTTGAACAATGGACTACGCCTTGAATTGCAAGTTTTGTGCGAATAAGCTTTTGCTCAAATCCAAACTAGTACTTGGCTGCCAAGTAGCCTTTCCCCGTGGGTGGAGCATATACGTCATACTCCTTAGTCTCTTCATGAGCTTACTAGAGATCACCCAAGTCTCATAGGCTGCGACGTTTAACAAATCGAACTCATATAGGTATGCCCTTTCAAGAATGCTCAGTAGGGCGGCATCTTTACTTATAAAGTCAATAGGACATATTAAGGCATTCTTGCCAACCTACCATCTGAGCCTCTTTGCTCTTGAGAGTATTGCATCTTCACATAGAGAGGGTTATCATTTTACTCTCCTCGGTTTACCAATAGCTTGTTCTTCCTGTGTCCTTAGTCACGGGATCTCCGATCAAAAAGGTTTGGTTACTACTACTGAAAACTCATATGGGTCTCATACCCATCTCCCTAGATGCAATTTCTATCACATTACGTGATAGCCCTTTAGTAAAGGGATCGCCGGTTTTTATAAATGCGTATATAGGATACGAGTTATTACTCCGGAGTTTCTCAATTTCGACGGTCTTCAAACGTCTTTTAACGTGTCTTGTTGACTTTGAATTATCCTTTACACTATTCACTTTAGTGATCCTTTGTTTGATTATCACAGTTCATAAGGATAGCGGTGCTTGGTTTTCAACCAGGCAAGTCGCACAAGAGCTCACGCTGCCACTCGCCTCTGCAGATCTTTGTTTCTAAAGCGGTAAGTTTCTGCTTCCATGGTTGACTTAGTCAAAATAGTGCATTTTACAAGACCTCCATGACACTAGCGCCACCTCCAAGAGTAAATATATACCCACTAGTGGCGTAGATTTGAGCAATATCGAAATCCAGGTTGGCATCACTATATCCCTCTAGCATTTGGGTGCCCGAGAATAGTGAATTCCATAGCTCATTGTACCTTTAAGATAGCACAAGACCCTTTCTAGTACATGCCAATGATCATCACCGGGTTGGACATATACCTACTCAATTTGCTCCACAAAGAAAAGAGATATCTGAGGGTGCAGTTGCATTAAGCTAGATACATGAGTAAACCAACAATACGAGAATACTTGAGCTGATCTCTAGTACGCTTCTTATTCTTTCGCAATGTCACACTAGGATCATAAGGTGTTGGAGAAGGCTTTCTATCCATAAAGCCAAAAGCGACTCGAGGACCTTCTCAACATAGTGAGATTTGCGATAAAGTAATCCCACTCTCTTCCTTAATTAGCTTAATGTTTAGAATTACATCACCTCTCCTAGATCTTTCATATCAAAATTCTTTGACAAGAAAGACTTGACCTCATTTATAACATTCATGTTTGTACCAAAGATTAGAATATCATCAACATATAAACATAATATATGATTCGCCCCACCATGTCGATAATACACACACCTATCGGCTTCATTAACAATATAGCCGACACTAGTTAACGTAGTGTCAAACTTCTCATGCCATTGTTTAGGTGCTTGCTTTAAGCCATACAAAGACTTCAATAATTTACACACCTTACGCTCTTCACCTTTTACTACAAACCCATCAGCTGATCCATATAGATCTCCTCATCCAACTCTCCATTAAGAAAAGTCTGTCTTCACATCCATTTGATGAATGATCGGACCATATGAGGCAGCCCAAGGATAGTAGTATTCGAATAGTAGTCATTCTAGCAACGGTGAGTAAGTATCAAAGAAATCTTCTCCTTCCTTTTGAGTGTAGCCTTTAGCTACAAGCGGGTCTCGACTTTTTCTTGAACACCCACTTACAACCGATTGGTTTATAACCAAAAGGTAGTTCGAGAGAGCTCCCAAGTTCCATTAGAAAGAATCGAGTCCATCTCACTACTGAACGACTTCTTTCCAATCATGCGCATGACGGAGATGCATAAGCCTCTGAAATAGAGGTGGGAGTATCATCCACAAGGTACACAATGAAATCATCACAAAAAGATTTTTGCAATCCTTTGTCTCTTGTTCTTCACGGGAACTTCATTGTCATCCTCCTCAAGTTCAAACGACTCAATAGGAGACTTCGATAGGTATAGTAATATCGGGAGCTAATTCGGTAGAAAACTTAGCATTGCTACGCATATCTTTCATAGGAAATATATTCTCAAAAAATGTAGCATCACGAGATTCAAAGATAGTATCAACATGCATATCGAAACTTTAGATTTTACTACTAAAAATCGATAGGCAATCTTGTTATGAGCATATCCAAGAAAGACACAATCTACCGTCTTTTTGGTCCAAGCTTACGCTTCTTATTGATTGGAACATTGACTTTCGCCAAGCATCCCCACGTGCGCAAGTATGAAAGTGATGGTTTCCTTCCAACCCATATCTCATATGGTGTTGTCTCTTTATTTTCGTTTGGAATTCTATTCGGGACATGACTCGCATGATCAATATAGCTTCCCCACCATGCCTTAGATAAACCAAAGTGTCTAACATGGCGTTCACCAAGTCGGTCAACGTGCGATTTTTTTCTCTCTCGGCAACCCCGTTGGATTCAGGCGAATAGGGAGGTGTCCTCTCATGAATAATACCATGTTCGCACAAAACTCATCAAATATTATAGGAAAATATTCACCACCACGATCGACCTTAGGCGTTTAATCTTTTCTTTCTAGTTGATTTTCAACTTCAGCCTTAAAGATTTTAAAGTAGTCTAATGCCTCATCTTTAGTTTTCAGCAAGTAAATATAGCAATATCTAGAAGCATTATCAATTAATGTCATGAAATATCTCTTTTCACCTTTAGTCAACACACCATTCATCTCGCATAGATCGGAATGTATGAGCTCTAGAGGTGCCAAGTGTCTCTCCTCCGCTGCCTTGTGAGGCTTTCGAGGTTGCTTAGATTGCACACAACTATGGCACTTAGAACCATTGGCAATGGTGAAATCTGGAATTAACCGCTAAGCTAGATAAATGTGACATCAAACCAAAATTCACATGACATAAACGAGAATGCCAAACACTAGAATTATCATCAATTGTGCCACAAATATGATTGGTGACTTATTACTTAACTCGACAAACTTAGGCGGAACAAGCCCCGCAATCATAGCCTTTACCAATAAATTGTCCATGCTTAGACATAACTACTTTATTGGACTCTAACACTACTTTAAGACCATCTCTTAACAAAAGAAAACGCTAACAAGGTTCTTGCGAATAGTAGGGACATGTTGTACGTTCTTCACCGCCGCGATCTCCCGAAGTAAACTTCGGATCACCGTGCCAACACCACGAGCGAAGCATGTGACCCATTCTCCATCGGGACGGAGGAACCTTGGAGCCCACGATAAAGAAGAGAACAAAGAGATGTCGGCACATACGTGAATATTAGCACTGTATCAAGCCACCAACTAGGTGATTGAAATACCGAAAAGTACTGATAGGGAAGATTACCATACCGTCATCGGCATTGGTTGCGATCCACGAGGTTGACCTTCTTCTCTTTACGGCCACGCACGCCGAGGGCACTCCTTAGCAAAATGACCAAGGTCACCACAAGTGAAACAAGGCATCTCGGACTTGTCCTTCTTCTTCTTCTTGAAGGTAGTAGTAGCTTTGGCATTGAAAGGTCATTTGTTTCCCCTTTCCTTTGTTCTTGCCTTTGAAGTTTCTCTCGGACAAAGTGGGCGCTACTTTCCTCGTTCCCCTTCTCAATTATGATCTTTAGCCCGAGCTTTCTCCTCAACATCTAGAGATTGAATCAGGTTTTCAACCGATATTTTCACTCTCTTATGCTTGAGGCTTGTGGCAAAAAGTTCCTCCATGAATGAGGTAATTTGGCAATAATAATACCGACCACAACTTCATCGGGTATAACATACTCAAGGAGTTCAAGTTCTTAGCGGTATTTGTATCTCATGAGCTTGATTGACTATAGATTTGTTTGCAACCATCTTATAGTCATGAAAGCTCTCTATGAGGTACGATTGTTTGCTTCATGACGAAGCACCATAGGTAGTGTTCAGATAATCCCACGAGCTTTAGCGCTTTTATGGTGCATCACGGCATCATAGATATAATCGATATCACATTACGCGGCTCCCAAAAAGATTTCGGTGGCTTTCCGAGAATTTATTCGATCTTCATCGAAAAGGTCTCCCTCGGGTAAGCCATCTTTGACCCGAAAACATCCATGGCAATAAGCCAATCCGTGACCTTCTGAGACCACCTCTTAAAGTGCTCACGAGAGAATTTCTCGGCCTCGAGCATCAACAAAACTAGCCATTGGAACTGGAAAAGACCTATAATAAAGTTTTTTGGATTGTTAAATAAATAGGCAATTTCGGATTAATTCCATAAAATAAATCATAATTAAAAGATCTACTAGATAGAGCAAGTAAAGCATACTAGAATAGCATGAACACATAACACGGATCATAGCATAGCATAACCGCATATCATAGATCATGGCAGCGGTGTAAAACGAGAACTAGTACACGAGATAGATTGGATTGGTGAACATGACTGACATAAAGATTAGATCGAAGAATACCCGATCGACGTTGATGACAACGCATCGAGAGGTTCGAACGCCGGCCGAAGTTCCTCTAGATCGCCGCCGCCGCCGCCGATGGGTTCTTCCGCCAAGACGTTGTAAACGAAGACGGTATTTGGGACGAGTCGCAGAGAGCTTCCCAAAAACCTTATTAGAACTCGCAAACCAAAAGACCAAAACTGAAATCGCAAATGGAGACGCGCCCAAGAAGGCGAGGAGCCGGATTTCGAAGACCATTCACGCGCAAGATGTGCGGCGCGCCTTCGCCCCGCCCGGCGAGGCGAGGCGAGGCGAGCCGCGTGTGGAGTTCCCTTTCTCCTACTCACACTAGACTTGAGAAGGTAGGAACAACTTCCATATTTAAGTTGGTCCTCTCCACCTTCCATAAGCAATGTGGTACTAAAGGATTCCACTACTCGCTCCTTTCCATATTCATGAATGGGCCTTCGAGATTTCTTTAGGAATTTCAGAATTTGTTATTGGGCCAAGCCCACTAATACCTAAATTCCAACAGAAGAGGCTTATGACATGGCCTCTGGTGAGCTGTCAGATTGAAGAGCTGGGCAATCATGGAACAAAAAATTGTCTACGGGACGTCTTGGACAGCAGTCCCATCTTTGAAATTCCAGCAAACCCAACATGCACGCATTGGTACATTCAGGAACTTGATATTTAATTGCTGATGCATCCCATCCCTATTATTAGACATCTCTTCGATGGTCTCCATCCAATTCCTAGTGTCAGCCGTCATCGCCCTCTGCGGTTCAGACTAGTCCATATAGTTTTTCTTGTATGTTTCTACTATGCACCAGGAAGCAAATGTGCTTTTGCTGTCCTCGAAGTGGTGCAGCTATATATAGAAGTGTTTACCCTTGATGCCAGGTAATGGCCAAAAGGATCGAATATTCCTGGAATATGATTGTTGAATCTAGACCATGCATGGGGACTATAGGTGTTTACCCCACGCTACTGAATAACTTGCTTTGTTGATATTTAAACATGTAGCCCTTCTCTTCTGGAAACACTACAAGATTTTCGGTCTAATTCAACGCCTCTGAATTGCAACGCCAAAACTTTGGTTGCTAGAGATGATTGTACTGCAACCATTCTAAAAAATCGTAGCGATACGTGCCTTTAATACAACGGTTTTCAAGATGTTGCGAAGCTTTGTTGCATTTGGTTGACGATATTGCAATGGTGAAAAATGGTTGTAATAGAATTGATTTTGGTTGCAATTGTGTGGTAGTACTGCAACTACATTTGTGTTAGTTGCATTTGGTTGTGACTATTGCTACATTTTTTTGTGTTGCATAAAATTTCACAAGCGTTGCAAAAGTTGGATGCTTAATGCATCGAGAACTCTTGGAGGCGAAGCAAAAGTGGGGTTCAAATGCAACCTTTTTTGGCGGTTGCAATATACTTTGATATTGTTGCAAGTGCTAAATTTTTTGCAACGAGATCTCTAGGGTTGAAGCAAAAATTGTGTTCAAGTGCAACGCTTATTTTTTGGTTGCAATATACTTTGAGAATTGCAACGAGAACTAGAAGGCGAGGCTGATTTGGATTGGGCCTTATCACGGGCCATACCGCCAGGCGAAAGGGAGTCGCGATCGACGGAGGGCACCGTACACGGAAAAAACTTGTGTGAACCCTAGGCCGACGCGACCACGGGTGTGCCCCCACGCAGATTACGACCCACGTGCCCCTCTAGCGCAAACTCAACACCGAAGTCGCTCCCGGTCATTTCATCGGCTCCCGTGGCTCGTTATTTTTTCCTCGCGTCGGCGGCGAGCTACGGTCGCGGTGGCGTCGGGAGAAGAGCAAGACGGCAATGGAGGAGTTTTTTTGGCGCTCAAGGAGGTGAACGTGGAGTTGCATACGACCAAGCAAAGCGGTGGCGCGCAAGAAGACGAGGTGAAGTCGGCCGGGTTGGGACGCCGACCGCCTTCACATGTCGAAAACTACAAGAAACACCCCACCCCCTATAGATACATTTTATTTGTAGACTACATACGCTTTATTTCATACCTAGTGAAGTACGTAAACGCTTCTCTAAAGCATGTCGGAGCGTCTCCTCACGAACCGTGTCGGACACCATAGATACGTTGTCAAGCATGTCTAGAAGACATGGAAGACATGAGACGTTTTATAGACATGGTATAAAGCGCCTCTAAAAGACATAACACGCTTCCTCAAGACGATTATTTCCGTATCTACTTCCTTTATAGACAAAGGAGAGAATTCAGATGTTGTTTATATGTTGAAGAAGAAAATGGTTTTCAAACCACCATCTGTGTTACGTTCTTGAACAGAACATAACTGAAATTAAACTGAACTCATGTGGGCAACCTGACTTCTTCCATATGCAGGTAATAAAACATCTCTATTGCACATAAGTCGAGCCTAATTTCCGTCAAGATCTCCTGCTGCATGGACTGCTTGAGGCACCGAGCCAAACTCATATCCTGTAATAATAATAAAAAAAATACCTAGATGGGGGTGACCGCCTGCTTGTTGGTGCTACAGTCAATGCACCCTACCTCCTAGGATTAGAGTCGGGTTGGAAAAATCGAAGGATGTAGATGTGGGATGACTTGTACCTAAGTGCCCAAAGCATGGAGCGAAGAAGCATGGAGAGCGAAGCAAGGGATCCAGGACCACCTGCACGCTGTTATATAAATCCTATTGAGACACAGTTATATATCTCCACTGCCAAATGTGTACATGAAAATCAACATAATGAAAACTTGCTACAGCATAGTTGCAAAAGAAGAAAAAAAAAGAACATCAGAAAGTTCAAGGATACCTGAACCATCTCTTCATCTTGTGCTTCTACCTTCGAAATATTTTATTTTCAAAGAATGTGTATATTTGTTCTTCAAGCCTTGTTCGGAAACCTCGCATTCCAACACCCTACAGCATAGTTGCAGAGGATTCAAGCCTCGTCAGGCAACCTCCCATTCCTACACCCTCTGCAACATTTCAAGTTGTAACAGAACCACTAAATAGTAGGAAAATGCTAATGCTTGAAAATTGACTGATCATGCTAGTTCAACCCCATATTTATCCTACATGGTCACATGAATTGAATTAAACAGGAAAAATGTTTAATTAGAAGTATTGGAATACATGCCTATTTTCTTAACCTTCAGCACATTCCAACCCCAGCAAATATCACGCATGCCATAGATTGCCAGGAAACATTGACCTGCATTTAAAAACCAAACTGCATGCAGAGGCCTGAATAGAGACAATTTCTGTTTTCTTAAAAAAAAAGAAAGCAATGGCGAATTCATGCTCAAATATTTCTGCAAAAGTGTCCACTGAGCAGCACTGGGTGTTACACTTTCCCATGTAGACCATATATGTTGGCATTCATCATTGCAAGGCACCAAGTTAGAAATAAAAACACTCACCTAAAATCATAGGACGTGGTGTATCACTGATGTAAACAATGGAATGCCTCTTGGACAAATTGGACTCCCTTGAACAGATCTGTGACTGTAACAACATGAACAGATAGTTGTGTAAGATTTTGTTCAGATCACAGATATCACAGATTAGATATAGATAAAAAGCTCATATGCCTACAAATCGGCACAGACAAGAATAGCATTATAAAACAGTTGCAATTTTACAGACTAAATTAAATGCTGCAAACCTGAAGCTCTGCCAAGATGAACCATGAACAAGATTTGGGGCTACTTGCAGGCTTATCTACCAATCGAATTTATTTCACAGACTTAAAAAACTACGAATTCATTTCATAGACTAAGTTGCAGGCATCTGTACACACTAAATCAATTACTTACCATGGAAGCCGGCGGTGCTGGGGAGGAAATCGGCAACAACTAGGTGACAGTGGCCGGGAAGCCGGAGGTGGGCAGTGCCAAGGAGATCGGGATCTTGCGTCTGCGCTGGTTGCCCCCGCGTCCTTAACCACCCCCGCCCATCCGCGCCGCCCTGTGCTCTCCGACGGTGCCGGGTCTATGTCCATCGGTGGAACACCGAGAGGAGCGAGATGGCCGGCGCCGGATCTCCACTGGCTACTCGTCTCTGCTTCATGGAGGGGAGAGGGGAAGACGGATTGGACGGCGGCATGATTTGGAGGGCAAGAGGACTTGGAGGATTGACGGGTGAGCGCGCGGCACAGCGAATTTTTGTCATCGCGAGCGCGCACACGAAAGCGGCAGGAAAATTTGGAATCGGATGTAGGGAGAGCGCGCGACGGTGTAGCGGGGAAGAGAGAAAGAGGGCTCGGCAGCGGCTGCACAAGAAAAGGCAGCCTGACTGGTGGGCCCAAAGACAACAAAAAAAAAAGGAAATCAAAAAAAAAAATTGAACTCCACTATCGCACGTGCGGTCAAAGAGATTTGAACCTCCAAAATGTGACGCAGATGGTGTTTTCCTTTTGATTGGTTTTAAAATAAGACTCAAATAAATTTGAAAGAAACAAGTTTCAACTAGAAAAGTTTAGAACTATAATTGAAATCTATATTTTTTATCTGACCGTTTTCAATCAAGCTCATTTAAAATGTGAGAACTTCATACGTAATTTTAGGACTGTAAACCATTTGAAGTGGAAGTGCCTGGAGTAATCGTTCCATTCTTTTTTAAAAAAAAGGAACCAACACGAGAGTTGCCTATTGTATTAAAAAGAAGATAGCCTAAGGAAGCACTATAAGAAATAAATGTACACTATATACAAGCGGAGCTAGACATTTAGATTGTAGATCTTGATGAGTTCTAACCCTTACGTATTCAAAAGTTTTTCATACGAGGTCATATAGTGTTTCGTTTGACAAGGTCTCGACCAAGTCAAACTTTGAATTTTTAAAAAATGACACCTCCGCGCTACTATTTGAAACTCTAGATGGTTTTAAATCAAAAAGTCATGAATACCAAGATTGTTAAACTCTTAAAGATCCACATTTGGTATTTGGGTCAACTTTTTATTTTTTAAAGGTTTGACCTCTTGAATTTTGAATTTTTAAATATTTATAGCTCAGACGAAGTTTTTGAAGCCCTAGACGATCTCAAGTTGAAAAGTCATGAATATTCAAAATTTATAATTTATCAAGATTACAATTGTTATTTAGGTTATTTTTGTATTTGAGAAAGTGTTAGGGAAGTGTTGTTCTAAATGGACAAGTCTCTCTCGTAGTTTTATAAACTCCATGTGAGATGACTGAAGTGAACACCCTAACTTGATATAACATGATTTTAGAAAAATTTAGAAAAAACACACCAAAATTAGAGTTAGTATGTGGGAGAAAGACTAGTTACAAGTTTGAACTAGAGATTAAAAAAAAAAAAAAAAACTATTTTCCACGTATGCTCAATTATGAGATTTCATAACTGGAACATGTATGTATGTGAATAAGCTTAAAACAAACAAAATAACCACTTCAATCACAAAAGGTGAAATGGCATAGTGGTAGGACTCAACTTCGTAAACTAAGAGGTCCCATGCTCAATTCATTCCTTACTCAAAATTTTAGCTATTTTCAATTTTTGGTAATAAACATGAAACCGTGTGTGCCATTCAAGCTTCGGTGGGGATGTGCATCATCACTTCCTCGTAATCAATTAAAACTTTTTTTTTTTGTCAACACTATACACCAAAAAAGGAGGTGTCCATGTAAGTTTTTATATTTTCTAGCTAGATTAAAGTATTTTTATATTTATTTTTATTAAATCAACAAATAATTACAGTAATAGAAAAACTTGGTCTAAAAAAGTTGCAAAAATGCACACAAAATCATAGTGTGGCTCCATAAGAATCCCATTAAATTTTGAAATAATTTAAATAAAATGGTACTATATATCCCACATAACCATGAACATCTCTCAATAAAATGGTACTATATAGGAAGAATAAAATCCCAACTATAATATGGACCCAAAACTTGGCCACGCTCGTGCTCGATTGACCATAAGAAACCATAAGAAACGTCCCACCCTGCGCCTGCTTGCTCAAAAAAAAAAAAAGAAAGAAAGAAAATGTCCCGCGCTCGTGATAAAAAAAAATTCCCGCGCTCTTGGTCAGAAATATCCCAGTCTCACGTACAGTTAAGTAAAATCTCAGGTGCGGTTCCTCAGATCCCAATCTCCCGTCGCTCTCTCCCTCGGCAAGACGCCGACTCCAATCCCCTGTACCAGCGCCCCTGCTCCTCTCCACCGCGACGCCACTCCTCTCCTCTCCCTGCTGCGCTCGGAGGGACAGGACGCCGCCGCCCCTAGCCGGTACTGATGGCACGCGCCGCCGCTGCCATGACCTGGGCAGGCAGGCCCTGCTCGCCCTGGGCTGGGTTAGTTGGGCCTGGACATGGTCCCGATCCATGTCGTCTCCGTCCGATCTGCGTCGTACTGTGCTTCTCCACCCCGCAACGGTGAGATCCGGTGCCGTTTTGTCCTGACCAATGTGTATGGAAGTTCTGTGAGATTTACTGTAAATTTTTGTTCTAGGATTAGTTTTGGCCAGCAATCCCTCTCCTGTTTGTCTCCACGTTTCTCTTCTTTAATTTAATTATTTTTGTATCAGGCTGTTTCAGTTAGATTATGATTTGTTTGCCAGTTCTCTTAGCTTAATTGGGTCAGGATAATCCAAACAACGGGCCAATAATTTTCCTGATTTTGTAGCATGCTCTCATGATGAAACAACCAAAGTGGGTTGATTGTAGTGGTCTTCTTAATTTGATTCTGTGCATCTCAGATGTTTGTTTAAATGCTTAGGTACAATATGCCACGTTCTTTTGTAAAATCAATTGCTTCAAATTTCTAGACTACCAATCCGTCAGCCTAGAAACTATCGCTGTCAATGTTTTTGAAATTATTATTTTATTCTCTTTCTTGTTTGCCAGTGTTCCAAAATTCTAAACCATGCTAAAACTATAATTATAATTAATTGATTTGCTTGAATGCACCAGCTCAGCAATGTACAATAGACTGATTATTATTTTTGAATGAAACAATAGATTAATTGACCTGGGCATAAATAAACACTTATTCTGTCATCACGTGCTTATTCTTGAATCAATGATTGTCACTTTAGTTGAGTCAATGCTAGCTTACAGCAGTGATAGAGGTATATTACCATGTATTGGGTGGTATATAGATCATAATGCTGTAAGATTCACAACATTTCAGTGACTGTCACCATGGATTTAAGCCTGCCACCTGTGTATGTATTTTTTTTCAATTATTAGTGATTATATGCTCACTTATATTTACACCTGGATTGCTACCAATCATTGGCAAATATTAGGTACTCAGTCTGTAACACTACAGCATAGCAGTGCTCTTGTTACCACTGATTTTGGGCTTCTAGCTTGGGGAGATGACTATAAGATAAAATATTTGTACCATTATACTCTTTAATTATGACTTTTGCGACCCTATATGAGATTGGTGCACTTGCTGCTATCGCTTTCCTTCATGGTAGATTAAGCACTTACAAATTGCCCATGTTTCAGAGCACCTGACTGTACATCTACTTTGGTTGCCTTGTGATGCTAGCTGATGGTACGTCTATTTCGCTATATATACTTTTGTTTCCCTGGCAGTTCACTTCATTTACTAACTGGTTAATTTTTTGCAATCCTTTATTCTCTGTATATACTTTGGTTATTGTTCACTGTTCAGATATGGTAATTTTTATTGCTCTGTTCTCTCTTTATATATACACACCACTTTTGATCCATTTCTGCCATGTTAAAACTGTTATCCTTGGTTGCTTGTCTGCTTGGTGGTCCCGAGATTGCTGGATCTATTGGGAATTTTTCATGTTTTCTATCATTTATGTTTCTATCAAATAGTTGCCTCAAATTTAAGTGGCAGCCACTATTTGTACAAAATTTTTCAAATATGGTACTGCTTGACTTTCTATAAGAATAGATTATGTTCAGTGGTCTAGTTCTCTGATGTAAACTTAGACCTGTCCAAATTTCTGCTGGATAACAAAATAGTTTCAGACTTTTTGTATACATGGTTGATAGTTGATGCTAGGGTGGCTATTGTCACCTCGTTTAGTTTCACTTGTTTTCTTTTTTGTGTTTGTGTTGGAAGTAGATATATAGCTTTCTAGTTGTTAGGATAGCTTTGCCATGGTCCCCTCCTTTCCCAGCAAGCCAAGCTGCTAACTTTACTTACTGCCGCCAAACAATTATACCTATCCAATTTATACCACTGCTTCAGTCGTTACTTCAGATTCCATTATATATCTTATGACCTTAAGTCCCTTGCGAATGTGATTATAGCTACAGATCAACACCTGCAATGGTTTCTACACTGACTATTTCACCACCAACAAGCCTACCATGTGGACCGTGGCCTGGTCTGACTAGTAATTATTACTGAAATTTTTCACTAATGATGTCATACCACAATGAATTTTATTCAATAGACTAAATGATGATTTAGAGAGTGAGTTTAAGAAAGTCTCTTGGAGATGCTCTAAGATATGCATTTGGAACTTATGAGAAGTGCAGTGCGTGTGTGTTTCTAAAATTGTGTTAATTTCAAACACCATAGCTATTGTGAACTCCACAAATTGTAGGAATGCTATAGCATATTGTGGAGCACATGACAGTGTTTTTTATTCTATATTTCAATGAATGCTTTATCCAAAAGTGAAGGTACACTTTTTATAACAATAGGACAGAACATGAGCACTACTTAGCACATAGTCATGTGGCTATCTTTTAAGGATATATTGCTACCTCCCCTGTACTAACTTGGTTTCTATAACTTTGTAGATGAAAATGGAGAAGAAGGAAGTTGAAAATAGGATGCTCAAGAAATTTACAAAAAGTTTCATGCCACATGATGGCAGGCACCAAATTACCAAATTGGTTAGTTTTTCTCCCTTAAAGTAGTTTGACAGAGCCTAGAAAGGATGGAGAGTAGAGTTATGTTCTGTAAATCTCCCTTTACAGTGGTGCATTTAGATGAAAATTGAGTACCTATCTGCACCCTGCAAGCATGGTCATTTATGAAGTCACTGCTGTTGTGCTCTATCACTTTTTATTTCAAACTTAGTGATTTATGAAAGTTATGAACTTAGACTTTTCATACATTCACAGTATTATTAAAATTATAAATTAGAACTATGCATGCATACTGCCCAATGTCCCTTACATTTGAACAATTGATGTGCTTACTTGAATCCATTACACGTTGGGCTTGCATTTCTTAATTATATAAATTGCCTCAACACACATCAGCCCTGTAAATCTTCTTAAGTGACTGTATAATTCAGCCAGGGCACAAATTATAGTTTGGTTTACATGTCATTAGCCGCATCAACTAAAGTAGCAAAAGTTCTATCTTATTGGAGTAGAAACAACTCTTTCTATTGTGATGTATATGACTCTTTGCCCTGTATTATAGCTAATACAAACACTTCTTTCTATTGTGGTCACCTTTACTCTTTTGCCCCTGTACTATTGCCAAACTGTAGGTGCCTCCAAGGGTTGCTGGATGTTACCTAAAAAATGCTTAGTGTTTGCTTAATAAAAAGAAAAGGTATGCCCCAACAGATTTATGGACAAATTAACCGCTTTCCTCTGTTAGTTATTTTTTGGGCCAGTTTGCACTTTCTCACATTTCAATCATACATAGATAATCAACAACTGTAATTTGACTATATATGTGGCAGCCATATGCTGTTTAGTAATGCACATCTGTAGCATATATGTTTTTAGCTTGATAACTTATCTTTTTTTTATTTATCGGTTGCGTCATAAACTGCTACAAGAGGTTGAATTATGAAGTTTAAAACCTTCTTTTTTCAATCTGTACATAGGTATAGAATGCTTCAAGACTAGCAGCTCCTCACCATCTGCCATGGAAGCACAAACATAGTCCTATTCTCCAAGTAAAAAATATGCCATTATTTTAGCCTAATTATACACATAGAAAAATTAAATAGCATACTTGAATCATACTTTGTAGATATGTATATGTCATCTTTGTCAGTGCATTTTGATCGGCCAAAAAGTGTTCTATCCCCTCACTTCGTGCGGGGCTGCCTCCTAGTTTATGTTGATCTTGAATGCCATTTCCATCATGTATAGAAGCTAACTTAATAAACTAATAACTTTTGCAATTCTTGCATTTCTATTTGGCTAAATATTACTACTTCTATTCTTTAATTGTGATGTGTTGTATCAGATCACTATGAAGTCTGCAGCTCACATCATGTTCTATTGATTCAGGTTTCCCAACTTTCTGGTATGACATGATAGAATGTGAGTGACAATTTGAGGTAAATTCAGTGCCCTTTTTTATTGCACCATATTGTAGTGTCCTATTGCTGTCTAAACCTCTTGTGGCCATGTATTTTACTAGTATTCGAATGGATTGAAAAAAAAAAAAATCTGACAAAATTGACTTGTTTATATTGTCCAGCTTGTTAATAGTAAAATTAGCTCAAGATGATAATAAGAAGATTGTAGATAATGTCCTTATGTCGTCTGTCCTAAATTTTAGTGACCAAAGGCCTGATGGTTTAAGAGATATAGATTTTACAAGTTTGTTGTTAGATTTTGCACATCCTAGACTAGTGTCTAGGACTAATTTTAGGCTGATCAATTAACTTTAAAATTTTAGTTTAACTAATGCATGTCAATGATTTTTTCAGGAGGAATCTTGAATTTGAGAGGGAGCACAAATGGTGGGGACGATGGCCAACATACATATCAAAGGAACCGCTGCTGCTACAGTAGACAATAGTCTTTCGATTCAAATGAGTTCAAACAGTTGCCTGTGCTGGACACATTATTATGTGTTAAGCTATCTACTTGTGTTCTCATTTAGTTTGACACTCGGTATGTTTCGTTAAAGATTTTGTATGAACAAATTATATTTCGTTTTTAATGGATGTCGATGCCTCATTCATTATGTATTTGTCGATTTTGTGATTATTGATTTCAGCTAACAAACAAAGCATCGCATCATGAATTATTAATATATATTAATCTGGCGTTTGCAATATATGATGGAAATCAAACCAAATTGTGTTGCAACAATCGCACATATAACAACCACATTTAGTCGTGGCAATAGATACGATAATCGTGGCAATAGATAAACAATCTCTTGCAACTACTAAACAGATGACAGTGGCAATAGAGGAACCTAACTATAGCAACCCGGGCCAAGTGATGTGGCAACAGATGACCTATCTGTAGCAACCAACCTAAGTAACGTGGCAATAACCTATGCTGTCTATAGCAACCATTCACAAACGTGGCAATAGAGGACCCCTCTATAGCAACTAACCTATAGAGATGTTGCAATAACCTAAGCCACCTATAGCAACCATTTAGGCAATGTGGCAATAGAGAAGCTCTATTGCAATGCTTTTCTCAGCGTAGCAATAACTACTATTGCAACACCTATGTTACGTTGCGGCGCATTGTGTTGCTACACGACCGACGCGTGTTGCCATACGTGTCACTAGCAACGTCTAGTTCGTTGCAATTGATACTATTGCCACCACCATAGTTGTTGCAATTGCTTTTTTTACAACACTCACCATGGGTTGCAAAAGCATCGAAAGTGTTGCAATAGAGGGGTTGTGTGTCGCAACTAAAACGTAACCCGTTGCATTACGCTATTGCTACCCTTACAAGTGCAGCGACATTTAACCAAAAAAAAAATGGTAGCAAAAAGTAATATTGCTACCATTTTTGGCTCTATTGCTACACTTTGTCGGTGTTGCATTAGACCGAAAAATCTTGTAGTGAAAGGGTGCAAGACTTGTCAGCCCAACATCATGTTCGAGTCTCTAACTCAACACTATAAAGACATAGCCACCACGCCCATCACCACGCCCATCACCCCGTAATTGTCACTAATCACCAATAAATTAATACAGTCACTTTTTTGGTGTCAAAAACTGACAGGTCAAATTCACTACTACAATACATATTTTCAGAGATAGGCGAAAAAAGGTTCTAGCTAGAGGGTGGGCTGCTCATCTGGCTCAGTCGTTGTTTGGAATGAGTCAGTTTGACACCAATCCACATTTGTTGAGGTGGATTATATTAGGGTGTAATTTAGTTCAAGTTCCACTCTGATCCACCCCAATATATGTGCATTTCTGTACAGGGACTGCGGGGACGGAGAATACAATATAAACTTTGTGATCGCATTCAAACAATTAATGGATGTTGTTGTTAATTGTCTAATAAACAGAAAAAAATAGTGTCCCATCCTTTTTTTATGTGATGTTGTTCTCAGATAAGACTCGTCGTCTTGTTGGCAAATAACGGGGGCCACCACAAGCCCTTTCATAGCAGGACATACATGAGTCACGTGCTACCCTTGACTAAGAGGAATCAGCCAAAACAGATGTGAGCCAAAACTTGGTCTGTGATCACACTTTTCCCAACAGGAATCAGCTAGCTGTGCAGACGTGCAAGAGCCAAACCATAGCCCAACCGAGGCTAAAACTCATGAATACGATATGAATACCTCTGCCCTTGGCAGTTTTGACCACTGAGCATGCACAGGTTTGGTACATTGTTCAACCAAATTGGGCAGTTTACATGTTGTTGGGGGTAATTTGAAGCTACTAGCGTAGTTTCTGCAGCCCCAATGCAATTTACGCATACTAGCTAATCACTGACCTGATTCCTCAATTGCAGAAATTATTGCATTGTTTTCTCTTTGCCAGAAAAAAAAAAAAACTCTGACCACCAGGAAATTGCAGGGGGGAACACTACAAACAACCGTCGGTTCTCAAATTCTGGTCAACTTAGTCTTGCGGAATACCAAACTGACAACACACCTTCTCCGTTGGTTCTAAAGTTCATGGAACCGATGTTCCCAATTTCAGAATTCTAGCCAAGGAAAATATGCACAGTGGCACTGGTGGCGGCATCTCAACTTGGTCTTTAACTTTAAGTGCTGGTACATCCCATCCCTATCATTGGACATCTCTTCAGTAGTCACCATTTAATTCCAATCTCCGTCCATGCCCAACATCATACTCATTGCCCCTCTCTAGTTCCAGACTAGCTTGTCCATTCCATAGCCCAAGGCTAAAACTGAGCATGCACATGTTTGGTAAACCAAATTTGGCATTTTACATGGTGTTCGGGGTAATTTGAAGCTACTAGCGTAGTTTCTGCAGCCCAAATGCAATTTAGGCATACTAATGACTGACCTGATTCCTCAGTTGCAGAAATTATTTCATTGTTTTCTCTTTCCAGAAAAAACAGAACTCGCAATTGCAGGGGAAACACTACAAACAACCGTTGGTTCTCAAATTTCTAACCTGGTCAACTTAGTCTTGCTGAATACCATACCTAACTGACACACACAACTTCTCCATTGGTTCTAAAGTTCATTGAACCGTAGTTCCCAATTTCAGAATTCTAGCAAAGGAAACATGCAGAGTGGCACTGGTGGCGGCATCTCAACTTGATCTTTAAGTGCTGATCCATCCCATCTCTATCATTGGACATCTCTTCAGTAGTCACCCTTGAGGATGTATAAAGGCCAAAAGGACCTTGGAGTGGAGAGCTAGCATGATGTAGTTAAGACTACGGGGTGTTTGCCTTACCTTCTATAAATGAGATGGCTTTGTACAGTATTTACCTTACCTTCTATAAATGAGATAGCTTCATTTAGCCCAATATCTCATTAATCAAAGGTGCTATGTATATTTTTGCCGCTGTGATTAAAAATTGTATCAATATAAGTTTAATCTAGGAAAATGTTCATTGCTACAACATGTAAATAAATAAGATATTTGTATTTCAAGGTCACAAATAAAAGAAATAAAAGGATATTTCCCCACATTTATTTACAGAATGACAGGTTCCGCCCCATGCCCTAGTGCTAATAATTATGAAGGATACTAGGACCGTCAGCATACATGTCGACTATGTGCTTGAACCGGGTGATACTTTACAAATAAAAGCAGGGGTGGAGACAGCCAATGCTATCCTCTAGAAAAAGCTACGCCACCCACTGCTCACAGTAAGGAGTAGGAATCTTCAACTCAGAAGGGCGTGCAGGAGGTATCTGGCGGCTATGGAAGCCCCAGTAACTACACTAGAATATTCAATGCCAATGCAAGCAAGAAATCTCTAACGGATGAATGGGAGATTTTCTCCGCTATCGCCGCCTCTAGTAAGCTGCAAGGCTTAACTAAAAACTCTGTCGCTTGTTTTACATATGTTCAGACACTGTTTGCCAGTGGACAGGAGCTCATTCATCGTGCATCCATGCACAATGCGACGTGATGATTGATCAGCAAACTCTATCTGCTATGACGAGCTGGAGTGCATGTGCGATCCTATGGCTTGATCTTTACAATGTTGCACTTAAAAAGATGAGCTCGTCTCAAAGAAAAGAAAGACCCTTTATTGCTTTGCTCGGAAACTCAATTTGTGCAGGAAAAGGATCACAATCCTCTCAGGCCTTCCCCAACGCAGGCAGCACGGATGTTAGCCTTAAGCAAAAGTCAAAAAGCCAGGTAGATAAAAAAATTGAAGCAACTTCAATACCCAACGCTGGCTACAGTTGCATATGAGCCTGGTTCAGCGTTGCAGCAGACGATATTGTCACTATGGCCCACGATACGAGAATCGTTCCAGTGTCTTTTTGTTGCCCCAAGTCTGCAACGCTCGGCTAGCCGGGTGCTTCAACTTTTGGTCAGATGAAGCAGCCGGCTCCTCTGCAAGACAATCTGACACCCTGCGAGGCATCTGTTCTGCTGGACATGGAGCTCGGAAGCAGACGTGGAGCTCGAGGCCACACGCCACCCTGTCGCGTTGGGGCTGGCCTCAGCACGAAAACCAGGAATCCTTTATTGCTTTGCTCAGAAAGCAATCCTTTGTCCTCACAAAAACATGGTAGTTCACTAGTACTAGTTGTGTGAATCACATTTGCATAGCAACACATCCAGCTATTCTTGTCCAGATCTAATTCCCGATGCTTCACATTCCCAAAAGTGAATGCCCTGCCTTCGGTCGCCAATGCCAAGAAACCACCATGCTGACAGCACGCTATTCGAAGTGTAATATTTGTGAATCCTAGCCTCTCTCGAATTTGGATCTTGTCACCCCACGCCATACACAAGAGTTCACATTTTACTGTTGTTCGCTCAGCTATATATGCAGCTTTAATTTTGTCCTGCTATAGGTTCACCAACCAGCTGGAGCTACTTTTCAGGCACATTCATATTACGCACACTATACGGACAAAGTGTGATATTCATGTTGCGTACTACAGGACTATGAGGGCAGAGAATACGGGATTCACTTTGTATGTGAAAGCAAGACACGAACAGTAACAATGATCTTGTTATGAGATGCTACACGATTGTGTGTGAAACTCTGGGACACTCATGCTTAGACTCAGGTATAGTAAGATGTACGTGTAGTACAGTACAGACAAAATCATATATAACTATATTTATTTTATGGTTTTCTCAAGAATGTCAATTCTCCACTTTTTCATAAAAACCTATGTGGTTCACATCATCCTTCCATTAAAAAAGAAACAGAGGCCAAAACATATTACTTGAAGCCGAATCATAAAAACCCATGTTCACATCATTCTTCCCTGTATTATGATGAGGCTCAGGCAATGCCATCGTGCAACAGCCGGTCACTAGCATCAACAAAAAACTATCCTCCTCTGTGGCAGAGTCTAAATGTTCAGTTTGAGGTAGATGTTTGGGAGCTACATTGGTTAGAACAAAATGTGTGAGATTCTTGCACACTCAGATGGAAAAGGAGATCCAGTAGGGCACATGCTGGATGTGCGAACAGAGATCTAAGTAGCGAGGCCAAAACACACTTGGAATACCACACCACCATTGGCAGCATGATGAGCGAAGAGTAAGAAATGGAAGATGCACAGTGCGCTACATGACCCAGGTCTTCTGCTTTTCTTATACCACACAGTGCGCTGAACAAAATTCCCAAGCTCCAAATTTCAGCAAAGCCAACTTGTTCACAGGCAACTCTATCTTTAACTGCTGATGCATCTCATTCATATCCCCTGTTATTAGACATCTCTTCAGTGACTAGTACCATCGCATTGCTGAGTGGTGTCCAAATTATAGTTTTTCTTCCAAACTAGTTTTCACTTTGCACCAATATATAGAAGTTATCGTTGAGCGCGTGAAGGCCAAATTAAGGCCCTTGAATGTTCCTGGAATATGTTTGTTGTTTCGGGAGCATGATGTAGTCCAAATTGAACATTCTACACGTTGGAGTAAATTCACCTGCTAGCTATAGCCATGGTTGTTGTACCATGGATGCAATTTACTTATATCAGGTATTGACCTTAACCCTGAGTTCTAGAAATCATTTCATTGCTTTTATCTTTTTTGAACATTTTACGTGGAGTAATTGCACAGGAAACTACAAGATACGGGGCACAATAGATCATACATGTGAACTCGGTACGTGGAGTACATACAGAATTTGGTGAGTGTTTTTGGACCTTTGGTGAGTGTTTTCGGCACTCACCAAAGAAGGGGAATCCGGTAGTGCTACTTGAGTAACTCTTCTTCCAAGGCATAAGTCCAAATTATCTTGCTTCGCTGGACGACAGAACCCAAATTCTTAGTCTAAAAATTCGAGAAGTGTACATTGTTGGTGGCAGAGTAAAGGACCGAAAACGGCAACCAAAGGTGAGTGAATGGCAGCAAAGCCAACAATCAACATGTGCACATGTCAGTTCTTTTGTGTTTTCTTCACTGGATGACTGAACCAAATTCCCAGCCTCGGAATTCCAGCAAAGCCAACAATCAACATGCGCACATGTCAGTTCTGGCACTGGGCAAGGGTTGCAAACTCGATGCTTAACTTCTGATGCATCCCATTCCCATCGTATTAATAGACAACTCTTCAGTGGTAACCATTGAATTCCTCCTGTGTCTGCCCATCCGACTCATCGCCCTCTCTAGTTTCAGACTAGTCCACTCCATAGGTGTGGTGGTGTGTGAATTATAGTTTTTCTTGTGTGTTTGCACGTTGCAACCAGGAAGTGGCAAATATGTTTTTTCTGTCATCGAAATGGCGCAGCTATGTATAGAGTGTTACCCTTGAGCCGCTGTAATAAATGCTAAAATAATGGCCCTTGGATGTTCCTACATTCCTAGAGTACGTATGTTGAGTCGACAGCATGATCTAGTCTAGATAAATGCTAAAAAAAAAATCCTTATTATGCACTTCTTAATAACTTGATTGATATTTTTTCTTCATCTGAAGGACCCATCTATGCGAGATTTAATCATCCCAGCATCATGACACAGGTCTAAGTCTAACTGGGCACATATGATAGCATATTTTGGCTAATTATTAATTCAATGATACATGATACACAGTAGATCATGGGGCAAAGCCAGGTCAAAACCGACCTGGTGCACACTCTATCAAACATATAAAGGAATACGTATACATTTGAAAGGAAATACTTGTAAAATTTGAGACAAATAGTAAACTTTATTTTACCATGGTACAAGTGCACCAGGGAAAGCCAACGTGGCTTCGCTCCTGTACATGATCTGGTGAACAACACTATAATTTGATAGGGGCCACGCCCAGCATCCAGGTGTTCCATTGTCAGATGAGTCGATGACTGGTTAATTAAAACTGGAAGTCATTCTCCAAGGTACGTTAGGTACTAGTCCTCTGGCAGAATTCCATACTCAACTTTCTCAAAAAAAAAAAAAAAAAAGAATTCCATACTCAACAGACCGCACATATTCTCCGTTGCTTTGCTGCACAGCACAATACTGTACAGTCCCAATTTTGGAATAACAGAGAACCCAACATACACATTTTGGTTACCGCTGGATCCTGAGGTACGCGGCTCCTGATGTATCCCATTCCTATAATTAGAGATTTCTTCAATGGTCAACACTGAATTCCTAGGTCGGCCCATCCTACTCATCCCACTCTTGGGTGTTCCAAAGTTTTCTTCTGTGTTTTACTTTGCGCCGGGTAGCGATTTAAAAGTGTTACCCATGAGGATGTGTAAAGACCAAATAGCGCTCGAATATTCCTGGAATATGATTGATTGCCTTATCACCTACCTTTACCTAGGCTATAAATGCTGTGGCACTGGTTTCGATTTGACATCTTAAATAATAGAACTTTTATTTCCATTGTCGCATCATGTTGACATGGGTTCTAGTCTCTAACTCAACATAGATGATCACATATTTGGCTAATTGATAGTAAAATACTAGGTGATACATTTGTTGGCAACACACAAGGATCCTATATGTACAAACTACATGAGAATGGCTAAACAGGTAACAACACTATAAAGAGAGATGCACCACATACACCCATCATGCATAATGAAGTACACCTAGCCGGAGAAATTAAAGAAAGTTGGTAAAATATGATACCCGTATGGACATTGTTGAACAATATATCCTTTTTTTTCTCAAAGATACATAGTGCTGCATATCATTGCATTAAGAGAAGAGAAGTTAGGCTACGTACAAAATCCAAACAACACACACACACAGCCATACAACCACACGACGTGGTTTGACAACACTAAACATGCACTCACAAACACATGTCGACATTGAACACGACGAAGTGCCTGAACAAGATATCTACGCATGTGGACATTGAACTCTACAACCACACTCACTATTTCAGCCCATGCAGGTTCAGTTAAAATTCCCAGTGTTTCACATTCCAATGCCAATGAACCCCCACGTAGACACCACGCTATTCAATTCAATCTTCGTGACACCTAACCTATCCAATTTGGATCTTGTCACCCAACCCAATACAGAAGAGATGTCATTCCTAAAAAAACATGAATTCGGCTCAGCTCCCTCAGCTATATATATGTAGGAAGTCTTGTAGTTTGTGTGTAAGAAGATGTATGGAGCTTTAATGTTGTCCTACTATTGGTTCACCAATTTAACATCTGGTTCTACTTTTCTGGCGCATTTAATAATAGCTCCACTATATAAACAAAAGTGTTGGCATGTGGTTTGCCCCACTATTGGTTCACCAATTTAACACTTGGTCCCTTCGCCGAGCATGACCCCTCCTCAGGCAGCCATGGCAGCAATCCTCCACCCTTTGATCTCTTCTCCTCTCCCCTCCCCTCCGCAACACTGCACTTCCTCGTGATGGCGCCCTGATCCCAGCGTCTAGAGGGATGCCAGCTCGCAGTCCGGTGGCGTCGTGGAGCGCCCGACAGCGTGGATCAGGAGCAAGGAGGCGGTATGCCCTAGCTAGTCCTTCTCTTTCTGATCCGGTGTTATATATATTCCTCGTCCTCATCATTAGGCTGGTTGCTTTGGTTATACACTTTCCTCACTGTCGAACCAGGAAGTATGTGATTTCAGATAAACAGGTTGGTACACCTCCTTCAAAATGTCTGCAGCTAGATATATAGGTGTAACAAGTAAACAGAGAATTATTTTGTGTTCTCATTGATTTACCCAGCCACTGGGTATGTAGTAGGTTACATTCAGAGCACATTAGTGCTAATGGAGCTAGGTACCTTGAGCAAATGGTTAGAATGGTCGTTATAATCTGCACCTAATGGATCTAACGACATGTAGTGTAACACACTCATTCTAAGCCTCATTTCACAAAATTCAAAAAATAATTGCGACTTCATTGACAGATGGGGGTCTGTACTCTGTGTCTGATGACGCACAAAGAACAAAGATGACCTGCAGGCCTTGCTGACACGCACAGAGAGATGAGACTCAAGCTCATGATGTATCAGATTACCATGCTCATCAGTAGTTACCATTGTTTTAACTTGTTATTAATGCCATGATATATTTTAGCAGACTCGAAACCCAAATTGATTGTCTTGAGAGTTGAGACCTGAAAGACAATGGAAATGTTCTACACACCCAGATCACACACAAGCAAGGGCTAGATCATCGTGCTGCCACCGACCCAAGAACACAAGAAGGATGTCACCAGAATATTTTTATGCCAGATTAACACGTGCACAATTACCAGTAGAGCAGGTTTAGCCAGCCCCTGATCGATTAGTGGTCAGTTTTGAGCTGCGGCTATAGCTGCATGGTATTTATAGAACCAGTACAAAAATGTTACCAATTTGCAGCCACGGCGACAGATGCAAAAATTTGGAGTGACAACTTCACTTTTTTCACAGTCTATGCAAGCGCTGCTGTCATACCCATTTTTAAAGGACCAAAAATGAGTATAGAATACATATGTGCCCAGAGATCAATCTCACATATGTATGACAAATCACTGGAGTATCATATCCGAGACCTTATTACAAAGCAAATAATATTCATTACAAGAATAATATCAAAGTTCTAGCACAAACGGAAGACTAATAAAAGCACGCCATGGTTGCTCCAACTCCGAGGGGATAGCCAACCTGGTGAACCACAAGCCTAGTAGTACTCATCACGGTAGTTATCATCGTAGTCATCATACCCACCTTGATCTGTTTAATGTGATATAGCAAGGGTGAGTCCATGTCGAACTCCGCAAGCATAGCCAGGGGTTATGAGTCTAAGAAGGCGACCTTTGTCTTAATTGCGGTTGCTTTTTTAGAGTTGGTCAAGTTTTAAGCTTAAGCATAAAGGAATCTCATTATCCCATTAATCACAAGTGTGGACAGAAATAGCATCAATTTAATGTCAACAACATAATATGCACACAATCTATTCATTAATGTCTCCAAGGCCGTTCATGACCGCGAACACGGCTGACATGTCAGTTTAGTTAACTCTGCGCAGAGGTGTACACTTTCACTACGAGTCATGGTTTCCACCAGAGTAGGTTCATGACTCCCTAACCAAGTGAAGACCATATAAAGCCTTTCAAAGGGGTTATCTAAACATGCCGGATAGCGATAGGGCTACAACCCATTCTCCACCGATTTCAGTAACCACCGACACAAGTAAACACTATCCCCTGAACGACCAAAGCCAGAGCCATGTGACCCCCATAGCTGTATCTTTGTATATCCCGGATGATCACGAATGAATAAGTCCTTATGGAGAGCTAAGAGCTTCATAAATAAACAACACAAGCTCTTTAAGCCCTATGTACCATGGCATCATCAACTAATCATCTCGATTTAAACCATAAAGCAATAAATAAATATTGTGTGTTGGTTTAGCGCTAGCAAATTACTACCCAAATGCATAACCCATAGGAGACAAGGATCAAGTAAACAAGACTAGGTAAAATCCTTAATGGCAAACAAGGAGGGCACATGCATCATGAATTAATGTTTAAAGTGAATAGGACGTCAAGGATGATCCCAAGCTACACTTGCCTTGATTGAAGCCTTGAGCTTGCTGGTCTTCTTCCCAAAAGTGCTCCGGACCGTTCGAATTGATCACCGTCTACTCAATCGATCACGCGGCAACACATAATCGAACATGCAATCAAAACACGAAGCGGACATTGCAAAATAAGATAACAGTACACAAAACAGTAAGATAACAGTTTGAAAAGATCATAAAACCACTCTACTCGTCGCTACGATCACATCGATATAAAGATCACAAAAATCGGAGCTAGAACGGTGTAGTTATGAATTTTACAAGTTTACTAGTAATAAAATAGTAAACCAAATAATTATTCAAAATTTAAAAGTTCAAAACCTGACTAACAGTGGTATAAACATGTAGATTACGAAATTACGAATCTAACGAATCTTGAACGACTCAAATCGGATTTAAAACGAGAAAGATATAAGGATTTGAATCTGGATGGCAAAACTGTAAATAGACGAAAGCGTAAACTGCTATTGTTAAGATGAAAATACGCTTTCCCGAAGGCATAGCGTAAGCGCTGAAAGACGCCAGGGATTCATACGGAATTAACCGTATACGGCAGGGTCTAATCTGTAAAAGAACCAGGACGAAGGGGTATAGGATCATGTCGACCGTACGACTTAAAATCGACGGCCGAGATTAGATGGGGAATTAACTCGGCGGCGCGACTCGCCGGAGACGAAAGAGACGGCGGCGCCATGGCCGGCCGCGGCGGAGCTTCGCCGGAGATCGTGAACACGGCGCTACGGTGCACCGTTTTCGACGCGGTTTGACTCAATCGAAAGAGGAGCTCGAGTGGAACTCACCTAACACGAAATCGAGGGCGGATTTCGACGGAGATTGACGCACGGCTGCCGGCGGCGGTCGGAGATGAACTACTCACGCCGGCGACACAAAACAAGCCAATAGAATCGGGTTAGTCAGCACCAGTGCGTGCGCGATATCGAGATGAAGTGCTAGAGCTTTCTTACGGAGAGACCGAGCTACGACTCGCAGCGAATCGAGCTTGGTGATGGAAGTCGACGGCGGCGGCAACTTGTGTCGATTTCTCGAGCTAGGGCTGGCGGCGCGAGTAGATGGGAACTAGGGACTTGCGGATGCGGTTTTAGCTAGGATTATATAGAACGCCGCACGCGGTTTGCAAGCTAGGGCGTGAGGATCATCGAGGCCGGGTCGGTGTTGCCATCCGACTCGAGCACGAGTTGGCCTTGGCTTCGGCGATGGGAAGGGAAAATCTACGGGCCCCGCTTGTCAGCCGGTCAAGGCAGGAGAAGGCAACGCTGCTGCAGCTGCCACCGAGTTGGGCCGGCCCAGAATGAAAGGCCACGCTCGGGCTCGGGCCAGAGAAAAGGAAGAAGAGGCCGACTGGCCTGCTGGGCCGAAATACCAGGGAAGAAGAGGAAATAAAAAGGAATACCTTTTTCTTTTATTTGAACTTGCTTTTCAAAAGAATTTGAAATCAGATTCAAACCAAAAGAAAAGCAGACATCACAGAACAAAATATGCTTCCAGCATGAGTGCACAACATGTTTCTACCTCATGACAAATTTTAATTCCATAAATTTTATTTATTTCCTAAATTCAATGCATCACATAAATTGCATAATTAAATCAATTTAGCTATTTTAAAATCATGCAAAAATTTCGGGTGTTACAAATCTACCCCCTTAAAGAAAATCTCGTCCCGAGATTTGGTTGTGCTTACTGAAACAGTCGTGGATAATTCTCCCTCAATTCATCTTCTCTTTCCCATGTTGCCTCTGCCTCTGAGTATCTATTCCACTTGAACCTTGCACATACGGATAGCTCGGCTTCTAGTGATTCTCTCTGCAGTCTCCAAAATTCTAATTGGGAACTCCTCATAGGTAAGATCCTTCTCAACAGTAAGCTCATCCAATGGGATTTGTTCCTCAGGCACATGCAAACACCTCTTGAGTTGAGACACGTGGAACACATTATGCACAGCAGCCAGTCTAGCAGGCAACTCTAACTCATAAGCCACTTCTCCACGTCTTGCTAATATCCGGAAAGGACCAACATACCTTGGAGCTAACTTTCCTTTCATATTGAACCTCTTTACATTCCTCATCGGAGTCACCTTCAAGTAGACATAATCACCTACTTCGAAACTCAAGTCCTTCCTTCTATTATCAGCATAACTTTTCTGACGTGTCTGGGCTACTCTCATATTCTCTCTAATCTTCCTTACTTGTTCTTCTGCAATTCTCAACACATCAGTTCCGAATACCTGACTCTCACCTGCCTGATTCCAGAACAATGGCGTTCTACACTTACGCCCATACAGAGCCTCAAACGGTGCCATCTTGAGACTTTGTTGATAATTGTTATTATAAGAAAATTCAGCATAAGGCAAACTCTTATCCTAGCTAGTACCATATTGCAAAGGACAAGCTCTCAACATATCCTCAAGTATCTGATTAACCCTTTACGTCGACCATCGATGCGTGGATGAAAAAGCTGTGCTAAAGTTCAACCGGGTTCCCAAAGATTCCTGTACCGTTCGCCAAAAGTGAGACGTGAACTGCGTACCTCTATCAGACACAATCTTACTTGGAACCCCATGCAAGCACACAATCCGTTCCATGTATAGCTCAGCCAACTGCGGTCCATTGTACGCGGTCTTGACGGGTAAGAAGTGAGCAACCTTTGTCAATCGATCCACTATCACCCAAATGGAATCATAACCTTTCTGCGTACGTGGCAAACCCACTATGAAATCCATACCAATCTCATCCCACTTCCATTCAGAAATCCGCGCCGGTTGCAAATGATCCAAAGAGGTCTACGATGCTCGCCTTCACAAGGCGGGCACGTATCACACAAAGCAACATACTCTGCTACATCCCTCTTCAAACCACACCACCAGTACCTCTCTTTAAGATCAAGGTACATCTTAGTACTACCGGGGTGAATGGAATAAGCTGACTCATGTGCTTCTCTCAGGATTGCATCTTGAATAGACTTCACCTCAGGCACACAGATTCTCTTCCCAAACCACAAAGTACCATTGTCATCAATGCGAAAACCAGGCGCCTTACCAACAACTACATTGTCAGCTATTTCCTTCAACTTCTCATCCTCTAACTAACCTTTTCTTATCTCTTGTTCTAAGGTAGGGGTTACTTCAATCTCCATAGTATTAAAGACAACTCCTAGATTCAATTGTTCAAATTCTAGACATAATTCTTCAGACTTAGCTGTCATTTGCAACCCATTAACATACCTCTTTCTGCTGAGTGCATCTGCAACAAGTTTGGCCTTTCCAGGATGATAGTGCACTTCTAAATCATAATCCTTAATCAACTCCAACCACCGACGTTGCCTTAAATTCAGATCAGATTGAGTAAAGATGTACTTCAGACTCTTGTGATCAGTGTATATGTCACTCTTCTGTCCTATCAAATAGTGCCTCCATATCTTTAAAGCATGAACAACTGCTGCTAGCTCTAGATCATGTGTAGGATAATTCAATTCATGTTTCTTTAACTGCCTAGATGCATAAGCAACAACCTTTCCTTCTTGCATCAGAACACACCCCAAACCGAGACGAGAGGCATCACAGTAAATAGCAAACTTCTTACTCAGATCTGGCAACACTAGAACAGGAGCAGTAGTCAATCTCATCTTCAGTTCTTCAAAACTAGATTGACACTTATCAGACCACACAAACTTTGTATCCTTCTCTAATAGAGCAGTCATAGGCTTAGCAAGTTTAGAGAAACCCTCAATGAATCTCCTGTAGTAACCAGCCATACCAAGGAAACTACGAATCTCACTCACATCGGTAGGTGGCTTCCAATCTAACACATCCTTCACTTTACCGGATCCACCGATATTCCACCATTAGAGACAACATGACCCGAAAAGGACACTTCCTTCAACCGGAACTCACACTTCTTTGCGCTTTAGCATACAACTTATGCTCTCTAAGCTACGTAAAACTAACCCGAGATGTTCAGCATGTTCTTCCTCGGTCTTGGAGAATACCAGAATATCATCAATGAATACCACCACAAATTTATCCAAATACTCCATGAACACCTTGTTCATCATGTACATAAAATAGGCAGGAGCATTGGTCAACCCAAAGGACATAACGGTGTACTCATACAACCCATACCTTGTAGTGAAGGCAGTCCTAGGCACATCGAAGCTTGAATCTTCAACCGATGATAACCGAACGGAGATCAATCTTTGAGAACACACACGCACCTCTCAACCGGTCAAACAAGTCATCAATTGCGGGTAGAGGATACTTATTCTTTATAGTAAATTCATTCGGTGAACGATAATCCACACACATTCGGCCGAGTACCATCCTTCTTGTCAACAAAAATCACAGGAGCACCCCAAGGTGAAGCACTAGGACGTATAAAACCTTTCTCCTGCAACTCCTTTAATTGTTTCTTAAGTTCCTCTAATTCAGGACCCCCCATCCTATATGGACGCTTAGCAATAGGTGCAGTGCCAGGTAATAATTCAATAATAAACTCAATGTCACGGTCAAGTGGCATACCTGGCAAGTCATCGGGGAAGACATCCGGAATCTCATCCACAACATGATCGATGATGAACATCTTCACTATCTTTGGTTCACCGCGGGCTGTATTTGGGTGGTTGCACTATTACATTAACACTGATCTGCTCTCCAGTAGATGACATGAGCCTAACCATTCTTTCTTTGCAATCAATTGACACCTTGTGCTTATCCATCCAGTCCATTCCAATGATCATATCAATACCAGAGGTTCTCAACACAATAGGCTCAACTGGGAACGCTACCCCCCTTAAAGTAAGGCTAATAGAGGGACAACTACATGTAGCTTGCATGGTGCCACCCGGTGAGTTAACTTGCATGTTATATTTCAAAGCTACCATGGGAATGCTATGGTTTCTAACAAACATCTGAGATATGAATGTATGCGATGCTCCAGAATCAAAAAGTCTTTGTAGCGAGGGATAGAGTTGATGGTGAACGTACCCATCATGATTCTAGGCGCCTCCTGCATGGCCTCAGCGGACACATTGTTGGCATTACCATAGCGGTTCTTCTGGTTGCTGTTGTTGGGCCTCTGAGGTGCCTGCTGATTCATATTCTTGGTGCACCTAACAGCAAAATGTCCTTCATCACCACAACGAAAGCATCTGAGAGGAGCATTGGGACCACCATTCTTCATAGGAGTAGTATTTGAACCAGAGAGTGGTGCCTGCTGAGTTCCCCATTGCTGATTCTGGAAGCGTTGCTGATACTGATTCCCTTGAGAATACTGTGACCGCTGTTGATTGTTGTTGCGGTTCCACTGATTGTTGGGGTACCTCTGCTGATTACCCTGCTGAGGATTGAAGCGAGGACGTGAGTTGCTTGATGAAGCCTCTCCCTTCATTTTCCTCTTCCTGTCCCACTCACTACGCAGATTGTCCAACTTGATAGCATCGTTGACCAGCTCTTGGAAATTCTCATACCTCCCACTAGACAACTACAACTTGAGATCATAGTAGATACCCTTGAGGAAGAGACGCTGCTTATTTTTGTCATCCCTCACTTCTTCAGGGGCATAGCGAGACAACTGAGTGAAGGCGTCATGGTACTCGCTGACCGTCATGCGCCCCATGCGGAGATTCCCAAACTCGTCCGCCTTTATGTCCATTGCACCTTCAGGGATATGATGAGCCTTGAAAGCATCCACAAACTGTTGCCAGGTGATGGCAGGAGCATTATTGGGACGAGCAACCAGGTAAGACTCCCACCATATCTGAGCTGAACCCTGGAGTTGCCCAGTACCGTACAACACCTTCTCTTGATCAGTACATTGGGCAATGTTTAGCTGCTTCTCCACTTCCCGAAGAAAATCATCCACCTCCAATGGATCAGCGGTATGAGTGAACACTGGAGGACGGCCTTGCAGAAACTCCCTGCGCTTGTCCCTTGGTGGTTGGGCGTGGGGCACCCCTCCAGCTTGCCCAGCCTGCATAAACTGGTTCATCGTCTGCATCAGCTGGTTCATCAGGTCCTCTGAGGTCACTGCACCACGACCTCTACCACGAGCAGCCATCTGTTAACCAACAACACATATATGAGCTTTAGGATTCCTCTCAAAGACAAAAAATATGAGACATATAAGTTAACAGTTTTTCTGGACGAAGTTCCCTGACATCAGTTCAGTATTTCGACGATAGCCGGAGTTCCAGAAATCCAAACAGGACGTTCTTTATACCGTTGGAAAGCTTATGAAATTCTCTACAATGTTCGTGTTGTCAACTTTTCCAGATTTTATCATTTACCAGGTCGAAAATAAGAAAAACAGTAAGCTGACAGAACTGCCTGGCAGAACAGAAACCTCAACTTCAAACAGTCATAACTCATAGCTCATAAAAGGTATCAAGGTGCTTGATATGTCATTGGAAATCTACAGAAGTCTATTTTCCTCCATTAAATTTTCATCCAATTCTCACGAACCAAATGAAAGATATACCAGAAACATTGCAGACTGCTCCAGAACAACAGCAGGGACAGAAACGAGATAACCAACCCAAGATGCATATGAATTACCCAAAGCCTAATATTCTTAAACTTTAGAACTTGTGGACATGCCTACAAAGCTCCAGCACTCATTACAAAATTCCAAACCAATCAAGAACACAATAATAACTCAAAAGACACCCAAGAGTTCACCAAGCACACAAGACTCGACTTACTAGCTAGACTCCAAACTTGCTAACGACTTTATGACATGGGGATCCTAAAAACTTATGGACGTGGCGGGGGATCAATATCTTCATAGATTGGTGGCTCTCCATTAGCCACACAGCGCTGGTCCACCTCCTCCTCGAACCTGTCGATGCGAGCTTTCTGCCTTGCCACCAATTCTTCCAGCTCGGTGATCTTGCCCATCAACTCACGAGTGAAGAGAACCATCGTGTGAGCAATTGGGTCTAGACCAACCGGGTACAACATAGTCCAAGGAGCAGTGGGATGACTCCTTGGGAGGTAGCGGTTATCATCTTGCATCTGGTCGAAGCGGCGAGCGTGGTACTCCTTGTAAGCTTCGAAGGCAGCATCATCCATGCTAGAAAGCATAGTAGGACGAGGACCAGTGTGACCAAAGGAAGCATCCGCCAAATCGGCATTCCTTGCTTCATTCCACAAGCAGACGGACACCTCTGTTCTCCAGAATGTCTCTTCCAGAGGATGGGTGTACTCATGGCAAATGTACTTGACATGTGCGAACCAATCCGCGTAGTAGTCTGTCAACATGCGCACCAAGAGATCATGCGACAGAGTCTGTCCTTGCGGGGGAAAGCACCTCCTCATCGTCCATCCCATGGGCGGCGCTGGAGGATCTTGTACAGGCGGCGGTGATGGTGGCAATGGTGGCGCAGGTGGTGATGGTGGCGCAGGTGGTGGCGATGGTGGACCACCCCCTTGTGGTGCTTCGTCTTCATCATCACTGCATGACACGTCCACGATGTCCATGGAGTCGTCAGACACCACTTCCTCCATGGCTTCTTCCTCACGTGCTGCCTGTTGACGGTAACCAACGACATATTTTTCCCGTCAACTTACTACCATAAAGGGAGTAAAATTAAATATTTTTATACTCATATACATTTATCACTAATAAATTCCACTTGTAGTGTCTTGTACTTTATTTTGCAGATTTATAATAAAAGCAAGTGAAAAATTGACCAAAGTACGCCTTCCGGGAAAGCGCATTATTGCAAAATCCAAGCCCAAGAGCAAATCGACCCAAAAGATCAAATCTGGGCCTAGCAAAGCCCGGCCTACAACTTTTCAGGGCGAAAGACGACACCCCACCGAGACCCGAGCCAGGCCGCGCCCAGGGGGTGCGCAAGACCATCCAGTGCGCCGCCGCACCCTCCCCGAGGCGGTTCTAGCCCGGCCTCGGGGGGCGGTTCGTGCACCTTCCAAACGAGGATTACCGCCCTTAGTTGGTCGGTTTGCGCATACAAGCAAAGGTTTACTGGTCGGTTTTGGTGTAATTTAGCACTTAGGCCCCTCCTCCAAGTGTATAAGTTGGCCCCCTCTCTCCCTCTCTCAACACACACCACTTGGAGTCCAGCAAACCAACAATTTCTCCCTCTCTACCACCTCTACCTCTCTCTCTTCTTCTACTTCTTCCTTCTTCTTCTTTCTTCTTCTTTATTCTTTCTTAGTCAACACTTGGAGTAGAAGAGCTACAAGGAGGGCTTGTCTCCTAGAAGAAAGTGCTTTGGTAATACATCTACTCTATGGAGCATTCTTCTATTTACAAGTCATATTTATGTTCTTGGCCTAACTTATGAACTAGAGTATAGTTTTGTTCATGTTCTTGTGTTGGTATATGAACTAGCATATAGTTTACGTATCATAATCTTGACATGTTCATTCTGGTTCATCATCGATCATCATATGCCTAACTTGATTAGAGGTGGGATATCGGTTCGTTGTTCCTTCGGGTTTGCTCTTGTTCTAGTCCATCCATTCGACGAGTGGGGAAGGGGGGGGGACAAGAGTAGTGCTCTAATATGCGGGCATGGTGCGGGTATTACGACACCTGCGGATATGAGGGCATGCCACGGTTGAGGGGGTAGGCGGCTTGGTCGTGACAAGCCTTGACCGTCCCCTT
Source organism: Hyparrhenia diplandra (assembly GCA_015847255.1). Classification (NCBI taxonomy): domain Eukaryota; kingdom Viridiplantae; phylum Streptophyta; class Magnoliopsida; order Poales; family Poaceae; genus Hyparrhenia; species Hyparrhenia diplandra. Next base: position 818,787 of record JADLZK010001918.1, read on the forward strand.
GAAATCCCCCCCACATTCGTATGTTCTGTAGGAGTTCGTAAATGCTTCCTATCGGGCCGTATGGTAACCAGGGAGTCTCCCCGTTATCCTAGACCTAGCCATGACTAAATCAGTTTGCATATGATCCTAACTATTCATTTGTATGGCCATGACTAGATACATTAGAACTACTCCATTAGGATTATTCATTTATTCATTTATTCTTTATCTATTTTCTTTATCCTTTTGCTGGTGGATTCTTAAGTGTGTGTCACACTATCCTTATACCGTATTGCTTACCCCTGTTATGAACATTTTGGTCTAAGGAAACACATGTTCCTCTATTCAGATGCCATGCTAATTTATTAATCACATGCCTTCCTTTGGGAAAATATAAATAACGATACCCTGAATACTTCCGGGTGAAATGCTACAATGATAGATCCGTGCGCCTGTGGATGAATATCTAAGATGGCAAGATCTATCCCGTTGACAATCCCTTTCGGATCACCGACATGGTGGTTTACTGGGAAATGTCAGCGGTGCATTTCTGACATTTTTATTGGGGATGAGTTTTATACCTGTTTCCTTTGATTGCGTTAAGAAATGTCAACACTGCCTCAGGTACTGGCGCAGGCGCGGGCACGAGGACCCCCTGAGGTGGAACCTCCTGTGGCTGCTTGGCTGACTTAAAGAGAGCCAAGTACTGGGACCTTGTCATCGGCATCTACAGAAATTAGTAGGAATTTTCATAATAAGTTAGTAACTAAACCCAAAAAGTTTGACAAATAATCAAGGAGGCATGAGTAGAGCAAGAGAGCTAAAAACGACCATTTTCTTTCTAAGGCTTGCGTCCTACAGTCAGCCTCATCTCTGATACCAACTTGTCATACCCATTTTTAAACGGAAACTATTATTGACGGGCGTCCGGACAGTTTCTGTCAGCCGGACGTGGGCCGCGCAAGCCCCCAGTCCAGCCCAGTTCGGCTTCCCCTGTACGGTCAGGTGTTATCTTACGTTCCCGATGAAGCCGAAACGGATCGCCAAAACGGATCGGCATTCATTCAATCAGTTCCCCATCCCCGCTCCACTCGCGGGCGCGGAAGGCGGCGACCGTTGGGAGCGCGTCGCCACCGTCGTCTCTGTCGGCGACGTCCGGGTGCGGCGGCGGGGTTTGCCACGCGCCTGTTTCGCCACCGCCCGTCTCGCGCCCGGCGTCCGAGGTGCGGCTACGCGGACGCTGTTTAGCGTTATCGTGTCCTGCCGCGGTCCGATTCGCCGCGTCACTTCGGTCAATGGACCGCACGCTTAGCGCCCCATCTCCTTCACGCCGCTTTGGCCCGGCCCGTTGCTCGCCCTCGTCGTGAACTGCTTTTTCGGGTTCGTCGTCAGCGTGTTGGAGTTGTTACATCATGCACAATGCTCAGCTCTCGGCGGTGAGTTGTTGCTCTTGAACTGTAGTTGGTACTTGTTGAATGATTTGTACATGATTGTAGTGTTTCAGAAGCAGTTATTGAATGTGAGATATGCTCAGGACTAGGGTTTCTTGCCATTTTATCCTGTGTTGTTGTGCCATGTTTTATTTCTGAATATTCAGAATCAGAATGTTGTAGTACCGGCTTTTACTTGTGCTTTGACTACCATTGGCCAGATTAAATGGGATACTCAAAGTTTAATAGAATTGACTACCATTTTCAAATATGCGGTTCGCATAAATTAAACCTAATTGTATTTTCGGAAACATTAGTTTACATACGTTCGGACGGACGGACACATCTAAACGGCCCGGCCCACCGTTCCTCACCTACCCGCAGCTTCGCCTCCCGCGCTTTTCCGTCGTCACTCGCCTCTGCCTTCCTTCGCTCCAACTTCTCATTTGCCTTCCTTCGCTCCCAACTCCTCGATGTCCTCTCCCCGGCTCTACGTCTCACCGGTAATGGCGGCGGCGGGCGACAAGCTCCTTCCGACGGCGTCTTCCCCACGCCCACCCCCTCCTTTTTTGCACGTGTGTCGGGCCTCTCCCATGCTGGCGCGACCATGTTGAAGCGGTGGCGGCGGCGCTGGCTCCGGTAGGCTGCGGCGGCCGTGGATTCGCCCGAATCCGGTGGCGGCGGTCGTGGATCCACTGGATCCGACGGCGTCGGCCATGGATCTGCTCTAGGTGGCTCTCCATGTCCTCCTTTTCTTCTCCTCCAACAGCCCCACACATATCTCTTGTTCCTTTCGCTCTCGAGGACTCCATGGCTTCCGTGCGATCTACGCTCCGCCTCGCCGGGATGTTTCAAAAGTTGAGATAACGGTGGTTTCCCACATGTTTCAGTTGTATATATCCAGATGTTTCAGTTATTTTTCCTGAATGTTTCAAAAGTAAATATTGGTGTATGTTTGAAACAAATGTTTCAGGTGTTTCATTGGTTTTCAGAACTATGTTAGAAATGTGTTCCTCCAGATGTTTCAAAAGTTGATTTCAGTGTTTTGCATATGCTGCAATAGTTTCAATAGCACATCCTCGGGTGTTTCATGTTTTTTCAGATTTATGTTTGAGATGATTTATTTTGATTGTTTCATACGTGAAATCGGATGTTTCATGCTGTTGTTTTGCCGATGTCGGATGTTTCAAAGGTCCATCCTTGGCAAAGTCGAACTCTATGTTTTACACATGTTGCAATGACTCCATACGAATGTTTCGAGGAGCATGTTTGGTGTTTCATCTGTTTCATATTCATGTTGCACATGATTCATCTTGTTGTTTCACGGGTAAATCAGATCTCGTTCGAGCTCGAGCTCTCCCATGGCCATGGCCGAGGCCGTTGCTTCCTACGCGCTCTGCTCCATGGCTGGGGTCGAGCTCGAGCTCTTCCATGGCCATGGACGTGGTCGTTCCTTCCGCCATGCTGGATCCCCGTGGCTGGAGCCTGGGACGCCTCCGCGCCGCTGGGGCGAGGAGCTCCGTATCGCGACATGGGTGGTGGGAAGGCGAGGTTCACGGCGTGTGCGCGACGGGCATGCGCATCCGACGGGCAACAAGGCAAGCGGTTGGCTAGGTGGGCTGAAGGAGCAGGCATAAGGCCCGGTGGTGTTGTGCAGGTGCGGGCGTCCGGACGCAGCGTGCGTCCGGACGTCCGGGCGCTTATCGCCCCCGTTGTATTTTTTGTATCAGTGATTGTATTATTTTGTCAACACCAACATGGTGTCTATGAGGTCTGCGCGGAAGGGCATCCATTACATGTTTTAGTGTTTCAATTGTTTCAAATGTTGCAGAGGATGTTCCAATTGTTTCAAACGTTGCAGAGGATGTTTCAATAGAATCATATGGATGTTGCAAAAGTAAATCAAGCATGTTGCAATTATTTGAGAGCCATGTTGCAATAGTATGCCTGGAGTGTTTAGGATGTTTCAGGTTTCATTTGTTTTTTTTTTTGACACATGTTGCAATTTGTGTTTATCGAAATATTGCATTTGTTTCACACATATGGTACATGCATTTCGTTGTTGCGATGGGGTTGCAGTAGTTTTCAAGAGTGTTTCAGATGTGGTTCTCAAGTGTTTCTTAAGCATGTTCAAAGTGTTTCAACAGCCATCAGATGTATGTTGCAATTGTTTTCTTTGGATGTTTCAAATTTAGATCTAGGGTTACATCTCTCCTTCACACACTTCTGTTGCATTTTTCATTGGGAGTAGGAACAGGAGTTATGCGATGTGTTTTTTCATTTATTTTAAAGAGGAGCAGCCCACTAGCTGGGTGAAGCAGAAGGAACAAGGGTCTGGCTGCTACAATGCAATGCAATACCGGAAACAGTGCTCTACGGGCGTCCGTACAGTCGGATGCCTTTGTTTGTTTTGGGCTGCGCATACACCTTGACTGATAAAAGCACTGTAGGGCTCCACATCCTATCCTGATGAGACTCTAGCTTTCTGGACTCGCCTCCTGAGGAGTGGCCTCGTTTTCATTTATTCGTGCTCATCCATACGTCCTGAAGAGACTCCTATCATTTGTTCTAGAAGTGGAGCTGAATGTTGCAAACCCATGTTTCAGTTGTTTCATGTGTTTGAGATGGATGTTTCAAGTGTCGTCTAGATGTTGCATACGTTGTTATTGTTATACACGTATGTTTCAAGCATGGTTTTCGGTGTTTCATATGTTTCAGTCTAAATGTTGCAAATATCTAAATGTTGCAACAGAAGAGCTGCATGTTACATATGTTGCTATCGTCATACACTCATGTTTCAATCATTTGTTTCAAGTGTTTCATCAATATTTCACATATGTTGCAATGACTATAGACAAATGTTTTATATATTTTTAGGCGTATGTTGTAGCTTATGTTTACTATTGCAATTATTATCATTATTAGATGCAAAAGGCGAGAGGCGGTCCTCGTGTGCATGCAGGAAGTGAGGTGGGGGCGAGTGGTCTCCATGAGCAGGCAACAACAAGTGGTAGAGTGGAAGACGTATTAGGGCACCTCCAGTGTCGAAGCAGACCATAAGGTTCGGACAGGATCGATCGGAAGTATGGTTCGCTATCTGTAGTGTAGACATCATCACATATTAGTAGTAGGCGGCCGCGCAATGGCAGAGTGGCAGGCGTATTAGTAGCATACCCCAACAAGGTGAAGCTCGACCTTTTATCTCGGCGCCAAGCAAGCCGTCGCAGCTTCCCGAGGAGCTCTCGCAGCTGGACTGGAGAGGGGCCACCGCCGTTGGGCAGGTCACCAGCCGGCGGTCGTCAACGGGGGGCCGCGCAGGAGGCCGCGAGGCACTCTAGTGCGGAGGACGCCGCAGGGCTGCTGCATGCCGCGATGACCAGGGTCACGGACACCGCAGTGAACGCATGGACCCGTGCTTTGGCCCACCACCACCAGGCCCACTACCGGGCGTCCGGACGCGCCCTCAGTCCGGACGTCCGGGCGCTATCGGCCTCGATTTTTAAAGGACCAAAAATGAGTATAGAATACATATGTGCCCAGAGATCAATCTCACATATGTATGACAAATCACTAGAATATCATATCCGAGACCTTATTACAAAGCAAATAATATCCATTACAAGAATAATATCAAAGTTCTAGCTAGCACAAACGGAAGACTAATAAAAGCACGCCATGGTTGCTCCAACTCCACAGGGATAGCCAACTGGTGAACCACAAGCCTAGTAGTACTCATCATGGTAGTTATCATCGTAGTCATCATACCCACCTTGATCTGTTTAATGTGATATAGCAAGGGTGAGTCCATGTCGAACTCCGCAAGCATAGCCAGGGGTTATGAGTTTAAGAAGCTGACACTGTCTTAACTGCGGTTGCTTTTAGAGTTGGTCAAGTTTTAAGCTTAAGCATAAAGGAATCCCATTATCCCATTAATCACAAGTGTGGACAGAAATGGCATCAATTTAATGTCAACAACATAATATGCACACAATCTATTCATTAATGTCTCCAAGGCCGTTCATGACCGCGAACACGGCTGACATGTCAGTTTAGTTAACTCTGCGTAGAGGTGTACACTTTCACTACGAGTCATGGTTTCCACCAGAGTAGGTTCATGACTCCCTAACCAAGTGAAGACCATATAAAGCCTTTCAAAGGGGTTATCTAAACATGCCGGATAGTGATAGGGCTACAACCCATTCTCCACCGATTTCGGTAACCACCGACACAAGTAAACACTATCCCCTGAACGACCAAAGCCAGAGCCATGTGACCCCCATAGCTGTACTGTATATCCCGGATGATCACGAATGAATAAGTCCTTATGGAGAGCTAAGAGCTTCATAAATAAACAACACAAGCTCTTTCGCCCTATGTACCATGGCATCATCAACTAATCATCTCGATTTAAACCATAAAGCAATAAATAAATATTGTGTGTTGGTTTAGCGCTAGCAAATTACTACCCAAATGCATAACCCATAGGAGACAAGGATCAAGTAAACAAGACTAGGTAAAATCCTTGATGGCAAACAAGGAGGACACATGCATCATGAATTAATGTTTAAAGTGAATAGGACGTCAAGGATGATCCCAAGCTATACTTGCCCTGATTGAAGCCTTGAGCTTGCTGGTCTTCTTGCCAAAAGTGCTCCGGACCGTTCCCGAATTGATCACCGTCTACTCAATCGATCACGCAGCAACACATAATCGAACATGCAATCAAACACGAAGCGACATTACCAAAATAAGATAACAGTACACCAGACAGTAAGATAACAGTTTGAAAAGCTCATAAAACCACTCTACTCGTCGCTACGATCACATCGATATAAAGATCACAAAAATCGGAGCTAGAACGGTGTAGTTATGAATTTTACAAGTTTACTAGTAATAAAATAGTAAACCAAATAATTATTCGAAATTTAAAAGTTCAAAACCTGACTAACAGTGGTATAAACATGTAGATTATGAAATTACGAATCTAACGAATCTTGAGCGACTCAAATCGGATTTAAAACGAGAAAGATATAAGGATTTGAATCTGGATGGCAAAACTGTAAATAGACGAAAGCGTAAACTGTTATTGTTAAGATGAAAATACGCTTTCCCGAAGGCATAGCGTAAGCGCTGAAAGACGCCAGGGATTCATACGGAATTAACCGTATACGGCAGGGTCTAATCTGTAAAAGAACCAGGACGAAGGGGTATAGGATCATGTCGACCGTACGATTTAAAATCGACGGCCGAGATTAGATGGGGAATTAACTCGGCGGCGCGACTCGCCGGAGACGAAAGAGACGGCGGCGCCATGGCCGGCCGCGGCGGAGCTTCGCCGGAGATCGTGAACCCGGCGCTACGGTGCACCGCTTTCGACGCGGTTTGACTCAATCGAAAGAGGAGCTCGAGAGGAACTCACCTAACACGAAATCGAGGCGGATTTGGACGGAGATTGACGCACGGCTGCCGGCGGCGGTCGGAGATGAACTGCTCACGCCGGCGACACAAAACCAGCCAATAGAATCGGGTTAGTCAGCACCAGTGCGTGCGCGATATCGAGATGAAGTGCTAGAGCTTTCTTACGGAGAGACCGAGCTACGACTCGCAGCGAATCGAGCTTGGTGACGGAAGTCCACGGCGGCGGCAACTTGCGTCGATTTCTCGAGCTAGGGCTGGCGGCGCGAGTAGATGGGAACTAGGGACTTGCGGACGCGGTTTTAGCTAGGATTATATAGGACGCCGCACGCGGTTTGCAAGCAAGGGCGTGAGGATCATCGAGGCCGGGTCGGTGTTGCCATCCGACTCGAGCACGAGTTGGCCTTGGCTTCGCGATGGGAAGGGGAAAATCTGCGGGCCCCGCTTGTCAGCTGGTCAAGGCAGGAGAAGGCAACGCTGCTGCAGCTGCCACCGAGTTGGGCCGGCCCAGAATGAAAGGCCACGCTCGGGCTCGGGCTCGGGCCAGAGAAAAGGAAGAAGAGGCCGACTGGCCTGCTGGGCCGAAATACCAGGGAAGAAGAGGAAATAAAAAGGAATACCTTTTTCTTTTATTTGAACTTGCTTTTTGTTAGCACTCCAGTTATTCCCGGTGGGCCGCGCAAGAGCAATCGTGAGAAGAAGCCCAACAAGTATGTCATGGGAAGCGAATGGGCCTAATAGGCGTGGTGCCTGCGCGCACGGAAGGCTTCAGCCGTGTAAGGATAAATAGATCAGGTCGTGAGCGTGGAGACTCGGCTATTGTGTAACGACATTCTGAACTCGTTAATCATTCATCGTCGCGCCACCTTCGCCCTTTCGCGTCTTTGTTCGTCTACTTTTCCCCAAATTTCTCTGCCGATTCCCCATTCTTCCTTCCCGATTCCATGTCGCTAACGGTGGTATCGGAGACACCGTTCCTCCGGCCTTGATCCGCGCACTCCATCAATTGATTGAACAAACGAATTTGGTCGGCTTGATGCGGTTCTAGCAAAGCAGCAAGCTGTTGTTCGATTCGGTCGCTGTAATTCGATTCACGTTCGATCGATTTGTGGTGCATGACGAGCCTGGATCCACCCAACCCTAGCCCCCTACCACACCACCACTTCACCCGCCCCGGCACCAATTGGGGATGATGAACCCGGGAGACGAAGATCATCGTCGAAGAGATGCGGCGTCTCTCCCGCCGAGCAAGACAAAAATGGGAGCAGCGTCTATCCGAGCGCAGAGAAGCTCTTTGCCGTCCACGTAGGAGCTTGGCCCTGGGCCAGATCCACGAGTTGGAGCAGGCCTGAGGGCTAAGCGGGTCGCCGTGCTCGAGCTCGACTCCGTCAAGAGCGACGTGCGTCTCACCAAGGTCGAAGACATCGCCAACAACATTGATCCGGAAGTAAGGAAGCTGACCTTGGGATGGGAGCGCAAGCATCAACAACTTCGGCGGATCCGACCGAGGTGTTCGCGCCGCTCCAAACGCGTACCACGCCCATCTGTGGAGCTCACCGCCTCGCCGCCCGTTGTTGGGCAACCGTCAGCCAGTAACGGGAGAGTGGATTTGGGCCTGGTCACGACCCTACTCCATTCCCGGTCAAGGGTGAGCACACCAATCCTCAATCGCAGCTAGTCTCCCTTTGAGTTTCATTCCAATCCGTTTCGCCGGTCCCGAGATGCACCCATTCACTTCTAGTTCCCATCAGCATTCCAGTTCCAAAATTCCTAAAATCGATTTCCCCACTTTTGATGGTGATCACCAAAGTTGTGGTTGAGTAATTGCATGGATTATTTTACCCTGTACCATGTCGAGTCTCATGAGTGGGTTAAAATTGCGCGCATGCATTTCCATTCATCCGCCAAATATTTGGTACAATTTCATTTGCTACACGATCACGGGGAATGGGTTGGGATCTTTTTGAGTCTGTCTTAACTAGGTTTGGACAGGAATACCATGAGTTGCTATTGCGTCAGCTGTTCCAGATCCACCACACTGGGACAGTTCAGGATTACATTGACAAATTTACCTCGATCATAGACCAGCTGGGTGCATATAATGAGACCACCGATCCTTTGTTGTTCACCATGCGTTTCTTAGATGGCCTTAAGGATTACATTCGCATTCCAGTGTCATTACAGCGTCCACCAAATTGGGATACTGCCTGCGTCCTTGCCCTGTTGCAGGAAAATCTGGTGGCCTCTCGGAAACATGACATGCAGAGGTGGGATGTTGCCACAGGAGTTAAGCCATTTCCACGGCTAACTATTACTCCTGCGCCCCTACCTCCGCGTTACGACAAGCCTGGCGGAGCTCTGGAACCCAGGGCACCATTGGCCCCTGGGCATTCTGTTACGGCGGAGGAACGCTGGGCGTCTCTCAGGGCTACCAGGCGAGCACAAGGTCTCGTTATCGCTGCGGTGAGAAGTGGACTCGAGATCATCGCTGCAATCAAGCTGTACAACTGCAGGCAATGGAAGAAGTTCTGGCAGTTTTCACTCCTGACGATGAGGGTGAACCAATGGATATCGATTCAGGAGAAGTCATTGATGAAGTTAATATGATGCTTTCTGCAGCTGCCTTGACAAGCTCTCATAAGCCTTGTACCATTAACTTTGAAGGATTGGTAGGTGGTATTCCAGTCAAAATTCTATTGGATTCTGGAAGTACTCACACATTCCTTAGTTCTGCTGTGGCAGCCCAGTTTACTGGTTTTCAGCAGCTCAACCCACCTATGCAAGTTAAGGTGGCCAATGGTGCAACTCGTTATGCTCTCGGGTGTTACCTCGGGCTCTTTGGTCCATTCAGGGTGCCCAATTCCATCGACCTCAAGATACCGCCCATTCCTACTCATGATATGATTCTAGGTATGGACTGGTTGTGCGCACATTGTCCTATGAAGATTCATTGGTCACATCAGTGGGTGCAGATTCCACATGAGCAAGGCACAATACAGTTGAATGGTGTGCTATCCACCTTACCTCCTGGTGCCTTGATTCAGTTACTTGAGCCTGAAGCACCTAACTCTGTTACCTTGCCTGAAGCACCTCCTGCTGTCCAGAAACTGCTATGTGATTATATCGATCTCTTTGAGCCCCCAAGTCGGTTACCTCCATCTAGGAACTGTGACCATGAGATTCCTCACGCAGCACGGAGCTAGTCCAGTCTTTTCAAGGCCTTACAGATTCACTCCCGCTATCAAAGATGAGATAGAAAAGCAAGTGAAAGAGATGATGGCAGCAGGACTGATTCAGAAAAGTGTGAGCCCCTTCTCTTCTCCAGTGCTATTAGTCAAAAAGAAAGACAAGACATGGAGGTTTTGTGTTGATTACCGCCAGCTTAACTCTATCACTCTCAAGAGTAAATATCCTGTGCCCATTATTGATGAGCTCCTCGATGAATTGGGTCATTCCTCCTGGTTCACTAAGTTGGATCTTCGCTCACGGATTCCATCAAATCCGTTTGAAACACGGAGAAGAGTTCAAAACGGCGTTTCGGACCCGCCGGACAATTTGAATTTCTTTGTGATGCCATTCGATTGACAGTGCTCGTGCACGTTTCAAGCGGCGATGAATGCGACTCTGGCACCCTTTCTTCGCAAGTTTGTATTGGTCTTCTTTGACGATATATTGATTTACAGCCGATCTTTCGAGGAGCATATGCAGCATATACAGTTGGTGTTTCAGCAGCTGCGGTCTCATCAGTGGAAGCTGAAGATGAGTAAGTGTGAGTTCCTTTCAGCCGCAAAGATCGGCTACCTGGGCCATGTCATATCTTCTGATGGTGTTGCCACAGATCCTGAGAAGATTCAGGCGGTATCTTCTTGGCCCACTCCTTCTTGTGTTCGAGATGTGCGCAGTTTCCTTGGACTTGCCGGCTATTATCGTAAATTCATCAGGAACTTCGGTATTCTAGCCCGACCATTGACTGACCTTCTGCGTAAACACACCCTGTTTATGCAGACGGCTCATGATGCGGCGTTCCATGCACTCAAACAAGCTCTCACATCAACACCGGTTCTCGCATTACCAAACTTCCAACGTCCATTCTGTGTCGAGACTGATGCAAGCGGCTCCGGCATTGGAGCGGTTCTTCATCAGGATGGGCACCCTCTTGCTTATATCAGTCGTGCTTTGGGCCCCAAGTCACAGGGCTTGAGCACCTATGAGAAGGAATACCTGGCATTGCTCATGGCAGTACAGCATTGGAGACAGTATCTTCAGTTTGCAGAATTCACCATCTTTACTGACCAGAAAAGTTTGGTCCAAGCTCACAGATCAACGCCTGCATACCATTTGGCAACAGAAACTTTTCTCTAAGTTGCTTGGCCTCCAGTACAGAATAGTGTACAAACCTGGTACAACTAACCGCGCTGCCGATGCGTTGTCACGTAAGATCCATGATTCACCTTCCTGCTCTGCAGTTTCAGTGGTCATTCCACGCTGGATTCAGGAGGTCGTGGCCAGTTATGAGGGAGATAAAAGCTGTTAGTCTAAACTGGCTCAGTTGGCTATTGACATGTATGCCGTTCCCCACTTCACATTACGTGATGGTGTTCTGCGTTATAAGGATCGCATTTGGATTGGTGCTAATCAGGAATTGCAACACAAGGTGATCTCAGCCTGTCATTCCAGTGCCTTGGGTGGCCACTCCGGATTTCCCGCTACTTATAAGCGAGAATCAAGCGTTGCTCGCTTGGGTTGGCATGAAATCTGGCTGTTCGCCAATATGTGGGTGCTTGTCTCACATGTCGGCGAGCCAAACCAGATCGGGCACGCCTTCCCGGCCTTCTACAGCCTCTGCCTGTTCCTTCGTCAGCTTGGGATCACATATCCATGGACTTTGTTGAAGGTTTGCCGCAGTCCAAAAATGCCAACTGCATTATAGTGGTGGTAGATTCATTCACCAAGTATGGCCACTTCCTGCCATTGTCTCATCCATACATCGCGGCAATCTGTCGCACGATTGTTCTGGACAACATCTACGCCTGCATGGTATGCCCTCATACATCGTTTCGACGACCGCGACCGTATCTTCAACGGCAATCTCTCGGTGCGAAGTTGTTCGAGCTGGCTGGTGTACAACTGAACATGAGTTCGGGTACCATCCTGAATCGGACGGTCAACCGAGAGACTGAATCAAACTATGGAAACATTCTTGCGCTGTTTGGATTGTCGCGTGTCCCACCAAATGGTCCTCCTGGTTGTCCTTAGCCGAGTTTTGGTACAACACTACTGTCCATTCTGCTATTGGGTGTTCACCATTTGCAGCCCTCTATGGCTATCCTCCACGGCACTTTGGGATCACAGCTTTGGACCTTTGTCTCCGGCAAGGAGTTGTCCGAGTGGCTGGAAGGTAGAAATGTGATGCAAGAACTGATCCAGCAAACACTGTCTCGAGCCAAAGAGCGCATGAAGCGTCAAGCGGATAAGTCTCGCTCTGAACGTCATTTCCAGGTGGGTGATAAGGTGTTCGTGAAGCTGCAACCTTATGTCCAGACGACTGTTGCTCATCGCTCAAATCAGAAGCTGTCCTTCAAATACTATGGGCCATTTGAGATCATTGCTAAAGTGGGCACCGCCGCTTATACCATTGACTTACCAGGCTTCATCTGCAGTCCACCCGACATTCCATGTCTCACAACTGAAGGCAGCTGTACTCCCAGGTACCTTTGTCTCATCTCACTTTCCATCTGATGTCGAGCTACCTCGCGTACCAGTTGCAGTCCTTCAGTGCCGCATTGCCCCTGATGCCTCTGGTGAACAAGTCCTTATTCATTGGTCGGGTTGGCCCAAGAGCATGGCGACTTGGGAATCCTGGGAGTCTATTCGCCAGGCGTTTCCTCGCGCAGCTGCTTGGGGACAAGCAGCTTCTCAAGCGCCCGGGGATTGTTAGCACTCCAGTTATTCCGGTGGGGCGCGCAAGAGCAATCGTGAGAAGAAGCCCAACAAGTATGTCATGGGAAGCGAATGGGCCTAATAGGCGTGGTGCCTGCGCGCACGGAAGGCTTCGGCCGTGTAAGGATAAATAGATCAGGTCGTGAGCGTGGAGACTCAGCTATTGTGTAACGACATTCTGAACTCGTTAATCATTCATCGTCGCGCCACCTTCGTCCTTTCGCGTGCTGTTCGTCTACTTTTCCCCAAATTTCTCTGCCGATTCCCCATTCTTCCTTCCCCGATTCCATGCTGCTAACACTTTTCAAAAGAATTTCGAAATCAGATTCAAACCAAAAGAAAAGCAGACATCACAGAACAAAATATGCTTCCAGCATGAGTGCACAACATGTTTCTACCTCATGACAAATTTTAATTCCATAAAATTTATTTATTTCCTAAATTCAATGCATCACATAAATTGCATAATTAAATCAATTTAGCTATTTTAAAATCATGCAAAAATTCCGGGTGTTACAGCTGCATGAACCATATAGAACCAAATTAATAAATCCTGACAAATACAAGAATCTTCGAACTGTGTAACTAGCTAGTGTCATATCATGTGACGGCATATACAACCATCCACTCAGATCATGCACGTAGTCTGGGAAAATAGTGAACGATAGTTTCGAAAGTATCATAAAAATTGCTTACTTGCATCCATCATCGCTAAAGTTTTATATCATGAACTTGGCGCAATTGGAAAGCTAACCGAACAGATCGTTCAAACCGAGGCATGGCCAAACCAAATGAAACCGAGGCACAGAGATTGTTTGATTGGAGAAACAGAGTAGCACTGCTAGACGAATCCCAGTGCACGAGAATGACAAAGCTAGCAAAGAAACAAGCTGCCAGCCAAGTAAGAAAATCAGCATTACACTAAACAAACAAGTGCTGAAAGATTGCTTCGTACATGACCACAAAAATTAAGAACCAAAACTAGTCTTGCTCCTGTAGATCCAAACTGCCTACTCACAACTTGATTTCCCAGGTCATGTACGAGCTGCTGTACTTGCTGCCTATCCGGTTCCAGCTAGCGTTGGTTATAGCAAAACTGAAAAGCACAAGCTCAGCTATACGCTGAGTTATTGATGTGGAAACAACAAACAAGATACAAAACAAAGCAATAAATCATGCTACCAACAAGTACAATTGCCAGGCAAAGAGTACCGAGTAAGCTAGCATGCGCACATTGGTCAGTGCTGGAACGGTGGCTGGCTCAGGGCACGCCCAATGCACGTTGGTCTCTATAGTGGTTCAAGGAAAACTATGGCTACACATAAGCTGAAGTAACCATGGGTGATTTTCTTTTTGCAACGCAGACTCCTATACAAACAGCAACTAAAGCTGATCTTGTAGACCTGCGAAAGCTGGTACCTTTTGTCGGTGAAGCCCTTGTAGCTTCTGCAGGCTCCTCTAACCTTCTGGAAGCCACCGCTGATGCTGAGCTGCAATTTGCATTCCGACGTTGAGCTCTGAAGCTATGGTTCCATGCTGGCGCCTAGGGGACGGCCTCAGTAACTGGATCCTTCGCTTCTGATGCATCCCATTCCCATTGCTATTAATAGAAAACTCTCCAATGGTCACCATTGAATTCCTATGTCGGCCCATCCAAGTCACCACCCTTTCCTGTTACAGATCGAATAGTCCATTGTGCATTCCATACGTGTGATGTGGTGTCTGAATTATAGTTTTAACTGCGTGTTTGCACTGGCTAGCTTTTATAAAGTGCTACCATACCCTTGAGGATGTGTAAACACCAAAGGGGGCTCGAATATTCCTGGAATATGATTGTTTGCCTTACCTACCTTTACCTAGCTAGGCTATAAATGGTATTGCACTGTTTTTTTATTTGACATCTTAAATAATAGAACTCTTATTTCCAATGTCGCATCATGTTTGCATGGGTTTGAATCCCTAACTCAATACAGATGATCACATATTTAGCTAGTCGATAGTTAAATACTACTCCTTCCGATCCACAAATAAGTGCATTTCTCTAACTTTCATATTCTTGGTTGACCATTCATCTTATTCAAAAGTTTCAATAAATATTACTTATTTTGTTATGGCTTAATTTATCATTACATATATTTTTATAATGACTTTTCTATTTTATTATTTACATCAAAAATTAAATAAGATGAATGGTCAAACAAGAATGGTAAAAGTCAAAGAAGTGCGCTTATTTGTGGATGGAGGGATATATATAATAATGGCTAAGCTGGTGAACAACACTATAAAGAGATAGACACCACGTATGCTCATCATGCTGCCTGCCTTTGCATTGGCAGGTAAAATGAAGTACACTTGGCCGGAGAAATTCAAGGAATCTCGTAAAATACAATACCCGCGTGCACATTGTTGAACAATTTATCTATTTTTTTTTCTCGAACATAAAAGGAGAGCTGCATATCATTACATTAAGAGAAGAAGAGTTACGCTATGAGAGTCAAACAACACACACAGTCAAACAAACGCCACAGGGTGTCATAGGACTGAACACGCACCCACAAACACAACAACCATGACCAATTGCATGAACAATATTTCTTTGCGTGACATTGATATATATGTCGCCACCAAAAGGACCATTTTTACTGAACCTGGAAATGTATCGGTTCGATAATATTTTCGGTACCAAATATATGTAGCATATATCTTGACGAAAAAAAAAAAGTCCTGAAAATTCTTATAAAGTACAGCATCATTTGAGGTTCTAATGTTTTTAACACTCAAACCACCAACAGTTTTGTTTCAGTAAATAATGTCCAGGCTTCGGTTGGTGGCTGCTTTGCATTCAAATCTATACCTCTCCACAAGCGATGTTTTCAACAATTGTTAATCTGCTCAACCACATTTAGATGCAACTTACCTTTGTACACATTAATTGTCTGTGTGGTGCCGTGCGCCGCTCGATTGTACCATTACTGTTGCACAAACTGACGAAGGGTCCAAAAAAAGGATGTCATCTGTCGGACGTGGGGTGTAGCAGTGAGATATGTACTGCTACAGTTGTACATTCAAATTGCTTGTTCCCTCTATTTCGAGGTTTCTCGTATCTCCACTTTTTAATCAAAAACTCCCGACGTATCCCATCCCACATGGAATATTTTCATCGGCTCACTATGGTAACTATTGCCAGCTATATATATGATGCTATTTGACCCACACTCATCAACCACGTCAATTCCGGGGATTTAGCTGACGAGCACCACTCAACCCTAAAGCAGGCGGAAATATTTATTTCCTTGGATTCCTAGAGACTTGGACGCTACTGCACCAGGAGTCTAAAGGGTCAAGTTATCTTACCCTTTTATATAATGGGTGTAGCTTTACGAAGGAAAGCAACACCCATCAGAAGGGTATAGTCATGCGTAGTAAATAACTGACCATTTAATTTACACAACCATTGATTCAGCTACCAGGTATGTAGGTGTATTATATAGAGTAAAATACACTTGAGGTCCCTACACTTAACTACGCATAGCAAAAACAAGAGACACTGCAAGAATGCATATTTGCACTTCCGATAAAATCAGGAGTCATGTTTACATCCAAGAATCAAGTTGTGAACTTACAATAGAGATTTTTGGGTCCATCAAAATGTCATGTGCAGATTATTTCTTCTCTTCATTCTTTGGAGGGATTCTAGCTTGCTAGGATAAGTGGTGCACTCTTTAAGTTAGTGTTTTTTTTTTGAACAGTTCCTACGTGAAAAAGTTGGCAAACATTTGAATTTTTTTTTAGATGAAGGATATTTCCAGTTCAGCCTCCATATCCACAAGTGGATATATATATAGCCAAAACGTTACTCGAGTTCTTAGACTCTAAACCCTTAGACGAGGGATTACACATTAAACCCTAATATGAGGGATTATACAAAACAAGAAAATGGCTAACAAACAAAGCAAGAAAACTAAAGACTAATCCTCAATCTTCTTCTTCGCTCCAACTTGCTCAACTGTGCGCAACCACCAATCCATCACATCGCTAGTCTACTTAGAAACTTGATGCTCGGGTCACCTATTGCATGTCAAACCTCTTCGTCCCACCACGCTGAAGATATTCATCCATGAACCTATAGGTGCGAGATCCGCCCCGCTAGGGCACCAGATCTAGCCGCCCAGGCCTGGATGGACCCATGTCGTTCCCACTGGTGACACCTTGCGAGGAAAGGGTGGCAGGGAAGAAGAAGAAGAAGAGGAGCAACGTGTGGGAGGCAACAAGTGGCACTGCCGGTCTTGAATATGGCGATTAGAGCGGAACCCGGAGTGCCAAAGCGGGGCCGCAAACCGCGGCAGTGGCGCAACTTCGGCGCCACCCGAATATAGCTCCTGGCGCTTAGGCAGCACGTCTTGTCGTTACGGCCACCAGGTGGCTCCCGGTGGAAGCTTCGAAGCTCACCCAACGGAGCTGTTCACCCGCCGCCGCACGCGCCTCACCATGAAGGTGGCCACAAGTGCACGGTGACAAACGCCGCACCCCTATCTGCTGGATCCGGGACAGGGACTGCCAGATCTGTCCTGGGAGGGCATGGATCCACCGCCCGGGGTCGTCTCCGGTCGTCCTTGCGACCTTGCTCGCAGGTCAGACATGGAGGAGGAGGGGGGGGGGGGACCCGGGGAAAACCGCTTGGGCGGCTGCCTTTTAGCGGCCCACAGCTGGCGGTCGCCACAAACCAGGGAAGCAACGGCGGTGGTGAATTTTTCTTTGAAAAATATTTTTCTTGGTATTTATGTTTCTAGCTATGATTACTTCTACACAAAATAGGCAAGCTAGTGAATGTTGTCATTTGGTTTGTCCACTAGATGAGTTGATAGAAGGTTTCTGAACTAAATGACTTCAGTCAATTATTTTATCTCAAGGCACGCAACGTCCTCAAAGGTGAAGCTTGAATATCGTACTTAACAGACTGCAGGTCTTGCAGGTTCACGGAACTAAAAATCTCAACCTTAAAATTCCAGAAAAGCTAACCAGCATGCACAACGTTGCCGCTGGCGCAGACGGGTGTAGAGCAATTTTTTACGGTGGATGTATGCTATTCCAATTATTAGGCATCTCTTGGTCACAGTCATGAATTCTTCGTGTCCAGCCCATCATATATACTCATCGTGCTCTCTCAGGTCTCAGACATGTCATTGCAAATAAGTGCTGTCTAGAATCTGGACTACGTATTATTTTATTTTTCTTGGATTTCCACTCTGCACATTGGTTACCACTCACACTCAGGATGGCATAACTCCATATTTAACTGCTGATGGATCCCATTCCAATCCCTATAGTGGTCACCAATGAATTCCTATATATGTCAGCCCATCTGCCCATGTTTGTGTTATAATATAGTTGTTTCTCTTGTGTGTTCCTACTTTGCAGCATTATGAAATCATAATTACATTTTATTGTTTTTCTCCTATATGAACAGAGAAGGTGGGAAAATGTCATTTCCACCATTGTTTCTTCAAAAGTTGTACAAGTTTGGATCTCATGTTTTAATTTTGGTAGAATTGAAATGTAGAACTTATTTGGCTTTTTCTTCGTTAAAAATCACGTGTTCAAATCCCATATTTGCATATCATCCATCCTTAAAAATAGAAACAGCAGAGCCCAAACCTATTAGTTGCAGCACGAACTTAAGAGACCAAGGACGACATTGGACAGTAACCATAATGAGGTGAAGTAGCGCTCGGTGGATCTTGGTGATGAGGCTCCATGTTCACCAGAGCAGGCGTTCACTGGTTTGTAGGACCTCTAGGACGCAGCTGCCTGCTGCCATTGACAAAAGCCCACATTTGCAGCTGCATGCAGGAGGTGAAGTAGCGCTCGGTGGATCTTGGTGATGTGGGTGCTAGTTTGGTTTAGAATACATCATGGAAGATTGTTGCACTCGCATTTCTAGCTTGAGAGATTGTGTTCAGATCATGCTGGAATCAGCAAAATCCGTGCCATGGAAATGAGAGAATCATAGCTGAGTGCATAATCAGGAATATGCTATGAATGAATACCTGCATTGCTGTGTGGCCTAGTTGACAGTTGTGGTAATTGCACCTATGCTAGACTAGTTGTTGCAGTCCAGATGCAATTACTCTAAATTATTTCGTCTTTTTCTCGCTTGCGAACAAGAGAACACGCCTCACAGAAGATTGGAGCATTGCGTGGGAAACTACAAACTAGATATATTCGGAACAGATCATTTCATCAACCAGTCATTCACTCATACTATTGCCAGACATATAGGAAACAGAAGATGCACAGTGCTAAGTGATTAAATTTGATCATCAATATTGAAATTGTTGACCAATACCGTGATGGAATAATTCTCTGATCCTATATTAGCATAGTGCGCTATTTTTGTTCATAGTTTTTCAGCTATCGCTGGCCAAGAGAACAAAAAAATCTCACACCGTGGGACCATGCACAAATGACATGGGGCCTTGCAGGCGTGAAGATGACAAAAATGGACAGATCAGCCGAGGCTCAAGCTCCTGATGTATGATGTATCACATTCCCAACAGGAATGAACCTCACAATAACTTCCTTTGATTTAACTACCTACTGCCATTCCACCACGATATATTTCAGCATACTCATATAAATCATCTGTCACACCCCAAATTTTATAATTTTTGAAAATAGGATAAAATGATTTAATTATGCATTTTGTGAGCATTCCAATTTGGGTAAATAATAAAATTTTGGGAAATTAAAATAAAATAAGGTATAGAAACATGTTTGTGCACTCATGCTGCTGCATTTATTTTTTGTAATGAGTGTTTGCTTCAAAAGTTCAGAAAAGGAATTCAAAAGCTAAATTAGATTTTGGAAAAGGCTTTTTTCCTTTAGCTTTGGGCCAGCTCCTTGCCTTTGGCCCGCAATACAGCAGTAGGACACCAACAACTAACAGCAGCAGCCGGCCTGGCCTGCTTCCCCGCACGCTCGCCCTTGGGCTTGGCCCAGCTAGCCAGCAGCAGCAGAAGCCCAGCACTGCTCCGCACCCACCGCCAGCTGGTGCCCGTTTGTCGGCGCTACAGTGCCGTCTCCCACCTCGGTCGGACTCGGTGCGACCGAGCCGCGCCGCAAGGCCGCCTGTAGCGTGGGCCCGACCGTCGCGCTCGCCCCCAGGATCGCCCAGCGCCTATTTAAGGGGATGGCACACATGTGCGGCGCCCTTTCCTAAAACCCTAGCGGCGCCGCCATCCGTCGGGTTCGCGAGCACCGAAAACCTAACCCTAATCGGAGCTCGAGCGCCGCCATCGATTTGCCGGCGTCCGGCGTCCTCCACCGAGGTAAGGATCTTCCACGAGATCCCCGGCGTCGCGAGGGTCACGCTGGTGCCCTCGGCGAGCCTTTGCACACTCCGGTCGCCCCGCGCCTACCGCGGCAATGGCGCCGCCACCGCCACTAGCCCGTGCCGCTGCGTTGATCCGCGCCTCTAGCCGCTTCGCCGCCGCAGCCGTCGCGCGATCAGCGTCCGCAAGAGCATGCGCTCCGTCCCGTGCCATCCGCGCGACAAACCGACCCCCGAGTGCCTTTCCGGCCAACTCGGCAATGAACGCCGTCCCGCCCGCCGCCCGCGACCAAACCCGCCGGCTCCGTCCCGACCGTCCGATCCCGAGCCGACGGTCGAATCTGACTTTGGGCGTACCCGGTCAACCGAGGTCGACGGACCCGGTCGGCGGCCGGCGTGGCTGCCACGCGATCGCCTGCGTCGGCGCCACATCACCAAATCCGCAGCGCCGACCAATCAGCGCTTGATCAACAGGCGGTCAGCGCTGGCCATTTTGCAAAAAAGCCCCCCGCTGTTTTCTCGGATTAACGAACCGATCCACCGCTGTTCAAAAGTATTTAAAGAATAGCCCCCGACCACATGCTTTTTTCGAGTTCGCCCCTCGTTTCTGATTAATCAAGATCTAACCCCGATCTCTCGTAGATATGCCCCTATAACCATGTTTTGGCCATAACTTACTCATTTTGAATCCGTTTTGGTCCGTTCAAGTTGCGTTAGGTTCGTAACGGCGTGAGCTACGGCGTTAGCAGCGATGTTAACTGTGTATTGAACCTTTCAAATTTAAAGTTTGATTTAATTTGTTTTATTAAAGGAAATCTTGTTTAATTCATAACTTTCACGTTCTAGCTCCATTTTTCGTGATCTTTGCGTCTGCGTGTTCGTAGTGAGACGTAGATTTGTTTTATAAACCTTTTATCTTGTTTTCATATTGTTGGTGTAATGTTCTAATATAGTTCTATTGTTTTGCCGTGTATGTTTTCTTGGATGCTTGTGTGGTGCTTTGTGACGATGTCGGTCGGTGAGTTTTTGCGTTGGTGGCCTAGCGAGAAGAAGTTGGTGATCTAGTACACGGTGAGAAGTTCGTGGAAGATCAGGAATTATTTGAAGATCGGGATCCTCGGGAGTTCTTTGAAGAATTGAACTAGAAGAAGGAATCTAATTTTAAAGCAAGTATAGCATGGGACTATCCTTGTTACCTGTACACTTTATAATCATAATTCATATGCATGTGTCCACCTTGATAAACTTAGAGATTATAACATAGTTATTGTTATCTTGTACCTTGTTGCCTATGGGGATGTTTGCATATGTGTCCACCTTGATAAACTTAGAGATTATAACAAAGTTATATAAACATGATATATTGATGACTATGATATATACAATGGTTTTGTATGAGATGATTTTACCATGGACCATAGGGCAAGAGCTCATGCTTTTACATGACGCACTTGGCTCTCCATAAG
This sequence comes from Hyparrhenia diplandra, assembly GCA_015847255.1. Taxonomy (NCBI): domain Eukaryota; kingdom Viridiplantae; phylum Streptophyta; class Magnoliopsida; order Poales; family Poaceae; genus Hyparrhenia; species Hyparrhenia diplandra. The sequence continues at coordinate 840,347 of JADLZK010001918.1, forward strand.
GACTTATCCTTTGGCAAAAAGCTGGGACTTACTGATATTTTTTGTGGGGGCTATATGGCTCGGCTTTAGTCGGTCAAAGGACCTTCTCTATCTTGTCGGGGTTCGAAAGGCGCAAGAGGGGCTACAATTGGTTTGATCCTGGCACGCCAAGGGGTGCACCTTGGTTTATTGGTAGTTTGTTAGTCACACCTTGGAGGGAGGATCCTACCCGGTCCAACAAAGGGAATCCTTAGCGGCCTTGACGGTTTAGAAAAACCTTTGAAAGGCTTCACGGTGGTTTCTTGTGTTTGGGCCTAATTAACCCATGCATTTGGAAAGTACGACTCACGGTGAAAGTGTACACCTCTCGAGTAAAACTGTTATAACAGCCGTGCTCACGGTTATGAGCGGCCCGGAAAACTTGACGGAATAAGTAACATGATAATGGTTAACTAATGGTGATGGTGATGTTGAGTTGAGAATGGTGATAAATGAACATGGTGATCTTAATTAATTGTTGGGGATAATTGGAGCTTAAAGCAGAACTTAGAATGATTAGAATGAATAAAACTTTGACTTACTAAAAGCTTACCGCAAAGTATAACCCGGTGTCGACTTTTGAGCCTCATTTATCCATGCTATACTTGTTGAGTACATTGTGTACTCACGCTTGCTTTATATTTCATTTTTGGAAAATCCCGGATGGGTACAGATGGCCATGGTTACCAGCCCTATGAAGATGACTACTAGGCTTGAGTGTCAACGGTCGATCTTCCCCTGTGGAGATGAAGGCGCCCTGAAGCTTAGCTAGTTTCTATTTTATTGTTAAGACTTTTATGACATTTATGTTTTGAGATACAGTTTCGTGATGTAATAAGGCACTTTCGGATGATACTATTTCCTTTAATTTTGTCATTATATGTGTGCGATTGATCCTAGGGTGCACATATAATCTATTGTTCAATTTGTTCTATAAATTCATATAAACCATTGCACACAAAAAAAAAAAAAAAAACAGTTTTTTTTTTTTTCTTTGGGTGTTGCCACAATTTCTTCAGGAAGCCCTTCAGGGTATACCTTTATAGGAGAATCCATGTCTTAGGGCACTCTCATCATTCTATAACTATTTTCATAAAAAAAAAAACCGATTCTATAAGTATTGCCACGCTATAAATGATGCTATTCGACTCAATCGTCGCCAACGTTGTTCACAGGATTTAGCTGACAAGCGCCACTCTTACTAAAAGAGTGGCTACAGCCAGGAGGCAAGTGATCTTACTACAAGGCCTTTGATGGCTGCAGCTTCATGGGCACGCGTAGTGAATAATTTGGCATTTACTTTACATATAGATTCACCTATAAGGTATGTACGTACATATATATACAGCGAAATACACTAGGGGTCCCTACACTTATCTAAGTAAGGGCAACAGACGCTGCAATTTTGTATGTTTATACTCCAGGTAAAATCGAGAGCCATGTGTATATTCAAGATTCAAGTTGTGAATTTCGATAAAAATTTTGGGTCATCAAATTTCTTGTGCGGTTTCTTTGTTTTCTTCTTTCTTTCCCTGGTAGAGATTCTTGCTCGCTAGGATGAGTGATGCAGTGTCCCAACGGGTGGGTTTTGGGCCTTGTTTCTACTTAAAAAAACTGGATCGGCACTTTTATCTCTCTGTATAATGAAAATTGTGGCAAAGCATTTTCTTTCCCTTCGTATGAAATTGCTCGCACTGTGTTCCTTGCTATGATTGTTTTCTGTACAAATGGTGCAGGGAACGGAGTTATTTTGGTCTGTCCACAAGAATAGTAGGAGAAGCTCTCTAAACCGACCACAAGGCTTCACTCAACTCTTGTAAGAGAAATTTTACAGTGCTTGAAAAAACACTAGAGTTATAAAATAAGAATCAATGCATAAGAAATTAAGTTGTGGGCCGGAACCTAAACTAATAACCCCGGCCACAACACGGGGGTGGCACGGACTATATATCCTTAGCCAACTCACAACAAAAACTTATATCTTATCTGAGATGTGGACTGCACACAATTTCAACCTCAACAACAAGGAGCTATATCGATGGTCAGCTATCTGGCCTCCACAACAAGCAACTATATATACCGACCTTATAGTTTCACCACCGATATAATTCATTAAACAAAGAGGTAAGGGGATAAAAATTGGTAAAAGATAAGATGCAACAAAATAAAATTGGCTGTCAAACACGATGTTACAATTGATCTCCAGCCTATTGTAGGATTCAAAATATCATTCAAATTCCTACAAAACGTTGGAATGAAGTTAAGTCGAGTTGATTCCATGTTACTCACGACGAGCACATTTTGATGCTATAAAACATTTTCTGTTGTCTATAACCCAGAGGGAAGGAGACCAGTTAAGTCTGGTCCACGCATGCTGATTTTGATGATGCTTGAGTCACTGCTAAACTCTTCCTTTCTTTGTGTTCGAGGAAACCAAATTTCTAATCTCGAAGGACCATCAAACACATATGTGTTCAGCGTAGTGCAAAGCCCCTTACACAAACAAGCTGCCAAATTTTCCTTGGTCCCTCAACAAAAGAATCAAGTACCATCGCCCATTCCACATCTGAATCTAAAACTTCCGATGTATCCCATCCCCACTAAAAGAATTCTTTCATGTCTGGGTTGCCTCAGAATTTCCATTGCCATGCTATATTCTCGTGCTCATGCACTTCTTGATTATTTGGGATGCTATGTCTGCGTTGAACCTTGAAGCAAGTGATTTCACATACACTCCCCTTCAAAGAGTGTGCACCCAGATAGCTACATATAGGCATAAGAAGTAACATGAGACTTCAGGCTCTCATTTATTCACCAACCTACTAGGAAATAAATGCATAGTTAATGTTTACAACTATGTACATGGTGGGATACGGTTCTGTCAGGATAAAAGATAGCACTAAATTGATAGGGCCTGTCATACTGATAGTTCTTCACAAACCTAATGATAGTTTGTTTCCCTGAACAAAAGCACATGCATTTCTGAGTTTCTGACAACTCAAGAATTACTTACGATCTTGTCCAGCTGCAACCTCAAGAATTGCCTTGGGTTCTTGCCCTGCCTTCATCAGTAAGTATCATGTTTAACTATTGCTTTTATATGATTGTCTGTTTAATGCTCAACAACATAGCTATGATAATCAAGAGTAGCAATTTTCCTCCCAAAGAAAATGTAGAATTTTTTTATTATTTTTGAGTTTCCAAGCCAAAATACATATATGACATTTTGCAACAATGACTGAGATCATGTAACAATGGGAGATTTGAAGGCTCAACTCACTTGAGCTAATGAGTTGTTCTTCTTCGAAAATTCATTTCCACAAAGGAGCTGCTGCTGCCTGTGGCTTGAGCTTGGTGCGCCCTACTGTCCGACATGCATGTTGTGGACATGTATTGTTGCTCTTGGACGCTGACCTCCATAACGGTGTGGTGTGACACTGAACACTGGCCTGCTCGAGCCTGCCACTGCCATGGAAGGAAAGAAGCTAGCATAAGTAATCTCGTCCAATTTCAGGCATGAGCGGCATATCAAACAACAATGCAGTAGGATTCCATAAAGGTAAAGTGTGCATTGCTGTTGCAAATAAAGAAATTATGAAAATATAACCAGCACAGTTCCACATACATTGGGATGTGTAAATTGTGTAGCAAGAGAAGGGAGGGCTTGGTCTCTTTGATTTATTATTTCAGCTGGCATAGTTGTTTCCACTGCAATAGCGAAGCCGTACCAGCCATCCTTGTCAGTGTTTCCCTTGCCCTTGGACAACCATCACAAGAACCACTCTGTACGTGGAGTGATTGCAGGGGAAACTAGAAACAGTTGCTAGACAAAGAGGAAATGGAAGATACACAGTGCTACACGGATAACTGTAGTTGCTTTGGTTGAAGGCGTAATCCCAGGTCTTCTGTGTTGCTTTCCTGCTTGATGGAACCCAAATTCCCAGGCAAGAAATTCCAACACACAGTCACAGACAACGTGTGCACAATGCTAGCACCTCCCGTAGTACTGTGACTCGATGTTTAACTTCTGATGCATCCCATCCCTATTATTAGACATCACTTCAGTGATTGCCATTGAATTCCTAGTGTCAGCCCATCATACTCATCACCCTCTCCGGTTTTAGACTTCTAGGTGTGGTGTCTGAATTATAGTTTTTCTTGCAAATGCATGTTTCAAATTTGCACCAAGGAAAATGGTGCACAGCTAGATGTTGCTGTCCTCGAAATGCTGCTGCTATATATGGGGCTAGTTCAGCCCTTGAGGTCGTGTAAAGGCGAAAAGGCCCTCGAGTGTACTGGAATATAATTATTGGGTCAAGGCATGATGTAGTTTAGACAATGGGTGTTTTCGTTACCTAGGCTATAAATAAGATAGCATTGTATATGATTTGGTATCTGAGAAAATCAAACCTTTCTTTGCAATGTCTCATTTTACATGTTAACCCCTCACGCTACTGAATAAGCTGCTTGGTCAATATTTAAATCATGTAGTCCTCTTCCTCTCAAGAAGCTAGGTCATGCGAGACTTCTCATCCCAACATCATCTTCACATGGGTTTGAGTATCCAACTCTCAACACAATACATGAGAATGGCTAAGCAGGTGAACAACACTATAAAGTGGTAGACACCACACCTATCATCGCACAGTTAGCAGATTAGGTGATAGAGACATGCAACAGCAGGCCAATAGCACTGACCAAAACCGTCCTCCATGGCACCGTCGTCTAACCCAGATTTGGCTAGATGTGGGTGCTATATTGCTTGTATCAGATCGTACATGATCTTGATCGTTGCATACTCAAATCGAAGAAGGGGAGATCCGGTAGAGCACATGCTGAACTGTGGTTATCCTGTATAGTATCCCCAAATTATTTTTTCGATCTTGCAACTAAATTTACGTGCAAGGCAATCTGAACTGAGGTGAAAGCCAAGCAAAGGCCAAAACAGATGATTATTCTAGAAATACCATGCGGCCCTTGGCTGCACGACGATCGAACAGGCACCAGTTTCCTAGATCCCCAAACTAAAAAGTTTACATGTTTGAGGTAATTCACAACTACCACGGATGCAATTTACTCATATTAATCATTGATCTCAATCGTTGTGTGAAGAAATCATATCATTGTTTGAGAGTTTTTACAGCGCTTGGAATTAATATGGGCCATCCATTTGGTGTGATCCAATGGTCAAAAAGCTAGAGGAACCAGGATTAGAGGAACCAAGTGGCGGATAGGAACCATGGCATAGGAACTGAATTATAATAAATATTGAAGGGGTATAATGGTCTTTTTAGTCGACAAGGAGCAGCTTCTCCTTACTTCATGTGAATCAAAAGCTGCTTCTGAATCAGGTTCCGAGTACTCGTCATGTAAAAAAAAAATTCATTCATCCTTTCCCCCCTCCGGCGCTCACGCCGCCGCCGCCGCACTTCCTGCCGTGCCGGGCCCCAAACCCGCTCTGCCCGCGGCGCCGGCCCCAACCCTCCCGCTCCTGCTCCTGCTCCCTCTAAGGACCACCCACCCGATGTGCTGGCCGGCCCCCACGGACACCGAACGGCGGCGGGTCGCCGCTGGCGGGCTCTTGCTCCGCCCCGGCACCCGCGGTCCACGGCGCCCACCGGCGATGAGGAGGACCGAGCGGCGGCTGTTGGTCGGCGCCACGGGGGCGACCGACGCTGCGGGGGCGGAGCAGGGGGCAGGGACTCCTCCATCTCCGCCTCCCCGTCGCCGCCGCCGCCGCCGTGCAGGCGTGCTGCTTCGGCTTCTCCCGAGAAGACCTGCCGGAGGGCGCCGTCGGCCAAAACCCAAGACAAAGAAGGCCCACCACGGGTCCAGCGGCGTCCTCGGCGTCGACGCCGGCAGTGGGGCGGCGAGAACGGGGAGGATGGTCAGCGAGCTCAAGGAGCAGCAGCGGCGACTCGGGGAAGGCGCTGGAGGACCGGTGCAGGTCAGCGGGGAGACCGCCAAGATGGCGCGCTGGTCAAGCGGCGTCCGCTGGCGCGCATGGCGTATGTTGAGGCCATTGACGACCTGCTCGATGGATTGCGAGGGCGATGAGGAGGGCGCAAATGAGCTTATGCTACACTGCTTTCGGTTTGGACAGGACCATTCTTCGATTTGGGATCTGCTCCTTTCTTCCAGTGCTTTTCATGTTTTCTCTTGGATCTTTGCGCCATGTTTCCTCTTGGATCTTTGCGTCCTGGCCTAAGCATCTGTACAATTTGGACGGACTCGGCTGGCCATCCGGGCATGTTGGCCATATGCAGGAAATCAAACACGCCCTGTGTCCAAAGGAAGAGAAGATCCGAGGCCCGGCTAAGCGGGCGACGAGGCGATAGCATCCACCGCTGCTTCCATTGAGGTGTCGCTGCGGGGCTGCCAGTCGTCGGCTGAGGAGGAGGCGTTGGCGAATGCGCAGAGGTTGCCCATTCAAAGTGCGGCCAGGTCGTCGTGGAAGAAAGGCGTGGCGGAGGGCACGCTCCATTCTCACAGCTTGCTTTCGGCAGCTTGGGTAAGCTAAGTTTTGATTTCTTTTTTGGTTCTGATTGTTTTTTTTCATGTACCACAATATCAAAAAAAAAAAATTGTTGCTGTGCCTGTGACTCATCCCATTACTAAATGGAAAATATCTGATTTTCTACTGCCATGAGATACATATACATGTTCTGATAAGAAAGGTTCAGAGTTAAGAAAGACCCCCCCCCAAGTTGGAAAAGATTGCGAGCCTTATGTGTTAAAAAAAAACACAAAAAGTTAACTCAGCTTCAACAAATCATTCTGTATCATCCATGGATTCAAAAAACACGATATAGAAAACAAGCCACAGATATAATAACCACATGCACAAATATTAAATTCTCATGTACAGTCAGTTATCAAAAGAGTTGGTACACTGTTGCAAATCACTAAAATTTCAGAGTAAAATTATGATTAAACATCTAACGGACGCTCAAGTGCGGTCATGCTCAGATCATTCATGGATTGCTCTCTGTGCTCTCTGGCATTTCTGGGCTCGTGACCCCTTTATGCGAAGTATGAAGGCTGCTTCGGTGTTGGAAGTGGCGTAGTTCTGTTTTCCAGCATGTACACCACCGCTGCCATAAAGAGCCTGGAGCTTGGATCATCCTGTACACACATTAGTCCTATTTGTACGCATCGCGAAACTTCATCAAGGGGAAACAACTGTCCACAACAAATGAGTTCACCAGATGTTCTAATTTCCCATCTTTCCACAAGTTCGATGCCTGAATAGACACAGATACAATTTCATAGTGACCTCATATGTATTTTCTCTGGGTATTTAGTTCTGAATTCTTAGCATAGCACAATACTTACATAAGGAGTGAATTGTCCACTAAATTAGGATGAGTCACACAAAACAAATCTAGGTAGTAGGTTAACTAGATTTTGGTTTTGTTTTTACATAGCCACGAAATAGAGGAAAATAACTATCTTCAGTGGCGCCAGTTTTTCCATAGCTCCATTAATCACATAGCCTTGACTCCAGAGGTAGGAGGAAGAGCTGCTGCAACTGAAAAGAAACCAATTAGATGTCATCATGGAACTAACAGCTCAGTGCATACAATTAGAAGCTAAATAATTATGCATTTACATATTTTGTACTACGAGCTTCCAAGGAAATAGAAAGAAAGTCAATTAATAGAACCAACTTGAATTAAAAGAGCCAATAGCAGAGCTTGCATACCCTTCGTCCACTACAGCTGCCTATACGGGCTCAGGTAAAACTGGCTGGGAATGGGAACTCTGCGACTTTCACGATGTATCGTTGGAGCAACTGTGTTGGTATTGTCTATGATATCTTCCGTTGTTGTAGGCATCGTTTCTTGTTCATTCTTCTTTGGTTGTCCACGCCGCTGGCACTTTAGATGATTGCCCTTGTTCTTTTGTTTTGGTACCGCTAGCATTCTTTGCTGCAGCCTTGTGTTTCTTTGCACCAGGTTGTGATTCAATTATGGTAATATCTCCATTATCAGACTCTTCTTGTGGGTTTTCGGCCAAATATTCTTCCTTCTGAAAAAATAGAAAACCGGTAGTACGTGAATGCTAAAAAATATGAATGAAATAAAAGAGAACAGTAGCAGGACACTAAACAAACCTTGATAGGTTGCTTATACGAAGCTCTTCCACTTTTGTTGCTTTTTGAATGCAACAACCTAGTACATATCTTTATCTTGAAAGTGTTGATCTGATCCTCAAGATGAAGCCATGACGGTTAGTCAAGTTTTAAACATTTTGAAACAGGAAAACTGAACTTTCAGTTGTAGCTGTGCATGCACCTGTGAGAAACTTTGCCTCATTTCTCGCCCATTCCACTCCAGCATGTATTTTGTCACAAAAGCGCCACAAGAACAGCTACATTGTAAAGGTGATTTGTGAATCACAACATGAGTAGGTGGCCATCATATGTACAACATTAAACTTACTTGTCCGTTTGTTGGGGAATGTTTGGATAGTCCTTTTTCTTCCAGTCCGCAAGGTTGACTGAATCTGTTATTTTTTCCAAGCCCTTCTTAGCAGCGTCGTCAATATATTGATCAATACACTTCTGTAGGTTTGTAACCTATTGCATATTTCATAATTAGTAAAACCACGGTAATGATCCTACTCTTTAAAGAAGCTATAAAGAAATAAACAATAAAAGAGTGTTCTTGAATTCATATCAGATGAAGCTTCCTTCTAATCTCGCATCAAATTTGTAAGTTTGAGTCTCTTTTAGCAAAAAATTCAAGCTATTAAGCAGTACCGGGTGGGTGGGGTGGGGTCAGTATAATATATTGACAATCTTTTGAACTTAAGAATGGTTTTGACACTAGTCTAACTTGCATAATGCATGCTTGGGATGCTTTAAGCTTTGGTTAAGTCCTATTTGGATGGTATCTCAGACAAGTTTAAGCCATTCCCTCTGTCTATGTATATTAGCATTCCTGAGTTTTTTTTTAGCACAGATTAAGCTTGAAGGGAAAAACTTTGATGCTCCTCACTAAAGCGTTTGAGCCTTGGGAGATAATTTAATGAGGGTTGTTTTGATCCGGTGACCAAGGTGGAATAGTAGGAATGCTTAGGGCTCTAGAACTATCCTAACACCAGATGGTTGATTTCATAGAATAATCTGTGCCTTTCATTAGGCAGTAGAAAAGATAAAGGCTGCAACTTACCATAGTATTTTCCATTTCCTCGTTGTGGAAATGAGGTGTAGTTGCGAGGGAGTTCAGAATCTGGACCTCCTTGAGTTCTTTATTCAGCACTAAGGCCCAGTGGCATCCCCAGACATTCATGGGGACAAATATCTTGCATTGGAAGAATATATATTAGGTCTCCTAAGTTGAGAGTTTGGTGCTAGAAAATGTGTATACAAAACAGTAGATGCATTAACGCTAACCACTTGTCGTTTTACACATCTTTTACCGACACTTTTGATCCACGACTTTTCTTTTGTAGGATCGAATTCACCATATTCTCCTGATAACTCATGGCTTTGGAAGGTGGAAATGAATGCTGTTTTCTTGTTTTCTACATTAGCGATGTATGCGTAAGCATTAATCACCCTGCGAAATTTGATAAGGAAACATATTAGCGACAAGGTGGCAAACAATGTACACATGAGAAATGAAGGCATCGAGCATACTTACATCGTCATATAGCCATCCACCATTGACATTTGGCTTTAAGAATTTTACAATCAAAGGAATTTTCGCAATATCAACCACAACAGCATATTCATAACTATGCCTAATAAATGTATCTTCATCGTCCATTGTTAGGGTGTAGTCATTGTCAAAATCTGGTAGTCAAACATATTGAATGATGTAGTTAGTCTTTGTCCTAACATTTGTGTTGTGGTTACAATTTAGAAATGATTATGAACCAGATCCTTACCTAGATATTCGGTGGAATCAGTTTTGTCGTTGTCGCTAGAAAATAAATATTGTGCAGCACTTCAGTCATAGATGTCACGGCCTCGGTACTGCGTAGTAGTTGTTTGGTTGCTAGAATTGACTTCCCTCCAGTAGAAGGTATCCCCTCAATGGCTGCATGTAACTTGTTGAATGCTTCTGACAATTTACTGCATTCTGGAATTTCAGGCTGGACATTTTTGGATGGATGGGAAAGTGTTGGTTTCTTGGCTGCTGTCTGCTGAGCAGGTACATGTTTCTGTGACTTGTTGGATTTCAAAGAATCCTTCACTGGCGTATTGTAATCATCGAAGCTGTGATGTGTTTCATCAGGGGAAGCTTGGAAGGTCCTAGTGGAATTTGTAGAGGTTTTTTTGCTGTTGACGAGGTGTGTTGAATGTTTCTGACATTTTACTGCATTCTGGAATATCAGGCAAGACGCTTTTGGATGGATGGGGCAGTGTTGGTTTCTTGGCTGCTAGCTGCTGAGCAGGTACATGTTTCTATGACTTGTTGGATTTCAAAGAATCCTTCACTGGCATATTATAATCATCGAAGTTGTGTTGTGTTTCATCATTGGAAGCTGGGAAGGTCCTAGTGGAATTTGTAAAGGCTTTTTTGCTGTTCAAGAGGTGTGTTTGTGTTGCCTGGACGTGCATATTTCTGAAAAAGAAAAAGGTTGCCTCAGATGGTGAAATTTCTGAATATAGGATGTTGCTGCACTCGAATTTGACATTTAAGTATCACCTATTCATGTTGTTGGCCATGCATTGCTGAATTTTTGTCGCCGTATGCATAGTGAAGTTGCTGCATAAATTTAAATGTGTTGGTAAGTTTTGTCAGTCATATTTGTTAATTTACTATGTGTACAACGCGAACCTTCATAGCCACACTCATTTGTCCAATCTCAGCTTCCATTTTAGAGAGCCTAGGTCGCAGATCAACATCCAATCTGCGATCAGCTAACTCTTCTCTTAGACTGATAATTTTGGACATTACTCTTTCTTCCATCTGCATAACAAAACGCTCCGTTGACAGCCGACTTTTTGTGATTGCTTCAAGTATCGTTGCCATCTAGGACAAACATACACAAATTTATCAAATGAATTATGACTGATTTTAATATTACTAGATTGTTACGATGTAGTGAGATGGCTGATTCATACTTGTTCGTTACTCATATCTTGATCAAGATGGCCGCCCCTTTTAGTAGGTTCTGTTCCTTCTTGATCATGATGGATGCCCCTCTCAGACTGTATTCCTCCTTGTCCTAATATCGGTGCATCATAACTTGAAGTGTGTCCAGTAGGGATCAGTGAAGAAAGGCACTCGATAACCTTGCATTAGTAATCATATATAAGTTGTAGTAATATATAGATGTAAGCATAAGCAATAGCTGCATTGATTTACCACTCCCCCGTCGATACGGTCAGCGGCACAAGCTGCCATTCTAAGATCTGCTTTTGTTTCATCCCATCGATCCATCGGCAGATGCGGCACAGGTAAGTAGGAAATATGGTGCTTGCTGTAAGCATGGACATGCTCCCAATACCAGTACTAATAATGAAATAGATGATCATAGTGAGACATGTGATGCATATATTGTTTACACATAAACATAGTCTGTATGGTTCCACATAGAGAAGTAGCACTTACTTGAAGGAGAGCCAAATTGCCCTGAAGATTTATAATCTCTCCTTTTTTGAAACTTTCTAAGCTGCTCAATAGATAACTCAAAGTGAACTGGCCCCAGTTAAATTTTGGAATGTCTTCCACTTTTTCAACTAGTGCCAAATATTTAGAATGGACATGAGATTTGGTATTAGGTGCCAAAATGCATCCGATTGTGTACAGAACAAATTGGCGTATGAAGTGATCATCAGGGTATTTCGACATAGCAATATTATGCTCAAGAGCCTTTAGAGTAATCTGATTCTGGCCGGGGATTGGCTTTTGTATGCATGTAATAATGCTGAATTGATTTTTGTCTTGTCATGGACTACTATTTCATTACCATCTGTCCGAAGACCCATGATGTGGTATACATCTGCTAGAGTCATAGGAAAGAATGTCCAAGTTATACCTATCCACAAGGCTCTTCAGCATGGTACGACGAATAGTGATGTTCTTCATGTGGAGCATGCCTCCGAAACCAATTTTCGTAATGGCTTCTTTGTGTGCAATAGATAGGGCTTGGATGGTCGGGGCGTATCTAGTGGGTGAACAAATAATCTTCATTTGTGGGCAATTAGAATTCAGGATCTGCGATTACATATAGTTAGTGCATTATACTTAGGAGATCACATTTTTAAAGTGTTCCGAATGCAACATATTCCTGTGCTTCTGTTTCAGCTTGAATAGTGGACTTTTCGGATGGGGACTGGGCTGCATTCTGATGCTGTACTCGCTTAGACGCGCTGGTGTCGCCATCGCCGCTCGTCTTACGCTTAGAGGTCATTTTTTCTTCGATGCTAGATTTCAATCAGGAGAACACACCCTGCTGTTGCAAATGTTGAGGTCAATAAAACATAATTATTGAAAACTAGAAGTAGTCATATAGGATGCATATGAACACACTGAATGAAGAATTACTCTGAAAAGCAATAGTATTAATTATTGACAACTTTGCAGATGGAGCGTGTCGACAAATGTAGAGGTATATGATGAGTTAAAGATCAATCTTATAAGTTGGCTGACTGATGTGTTTGATCAGGTGATTAGAGAGTGTAGTGAGCATAATTCAAAATCAATCACTGATCATGTAATTTGTACCCAGCATTCCTACTAGAATGTTGACCATCTTGATCCAAAGTTACACTGATTGCTGGACAATTCAAAGCACATTTTACTGACAAGGCCTGGCTTATGACAGGACAATGGTGGAGCAAAACTTGGAGACATATTAATATATGGTGTACAATAGGTAAAGACATGATGGTTGCTCAAATGCTGAGTATTCTCCATGATTACATGCAGTACATCCAGGAGAACCCAGACGAGGTGTGCCATGTCGGATGGAAGCCATGGGAGAAATCGAGTGTAGTAGCCACCCTGTGCTGTTGTGCATCCCGATTGAGTGCTGTTTATTGCAACTTTGTTTAATTTTTCACCTGACGAATAAGGTTCATTTGGCACATGATTGAGAACTCAGGCTTCTGGTGTAGTTATTTTTTACTGGATACAACTTGGATGCAAACAACCTAAATGCCATCTTCTTTCACTAAGAATGTTAAAGCAATAAGATCAGTAATTTAATGCTTCCTTGTAGCAATGGACTTATGTGCTTCCTAAAGAGGAACGATTTCATGCCTGGCAATGGCAAATCGCTGAGTAGTAGTTTACAACTACACTCATGTCACATGATATGTATTCGTTTCTGAACTTTTTTATTTAACCAGGAGGAACGGCATATAAAACAAGGTGAAGAAAGAGAGAAAACAACAGCTGCAGTTGCGAATGCTTCCAAACAAGAAACATCGGCTAATATGGTTGAACATGTATGGACAAAACCAAAACCTTCCCAATGCTTCGATCATTACCTGACAAGTGATTGTGCAAGACGCGGTCCTGAACCTCAGCTTCTGCCGTTGTGAGCCACAGCGAGTCGATGAGCGCGACGATACACAGACGGTTGAGGCAGTGCGATGAGGAGCAGGCAGGCTGACGCTGGGGAGCGATGCCGTGAGGCACAGCGAGAGCGACGAGCACGATGCTGACACAGGCGGCAGATGCAGCACGGCGAGGATGCACGTATGCGTCGGCGGCGGCAGCCAAGAGAGAACCGCCCGGCACCTTAGGAGTAGTCGTGCGGGCTGGAGGCAGCACGGCGAGGATGAGCAGCCGCGGGACGAAAGCGGAGCGAGTTGAGAGAGTGGGCGTCGTGGCCCGTCGCGCGGGTGTCGGTTCCCGGAGTCGGCTTTGCCGTGCCGGGTTAGCGGCGGGACAGTTCGGAGCGGCGGTTTCAGGAGAGAAGAAATTTGAATCGAGGGAACACCAGTCAAGACCCGCATGGCAGAGCTGTAAAGTCCAGATATTGTCTTGTTACATTTTATTACACTGTACTTAAAAAAAGACAAATGACAACAAAATTGAATCGAGGGAACATGACCGTATTAGTGTGGGAATATTACCATTTGTGAACATAGTGCAAAAAAACTTTGCTGAAACCTCATGTTTTTGGGTCCATAAGCATCCCACAAAAAGTTTCAAGTGATTTCAATGAAGTGAGACTACATACTCATCACAAATAGTTGCATCGCTCACAAAGTCACATTATCAATGGAGCGATATGACCATCTGTGAACAATGTGCAACGCTATGTTGTCGAAACATTATGAAAAATTTTTATAGCGATCGTACATAAAAAACATGGCGTCATGCAAGTTTGTAGATTTTTCGACCAAGTCTACGCATTATTACAGTTTATTTTGTGCTAATTCAACAAATAATTCTAATAATATCTAAAACAAAGTCGGAAAATTCCGTAAATTGACACAACAACATATTTTAGGTCCATAAGCATGCCATCAAAGTTTCAAGCCATTTCAGTGAAGTGAGACTATATATCGCTCACAAATAGTCGCATCTCTCACAAAGTCCGTTATCAATGGAGGCGACATGACCATCTGTGAACAATGTGCAATGCTACATTATCGAAACCTTATGAAATTTTTTTTGGAGTGATCTTACATAAAAATCATGAAGTCCTGCAAGTTTGTAGATTTTTTGACCAGGTCTACATATTATTACAGTTTATTTTGTGCTAATTCAACAAATAATTCTAATTATATCTAAAACAAGTCGGGAAAATTTCGTAAATTGACACAACAACATATTTTAGGTCCATAATCATGGCGTAAAAGTTTCAGGACATTTCAGCGAAGTTCGACTATATAACCTCAAAAATAGTAGCATCTCTCCCAAAGTCACATATCATTGTAGGCGACATGTCTATACGTGAACAATGTGTCAACGCTACATTGCTGAAACCTTATGAAATTTTTTTGGAGTGATCGTACATGTCAGTCATGATGTCATGCAAGTTTGTAGATTTTCTTACCTTGTCTACATATTATTACAGGTTTATTACGTGCTAATTCATCAAATAATTCTAATAATATCTAAATCAAGTTAGAAAATTCCGTAAATTGACACAACAATAAATTTTAGGTCCATAAGAATGCCGTAAAAGTTTTTAGTGATTTTAATGAAGTTAGACTACACATCCATCACAAATAGTTGCATCTCTCACAATGTCACATTATCAATGGGCGAACATAATCATCGTGAACAATGTGCAACACTGCTTTCTGCCGAAACCTTATGATTTTTTTTTTTTGAGTGATCGTGCATGAAAATCATGACGTCTTGCAAGTTTGTACATTTTTTTTTTTTTGACCAAGTCTACATATTATTACAGTTTATTACATGGTAATTCAACAAATAATTCTAATAATATGTAAATGGAGTCGGAAAATTCCATAAATTTACACAAGGGTCCATAAACATGCTATAAAGGTTAAACTTGCAGAAAACTAAATATAGGAGGCAAAAAAAAAAACACTAGTACCCAAAACATTTTAAGTGGCGGGCACTTTCGGTTTTACGTGGCGGGCGAAGGTGCCCGTCACTAACGTGAGGTCACGGTTAATGATGACCTCGCCGTGGCACACGTGCCCGTCACGCTTAATGGCTCTCACCGTGGAGGGCGTTTTAGATTGCCCGTCACGGTTAATATTTAAAAAAAAAAAAACAGCCCAAGCCCTTTGAGCCCATCATCGAGCCCGCCGAGCCAGTGGGGGGGTGCCGCCGCCGCAGATCCACGCCGGAGGAGACCACACCGCCGCCCCACGCCGCTAGGCCGCCGTTGTGGAAGGACGGGCGCGCGCGGGGCGGATCCGGGCGCCAGCGTGCGTCGCCATTGTTGTGGGAGCTCGTCGCGGGAGGAGGAGACCGAGGGCGAACCCGTCGCGGATGAAGGCCCCGCCGTCGATCCCGTCGCGGATGAAGGCCGCCGCCCGCCGATCCGCCCGCGGATGAAGGCCGCCGCTGCCGTCTGCGCCCGGCGCCCGACCGGATCTGTCAGCCATAGCCACTGAACCGCCATGCCGTCGGTGAATGGAGGGCGGGCAGCCGCCGTCGATCCCGGAGAGAGGGGACGCCGTCGGGGAGATGTCGAGGGAAGGGAGAGAGGCGGACGGAGGGAGGTGGGGGATCGCGATCGGGACGGAGTCACGGAGGGAGGTGTGGGGCGGACCGGGAGTTGGTGAGGCAGTGGCGGCGGCTCCCAAACCCTAACTCTGCGGTATATATATGCGAACATGTTATCGGGGCCTCGTTCGGGCTGTTGGGCCTTGAGGATTTAGGTGACGGGCGTTTTACAATGCCCGGCCACGGGAAAGATTTTTCGTGGCGGGCACCTTAACACGCCCGCCACGGTGCCCGCCACGAAAAAATCTTTCCGTGGCGGGCAAAAACACGCTTCGCCACGTAAAAAAAATAGGATGTGGCGGGTATTTTCCGTGACGGGCAAAAAAAGTGCCGCCCACGGAAAAGATTTTGCCGTCTTTCGCAAAATCATTTCCTTACTAGTGAAAGGAATATGAGGTAAAGATAAGTTGCAAAATATAGAGTGCAAAAATATTAAATAAAAAACTTTTAAAATGGGGACATGGATTCGAACCCATGTGCTATGTGCGGATGATCTTGCATCTTCTCCTGTAACCACTCGGCCAAACTAGCTAGCGTAATGATGGTAATGAATTCAAGTTATTTAATCATGTTTAAGTGGTCACAATACCTGCTTTTTTTTTTTTTTTTTTTTTTTTGAGAAGAACAATACCTGCTACCTACCGGATGTGATAATCTATTCAAGTAATTTGTAGAGCTGCATGTGCACGGTCACGGCCCAGATCCTTCAAGTTTTTTTTTTTTTACTAAATAAATCCACATATTATTAGAGATTTGTTACCACGGTAATTCAAAAAAAAAAAACAATAAAAATGGCAGATGTGGGGTTTGAACCGAGCGCTCTAGTGAGCTGAAGACGTGGGGTCCTCCACCAAAACCACTCAAGCAAACCATGTAAACATGCATACAGATACTTAAACTTTTTTTTAATAACATGTTTTAGTAACAAAACATGCTTCATTATATAATGTAACAGAAGAGCTTACGATTTTATATCTCAACACATCTGTACATAATGCCATTTTTGAACTGAGGAAAAACGTGGCTTTTATATTAAAAAACAAATTGAAAAGTGTTGATAACAGCAAAATACAAGAAAAAAATATTCATAGGAGAAACTGTAAGAAAAGATAGGGGATCCAGTTTACAAAGTTGTGCCTGAAGATAAAACTGAAATGACATGAGCTTCCAGAATGAGAGACTCTGAAGCTACAACTAACAATAAAGAAACACCTAATAACACACAAAGCTAAATATATACAGTAAAGCACACCTTCAATTTCCATTTCGTCAGTCGGCCCCAGAACACTTGAAGCCACACATCATGATAGTAATCATGTATTTCTTGGAACTTGAATTCCCTTTTTTCCCTGTAGCACTTTCCATTTCTGTAAAAATGAAAATGTTTGTCATAACTTCATTAGTTCACCTCAGAAACCACTCCTGTATCAAGGTACATCCATGTGGCAATATTGTATTAGAGTTAGGCTATCAATCTGATTTCACAAATTGTTCAAATTTCAAACAATATATGTCAAGTTTAGTGCATGTACTTGTGTTATGTTGGCACATCACTTGTTCAGCTCAGGTCACAGATAAAAAGTGAAATTAATTAAATGTGTGTTAGAGAAAGCTTCCTCTGTATGGCAAACAATCACTAGTGAATTATGGATATTGCATCACACAATATGCTATATGTCTGCCCTTCTAAATAATATTCTATATAAAAACTATAACCTTAACAAGTTTCTAAGATAAAGCGACTGCAAGATTCACCTTCAACAACATAATACAATTAGTAAAGACAAACATGTTTTAAATTCCGTAGTGACAAAAATAACCTACCTGTCATTAACGTGTTCCTCTCCCAGTATGTGATACGTCATTCCAGCACCTGGTCCATCGTTTCCTACAAATCATTTATCAAACCAAAAATGAAATCTCATGTTGGATTTATAAAAAAGCGGACACAACAACATAGATGGTAATTTTGTAAATATAAGTACCGGTTCTTTTAATTCGGAGCATGTACGCCGGTTGTGCCCCTTCTGCTTACATTGGCTACAAGTATTTTGTCGTTTTTTTTTCTCAAAAAATGCCTCAATTCGCTTGCCTTTCTTAGGTGCACCTTTAGGCTTTATGGGCACAGGATCCAGAACCATGTCCTCATTTGGTAACTCAGCATGCGAAGTCTGCGCTAACACTGGACCATAGCTCACACTATTTACTTGGGCATTACCAACATAAATTCGCTGCCAACTATTTCACACAGAACACACTTCATGTACAAATATGTGCTTTCATCTGACCAGGATGCTTTGAAAGATGCCTCACGACTCAAATTGCGGAGCTCACGAAACTTATCTAGGCTTCGAGAGGTATTGTACATGCTGTTTTTCCTTATCGGAGGAAATCCAGCTTTTGCCGTCCACGGTCCACCTCTTGAGCACACAACAACTTGGAATTGTTTCTGCATGCAATACTTTCAAGACACAGAAGATGTGACCACAAGGAATGCCATCGCGTTCCATCTTACGACAAGAGCACCAAATCATCTTTAATATTGATTCATCGTCGATTTCACATTGAACACGGAACTTGCACTCCCTTACGTTCTTCACACCAATGACATATGTCGTGAAATCATATCCATCTTTAATGTCCCATATAACATAATTACCTATCGAAACCATTTTTTCCTTCACCAATGCAAACACTTTAGGTGTAAAAACACTAGCAGCATGTTTCTCCATGGGATCGGCAAGCTTTTCCGTGAAGGAATCAGAATTAGTTGCCGGAGCATCTAGATACGCCTCATTTCGACGCAGATTGTTCAAGCAATGCTCATAGTGTTCATACATATCTAACGGTGTCATCTTCCTATCCAGATGTTTATGTAGTTTGGAATTAAGACTCTCACTGCGTTGGTTGCTCCTCGGACCTAAGAAACATCGGCTCACCGATATGCAGCACACCACGGGTTCCTCATCTCGTACATCCGATACAGCCACTCGTGCTTAGCTGAAATTTTGTGCTTTTCAAGAAACTGTCCCATTTCCTCTCAATCTCTTCTATGGAACACCGATCGTATATAAATTTTCTAAACTCTTCACTGATCTTAGAATTGTGCAAATTGCGCAGTATATTACGCTCTATATGCCATACGCACAGCCGATGGTTGGAATGAGGCAATATAATTCTGATAGCTTTTCTGCATTGCTAGGTCACCGTCTGTGATCACAGATATTGGATGCTTCGAGCCATGGCAGTGAGGAATGTTTGCAACACCACTCGTCACGACTCACTTGTTTCAATGGATATGAGGCCACAACCAAACACAAGCGTGCTCGATGGTGATTCAACCCAACAAAAGGCACGAAAGGCAAATTGTATCGATTTGTCCGGTATGTGCTATCAAAAACAAGAACATCACCAAATGCTGCATAGTCAAGACGAGACTGAGTATCAGACCAGAACAAGTGCTTTAGATGCCCCTCCTCATCAAGAACATATCTAAAGAAGAAATCAGAATCCTCCTCACGATTATGCTTCATGTGACGAATAAACTGTTTCAGCATCGCCTCTTTCTATTGCCTTTATCTTGTATCGATAGCAAAAGTTATATAGATCCCTTGATGTACATCCAACCTTATCATATCCACCATATTGCATTTCCGGTATATTCATGATTTGGTGCTTACGAACTCCCACGATCTCCATCTCAATGATGTCAGCTTTCTGCTCATCACTAATTCCTCTATTGAGACCGCAGCAAACACACTAAATCTGGTGAGGCCAATGAATGGTTGTGTTCATCAATGAAATCCTTGACATACCACTGACCCGTCTCCTTATTCAGTTTAATCACCATTTTGGCTGTACACCCACAGCGACTCAAATTCCGTGGCTTCCTCTTCTTAATCGCTTTATCCATGTGCCTATCATCACGGAAACCCCTGGCGGCTGCACACAGATTTCCTTAGACATATTTCCTTAGTTGCCGTGTCTCTTTCCACATAGCATCTCCTCACGGAAAACCCTCTGTCAAATGCGTAGCTGTTGTAGAACACATAGCCTTCTTCCTCACTACGGAACAACTTGCTGACAATTTGATGATAATCCAGTAGAGCCTCTTCACTCAGATCAATCATTTTGTCCTGCATCATACATGTAGTTCTGATAAGTGTTGCTACTGAAAAAAAAAAATTCTAGCACTCAAAAGCATCAATACAATATTCAATTATTCAACATATTTGGTACATATGCCACTTCTGTCACACCAGCAGGTCATGCACGCATACAACACTTCTAAAGGCTAATAGATATGCTGATTCTATGGAATATACAACACTGAATCAATGATAATAATACAAGCATACTGAACTTGGGCAATGGCGCCTCCATTGTTAAGGATCTACTACATTCACACACCCATCAACAGGACAGGAGAGATTGGCCATTTAACTGATAGTGATGCAGCATGTGACAGTCTCGGCATAGGCTTAGGTCATAGTTCCATTGAACTCCAATTTTTTTCCCAGCATATTTGTGCAAAGATACAGCCAAAGAATAGGTGCTCGAGATCCTCCTCCATGCCTCCCATGCCTAGAAAATGTGGACAAATATTATTGACCTTAGGGATACATTTATTTTGGGCATGACACTGATTGGATGCTACGACGTCCAATCAAAACCATTCCCTCCTGTAACTCTATTACAAGTTAGTACAGGGCATCCATAATCATCCTTAATCATTCTCTTTCCCTGATAAGGATCTTGGGCAATGGCTCCTCCATTGTTTACCTAACCTGGTCCGAAGAGCCGCCTTTTCTGATAGTGATACAGCAAGGATCTTCTACATTCACACACCCATCAACTATAAATAAAAAACATGACAAACCAATATGGCTGTGAATAGTTGACAGATCCTATATTGTCCATTTAAATTATGTTGCATCCAAAACCAAATAGCTCATCACAAGAGAGATTTAAATTCCTGTGCTCAGCGCTCATGGCAGTTTCTGAACTTTTGGACCAATCAGTAGCATTCTTCATAAATGTAGTGGCTTCTAATTTACAAAACACTATGATTTGTGAGGAATTAAGGTATAGATTTGATATAGCATTTGTGGACTAAACAGGTTGTCCAGCTTGAAGACTACAGATTAAGGCTGGGCACAAGCCATTATTAATCCATATTGGGGCAACTAAGTGTATAAACTCTCTAAGTCCTAGTAGGACTAAATAAGCCTGAAGAGAACGAAGCAGCAACAAACTATATGTACCGAAGAACCAGTAATGCCATGGCTGAGAGCTGGCACGCCAGTGAAACTAGCTATGGAGAGCAGGCAAAGGCATAGATGTCATACCTACAGGACGAGCACCTGGCGCACCCTCCCTCCTCCGTGACAAGGCCAAGTGCACAAGGGCAGACCACTTGCCACCAATCTTGTCCCTGCAGCAGGCGGCGTCACGGTCTCTTCCGGCGACATGGCCAAAGCAGCCACCGACGCAAAAAACGCCCGTCAGCAATCGCGGCTCCAACCGGCACACCACAACCTGATACGCCCCGAGATCCTGCCCGTCGCCGCGGTACCCTCCGCCACGCCGCCTCCAAGCACGCAGCCGCAAACGAAGCAGATCGGCGGCGATGGATGCGGGGAATGGGGAAAAGGGAGGCAATGGGGGCGGAGAACGATTGGAGGACAGAGCTGGGCGGAGGCTCGGGAAGGACGGGCGATGGGGGAGGGCGGCGATGCGGCAGGAGGCGATGCGCGGGAGGACAGTCCGCGGGAGGAACCGTTTGTGAAGTGGGGCGGCGGCGTTTTCCTGTGGGTTAGAAGCTAGATTATGTGAGAAGCTGTCATTAGGAAAAATACTAAACTACCCTTAATGACGAAAATTAGGTGGAGGAACCGACAAGACGCAATTCAACGGGAGGAACCACCGGTTCCTCCCAAGCACCGTAAAAATTCTCTCATTGTTTTCTCTTTTTTGGAACAAGGGCTAGGAGAAACAAGATATGCAAATGATCAATAGACAATGCCGTCAAGTATTACGGTTGCTAGCCAAAGACGAAATGGAAGGACGCATAGTAGTACTACTAGCTGCTGTTCTTCTTTCCCTGACTTTCCCCTTGCTACAAAGTAGCCACGGGGGCGATTTCGAGTGCGGACTCCTTTTCCTTCGTCAATTCGCCGGCCTCCTCTCCTCTGGTGGCCCTTGGGCCGTCGGGGTTGAGAGGGGAGCCTGGCCCCTCGGCGAGAGGACCGTGTATAGCTGTAGGTCTAGGTCTACGAGCTTGTGTGTCCCGGCGACGACCCCATGGTCGCAGCCTAGGGTTAGGTCTTCTCCGCTTATTCGGCGGTGGCGGCTGCGTTGTTGGCGCGACCTCCGCATGGCGGAGCTTGTGTTCGGATGCTGGCTTCTGACGGAGCAATTATGCCGGAGAATAAAGGGCATGCCGGTGCGTCGGCGTCGGGCGGCTTCGTCGACGGGCGGAGGCGACGCCAAGTCTTCTGCGGCTGGTTTTTCTTCCTCCTCGCCACTACGATTGGTGAGGCTGGGAAGCTTTTGGTCCTCCCGGTTGATTTGGGTGAGGTTTCTTACTTCAATCTTCCGGTGAGTTTTGTTTGGGTCATTCGATTTGTGGTCGGATCGATCCCTTGCTTTGCCGGGTCGTCTTCTTCAGCGGGGATGGCTGCGGATTTCACTCCTGCGTTCACATCCCCGATGAAGTCGTGGATGTTGGCGTTGGAGTTCTTTCCCCTGTTTTCGCCGGTGTTGCAGTGTCGATGTTCTTTCAACGAGCGAATGCATCGCCGAGGAGGTTCGTCGGTGCTGGCTGTTGCGACGATTACCAATGCTTGGTGCTGTGCTTCGGTGACGGCTTGGGGGCTTCTGCTGGTTCCGGTGTGTTCCACCGGTGGCCGAATCGACGGAGGCGTGCCTCGGAGGGGGAGTTCGAGCATAATTTCCAGTTCTTCCAGGGTGTTTTATGTTATTTTTCTGGGTGTCTCCAGGGTGTTTTATGTAAAACGTCTTGGTTGTACTGTTACAATTTCTTAATATATTCCCCCTTTCGCCAAAAAAAAAGGACGAAATGGAAGATGCACAGTGCTACATATGAATAACTCTACTAGCTCTGGCGAAAGCCATAACTCCAGGCATTCTGTTGGGGCTGCTTCTCTGGATAAGCAGTCAGCTAGAAATTGCAGTACAGCCATTATGCCCACGTTGCTAGCACCATGAGTCGTTGAACAGCTCGATCTTTAACTGTTGATCCATCCCAGTCCCAACCCTATTATTGGACATCTCTTTTTTTTCTTTTTTTTTTATGGAAACTAGTTTCAGATTGTTGTCTCTGAATTATAGTCTTTCATGTGTGTTCCCGCTTTGCACCAGCAAGCAAATGCCTGTGAAATGGTGTAGCTATATATAGACTGTTACCCTTGAGGCCGCGCGTAAGGGCAAATTAAGACCCTTGAATATTTTTTTTTCCTCGAACACGCCTTTTGCGTGTCTTTTCATTAAGAGAAGAAGCCAAGACCAGCTTAACAAACACTACAACACGACCACGACCCGACACAACACAACACAACACAACACAACACAACACAACACAACACCACTCAACCATAGAGGAAGTGGCCACCACAAACAAGGCAACAACAACTGCTAAAGCAAGAAGTAGAGGATCCCTCCACCGAGCCACACAACACAACACGCTAAGCGGTGCAACCTCGCTAGGCCAAGGCTCGAGAAGCGCCGACTGAATGGATTGGAAGTTCGGTCGCCAAAATCGACACGACCGAGCATCAGGGGGCATCACACACCGGCAGCACCACCCGAGGTGGATCCTAGTGCGATGTCGGTGGCCCTCGGCCATGCAGCGACGACGGGCGACAACGATGGCGTCAACCCCGAGACAACTCCAAGCCGAGTGTGACATCGGTGGCCCACGGCCAAGCAACGACGGCTCGCGACAACGGAAGGTGCTAAAATCCAAGCGGGACAGGCTAGGATGAAGAGTTGGGCGAGCTACAACAACGCACCGCCAAGCCCGGGGGACGCAAACAAAGTATGTAGTGGAAGCTGGTCGTCGTCAAGACATGACGTCGGTGGTCCACGCGACCGCACAACGACGGCGGCGGCGACAAAGCGTCAACATCGGGCAAAGGCGGGCCAAGATTGGCGGCGGAGCGGCGACTCCGGTGCCAAACGCCAGGCGGGATGGCATGGCGACATTGAAGGTTGGGGCGGAACTGCGGGTGACGCAGAGCACGGTGGGTTCAAACGAAGCCTTTAAGAAGGCGATGACGCCCGTGGACGCCACTGCGTTGAGAGCACCCACGGAACTTTCGTTCCCAAAGCCCGCAGCCGCGACAACGGAACGAAAGGGACGGCGCCTTCAAGAAGGAAGCGACGCGGCGCGCCACCGTTGTCGCCCCAAGGCGCAAGGCTCGAATTGAGGGTTTTCACCCAAGTGCCGTCATCCGCTGGCTGCCACCCCGACAGTCCACCATCGCGCCCGGCAGCCCGAGAAGGATCGTCCGCGCCAAAGTAGCCGCCTCGGTCCTCCGGGAAGGTGGAGGCGCTGTCTCGTCAGCGCCGCGGGCCGGGCTGGTGACGAAGGGCACCGCCGCACGCGCCAAAGAACCGAAACCGCGCCCGGGTCGCCGCATGGAGCTGTCGTGGTGGCGCACCCCGCGCCCGCAGGCGGAGATGAAGAGCGTTGCTTCACCTTGAGACGTCATTGCGTGCTTTGCCGTGGCATGGCCATGGCGGGGACGCCTAGCAGGCCGGAACTGCGCCGCCCCTATCCACCACGCCGGTGGGGGGGACGGCGCCGCCGCCCACCGTGGCGGCCTTGCGCGTCGCGGAGGGGGGGATGACGGGCTGGCACTACTACAAAAGCTTACTAAGAGAACGCCCCCTTTTGCATTAGGGGCGGTTCATTTTTCGAGCCGCCCCTATAGCGACACCCCATACGAGCCGCCCTATAGTGACCACATTAGGGGCGGTGGTGTTACGAGCCGCCCCTACTATTACTAGGGGGCGGTTCAATCACGAGCCGCCCCTAATGCGGTCCGCAAAGAGGGCGGCTCTATATTGAGGCGCCCCTACGGTGAGATTTCGAATTTTGAAACGAGACACTAAAAATAAACATTCGTGAAACGACCTCGGATGGAAAAACTTTCTACATATAAAATGTAGATCTCGAAAAGTTATAAAATTTTGTAGTTGGCGACTTTTTAGTTTGAAATCATCTAGGCATTCAAAAGTTGTGTTGAAATGTCTCAAATTTGAAATTTGAAATTGTGAAACGACCTCGGATGGAGAAACTTTCTACATATGAAATGTAGATCTCGTAAGGTTATGAAATTTTGTAGTTGGCTTTTTTTAGTTTGAAATCATCTAGGCATTCAAAAGTTGTGTTGAAATGTGTCAAATTTGAAATTCAAATTTCGTAAGCGACCTCGGATGAAAAAACTTTGTACATATGAAATGTTGATCTCGAAAATTTATGAAACTTTGTAGTTGACAACTTTTTAGTTTGAATCCATTTAGGGCCTCAAATAGTCAATTTACACTTTCGGATTTGTATAATATGTGGGGACGCGGAATGGAATATGGACACATTTGAGTGTGTAGCGTAGTGGTAGGGAGGGGTCGCGCGCAAGCACGAGGTCGCAACTTATCGATTTTACGCGCAGCGCGGTGGGGTGCTCCCCGAAAAAAATAAAAAGTTTTGGTATTTGTTTTTGAATTTTGAAAACGCGATTTGGTACAGTTTTCTTGTAGGGCGCTCATACCGTAGGGGCGGTTGCATCACCAACCGCCCCCTTTGAAAACCCCCCCAGAACATTGGGAGATTAGGGGCGGTTACGAAACCACCCCTAATGTAGCTTTTTGAGCCGCCCCTATTGAAACGTTATGTAGGTAGTGTGGGGCCACTAGGGCCGCCGGGCACCGCCAACCCTAGACCGGCCACCGCCGGCAGTCCGGCCGAGCCAGCCACGGATCCCGGCTCCGACGCGGGGGCTGGATCCGCCAAGGAGCAGCTAGCTAGACAGCCGCCGCCGGCGCCGAGAAGGAGGAGTGGGGGGGGAGGGAGAGGGGAGAACGGGAGGCACGAAAGGGGGAGGGGAGGGGGCGCCCGGGAGGCACCTTTGCTGAGCCCACCCCTGCTGGCCGCCGCCGATGACGACGAGGAGGAGGCGGCGGCGGCCTCGCCCGGCGCTGAGGAGGGGGCTAGTCCGGTGGCGGCGTGGGGGAGCCCCCGCTGGGAGGCGACGAGGGGCAGCGTGCGGATATTTGTGTTTCCTGATGAGGCCCGTGAATATTCCAAGAATATAATTGTTGAGTCGAAAGCATGATGTAGTCTAGTCCGAATTAAGGCCCTTGAATATTCCAACAAATATGGTTGTTTTGTCATACCAGCCGGCCGGCTGCCTTACCTAGGTTAGCTATGAATATAAATAAATGGCATATTGTTAACCCCACTCTAACTACTTGCTTGGTTGATATTTTAAACATGCAGTCCTCTTGTTGGACAATAACGGAGCCATATAGTTCTTTCCATTATCCATAAATTATATTTGAGATATACCTACAATCCGTTTACAGTTGATCAGACCAAGTCTTGTCCATGCTGCAAGCTAGTGTCATGGCCTTTGTTGTACGGATCGACCTTAATGTCAAAATAATGACCAACAAACCAAGATGCCTACAGAGTCTGCGACAAATAAATTACAACAGAGGCTTTATTGTGACAAAAGGTTATGTTCAGGCTCATGCTTCCACGTCTGTGCTTGATCTAAATCTCCCCATGTATCGCCACTAATCAGAATGCTTTCACCGTCGGTTCACAAAACTAACTGGACGTCCAAGTAGGTACTTCGTACCCACAATACTTGAAGGCTGCATACGGATGAAACCAGATCATATGTAGATGGTAATCAGTTATCCTGTGATAATTGTAGTCCCTAATTTTCTTAGATCTCAGAACTAAATTTAGGTAGATGTATCAACCAAAATTAAATTTTATTTTTATTTTTGCGAGGAAAAACTAAATTTTATTTGACATAGGAAGCAACATATCATTTCAGGTCACACCGCCATCCAGATTTAGGTAGATGTATGGGCGTTATATTGGTTGGAACAAATCATGCGAGATTGTTGCATACTCGCATGCATGGAAAAAGGAGGTCTTGGACTTAGAACACATCCAGCTGTGCCGACGTGCAAGGCAAGCTGAACTGAGGTGAAAGCCGAGCCGAAGGCCCTTCGCAGCATGACTGGCCAGTTTCCTAGATCCTTAACCAAATTAATTATTGATCTCAATTGTTATGTGCAGAAATCATTCCATTGTTTTCTCTTTTTTGAACAAGGGGAACTCGATCTGGATGTGGAGTGCACAGTGCTACTTATCGATGAAGGAACACTGCTAGCACGGAGCGTCCTTGAAGAGCTGGATCTTTAACTGCTGATGCATCCCAGTCCCAACCCTGTTATTGGACATCTCATTCAATGCTAACAGTTGAATTCCGGGCGTCGGTCCATCATACGACTCTCGTTGCCCTCTTTTGTTTCAGAGTGTTGTCTGTGAATTATAGTTTTTCATGAGTGTTTCTGCTTTGCGCCAGGAAGCAAATGTGGTTTCGCAGTCCATGAAATGGTGCAGTTATATACAAAAAGAGTGTTACCCTTGGCCTTGAGGTCGTGTATAGGCCAAATTAATTAAGGCCGTCAAATATTCCATGAATATGATTGTTGAGTCGAATTGAAAGCACGACCATTCACAAACATTCAATCCCTTGTCAGGAAGTGAAATGATATAGTACCATACACATCAAATCGTACCTTGATTGTGGCTATTGTAATTGTAGCTGATTTTCTAGACGGACACAAGCTCATAATTCGGTAATTTGGATCAATTAGGACTAGGTATTAATTAATTGAAGTTAAAAATTAGCCTAGATTAACTAGTGTTGGCTATATATAGCTAGTTGACTAGCAGCTAGGTATAGGTTTGGCAAAAACTGATCCCACCTAATTGCCCCTCTGTTTGGATGAGCTAGGGCCAAAAAATTAGTTGGTTAACAATTAGCCCCTTTATATGCATCAAAATAAGCGCTTACATGGAGCTATCAACCTAGGTTTTGTGCTCATGCATACTCGGACAGATTCCATGAATAAAGTAATAATTGATGACATTAACACGTCATCAGTAACTAGTCTCAAATGGCATTATCATTCTAAAAGCATTGTCTCTATAAATAATGTAATAAAAATGTAATTAATTGTAACTTTGTCAAACAACGGACGATGTAGTCTACAGTGTAATAATTGATAACATTAGCACATCATCAGTGCGGATCCAGGAAGAGGACAAATTAGCTGGATGTCAAATTAACTACCTTTAACCAATAATCCCCTGACCCCTGGTCGTGTATAAGGCCAGCTGCCCATCTATTGCGCCTTGCCCTGTTTACTGCCATATAGTTGGGTTCTAGTAAGGGCCCTCAAATCTTCAAGAGATGTTGCAGCCTGACATTTTGACTCATTTGTTTCAGATTTAGTGCAGCTCCAACTTCATGGCCCGTGCCTGGATCAAGAAGGATCAAACAGAATAAGTAATTTTGTAGGTTCATCCAACGGTGTGAACAAATTATTTGTATTCAAGCTCCATTGAATTTTCTATCTAACCTTTGATAGAGAAGGTAATACCATAGACTCACATACATTGTTCGGCATGTGCTAAATGGCTGCAAGGTAGAATGACTGGACCAATGAGGATAGTCAATGCTATGTCTTACCGTAAGAAACTTCATGTAAATATAGGATGCCCAGCCAGGCTGCAATTGATTGTAACAGATCATACTAGATTGTTGCATATTCAAATCGAAGTCGGGATTGGGTAGAGCACATGGTGAAATCAACCAGCCACACCGACGCAGCAAGACAATATATCTGAATAGATCAATTGGAAACCAAGCTAAAGCAATAACCTATGAAATACCACAGCCATTTTGGCAGTTTGATGAGCGAACATGGACAGATCTGCTAGATTGTTCAATGCATTTTACATATAGTTGGGGGTAATATGCACCTACTACCCTAGTTGTTGCACCCCTGGATGAAATTTATTCATATCGGTTGACCTCATCTCCCCGAAGTGAACTCTTTTTCGAACAAGTGAACTCTTTATACCAAGTAATTGGAGGGGAAACTGCAAACATTTACATCCCACTGGTTCACAGTTTTCTAACTTGATGAACCCCAGCGCGTACTCGCAGTGATGGTCGCACTCAAACTTGAACTGCTGATGAATCCCATTCTTATTTGTTTTTCCATTGAACACCTATGTGGTGTCTGAATTATATTTTTCTTGTGGGTTTCCACTTTGCACCAGGAAGCGGTGCAGCTATATATAGATTGTTACCCCTGAGGCGGTGTAAAGGCCAAAAGGACACATTAATTTCTGGATTATGATTGTTGAGTGAGGAGCATGATGGAGTCTAGACTATGGCGCGCACGGATTATGGTTTTCTTGCGCTTCCACTTTGCAACAAGAAGCAACTGTGCTTCTGCTGCCCTCAAAATTGTGCCGCTATATATAGAGTGCCATGTGAAGGCTGAAAGGACGTCGAATATTCCTAGAACATAGTTGCATTAATATAAGTGGAGAGCATGATATACTCTAGACTATGCGCATTCACCTTACATACCTCACCTATAAATAGGACAGCATTGAACATGATTTCACACACGAGAAAATCAACTCAGATGTGTTTGGTTTGAGGAATCACACAATTCTATATTTAGTGGAATGGCTCCATTCGACATATACTAGAACTAGTACCTACTAGCTAATGAGAAATGTGGGGGAAAAAATTGGGTACGGGACTGCCGTACCATGCCACCGGTACAACCCCCACGTGACCTGTTCTCATTGGCTCATGAGTCCCAGGCCGCACGTCCCCTTCCGTCATGCGCCGCAGCGCTAGCAGCTGCGTGCCCTTTCGGCTCGTCCAGGTAGACATTTGATCTGGATTTCAAGGCACGCATGAGCTCGATGGGTTTGAGGCCACATGGCAGACATCGAGAGGGGGTCGATGCGTGCGGCAGGGCCCCACCCCAGTTTTTTTTCCGAAATGAGTCAATGATGCATCAACCTATTCCATTCCAAGAACAAACAAAAAAAGAGGAGAATATAATGGACTAACCCATTCACTAAAATTTGGAACATTTTAAAATATTAAATGTCACAAATAAAAATTGGTGGTAGTAGTACTATTTTAACTTTTTATGTGGGAAAACTATTTCTTTCTTCTGTTTTCTCTAGTCTTTAACTGTTGCAGCACCTTCAATTATATAGGAAGGAGAACGGACACGCTAGGGAGTCCCAGGAATACCACCTACCTGCTACAGTACATCTCATCTTCGAGCCTCTCTATTCTGTATCCGTGTGTAATTTGTCTCTAGAGACTCTCTATTCTCCTACGAGCCTTTGTCAGCTTTGTCCTAGAGGGCTTGGAACGCCATGAGCACACAGGTTCTCTCACACCATCATGCCTAGACCCTCAAGATGAGGCTCCAATCTGTTATAGAAATACTATAAATCTATTTCTTGTTTGTGGCCATAGCTGTAGTTGCTGCAAAAATCTGCAGAGAGCACACTCATTACTCAGTAATATCACATTCGATTATTTTCCTAGTCTAGGCATGTACTGCATGAACCACAAAGAAACAAATTAAAGCTTGACAAATAACTCGTAGGAGCGCATCATCTGATTGCATACATCTACCAGGTCATGAACATAGACGGGGGAAATATTGAACTAGAGTTTCTAAAGTATCACAACAATTGATATGTCCTCCATCATCGCAAAAGTTCTAAATCATTACCTTGGCCCTATTGTTAATGCCAGCAGAGCATGTCCAGCTGATTTGCCTTTTTTTTTTCACAAAAATCACATATTCACTCCATCCTTCCATGAAAATACAAACAGAGGCCAGACCATATTACTAGCTGCAAGAACTGAAGGTTAAGACCAAGTACAATAAAAATCACATGTTCAGATAATCGTTCCATCACCAGTGTAAGCATGCATCGACCAAAAATCCTCCTCTGTGGTGTTGTCTAAATCCATACTTAGGTTGATGTGGGCGGTATATTGATTGGAACATCTCTTGCAGTGGTCGGTTCAAAATTGTTGCATCCCCACAGGGACTAGTCCAACATACACACATTGGTAACTACTGCCACTCGAGATGGCGAAGCAAGTTGATCTTTAATTGTTGATGCATCCCATCCGTATTATCCCAATCCCATGAATTAGAATTCTTTCACATCAAGGTGATCTCAACTGATTTCCCTTTGCCATGCTTCCTCTCTAGTCTCATCAAGAGGTTGGTGATTTTGCATAAGAGTACCGCCGGCCTCCAAATATGTGTGCTGCTAGCTATATTGGTGCAACAAGTAAACTGACATTTATTTTTGTTTTCCCATTGATTCAGTAGCCACCAGGTAGGAGGTTACATTCAGAGCACAATATTCCAAATGGAGCGCATGAATACATATTCGCTACTGAGCATGTTGCTAGAATGGTTGTTAGAGCCTGCACCTAATGCATCAACATTCCTAGATATTTATAGGCATTACACAGAGTATGTATTTTACATAACTCACACACGCGCATGTACACACACTCACATATACATACCCGGAATACATGAATGACATGTAACACACTCGTTTTAAACCACAGTAAATTAAATTCAATAAAAATTGCTGCTTCGTTGGCTGACGGTAGGTCCGTACACTCGTGTGATGCAAGGCTGTCAGGATCCACCTGTCATAGGCCAAGCCCAGTCGACCAAGGCCCAACAAGCAAAGCCTGGTACCAAGCCCAACATAGCCTGCCAGCCTGACTACAAGAGGAAGCAACGAAGGGGAGCATGAGCATCAACCAAATCATCAGAGATTATCGTGATTGTGTGTGGTGAAAAGAGAGAGAGAGAGAGAGAGAGAGAGAGAGAGAGAGAGAGAGTTGTGTGTGCGAGAAAGGTGACCTCGCCGCCGGCGGGTCGGTGTATCCGGGTTATTGTGACTAGTGTGTTAGTGGATCCAGTTAGGGTTGCTAACAAAGGCTCCAACTCTGTGTGACGCACAAAGAAAGGTCTTGCCGGCACAGAGAGATGAGACTCCAATCTCTTGATGAATCAGGTTCTCCCACCATGAACTAACCTCACCAATAGTTGCGATTGATTTAACTTGTTACTGCCATGATCTATATAATAGAACAGACCCGAATCCCAATTTCTCTTGAGGATCAAACCCACCAGGATCGAGGAAATGATATATCTACACCTACTTGTTTAAACAAAGACGCGCACAGTGTCGGTGCGAATTTCTCCAAAGTGTCATCCTGAGTTTGCACAGTGATGGACGTTTGTGCTCAAGTCTTGGCTGTTCTGCTCCTAAAAAAACTCTTGTCTGTTCCACTCCTTGGTTGAACAGAGGATCCTGAATTTGTAATCTCGAGGAATCATCAAACACAAATGCAATGGAGTCTCCACAAACAAGCTACGACATGGAACATCATGATAAGCATGACGTGCCAGTGTGCTAGTCAACAGATGAATAAGAAAGCTAGGACTGCTCTGGTCCTTTTGGCAGGTTGACAACTCAACAGGCAATGGTTTGCAGGGTTGTTCAACCAAATTAAGCATTTATGGTAATTTACACCAACTAGTCAAGTGGTTCTTATTCAATAATGAACTCCATCCTCATTTGCACAAATCATTTCATTATTTCTCTTTTCCAAACAAGTGAACTATGTAGGCCAAGCAGGGGAAACTCTATAGAAACAAGAAATGAAACAGATCATGCCTTCAACCAGTGCGACACATACTATTGCAAAGCCAAAGATTAAATGGAAGATGCACAGTTCTATGATATCATACTTAACGTTTAGGAACTAGTCCCTGGAGGTGGCGTTTTACGGATCATAGAGAAATTGTGTAACTCTATACAACCATTGTTCCTGGAAAGTGAAGCTGTAAAGCAATGTAGCATTTTTCGTTTCTATTTGGTAATTATTATCCAATCATAGGCTAACTAGGCTCAAAAGATCAAAGTTGTGTTTTGGAGACCGTGTCACTGTCCTAAACGACTTCTTTTACCAATATGGAGGGAGTATCAAATATGGTGGTGCAAGTAAGTGCACAGCCGGAAAATAGATAAGTGCACCTTCACATGGACCACAATGGTAATTCCATATGCTAGTAAGTAAAACTTCTAGACATGTATTATATGGGTACAAATCAACGATCTCACTTTATGCGGTGGTGCCTAGTAAGTATTGATCTGGCTGTATCATTTTATCAAAAAAAAAAAAATACAACTAAAAATTATAGGTCAAACTTTTTTTTGACATAAGGTAGTCAAATTGTAGGTACCTTATCTAAGTTTAACGTAACCAACCAAACATACTGGTATATATTGATCTCTTTTTAGATAAAATTGATTTATAAAAATCTAGGTTCATCTATACAAAATAGATCAGGCCACTTAATTATTGGACTACTTCAATCAATGGCTCAAGCACAAATGTGTCAAAACTGACATTAAACATAGGAACTGAATATATTGATTGATTTAAGCTGCTAAAGTACCATAGGAATCAAAAACATTTAAACAAGGCACAATACTATTCATAGGTTGACAAACATAGTGCCCTTTTTTTGCTAGAGAAATGCTCCTATACTTAACATGTCGAGGTCCCCTCCAACAAAAAAAAAAAAAAAAAAACCAACCAACCATGTCGCAAAAAGCGACAATAACCTCAAAAAAAAAAAAAAAAACAACCCACCCCATCCCATGACACAATTTCTACGCGGTAATATGCTACGCTTTGGGGATCGCATTGCCAATTTTGCCATGCACGGTTAACAGGAACCAAAATGCATATCCCTCCATTTCATCCGGCACAGCTAACTGGTACGCCATTGTGCTGTGCACCAGATAACTCTATACAACCAGTGTTCCAATATGCACACATTGGTTACCGCTGCCACTGGAGATTTAATTGCATCTTGATCTTTAATTGCTGATGCATCCCATCCCTATTACATGGCATCTCTTCAGTGGTCACCATTGAATTCCTAAGTCGGTCCATCATACTCATCACCCGATCTCCAGTTTCAGACTAGTCCCCATAGTCTTCTTATGTGTTTCTACTTTGTACCGTGAAGCAAATGTGCTTTTGCTGCCCTCAAAATAGTGCAGTTATATATGAAGTCCTACCCTTGAGGCCGCATATGATTGTTGAGTCGAGAACGAAGTCTAGACAATGGGTGTTTGTCTTACCTTGCCTATAAATAGGATGATATTGTATATGATTTCGTATCTGAGAAAACAGAACTCTTACTTCCAATGTCTCATTTTAGTTGGTAACTTCACATGCTAGCCACTGAATAACTTGCTTGGTTGATATTTAATAATGTAGCCCTTCTCCTCTGAAGATGGACCTACATATATATACAATACATGTGTTCGATCTTGCTGGCTTCACATGGGTAAGTCTCTCCACACGGATAACTGAGTTTGTGGCTAAGTGGTAGTTTAATACTAGATACGTATGCTGGCAACAATGAACTTACATGCATATACAAACTACAGACAACAGTTAAGTATATATGTGAACAACACTATAAAAGTTATAGGCAACATCACCAACTAGTAGCTGTGACTAATGACGGTTAACACACAAATAGTCTCTAGTCTCATTTTGTTGTGAAGTGTGAAGAGATTAAAATGAAAGTTGTTACTTTCTACTGTCAAAAAGTGATAGGTCAATGCAGTTCTACAATACATATTTTCAGAGATGGGAGAAAATGGGTGTTAGAGGCTGAGCTGCTCATCCGCCTCATGCAAAAGAATGCCGTCGTCTCTTTAAAAAATAACTTCAAAAGACCACTGCCGGACCATCAAGCCCCCTAGCTACCAACACATTACTAGGACACAGACAAACTACTACGAACCTCATCAATTCAAAATGAAGCACAAGAGCATGGATTGGATTAGTACTTAACAGGTGTGTCCGGTAAAACATTTCAAGAGTTAAGATGAAATATCATCACTATTTATTAACTTAAAAGTGTGTGTCAATTACATATGCAGCGCTGGCCTTGCTCAGGCTCTCGGGTTGAAGGAGATAAGGGTGACTTGCTCTTTTACTATCTGTCTAGATGACAAAATTGCAGGCCTGCAGGATTGGCATACACTTGTTGTATATGATAAGAGCAACTTTGACCTCAATTGCTGAAATTATTTCATCCCGATAAAGCAATAGTATGAATCAGAAAAGATCATTCCATCAGTCAGACAACTATTGTCAGCAAGTCGAAATCATCTGGGAAGACAACTGTTATTTAGTTCTGAAATTGCTAGCATGGCCATCTTCCACTTCAATTAGCAAGATGAGAAGAAACAATTACCGTAGACACTAACTTTGATTTCTTTGTTGTGTCAAAAAAACACTTTGATTTCTTTGCATATATGTCCCACCTTTATAAACATATGAGTATTCTTAAATATCAAAATTGCCCAACAATACCCAGATGGAATCGTCTTCTAGCCTAATTCGCTGCTTAATTGGTGAACAGCTGTTGCGTCTGTACTTTGTAGTGCACGCCGAACTCTGGCATTGGGATCATGTGACGATGAAGAGGAAGATGATATGAAGGCTTTGCTGGCACAGGAAGATGACTTTTATAACTGGACATCCTGAGACTTAAGCTCCTGATGTATCGCATTCCCAACAGGAATGATCCCATTGATTTAGCGTGTTACTTCCATAGCATACTCATCATCATCTCCTGAGATTGAGAATGAGCCCTTCCACACAAAAATGGAGTTCATTTTTTTCTGGGTGTGTAGTCACTGTTGCAACAGGAAGCATGTGATTTCTTATATCCCTTGGGGGTGTAGACTAATACATAGGCTCATGCATGTATTATTAATAGAATTTTTTCAAAGTTTCACGCACTAAATAGCTCACCTATCACACACCACATGTGCAGACGTACTCTAGCATTGTAATAATTAATTGAAATTTCTTTTTCATTTTCAGGCGCAGGGGTTCGTGTTACATGGAATAGACATTTAGTTTGCCGACTGTTTCCTCCTGGCAAAGAATAGCTTTGCAGAGGGAATACGCCTGCTCCGAGTATTGTGGTCTCGGCGAAGCACACTTTGCCGAGGGTTTCCGTTTCGCGAGGGTTAGTGCAGTGGATTGGATTGGTTTCTTAACAGGTGTGTCTGGTAAATCTATTCGAGTGCTAAGATGAAATATCATCACTTTTTATTAAGTTAAAAGTGTCTGTCAATTCTATAGGCAGCGACCGGCCTTGCTCAGGCTCTTTGGGTTGAAGGAGATAAGGGTGACTCACTACTAGGGATGTTCTCATTGATGATGTTCGCCATTGGTCACTGAAAGTGCCAAAATCGTCACCCAAAAGCATCTGTGACGAGTTTTTGACGAAATTCATATCGTCACTGAGGTCGCGTCACATTTGACAATGTGTGACGAAATGACAATTTTCGTCATAGATGTGCTTACCTTCTATGACGCTTGGCTTTGGTCATGGATATGCCCCTCTTTTCGTCATTAGACTCCGTCTGCCGGGCATCTTAACAGCGCCATTAACGGCGTTTGTGCATCCTATGGACGCTTTTTTTCGTCAAAAGTGGCGTTTCCATGGGAACCAACGGTGTTTGCCACGTAGGACGATGACATGGCAGATGACGTGACAGCTGACGTGGTGCGTGATGTGGCAGCTGCAGCGGTACACTTGGGTCGAAGAAATTATTTCATTCCGATAGACCACTAGTACAATCAGAAAAGATCATTCAATCAATCAGTCCTACTATTGTCGAGAGAAAGAGGAAATGGAAGACAGATGTGTCGTTTGGGAACACAACTGTTATTTAGTTCTCAAATTGCTAACTTGGTCATCTTCCACTTCAGTTAGCAAGATGAGAAGAAAAAATTACCATGGTCACTAACTTTGACATTGGGATCTTGTGATGATGAAAGAACTGTGCTGTCATAGGGAGATGACTTTTATAACTGGACAACCTGAGACAGAAGCTCCTGATGTATCACATCCCCAACAGGAGTGAACCTCTCGTCACCAAGAGTAGTTGCCATTGATTTCGTGTGTTTACTTCCTTAGCATACTGATCACCACCTCCTGAGATTGAAAATGAGCCCTTCAGTGAAAGGGTCTCTAGCCTGGTGGTTAGAGCGCCTGAGTACCACCCAGCAAATCTAGGTTTGACTCCCCGTGGGACCGAATTTAAACAGATTTACATTCTTAAAAAAAATTAAAAAATAGGCTAGGGTTTCCCTTGCTGACTTGGTCAAAAAGAAAATGAGCCCTTCCACGCAAAAAATGTACTTCATTTTTTCAGGGTGTGTTGCCACTGTTGCATCAGGAAGCATGCGATTTCTTATATCCCTTATTGGGGGTGTAACTTACATACTGCTCACCACCTTTTCAAAGTTTCACGCACTAAATAGCACACCTAGCACACACCACATGTGCAGAAATACTCTAACCATATAAAGATTAAAGATTCTTTTTTATTTGAAGGCTCAGGGGTTCATGTTACACGGAACAGAGACATTTACTTTGGTGCATCGTGCATCCATGATCCATGGCACCTTCTTTTGACAAAGTGGGCATTGCATTCAACCTGTGACCTGAGGTGTTTAGGTTGCAGTGGATATATTATCTCCAAACTAGAAACCATTTAGATCTATTTTCATATGTAATTCTCAGGTTGTTGAAAAATGCCATACTCATCACAACAGAGGATTTCGTTCTGCCAGTTGGATGATTGCGCTGGAGATATTTTCACAATAAATTAAGATATAAGACAGAAGAAATAGGTAGTACATCACAGGTACACTTGGCACCTTGATGAACAAAATAGCTACATACGTCAACATTGAGCAATTTTCTAGTACCACACCCTCATTGGCAATAGCTTAATCATTTGTTAGATGAAAAATTTCCATTATCCGGTTTGATTTGTAAACAAGCCAAATTGGCTGCTAATGAGTATGTATTTATTAGGTTAGAATAGGTGTGTTCATAAGGCTGAGTGTACGTGTGTTGTGGTTTTCTACATTGTACTATGTAAATGTCAAAAAAATGGAAGCAGCAGGAGACAGGCGGGAAATAACATGGATTGACTTCAGGAATAGCAGCTGCTAGCGCTGGATAGGATGTACAAGAGGCTCTGACCGGACTGGCTGCAAGATTGAGATCTCAGACTGAGCAGCTGCATTAATCATAGTAGGAAAAATTGTATTGCTCGAAAAGCAATAGTTCCCACTTCTCCCTAGTAGTTTCCATCGGTGTCCCTGCAGGAATCATTATTACAAAGAGAACAAATACAAGAACAGTTATAACAAAGGAAATGACAAGAGACTAATACATACTACGGTCTTTCTTGTTGCCAATGGATGTATTCCTGCTCAAGCGACTTTTGGAGAACGATCTGGATCTAGACCTCCTGATGTATCCCATCCCCACTAGTTACAGTCCTTTCATGGTTTGCCATTGAATTTTCATTGCCATGCTATATTCTCTTGCTCACAATCACGTCTGTTGTTTTCGATATTTACTCTTCTCCTTTGAACCCGGAATAAGTAAGTGATTTCGCGTACAGACGACCCTTCAAAAGGGAGTGCAGATGCCACGTAGTTATATAGTCACAGCCTGTGACTCACAGGAAGGAAACTGGGCCTTATACTCCCATTTGTGCACCCGGCTAGTTGTATTTATAGGTGCAGGAAGTAAACTCAGATGGCGTTGCATATGTACCATACGACGCTGCTAGTATAATCATTAAATTAACCTAGTTTTAGCCTCACCATGAATTCAAAATTCGGTAGATTTTTAAATATTAAATATTAGCAATAGAGTTGGTGGTGGTAACAGTATTTATCTTAATTTTTAAGTTTAGAGAGATAGATGTACGAGGAGATTACTAAATGTTTAAACTGGGTGCATACAACCTATATATATTAGCTGGATCAACCAAGGATGCATGGGACTGATTGATCCACTCTGGACTGCATTTGCGACGAAGAATAGACAAAGAGGAAACACAGCAGGACAGACCCAGAAAAAATTATTAAATTTTTGGCCGGAGGATACACAAGTTCGAGTTGGATTAGTTGATATAACTCAGAATCACAGATCACCAAAAAGATTACTAATACTTCCATGATCTCAAACAACTTCCATCTTCCTACTTAAAGCTGATGGCCACTTATAAGTTACTGTCATGAAAAACACGATAGTTATCTTGTTGATCCTCGTTTGGTTACAATTCTCGATGTTTCACATTCTCATAGTAGAAACCTTTAGCAAGCAGCGGTAAGTTGTCCCAACCCATAACGTCCAACTCTACATAACGCTTCTATAGGGCCGGTGGTTTTGCTCGGTAGGGGCGGTTTTGCCAGGCCGCCCTAATCTTCCGTTCCTACGGTAGTTTTGCAGTAGGGGCGGTTGGTGATGCAACCACCCCTACTTTGTATGAGCCGCTCCTACAGCGAATGCCGAAATCGCGTTTTCAAAAAAAAAAAAAAAATACCAAAACATTTTTATTTTTTTGGGGGAGCAAGTCGCAAGTCACAAATTTATTCGCGCAAAATCGTGGCGCCCGGCGGGATTCTAACCTGCGACCTTGTGCTCACGCGCGACCCCTCCCCACCACTGCACTACACACTCATATGTATCCATATCCCATTCAGCGTCCCCACATATTATAGAAATCCGAGTGTAAATTGACTATTTGTGGCCCTAAATGGATTCAAACTAAAAAGTGGTCAACTACAATGTTTCATAACTTTTTGAGATCTACATTTCATATGTACAAAGTTTTTCCATCCGAGGTCGTTTACGAAATTTGAATTTCAAATTTGAGACATTTGAACACGACTTTTGCATGACTAGATGATTTCAAATTAAAAAGTGGATAAGTATAAAATTTCATAACTTTTCGAGATCTACATTTCATATGTAGGAAGTTTTTCCATCCGAGGTCATTTACAAATTTTTAATTTCAAATTTGAGACATTTGAACATGACTTTTGCATGACTAGATGATTTCAAATTAAAAAGTGGTCAACTACAAAATTTCATAACCTTTCGAGATCTACATTTCATATGCAGGAAGTTTTTCCATCCGAGGTCGTTTACGAATTTTTAATTTTTAGTGTCTTGTTTCAAAATTCGGGATCCCATTTGTAGGGGGCCTCAATATAGAGCCGCCCCTACTGTAGACCGCATTAGGGGGCGGCTGGTGATTGAACCAGCAACTGTTTTCCCGCCATCGACACAATTAAAATTCTACTTGAGCTTTCACCTAATCGGCTCCACCTCAGCTCCAACCATGACCTGGAACATCGAGCTTACACTAACTTGGCATTGCCAATTTTTCCATGCACGGTTAACAGGAACCAAAATGCATATCCCTCCACTTCATCCGACATCGCGGATGGCACAGCTAACACCATTGCGCTGTGCACCAGTTAACTCTATACAACCAGTATTCCAATATGCACACATTGGTTACCGCTGCCACTAGAGATTTATTTGCAACTTGATCTTTAATTGCTGATGCATCCCATCCCTATTATTTGGCATCTATTCAATGGTTGGTCCATCATACTCATCCCCCGATCTCCAGTTTCAGACTAGTCCACACAGTTTTCTTATGTGTTTCCACTTTGTACCGTGAAGCAAATGTGCTTTTGCTGCCCTTAAAATAGTGCAGTTATATATAGAGTCCTACACTCGAGTCGAGAACGTAGTCTAGACAATGGGTGTTTGTCTTACCTTGCCTATAAATAGGATGAGATTGTATATGATTTCGCATCTGAGAAAACAGAATTCTTACTTCCAATGTCTCATTTTACATGGAAATTTCACATGCTAACCACTGAATAACTCGCTTGGTTCATATTTAATAATGTAGCCCTTCTCCTCTGAAGATGGACCTACATATATATACAATACATGTGTTCGATCTTGCTGGCTTCACATGGGTAAGTCTCTAACTCCACACGGATAACTGAGTTTGTGGCTAAGTGGTGGTTTAATACTAGATACGTATGCTGGCAACAATGAACTTACATGCATATACAAACTACAGTCAACAGCTAAGTATATATGTGAACAACACTATAAAGTTATAGGCACCAGCACCAACTAGTAGCTGTGAAAGAAACCCTCCGCATTAGGTGTGCCACGAACCCTAGGTGGATGGGGACGTTGGCGGTGACCGACTTCGGCGCGGGCGGCGAGGACTGTGTCGGAGACCGACGCCCATCGCGGCGCTAGCGTCTCTTGCGGTGGCATCGGGACATCGACGAGGACGAGAAGGACCCGTGGCGACGCGGCGAGGGCGGTGGACTGCGCCTCGCTGGCGGCGGCGGGCGCAGAGCCCGATTCGGAGAACCCCTCCGAGTCAGCGAGGGACAGCATCCACTTAGGACCACGATCGAGAGATTCATCCAGCGAGCACGGCGCCGGGCCGAGACGGAGGGAGCGCCATCGTCCTCCTTGTAGAAGCGGATGGCGGGAGGCCACGAGCCTCATCGACCCGCCCGTCCTCCAGTGTATGTGCGGGCGAGCCCGACGGCCGACGCGAGGACTCTCTCCTCCTCATCCTCCTCCACCATGTCGGCCCAACGTCGGGAACCGAACCCGGCTCCATGGCAGCCGCGTCGCGGTGGGCAGCCACGCCGGGCTTAACGCGCCGGGCAGCAGCGTCGGGACAGACCGGGGGCCGCTGGCGTCGGGACAACGGGACCAGGGCAGCCGCGTTGGGGCGAACGCGGATGATGGAGACGGGGCGATGCAGCAGCCGCGGGGAACCGCGAGGACGACGGAGACCGCAGCCGCTGTCGGGATGAGGAGACCGAGGCAGCCACGCCCGGGCGAAGCGCGGGCGGCGAACCCGGGGCAGCCGCAGCGGGACGACGGAACGGGGCGCTACGGAGAAGGGCAGCTGCGCCGGGCGAACGCGCAGGCGACTACACGTCCGCGGCCGCGCGATGGAGAAGGGCAGCGCCGCCGGGCAGCCGCGTTGGGCGAATGCGCTCGGGTGACCGAGAACTATTCGGGGATTGTCTGGCTTGGGCTTATGAGTATATTCATTTGTGTCACCACTCTAAGAAAGAAATTGTCATTATCAAAATTGACTTTGAAAAGGCTTTTGATAAAATTGAACATGATGCGATGATAACCTTGATGACTGCTAAGGGTTTTGGGGACAGGTGGCTTAGCTGGATGAGAGATATTTTTTCCTCGAGGAACCTCAACTGTTCTTCTGAATGGGTCACCTGGTAAAAACAGTTCATTGTAGAAGGGGAGTGAGAGAAGGGGATCCTCTTTTCCCCTCTTCTTTTTGTGCTTGCAGCTGACTTTCTCGCACAATGATAAACAAAGCCAAGGGCATGGGGCTTATTCAGTTACCTGTTCCATCTTCTAATTCAGATTTCCCCGTGGTGCAATATGCTGATGATACTTTGATTGTTATGGAAGGTGATGCAAGGCAGCTGTTC
Organism: Hyparrhenia diplandra; assembly: GCA_015847255.1. Lineage (NCBI taxonomy): Eukaryota > Viridiplantae > Streptophyta > Magnoliopsida > Poales > Poaceae > Hyparrhenia > Hyparrhenia diplandra. Next base: position 883,128 of record JADLZK010001918.1, read on the forward strand.
TTTCTCAAATCACTCCTCAACACCTTCTCCCTTTGCACTGGGCTGAAGGTTAACTACAGGAGAACAATGATGATTCCCATAAATGTCCCTCCGACAAGCTCAATATTTTTGGTGGCACCTTTGGTTGCTCGGTGGGAAGCTTGCCCTTCACCTACCTTGGTCTCCCCCTTAGTATCTCGAGACCTAGAGTAATAGACTTCCTTCCTATTGTTGACAGGTGTGCTCACAGACATTCAGGCATTAATAGTCTGATGAATCAAGCTGGCAGGCTGCAAATGACTAATGTTGTTCTTACTGCTCTACCCACTTTTTACATGTGCACTTTGCTGTTTCCCAAGGAAATTATAAGACAGATTGATGTTCTGAGAAAAGTTGGATTGTGGAGGGGCTCTGATCCTAATGCTAGAGGTCTGTCTAAAGCTAATTGGGACATGGTTCATCGGCCCAAGATTGATGGTGGGCTGGGTGTTATAGATATTGAGAAACAGAATCAAGCTCTTATCCTAAAGAATCTTCACAAGTTCTTTAACAAACTTGACACTCCTTGGGTTTCTCTTGTCTGGGATAAATTATACACGAATGGTAAGTTGCCCAATCAAGTTAGGAAGGGATCCTTCTGGTGGAAAGACACTCTAAAACTTTTGCAGTCATTCAAGCAGTTTGCTAAGCCCATGGCAAATAATGGAGAGAGCATTTTTTCTGGCTTGATGCTTGGAATGATCAACCTCTCTCGACCCTCTTTCCTGAGTTGTTCTCTTTTGCCAAGAATCCAGCTATTTCTGTTAGTAAAGCCTTTGCTTCCTCTGATCTCTCAAGCTTGCTCCAGCTTCCTCTTTTAGGTATTGCTCATGATCAGTTTCAGGAGGTCCAACAACTTTTGCTTGACAACCCTCTAGTTGATGACAATGACATTTGGATGTATGATTGGGGCTCTGCAAGCTATTCGGTCAAGAAAGTTTATAAGAAGCTGATTGGGCACTTTAATCCGGTTTTCAATTTTAAATGGCTCTGGTCTTGAAAATCCCAACCAAAGCACAAGGTTTTTTTCTGGCTGATCATTGTTGACAGGATAAGCACTAGGAACATCCTTCGCAGGAAGCATATGGTCTTACCCTCTTATTATCGTGCTTCTGTGTAGTGAGCTAGTTGAAGAATCCAGGGATCATCTTTTCCTTAATTGCCACTTTGCCAGACTCTGTTGGAACAACATTCAGATTGATATTCCTCCCAACAGCAGCTTCCCTCAATTCATTAGCTGCCTCAGGGCTCAGATCAATGGTCGATTCTTCATGGAAGTGGTGATTTTATTGTGCTGGTCAATCTGGAAAGCTAGAAATGATCTTATCTTCAAAGGAATCAGCTTAAGTCCAAATGATTGCAAGCTCCTGTTCAGTGTTGAGCTTAAGCTCTTGAAACACCGTTTTCAGACGGGATCTGAACAGCAGTTCATGTTATGGCTTCAGAATTACATTTAGCTTGTAACTCTGTACTTATTTTCTTTGTCTCCTTTGTTCCTTAGCTAGTTCCTCTACCTCTACCCCACCCCCTCTTGTTTTTCTTTTTTTTCTTGTACTGGCACCTTCTTTTTCCTTGTTTAATAAATGGCTTCTCTGTAGGGGCTCCGGCCCCTCCAGTTCAAAAAAAAAAAAAAAAAAAAATCTGCTTTTGCTTCCTCAAAATGGCGGAGCTATATATAAAGTGGTACCCTAGAGGCCGTGTAAAGAGCAAATTAAAGCCCTTGAATGTTCCTGGAATATGATTGTTCAGTCGAGAGCATGATGTAGCCTAGACTATATATGGTTGTTCGCCTTACCAGCATTACCTGGCATTGTATATGATCTCTGACATCTGAGCGAATAAAGCCTTTATTAGCAAAACGTCTCATTTTACTCGTTAACCCCACGCAACTGAATATATATCTACGCTTGTTTCATATTTGAAACATGTACGTAGTCCTATTGTTGGACGATAAAGATTGAGCTGAGTATTTCTTTTAACTATTTACAAAAACAAATTATATGTACATAAAATTAATTACTGGTATTATATATATTTTTGCCACTGTGAAGAAAATTGTATAAAGATAAGTTTAATCTAGACAAGTGTTGATCAAGTCTACTACAACATGTAATCAGATTAGATACTTCTAATTCACGGTTACAAATAAAATAAAACGATATTTTGGAGTCACCAGAATTTGTAATCTTTTTCCAGTATGGCAAATTTATTCAGCATGATTGGTTCTGATTTTTTCTGAGCTGCAGCTACAGCTGCATACTGCTATAGAAACAATATATCTGTTTCTTGTTTGCAGCCACATGTGCAGCTGTTTAAACGTGCAGGCAGCATATCCATTCTTTAGTAGTGTCACACTCATTATTTCCCTAGTCTATGAAACCAGAAGAACCAAATTCAAGCTTGACACATACGAGAAACATGGAACTGTGTAATTAGTATCATATATCATGTGAATGCATACAACCATCATCGCAAAAGTTTTAAATCATGATGTTGGTGCAATTGCAAAGCAAACCAAACAGAGGTGCAAGCAGAGGCATGGCCAAAAATAATGAATATTCTATGAAATTCTATGAATACCATCGCCCTTGGTAGCTTGAGGTCCAAACACCCTGTTTGCTAGATTGTTCTACCAAAAGTAACGAATATGCCATGAATACCATAGCTAGCCTGGTTATTGCACCCTGAATGCAATTTCCACATATTATTTATGTACCTCAATAATCCTTAACCGCTGAAATTTTATTGTTTTCGCTTTGCAACCAAAGAGAGCCCTGTACGCTGAGTAATTGAAGGGGAAACAAAAAACAAGATACAGAACAGAGGAATAAATCATGCTACCAACAAGTGCAGTTGCCAGGCAAAGAGTTCATGGAAAATGCAGAGTGCTAATGAGTAATCTTAGTTTCTCTGGCGCAAGCCATAAAGGCAGGTTTTCTGAGTTTTCTACACTGGATAACTGAACCCAATTATTCCCAGCCACGAGATTCCAGCAAAGCTAGCATGCGCAAATTGGCTCAGTGACTCAATCCTTAGACTTTGATGCATCCCATTCCCAATTGCTATTAATAGAAAACTCTTCAGTGGTCTCGATTCCTATGTCAGCCCATCCAACTCACTGCTCTGTCCTGTTTTAGTCTTTTAGATCGAATAGTCCATTGTCCATTCCATACATGTGGCGTCGTGTCTGAATTATAGTTTTTCTTGTGTGTTTGCACTTTGAACCGGCTAGCTATTTATAAAGTGTTACCCTTGAGGATGTGTAAAGACCAAACGGCGCTCGAATATTCCTGGAATATGATTGTTTGCCTTACCTACCTTTACCTAGGCTATAAATGGTATGGCACTATTTTTTTGTTTGGCATCTTAAATAATAGAACTCTTATTTCCAATGTCGCATCATGTTTGCATGGGTTCGAGACTCTAACTCAATACAGATGATCACATATTTGGCTAATTGATAGTTAATTAATACTAGGTGATACGACTATTGGCAACGCACGATTTAGTCACCGGGGAACGGAACGACCTAGCATTCCACGTTCGGGGAACGCCGTTCCGGGGATGGGAACACGGGAACATTTTCGTTCCATAGTGTAAAAATGCATCAAAATTGTTGTTCCTCGTTCCTTGATCCATCGTTCCCGATCCGTAGTTCCGGGAACCGCGGTGACTAAGCGCACGAGGAATCTATATGTACAAACTACATGAGAATGGCTAAGCTGATGATCAACACTATAAAGAGATAGGCACCACATATGCCCATCATGCTACCTACCTTTGCATTGGCGGGTAAAATGAAGTAGACATGGCCGGAGAAATTAAAGGAAGCGGGTAAAATACGATACTCGCATGCACATTGTTCAACAATATATCTATTTTTTCAAACATAAAGGAGAGCTGCATATCATTACATTAAGAGATTAGGGGTTACGCTACAAGAGTCAAACAATGCATACACAGCCAAACAAATGCCACATGGTGTCATAGCACTAAACACGCACCCACATACATAACAACATCACGAATTGCATGAACATCATATCATTACGTGTCGACATTGAACTCTACGACACTTATGTTTTATGCCCATGCACATTCAGTTAAAATTCCCTGTGTTTCACATTCCAATGCTAATGAACCCCATGCAGACAGCACACAACTCCCTGCAATCTTCGTGAGTCCTAACCTATCCAATTTGGATCCTGTCACCCCACCCCACACAGAAGAGATGTCATTCCTAAAAAACCACGGCTTCGGCTCAGTGCCCTCAGCTATATATATATATATGTAAGAAGTCCTATAGTTTGTGTAAGTAGGATGTATGGAGCTATAAATTTTTCCTACCATTGGTTCACCAATTAAGCATCTGGTTCTACTTTTTCAGGCACGTTTAATATTACCCGCAGTATATAAACAAAAGTATTGGCATGTGTCCAGCTTGTGAAAAAGCTAACTCAGCTATGCTAATGAGTAGTTGTATTGATGTTGTTAGCATAATAGATGGATGGAAGACGAATTTGGATAACAATGGAAACAAAGCCTCACATAACTAACAAGTATAGATGACCACGCACCGCTAAGTACACGTCAGACCCAAATTACAGCAGAAAACACAAAAAGGCACCTAACACCCAGAACACTAAACTAGAGGGCAAACAAAACTTCTGGTGATTCAGCATTACTTCCATCTGCTTGCATCCACGCTTTAGAGCCACACTCTCTCTCTCTTCCTCTTTAGATATCTGGGACCAATGTCAGATATAGTACTTCTCCCAAAATATAACCAGCAAAAAGAATTGGTACTCCCCCTTGATGAGTGCATTGCGAACACCAACACAAAGAAAGAAGAGGGAGGAAGAACTCACCCAAATCACCAAAAGCCAAAGAGAAGCATAACGGGGTCATTTGAAATGAGCAAAGACTAGAGCAAGCTAGACCCTCAAGATAGACAGAGGCACAGGCTCAACACACTAGCAACTCCCCCTAGAAAGATGCAATCTCTCAAAAGCATGCACACTCATTGTAACTCCCCCTAGAAATATGGCACTGAAACATTTTGACCAAGTTTCAAACATTTCAAAGAGAGGGGTTCTCCAATAAAATAAGCAAATATCAGATATAGACAGAAGATCAAGCAAGTGCTAAGACATGTACACAGGTGAACTACCCCAAACAAAGTTCACACACCATGCAAAATATTTACCCAACTTTGGATTTTATCAATTTTAGAAATTTATCAGAGTTTGCAACGCGCTTCAAAAATTGGGCAAAACATGTGTGTGTGTGTGTGTGTGTGTGTGTGTGTGTGTGTGTGTGTGTGTGTGTGTGTGTGTGTGTGTGAGTGGTTATCCACAACTGTCAGTCTTCCTAATCAACCATGTAAAACCCATGTTGTGAACAATCAGAAGCTTCAAACAATGGTCTGGATCATCCACAACATCCACAACAAGACTCAAGTTCACCCACAATGGGATGCAATCTCAAATCAATGAAGTGGGAGAATATGGACCCATCTCGATCTTTTCAACCACCTGGCTTAGATTTCAGAATTTCAAACATAAAAGCATCAATCGTCATCTAAGCAAGTGTATGACCCAGTGATGAGACATACACGAATCTTATACGGTGCACGCGCGGCACCATCGTTGCTGGCGCACAGGGGCGTGGAGATGCGCCTGCACGGGAGTGGAGCCTTGCACGCATGCGCGCAGGAGCGGGACGCCGGGATTCTAGATGGGTCCTGGTTCTTTTTTTTTCCTTTCCCTATAAAATGTAACATCTTTCTCGCCAAGAATTTGTTTTCGATTCGTTTACCATCATCGCTTAACTAGATCCATGTTGGATATGTTTTGAGATAATTTTCATGATGACAAAAATTTATATCTAAAGTACAAAGTTTTACATCTAAGAGTATAAAGTTTTTATTGTTGGAGTACAAAGTTTCAAAATTTGGCGTGTAAAGTTTTACATCTAAGAGTACAAAGTTTTTATTGTTGGAGTACAAAGTTTCAAAATTTGAAGTGTAAAGTTTGGGCGAAAAAAAATCTTGACCTATTGATGGGGAAAAGGCTAGACACGAGAAAAATGCCACTTGTGGTGTGGGTGTCTTATTTGCTATTGTTATCGGTGCATTGCTATTCTTTGTATGTATGCATGCATGTGCGCTGTTATTTTTTCGGGCGCATGTGCGCTGCTAACGCTACTAGTGCACGTGCGCCAAGTAGTCTAATACGCCCTGAGACATAGCTACCGATCATACACATTATAGCATAGTGATCTCACACATCCTACATATGCTAGGAGCTATCTCAAATGGTGAACTATTTTCATGTTTCATCGATTTAGAGTCAAGTTTACATGTATAAAATAGCTTAGCTCATAACATATAGCACATGATCAATAGGAGCTTAAGCTACAAGCACTATGATGTATAATTCATACTATCATGTAAATCGGACTGTCCGCTGGCCAAAGTACCAAAAACAGACCGATCGGGAACCCTGCTGGAATCGAGCAAAGCTTGAACGCCGGAGTGTCCGTGCTCAGGGCTAGACTGTCCATTTTCATCTTCTGAAAAATAAACTTCTAAACAAGTTGCTAGAAGTCTAGGATCCTACAGGCACGGACTGTCTGCGGGCCAAGTGTATACTGTCCGCCGTAGGCCGGACTATCCGGGCTTAAAGGCCGGATTGTCCGTTACCTCCTGGAGATTTCAAGTTTTATCGAACGAGTTGCTTGGAATTTCTGATCACCTGGAAAAATGAGAAATAAGAACTGTAGTCCTAAACATGGATCGATCTAAGGATTCGAGAGGATTCAACCAAAATTCTCTGGTGAATCACTTAGGTTCTCGATGTAGAACAAATCAACGCAAGAAAAACTAGCTCAAATGATCTATGGACGAAGAAATCGACGCTATTAGAGGAGAGGAAGAAAATTGACGAAAATCACAGAACACGAACTCAATCCACTGAGCAAAATCACAGCACATAGACACAAGCCATCAATCCGAAAAGCCCTGAGGGCAAGCACACACTAAGTGGTGTGCTTCCTATGAACAATGGATCTCAAAATGTTTTGACCTCTCACACTCAAGTAGAATAGAGATTGGGAAACCCTAGTGAATAAATTGCGGACTGGAGAGACAACCTGGAGGGCCTCTGTCTGCGTATTTATATTCTTGGTCTAAATGGCCATTCTTCCCCTAGTGATACATGGGCCAATACCGAATAGGCAGGGCATATTGGACTGACCCAAACCTATTCTGATCCGACAACCACCACGCCTTTTCACCGGTAGCTTCACTTCGACGCAAACTCCCTGATGCCGCCACGTGACATTTCCGCCATCGGAACCTCCATTTGGGTTTTGAGGCCCAAACCTACAAAAACCCGCTGCTGATGGTTTTGAGGCGCGAACCATCAAACAACTTCGACACGCTGGCGTCGACCGCCGTCTTCGACGCCCGGCCGCCAAGTCTCCCTGAGCTACCCGCTCGACTTGCACGTTCGTCATCTTGACCCGATCGACACGGTCACTCGACATGTCCTCGCACTTGTCAATATCCCAAGTGTCAACCGCCATGGCTAGCCACCCGGCGCTCCGGTCCCTCGATCCAAGCCTCGCGTCCGCACTTCACTACTCCGGGTCCATCGGCATGACACTTCCTCCTTGGTCTTCACCTAGCCACCAACCACTATCTCAAGCTCAACACCTGCACAACACAACCCGAGAAATAACGTCTTCTGACACATCGTGTGTGCCAGGTGAAGGTAACCAAGGTAGAAAGAAAAAGAAAAATACAAGGTAATGTTGAGAGTTGACAATGACTCATCACAAAAGCTAAACACAAATGGTTATAATCAACCATGTGTTCGCAGGTACTTTTCTTGTTGAACACCATATCATTTATTCAACACAAAGCCTAGCACATATTTGCTAAGCGCGCTAAGATCTATTTGCACAAACTAGGAATGAAATGAAACTCCAAATCTCCACGAGCCGAACAACATTTTGTTTAGGGCAATGACGGAGCCAACAAAAAATTGTAGCTGGGGCGTCACTAGTACCCATTTTATTTTTAATGACGGCAGAATTGGTTTTCCGTGGCGGGCCGAGGCGCCCGCCTCACAATAAGGTCACGGTTAATACCAGAATAACCGTGGCGGGCACCCGCCCATCATGCAAAATAGAGGTGCACCGTGGCGGGCTAATTACAATGCCCGTCACGAGAAAGATTTTCAAAAATAGAAGAAACCCTAGATAGGCCCGCCCGAGCCCATCTACAGGCCCGCCGAGCCCATCTAGGGTTCCGGCGCCCGCCAGCGCCCGATCCGATCGATCCACCGCCCGATCGGTCGATCCAACGCTAGATCCGCCGCTAAGGAGCGCCGCCGCCGCGTATCCGCCGGAACGCCCGACGGAGGAGCGCCGCCGCCGGATCCCATCGATCGAGCGCCGGAACGCCGGCGGGAGGAGCGCCGCCGCCGGATCCCATCGATCCATCGCCGAAATCGCCGGGAGGAGAGCGCCGCCGCCGGATCCCGTGATGGTGCTGGTCGATCCGCCGGAGCCCGCACTCAAGGAGCCGGTCCTCGTGGATCTGCTGGCGCGGCGCCTGGGGCGCGGGGCTCCGCCGCCGCCGCGCCGGGGCGCCGGGTTCCACCTCCACCTCGACGATGACGCCCGACGGCGGATCCAGCGGCGCGCCCTCCAGGGGCAGCGGCGGCGCATGGACGCACCGCCGAGGGGGAGGGTCTCCGCCTCCCGCGTGTGGATCTCGCTGGCCTCCTCCCCCCCGGGCGGATCCAGAGGGTTACCACCGCCATAGGAGCCGAGGGAGAGGGAGAGGGAGCGCCGCCGAGGGGAGGGAGAGGGAGCGAGCGCCGCCGGAGGGGAGGGAGAGGGAGCGAGCGCCGCCGGACGTGGCGGAGTATTTTCCGTAACGGGCAAAAATGCCCGCCACATAAAAAAAAAGACGTGGCGGAGTATTTTCCGTGACGGGCAAAAAAAGTGCCCGCCACAGAAAAAGATTGTGCCAGTGCTCGCAAAAATCATTTCGTTACTAGTGCGTATCTCAACGAAAAATGAACCTAAAAGGCATCAATTCATAATGCACCGAATTCCCATAGTGTAATCACACAAATCATGGCAGAAATGCTACCATCACACCTGACGACAAAAAACTAGACGAGAAATCCAAGATGTCACCTCAAATTTGAAGAACGAGTTAACATGCCTGTTCCGCAGGCATGTGCCATGCAAAATGAGAAATTTGATATAGATAATTTATAGTGATAACGCAATTGAAAAGTTGACACCTCATTGCAAGCTTAAAATTAAGATGACAGGAAGATGTTCCCAAAAGCCTACTGAATCTTTGTCTGAACATAACATTAATTATATGTGATAAATCCTGTTCTCGGCTTTGATGGGTCTATGTGGTGGTTCTGGCCGTCCTTGAGTCTTCCAACATACTCGTAACTTTGATTGTTGTAGCCCAAAAGCAACATACTTGCAACATGGTTTAGGACTTTGATGGGTGTGTAGTTTTATAGGCATGCCTTGTGAATAATACTGTATTTTTACTTTACACACAGATTCACCTTCCAGGTTTGTAGGTATATTATATGGAGTCAAATACACTAGCACTCCCTACACTTATCTAAGTAAAAGCAATAGACAACTGCAAGAACTTAAGTTTATACTCCAGGTAAAATTGAGAGTCATGTATATTCAGAATTCAAGTTGTGAACTTTCGATAAACATTTTGGGTCATCAAAATCTCTTGTGCAGCTTCTTTGTTCTCTTCTCTTTCAAAGAAATAAAATTAAGAACTGGAACGACACTTGTATTTTATTTTTCTCTGTATAATGAAAATTGTTGCAAATCTTTGTCCGTCCCTTTGGAAAAAATTGCTCACTCTGTGTTCCTCTTGCTATGAATTTTTCTGTACAAAATACATAAGCCAGTGAATGGAGTGATTTTAGTCTATCCACAGGACAAGTTGAAGTTCTCTGAACTCAACGACAAGGCTTCGCTCAACTCTTGTAAGAGAAACTTTACAGTGCCTGAAAATAACTGGACTCATCCATTTGGATAGATGATCCAATGGCTATAAAATAAGAACCATTGCAGAGGAACTTGAGTTGTGGGTCCAAACCTAAACTATGTGGGCCATAAACTAGTTCCCAATTAAATCTTAATGGTGGAATAGTAGTTTCGCGTTTCAGCAGTTGCTCTCCAGTGCAATCTCTCGTTCTCTTGTGTGTCTCTCCAGCTCCCTCCATGTCCGAGCGCAGATTGCCGTGACTTCGATTTTATTTCCTTGCCTCCTATTGTATAGATGCAAGAGAAGCTTGGTGCTATTGGAGACAACATATACATCCCCTTGGTGCCATTAGAGATCGACTGGACACCCGAGAGAAAGCCCGAGTCAGACCATGCGGAAGTTCACCAGCCTTCCTACGCGGGCACCGGTAGTGTTACAGAAGCTTGATCTTTTACTGCTGATGTTTCCCATCCCCATTATTAGACATCTCTTGAGCATGGTCACCATCATGAATTCGTAGTGTCAGGGCCCATTATTCTCATCTCCTCTCTTCAGGTTCAGACAAGTCATTCCATATGTGTAGTGTCTGAGTTTCTTTTTTTTTTTTTTTGAATTTCCACTTTCCATTTAGGAAGCAAATGTGTTTTCCCTGCCCTCGAGATGGTGCAGCTATATATAGAGTGCCATGTAAAGGACCAATGGCCCTCGAATATATATTCGTAGAATATTGCTCCAGTTATGTGGAGACTGGAGAGCATGACCTATTCTAGACTAAAGGCATTCACGTTCCATGCCTTACCTATAAATAGGATGGCATTGTACTCCATGATTTTACTTGTTATCGTGGCAAAGTACTCAATAACTTAGTTGATATTTATATCATGGGAAATTTTTCTTAGGGACACTAAATCAATGTGGAATTAGCCAGTTCACCACACTTGCATCAAAAATTGCTAGGTACCGTTATGAAATTGTGATCATTTGCTATGCAATACTGCAACAATTGTTTAAGTAATTTTCTCAACCCCCACCCCCGCCCCCAACCAATAAACCCATTATTAATTTTACAAAATTCAGGTTATTACAGTCTCCGGTCCCAGACCGTTTTGTACAGTTTATGAAAATAAATTGATCTAACTGAAACAAGCTTACTTCGCCTACATTAGCAACTCGAGCTCTCAAGTCACCTCGCCGATCTCTGTTCGACTTATAAAAAGAACCTTCACGTATTTGAGCTCCACTGTAACACTATTAAATTCGTCCATAATTTTCACAGGATGGTCCTTAGAGGTTATGTCTTGCTCTACGATTCCAAGCCCCAAAGTTTTATGGTGTTCTGGATCACGCAAGAGACTTCCTAAACTTGGAAACTTGAAACACATTATGCAATGCAACCATTCATAGAATTTGATAGCTCTAACCCCTGTAAGTTAATTTTCCAACATATTGCACTGCTGGGAAAGGACCAACTTAACACATTAGATATGTATACTGAAGCTCCTGATGTATCACATTCCCAAGAGGAATGAGCGTCGCAAACCGATATATAGTTGCCACTGGTTTAACTAGCTTGTTCCTGCCATAGCATACACATCATTCATCACGTCCTTAGTCTCAGCATGAGCTATTCCATACAAAAAAAATGGTACCTTTATACATATAGTTGTGTTATAAGAATCAAGTAGATATCTGAATTTCAATTCGAATTCGAGATATCATATATGTATTCTTCGAATGAAAATGTCGAAATGGTGGTATCTAAATCTGTATTCGTGTGAATACAATCCAAATCCGTCCGTAACTATTGGAGATGGCTTTCCCAAACTATCCATGCCCACAGGCTAGCCTGCACCTGATAGGAATTGGGGATGGCGAAAGGGGATCAAATTGTTATTAATTGTGGTTAGTGGGCCCAACCCCAACTTGCGAGGGATCGTCTTCAACCTCTACCTCGGCCTCAGACTCCTATACAGCATGCATATATAGGTATAAAAATCCTCTTGTGACGCTTTTGGCACGTTCGCGACATTGGTATGCAATGTTAGAAGTTTGGGACATAGATGACACCATATAGTTGTGCAAGTGTAAATATTGGACCGAAACTGTCAGGTCCATGTCAGCATTGAATTATCAAGCCATATCGGATGCAGCGAGATTTGATTTTTTTTTTTTTTTGTACCTGTGTTAAAGCCTGGAAAAAGTTTAGGGACCCAAAAATTACAAAATAGTGACACAGACATCCAAGTTTAAATACCACTTGTGTAATTTTCTTATATTACTATAGAAAACTTATCTAATTAAGCCAAGCAAAGCCAAGTGATGCTACAAGAATGTATGTTTTTATATACTCAAGATTGAGGGTCATTTATATATTCAAGATTCAATTTGTGTAATTTTGATAAATAGTTTCTCTCCATCAAAATCTCTTGTGCGGTTTCTTTATTCTCTTCTTTATTCATTCATTTGTAAGTGGTTTTCCATAATATTTACGTTCCTAGAAATGATTTATAGATTCGTTGAGTTGATCGATTTTAATCCAATCAATGCAACTGATGTCTAACTACCTCTAAGGTTGTACATGTGTGATTGTGGCCCATTGTTTGTTGAATTTAAGCTTTGGAAAAAAATATTAATTTTTGCTAGCATGATTTTATTTCCTTGGTGTTTATTTTTTTCATTTGGATTTTAGAATATGTTTCCTTCAGTGTGTTGCTAGAATTATTGTTGGCAAGTTCAGTTCTTTGTTGAACATATTGCCTACGAAATCTGGTAACGTGTTCATAATTATTGCTCGGTTCCACTTTGTTGTTTCCTTTTCCAACAATTAGATGCTTAAAAATATGTTCATCATACTAATGTAAGAACTGACGAGGTTAGTATTCATTTTAGATACTGTAGAGGAGGGAGAACATCTATGCTTTGGTCGGTGCTCACAGTATTTGCTTGTTGCTGGCTTGCACCATTACCGCAGAGGTGGAGATCAGTGCTGGCAGGAAACCACATCGCAAAGAGGTTGTGTGCACAGTGGGGAAAAGCATGGTGGATTTTTCTTAGAAGGTAAATAAACAATATGTACAGAATCGGTAGCTACGACCATTCCCTATACTTTGTCCAACAGATTACCTTGCTTGCAAAACAGGTAGTGCATAAGCAAGATAATCACTATGACGACCTGCACTTTGAAATTTCAGATTCACCTCCCATGATGAAAAATGGATGGAATTTCTCATTGATAGGACAATGTGTAATTCTATGATTCATGATAGGGTTCCACACTATACAGTAAACATTCTTATAAGTTTATAGATCATTGTGCGTATTCATTATGATTCTGAAAAAAATCAAATCATCATACAGCAATCCCTGTTAAACTTCTATTCTGTATCTATGCAAATTTTGTCTAGTGGCAATTAGAGTCCTTTTTAATGTTCTGTAAATAGTACATACAACTTTTTAGTGTGCAATTTCCTACTAACGCCATTGTTGCATATTTTGTTTAAAAGAATCTGCGTAGTAGAAATTGATTATTGCCTGTTAGTTTTCTAGACTTTGCAGAATATTTTCTAGATTGGTAGAGTTTTCGTCAATAGTCAATATGAAACCAGCAGATCATTTTCATCTGAAGAAACAAGCTAGCTTTTGGAGCTTTTGGAGATGGCTTTCTCAGATAGAATAGAGTGATGATGGCTTTTGTTGCTGGCCTGAAGGAGGAAAACTGCTACTGTGTTTTTAGTTGTAAGCTTGAACTCTAGAGCAGGTTCCTTAGTTCCTCACGTTGCAAGCTCGAACTCTGGGCTTCACATTGCAAGCTTGAATTCTGGCCATCACATATTAGAGGCTCAAGAAGTCGGTCTCTCTTTATTTGAAAGTTTCTAGCAATTACACTTGACCGATCTAATTTGGGTTTTCTTTAAATGTGACTCTAAATTTGTTTTTCATGCATATTTTATTCCATTTTTTCCTTCTGTTGCAACAGGCAAACAGTATTTATTTATCTACTAATTTTGATCCACAATTTTTTTCTCTCTTATTTATCTTCCAAATTTAATCCACCATTTTTTTTTTTTTCACTCTTACGAATCAAATTTGGTAGATAATTGTGGACTTCACTAGCAACACACGATCATAGTATATATGGCAAAACCTATTCGTGGATTTATTGCCACACGAAAGACATGGATATCAAACTCTTCTTGCAGCCGATACAAAACATTATTTTAGTCGTATCACCAAAAGGTCCATAGAATAGAGTTTGTGAGCTTGCGACGTTGCGATCTGTGTTCGATAATTTCATGAACTCTGCTCTTTAGATTATAAATACCACTTTAATGTCAATTGATTCATAATATATTTTTTTATATTATCATGCGATCCATGCATTTTTAGTAAAAAACATTTAGCTATCTCATTGCAACACACGGGTACAAACCTAGTGGCTAAGATGAGTCAATGCTAAAAACTTAAGTTGTGGACGGGAACCTAAACTAATAAACTTTGCCAGCAAGGGATTGGCGCGGACTACATATCCTATTGATAGGAGCAGGATCACCTCACACTTGGTATTCGTCTTCAGGCGCTATCTTCCACTCCACATCCCCATCTAAAACTCCCGATGTATCCCATCCCCACTAAAAAGAATTCTTTCATGACTGGGTCGCTCAAGATTATTTGGAATGCTATGTCTCTTGAACCATGAATGATTTCAATTGGGATGCTATGTCTGTTGAACCATGAAGGATTTCAAATACACCCCCTTCAAAGAGGTGTGGAGCCAGATAGCTATATATAGACGTAAGAAGTAATCTGAGAATTTAGGCTCTCATTTATTCACCAACCTGCTAGTCAAGTTACACTCAGAGCACGTTGAACATAAAGCACGTTTCTAGAATGCTCATTATATTCTCAACAAAAGTATTTTTTTAGGGATTCAGTGGGGAAATTTCCTCACTTAGTCTTTTCATTAAATAAAGTAAAGGTTGAGTACAAGAGCACGAGGAGTGCTAAAAAGAAATTTTGGAGAACCATAGGCTCAAAGAAAAAAGAAAATACATAATGGGATATTCTCCAACCAAGATTTTAAAGGACCCGCAAGTCCTGGTTTCGCTTTGATACAAATCAAGCCAATTTGCTTCTTGAAATAGGTCTTCCATCTTGTATAAGTACACGTTTTTCCATCAAAGATCAAATCATTCCTCGGACACCAAATGGACCAACAAGCCGAGATGACAATTTCTCTGGAGAACACCTTGTGAAAGTCCAGTCTAGCTTGAATAACCATGTCCGGGGAGGTAAGGAAAGGTCCCAGTTTATACCTAGAACAATCCAGCAGGCTTGACTGAATGGACAGTCAAAAAAGAGATGTTCAAGTGTTTCATATCAAGTTGAATTGCAGATAGCAAAAGAGTAACTGGGTAAGAACATATTTTTTCTTTTAAGCACGCCTCTCAACAAAAGAATGGTCATTATAACCAGCACCTGATGCATATACATTTCTGACAAAGAGAGTATTACAGAACTCAGAAGGCGTGAGAACAGTATGTGGTTTAAAAAATGATTATGGGGTTAGGAGTCTTTGAACACTTGGTTCACGAATCTTAAACATTACTACATAAGCCTACTATGAGAACGCCTCCTTTTTTGATTAGGGGCGGTTTTTGTTTTGAATCAAACCTATATTGAGATGAACCGCCCCTACTGTGGACACCATACGAGCTACCCCTATAGTGCCTACATTAGGGGGCGGCTAGTGTTACGAGCCGCCCTACTATGTGCTGGGCGGTTCAATCACCAGCCACCCCTAATGTAGTCCACAGTATTGAGGCGCCCCTACAAGTGGGATCCCGAATTTTAAAACGAGGCACTAAAAATTAAAATTTCGTAAACGACCTCGGATGGACAAACTTCCTACATATGAAATGTAGATCTCGAAAAGTTATGAAACTTTGTAGTTGACCACTTTTACTTTGAAATTATCTAGTCATGCAAAAAGTCGTGTCCAAATGTCTCAAATTTGAAATTTAAATTTTGTAAACGACCTCGGACGGAAAACCTTCCTACAAATGAAATGTAGATCTCGAAAAAGATATGAAAATTTGTAGTTGACCACTTTTTACACTGAAATCATCTAGCCATGCAAAAGTCGTGTTCAAATGTCTCAAATTTGAAATTCAAATTTCGTAAACGACCTCGGACCGAAAAACTTTCTACATATGAAATGTAGATCTCGAAAAGTTAGGAAACTTTGTAGTTGACCACTTTTTACTTTGAATCCGTTTAGCGCCTCAAATAGTCAATTTACACTCGGGATTGTATAATATATAGGGACCCGGCCGCAATGGGATATGGATGCATACAAGTGTGTAGTACAGTGGTGGGGAGGGATCGCGAGCGAGCACGAGGTCGTGGGTTTCAATCCCGCCGGCCGCGTAGCGCGCAATTTTCTGAAAAAAATGCGCGACTTGCGACTTCATGCGTGTTTTTCTGAATTTTGAAAACGCAATTTCGGGTATAGAAAATAGGGGTGGTTGCATCACCAACCGCCCCTACTGTAAAACAACTGCAGGAACGGGAGATTAGGGGCGGCTTGGCGGCTGGCAGAACCGCCCCTAGAGAGGCACACCAGCCGCCCCTAGAGAGGCACACCAGCCGCCCCTATAGAAGCATTATGTAGTAGTGTCAAGCAAAAGTTGTGTTCAAATGTCTCAAATTTAAAATTCAAATTTCGTAAACGACCTCGGACGAAAAAACTTCCTACATATGAATTGTAGATCTCGAAAAGTTATGAAACTTTGTAGTTGACCACTTTTTACTTTGAATCCATTTATGGGCTCAAATAGTCAATTTATACTCGGATTTGTATAATAAGTTGGGACGCGGAATGAGATATAGAGACATACAAGTGTATAGCGCAGTGGCGGGGAGGGACCGCGCACGAGCACGAGGTCGCGGGTTCAAATCCCGGTCGCCGTTCCTTGTATGGGTTCTCTCCTGGATTAATAAAAATGTTTTGGTATTGGGCGGCTCATACAAGTAGGGGCTGTTGCATCACCAACCACCCCCTACTGTGGTTCCACTGTAGGAACGAGAAGTTAGAGGCGGTTATGAAAACTGCTCCTATTGTGCCATATCAGCCGCCCCTATAGAAAGTGAATGTTGTCGTGAAATATACACTTATTCATTTTGTCAATAGTTATTTTGCTTCATTGCCGGAAGTGTGGAATAAAATCATGCTAAGATTGTTGCATACTCAAATGAAGAGGAGGTCGTGTAAACCACATGCTGGAATCGGCCACATGCAAGATTATTTTTAGAAAAGCTGAATAGAGGTGTGAAGCACATGATGAGTGAACATGCACTGGTTCCCTAAATTCTTAATCAAATTAAACCCTAGCCTAGTTGTTGACTTGTACTTGTACCAAGATGCAATTAATTTACACATATTAATTACTGATCTCAATCCTCAATTCCACAAATCATTTCACAACGAGGAAATGGAACATGCACACATGTGCTAAATGAATAAGGGTTCTTGGTTTGCTGTGTTGCTTTGCTGGATAATGGAAGCCAAATTCCCAGGCTCGAATTTCCAGCAAGAAAACATGCGACTTTATCTCTAACTTCTAGAACTGCCCATGGAACAGCGCCTCGATCTTTCACTGCTGATGCATCCCATCCCTATTATTAGACATCTCTTCAGTGGTCACCATTGAATTCCTAGTGGGAGCCAATCATACTCATGAACCTCTCCGGTTTCAGACGAGCCGATTCTAGGTGTTGTATCTGACTTATAGTTTTTCTTGTGTGTTTCCATTTTGCACCAAGACACCAAATGGTGCAGTTGCGTATTGCTGCCATCGAAATGCTACTACTATATATGGGGAAAGTGTTACCCTTGAGGTGGTGTAAAGGCTAGAAGGCCCTCGAGTATTTCTGGAATATCATTATTAGGTCGAGGCACGATGTAGTTTAAACCACGGGTGTTTAATTGTCACACCTAGACTATAAATAAGATACCATACCATTGCATATGATTGTCCATCTGAGAAAAATAAAACCTTTCTTTGCAATCTCTCGTTTTACTTGTTAACCCCCCACGCTACTGAACTTGGTCAATATTTTAATCATGTAGTCCTCTTCCTCATTAGAAGGTCATGCGAGATTTGTCATTAGAAGGTCATGGCAGACTTCACATGGGTTTCAGTCACCAACTCTTTACACAATACATGAGAATGGCTAAGCAGGTGAAGAACACTATGATTAAAACAGATAGTCAATCCCTAGAGGGTGGACTGCTGACACAACATGACTCAGTTTTCCTAGTGTCAAAAACACTTGGCAAAGGCCCTTATACACTCGAGTGTAACACTTGGGAAACAGCACCCAAGAAAGTCTACTTGGCAAAGGGCGTCTTTGCCAAGTGTTTTTATCGGGCACTCAGCAAAATTTCGTTACATAATTCGTAAATCTTTTTTAAGCTCTCTTCTAGTTTCAGAAAAATATGAGAAGATATGAGAGAGATGTAGGTTTGGTGAACAATGTTATTAACGCTTTGTCAAATGAAGAAATGACCAAAATAAACTTTGTGAATTTAAATAAGATATGAACCTTTGTAGTAGAAGTTTTTTTTTTTTTGTTTAAATTCATTTTATCATGCAAAACTAGTTTTGAATCTCTCAAATTTTAAATTTGAAGAAAAGTCAAAAAATTTCAAACGACTTCGGATGGAAAAACATCTTAAATGAAAATGTAGATCTCAAAAAGTTATGAAACATTGTAGTTGACAACTTTTTATTTGAATTCATTTAAGACCCTAGAAACTGATTTGAAAAACTTCTTTACCCTCTTTGCCGAGTGACAAGAAAAGGCACTTGGCATGCCTTTTTTTTTTTGGCACTCGGCATAGTTGTTTTTCTTTGCCGTGTGGTTTTTAGTTGGCACTCCGCAAAGGTTCTTTTTCGAGTGCCCGATAAAATAGACTCGCTAAAGACCCGTTTTCCGTAGATCTGCCTTTGTCAAAGGCTTCTATTCATGAAAATTAATGGAGGTGGTTGAGCATGCCTGCCTCTGTAAAACAAAAGAAAATTTATAAAGGGTTTCTGTAAAACAAAAAAATTAAAAGGTTACTCCCATGGCCCCTCTTGCAAGCCCTCACAGCCACAGAGATGACTGCCACTGTCTTACCCCCGCACCCCCCCCCTTTCCCGCCCTCTAAGATTGGCTTGGACACCCTGCTAATGTCGGTCCAAAGGTTCTTGTTGGCGCACAAGAACCAAGTTAAAGGCTGATAAATACCAAAAAACTTGGAACTATATGCAACTAGTACCATATCAAGTGAATGCACACAACCATCCAGGTAGGCACATAGTTAGGGGAAAGAGTGAACAATAATGTCTAAAGTATCATAAAAATTGCTAACTTGAAATCCATCGTCATAGAAGTTTTAAATCGGACCTTGGCGCTACTGCAAAGCAAACTGAATAGAGGTACAAGCACAGACATAGCTGAAACAGATGAATACACTATCATGGCCATTGGCAGCTTGATGACCGAACATGCACCTATTGCTAGATTGTTCAACCAAATTAAGCATTCGACATGCTGTTGAGGTAATTTGTATCTACTACTAGCCTGGTTGTTGCACACTGGTTGCAATTAACTCATATTCATTATTTATCTCATCCCTCAGCTGCGTAAATTCCATTGTTATTCCCTTTTCCAAACAAGAGAACTTTGTACGCTGTGTTATTGCAGGGGAAACTGCAAACATGATACATAACAGATCAATAAATCATGCTACAAAAACACTGTGGCTTTTTTTTTTTTTTTTGCAGTGTTTTCATTACTTTTTTTTTCAGAGGAACAAGGAAGGAGGTGGCGTGGGAGTGGAGCTGCAGGCCGCCCACCAGAAATGGCCGGAGAGACGAATTTTTAGTGTTTCTAAATTTATTTGAAGCTTAAATCTACTTCTTTTTAAAGCAAAAACAAGTTTTGTAAAGCCTTTTGAATATTTGTGGTAAACTAAAGATTAACATTAAGCGTTGAAAATAGAGTTTTCAAATTACTTTCAAAGATTATATATTTCCACAAATTATATATAGTAGCAGGCCATGGCTGCATCCACATGGTTGTGACATGGTGTTTTTTTTAAAAAAATATGATTTTTAATTGGTGACAATCACATTCGATCACTTTTGTCATGAGCTATAGTCATAAAGGGTGGGAAGAGCACAATGTGATAGTTGTTTATGACTAAAACACATTTTAGTCACAAACTATTGTCATCCATAGAAAAATTGTCATAAAGGCATCATTTTTGTGACTAAAAAGTACTTTGTCATATGTACTTTGTCATAGAAGCCCAAATTTCATGTAGTGAACTCTAATAATCCATCTGGTGGAAAGCCATAGTAAGCATCTACTAGGATATTAACGTTTTATTTATATTGTCATCAACAGGGGTGCCATTGTGATACACAGATGAAACAATTAACATATTGTATATACAGCTAACTCTGTCTGCTTTTTGGTTTGATCCAATGGCACCCCCACAGAAGAGAAGAGGTGGCCTTCCTGCAAAGACGACGTCTCGGTCTCAGGTGTATATATATGTGGGAAGCCACGTGGTTTGTGTAGGAGGGATGTATATATATGGAGCTTCAATTGTTTCGAAATTTTGGTCCTATTCTACTAGCTAAGCAATGTCAGCATAAGAAGAACATGGACTGACTTTATGAGGAATAGTAGGTGCCAGCTCTGGGTAAGTTGGACATGTGACAGAGGGCTTACGACGTGCCCGCCTGTGAGATCTCAGACTGAAGGGCTGGGCAAATCATAGAACAACAAAAACATGTGTACGTGATGAGCAGGGAAGTACTTTGCACAGAATAGATTGGCTAGATCAATGGATGCACACTGGAGTGCATTTATGAAGTAGGAACCAAAGAGGAAACTTGGAAGGAGAGACCTGGAAAGGATTAATTATCTCAACGAATAAACTCTGAAGAAGAGCTTTGCAATAATGAGATCGCCTTAACAACGATCAGAGTAAAAAGAAATTAAAGTTGCTGAGTGAGATTCTATTCATGGATCAAAAACTAGTTGTAATTCAGAAGAAGGATTCTATTTTTTTTCCTTTTTTTAAAATCTTGATTTGTTTTGTAGTCTTTTTCCACCTAAAGATTCGCAAAGAAATAATGCGAATATATCAAGAAATAATGCGAATATATCTCCGTGTATTCTTAGGAATTCTAGCTTTAGTTGGTCATTTAGATGTTGTCTTAGCAATATATGGATCAGGAGCCATGGTTTTTGTTGGAATGTTGTACTTCTCAAGTACGTTATACAAAATGTTGACATGTGTGTTTCGTATCTAATTATTATGGGGATCGGACAGATAATAGCATTAAAGAGGTGCGTAGAACTCAAGAAATGACCAGTGAACCATTAGTATCTGACTATGGGGAAATACCAGTATGTCACATGTAGGCTTCAAACAGATGCAAACGAAAGACTATGTGACCATACGAAATTCTTTGTTGTATTGATCCTGCCGCATCAGCACGACCATTCACAAACATTCAATCCCTTGTCTGGAAGTGAATTGATATCGTACCATACACACGAAATCGTAGCTTGATTGTGGCTATTCTATTTGTAGCTGATTTTCTAGATGGACACAAGCTCATAATAGGGTAATCTGGATCAATTAGGACTAGTTATTAATTGAAGCTAAACATTAGCCTAAATTAACTAGTGTTGGCTATAGCTAGTTGACTAGCAACTAGGTATAGGTTTGGCTAAAATGGATCATACCTATTTGCCCCTCTGTTTGGATGAGCTACGGCCAAAAATTAGTTGGCTAACAGTTAGCCCTTTATATGCATCCAAATAAGCGCTTACATGGAGCTATCAACGTAGGTTTTGTGTTGATGCATACTCGGACAGATCCATGAATAAAGTCATAATAGGTAACATTAGCACGTCATCAATAACTAGTTTCAAATGGCGTTACCATTCTAGAAGCATTGCCTCTATAAATAAAGTAATAAAAATGTAATTAAATTGTAACTTCATCAAACAACGGACGATGTAGTATACAGTGTAATAATCGATAACATTAGCACGTCATCAGTGGCGGATCCAGGATGAGGACAAATTAGCTGGATGTCAAATAAACCACCTTAACCAATAATCCCCTAATCCCTGGTCATGTATAGGGCCAGGTACGCATCTATTGCACCTTGCTCTCTTTAATGCCATATTGTTGGATTCTTGGAAGGGCCCTCAAATCTTCAGGAGATGTTGCAGCCTGAGATTTTGCCTCGTTTGTTTCAAATTTAGTGCAGCTCTAAACTTCAAGGCCTGTGCCTGGATCAACAATGATGAAACAGAATGAGTCATTTTGTAGGTTCATCCAACGGTGTGAGCAAATTATTTGTATTCAAGCTCCATTGAATTTTCTATCTAGCCTTTGATAGAGAAGGTAATACCAAAGACTTGACATACATTGTTCGAGATGTGCTAATTGGCCGCAAGGTAGAATGACTGGACCAATGAGGATAGTCAATGCTATGTCTTACTGTAAGAAACTTCGTGTAAATATAAGATTCCTAGCGACACCGACGTAAGCAATTGATTGTAACAGATCACACATGGTTGTTGCATATTCAAATCGAAGTTGAGATTGGGTAGAGCACATGCTGAAATCAACCAGCGACACCGACGTGCAAGACAATCTGAATAGATCAATTGGAAACCATGCGAAAGCGAAAACAGATGAAATAACACTGCCATTTTGGCAGCTTGATGAGCGAACATGGACAGGTCTGCTAGATTGTTCAATGCAGTTTACATATAGCTGGGGGTAATTTGCACCTACTACCCTAGTTGTTGCACCCCTGGATGAAATTTATTCGTATCGGTTGACCTCATCTCCCTGAAGTGAATTCTTTCTTGAACAAGTGAACTCTATATACCAAGCAATTGCAGGGGAAACTGCAAACATGTACATCCCGTCGGTTCGCAGTTTTCTAAGTTGATCAACCCCTTCTAGTACTCGCAGTCATGCTCGCACTCGAACAGGAACTGCTGATGCATCCCATTCCTATTTGTTTTTCCATTGAGTTCGTATGCGGTGTCTAAATCATATTGTTTTCTTGTGGGTTTCCACTTTGCACCAGGAAGCGGTGCAGCTATATATAGACTGTTACCCCTGTGGCGGTGTAAAGGCCAAAAGGACCTCAAATATTAATTCCCAGAATACGATTGTTGAGTGAGGAGCATGATGGTGTTAGTAGTACTACTTTAACTTTTTATGTGGGAAAACTATTTCTTTCTTCCGTTTTCTCTCGTCTTTAACTATTGCAGCACTTCCATTACATAGGAAGGAGAATGGACACGCTAGGGAGTCCCAAGAATACCACCTACCTGCTACAGTACATCTCGTCTTCAAGCCTCTCTATTCTGTATCCGTGTGTAATTTGTGTCTGGAGACTCTCTATTCTCCTTCGAGCCTTCGTCAGCTTCGTCCTTGAGGGCTTGGAACGCCATGAGCACGCAGGTTCTCTCACACCATCGTTCCTAGACCCTCAAGATGAGGCTCCAATCTGTTATAGAAATACTATACATCTATTTCTTGTTTGCAGCCACAACTGTAGTTGCTGCAAAAATCTGCAGAGAACACACTCATTATTCAGTAATATCACACTCGATTATTTTCCCGGTCTAGGCATGCACTGCATGAACCACAAAGAAACAAACTAAAGCTTGACAAATACGAGAAACTTCGGACTTAACTTGTAGCACATCATCTGATTGCATACATCTACTAGGTCATGAACATAGACAGGGGAAAGAGTGAACTAGAGTTTCTAAAGTATCAGAATACTCGATATGTCCTCCATCACCGCAAAAGTTCTAAATCATGAGTTTGGCCCTATTGTGAATGCCAGCAGAGCATGTCCAGCTGATTTGCCTTTTTTTCACAAAAAATCACATATTCACTCCATCCTTCCATGAAAATACAAACAGAGGCCAGAGCACATTACTTGCTGCAAGAAGTGAAGGTTAAGACCAAGTACAATAAAAATCAGATGTTCATATAATCATTACATTACCAGTGTGAGCATGCATCGACCAAAAATCCTCCTCTGTGGTGGTGTCATAATCCATACTTGTTGATGTTTTTTTTTCGAAAGGGGATACTTGTTGATCTGGGCGCTATATTGATTGGAACAGCTCTTGCACTGGTCGGTTCAAAATTGTTTCGTCCACTAGTGTAGGATGAACCTTTATTCCCGGCTCATAACCCCCTCTATTCCCGGTTGGGGAATAGAAGTGAATGAATCGGGAATAGAGGTAGGGGCTTTATTCCCGGTTAGGGGTACCAACCGGGAGTAAAGCTCCTGTCATGCACGTGGCCAAGGAGGGCTTTCCTCCCGGTTGGTACCTCCAACCGGGAGTAAAAGGTTGTTTCTTTTTCTTTTGATTTCAATTCCTGATTTCGTTTTAGTTCTTAATTTCATTTTAATTCCTAATCGGTTGGGAATAGAAGTAATATATACATATATTAATGCACACATATTTATTAACTAATAATTAATGTACATATATACTACAAGCTTGCATTGTTAAAAAAATTACAAATTCACTCGCTCTAGCAGTGATTAAGAAACAACAGGATGAAAGTAAATTCATCCAACAACGAAAATCTCAATCAATAACAAATCGATGATGCCAAATTCTTCAAGGTCGAACATGGATCCATTGCCATCCGTCCCATCTCCTGTTCGTGTAGAAGCAAATTGGGGAGAACATGCCACCATGCGTATGATGTATCTCCGCTTCTGTGAAGATTCCGCCTCTGGAGAGGAAACAGCGCTGCCGAAGATTCTGGAAAACAAATTGAACTCAAGTCAGGCCTGCAGGATTGGCACAAATAGATGGTCATGGCACAAATCGAGAACCTGCAGGATTGGCAAACACCGAGAACCTGCAGAAAAAAGAGCGCCGCTGTGAATTCAATCCCTGCTCCACGCCGCTCGCCCGCCACCGCCCTGCTCGACGCGAGCCAGCCCAGGTCGTCCACCCACTTGCTGACGCCATGAATCCCCCTGCTCGACACGACCCTCCTGCTGCCGGTGGCCCCGTGACACCGGACACCTGCCCGCGTCGAAGAACTGGCCTCCCAGCGCAGCTCTCCACGGAGTCACGACGTGGATTTGCGGATGAAGGCGGCGGGTCGAGACGAGGAACGGCGGCGTTGTAATCTTGCGCGTCGGGGGGCTGGGGCTGGCACCGCGCGTGAGGGGGGGGTGGCGGCCGGCGTGGAGGCGGATCGAGATCGAAGATTGGGATTTGGCATTGCAGGCAAGAGCGAACGGATGAAGGAGAAGGCGCCGTCTAATATACCCGACACCTTTACTTCCGGCTCGCAACTCCACCCGGGACTAAAAGAACATTACTCCCGGTGGCAAACCAGCCGTGACTAAAGGTCAGATCTTTGGTCTCGGCTGATGTTATTAGCCGGGAGTAAAGGCAAATTTTCGGCCGGTCACAAACATGCATTTTCACTTTCCGCCATAACGTAAAAAAGATTCAATCCCGGCTAGAGACTCCAACCGGGAGTAAAGGTTGTTCTTTACTCCCGGTTTGTGGCTCCAACCAGGAAGTAAAAGTCCCGGTTTGTGGCTCCAACCAGGAGTAAAAGTCAACCTTTACTTCCGGCTAGAGTCTCCAACCGGGAATAGAGGTTCTCACGTGGCGCCACAGCACTGGCGTGGTCTTTACTCCCGGCGAGAGACTCCAACCGGGAATAAAGGTCCCTTTACTCCGGGCACATTTCCAGCCGGGGAGTAACCACGTTTTTACCCTCGAGAATCACTACTACAAAATTGATTTTTACGTGGTGTTTCGATTTTATTTTCCGTGGCGTGCTTTTGAGAAACCGCCACGGAAAATAGGTGAACTGGCACCCCCTCCCGCAACGGGAAAAACCGCCACGGTTAATCGATTAACCGTGGCGGACATTTTAAAATAACCGCCACGGTTAATCGCTATTAACCGTGGCGGTTTTAATTGGCCCGTCACGGATAATCGAGGCCCAAACGGCCCATTTCCAGCCCAATAACTATTTCCTTGTATATATACTCGAATTGAAACCCTAGCTAATCCTAACTCCCGTGCACCCCTTCTCTCCCCTGTCCCGACACCCCTTCCCTCCCCCCTCCCCGCGGCGGCCGACACCACACATCCCCCCCCCCTCCCGACACCACACTTCCCTCCCCGCGGTGGCCCTCCCCTCCCCTCCCCTCCCTTCTCGCGCCTCCCTCCCTCCCTTCTCGCGAGCGGGCGGCGGCGGGCGAGCGAGGCGGACGCGGCCGGGCGCGGTGGTAGTGGCGGCGCGAAGCGCGGCTGCGGCCGCGGCGTCCGCGGCGGCGGCGGAGCCCAAGCTGCGGCGGCGGATCTCAAGCGGCGGCCGCGCCGCCGGCGGCGTCCGCGCATCTGGCGGCATCAACTTTCAACGGGCGGACGGGCGCGGCGGATCCGGCCGGGCGGCGGCGAATCTGCCGGGCGGCGAAGCGGATCCGGCGGGGCGGCAGATCTGCCGGGCGGCGGCGGATCCGGTCGGTGGCGAGCACGGCACGGGCTGCCGCTGCGCGGCGGGTCACGAAACCGTAACGGCCCGGAGGCCCGATGACGGGCCCGTTAGGGTTTCAAAGCATGGAATTTTCTTTTTATTATTATTTATTTTTATTCATTAACCATGGCGGGCATTTTGTCCGCCACGGACCACGGAAAATGGTTTTTGTCCGCCACGGTTAATCGTTTATATGTAGTAGTGAATAGAAGTCGATTCTCCAGTAGTGGTCCCCACAGGACTATTCTAACGTGCACACATGGGTAACTACTGCCACTGGCGATGGTGAAGCAATTTGATGTTTAATTGCTGATGCATCCGATCCCTATTATTATCCCAATCCCATGTATTAGAATCCTTTCGCAGCAGGGTCATCTCAACTGAATTCCCTTTGCCATGCTTCCTCTAGTCCTCGTCAAGAGGTTGGTGATTTTGCGTGAGTACCGCGCGCCAGCCTCCTTCAAAAATGTGTGCAGGTTGTTGCTACACTGGTTCAACAAGTAAACTGACATTTACTTTTGTTTTCTCATTGATTCAGCAGCCACCAGGTAGGAGGTTACATTCAGAACACAATATTGCAAATGGGGCACGTGAATACATATGCGCTACTGAGCATGTTTCTAGAATGGTTGTTACAACCTGCACCTAATGCATCAACATTCCTAGATATTTATAGGCATTACACGCGCATGTACACACACTCACATATACATACCCGGAATACATGAATGACAACACACTCGTTTTAAACCTCAGTAAATTAAATTCAATAAACAATTGCTGCTTCGTTATCTGACGGTGGGTCTGTACACTCATGTGATGCACAGATAAAGGTCTTGCCGGCACAGAGAGATGAGAGTCCAATCTCTTGATGAATCAGGTTCCCACCATGAACTAACCTCACCAATAGTTGCCATTGATTTAACTTGTTACTGCCATGATCTATATAATAGCACAGACCGGAATCCCAAATTGTCTTGAGTACCAAATCCACAAGGACCGAGGAAATGATATATCTACACCTACTTGTTTAAACAAAGACGCGCAGTGTCTGTGCGAGTTTCCCCAAAGTGTCATCCTGAGTTTGCACAGTGATTGACGCTTGTGCTCAAGTCTTGGCTGTTCTTCTCCTGAAAAAAACTCTTGGCTGTTCCACTTAAACCTTGGATGAACAGAGGGTCCTGAATCTGTAACCTCGAGGAATTATCAAACACAAATGCAATGGGGTCTGCGTCTGCCACAAACAAGCTACGACATGGAACCTCATGATAAGGATGACGTGCCAGTGTGCAAGTCAACAGATGAATAAGAAAGCTAGGACTGCTGTGGCCCTTTTGGTAGCTTGACAACTCTACAGGCAACGGTTTGCAGGGTTGTTCAACAAAATTAAGCATTTATGGTAATTTACACCTCTAGCAGTCTAGTTGTTGTTATTCAATAATGAACTCCATCCTCATTTGCACAAATCATTTCATTATTTCTCTTTTCCGAACAAGTGAACTCTGTAGGCCAAGCAGGGGAAACTCTATACAAACAAGAAATGGAACAGATCATGCCTTCAACCAGTGCGACACATACTATTGCAAAGCCAAAGATTAAATGGAAGATGCACAGTGCTATATCATACTTAACGTTTAGGAACTAGTCCCCTGGAGGTGGCGTTCACAGATCACAGAGAAGATGCACAGTGCTTGTGTACACATGGACAGGACCATTCCGTAATTAATAGACATGGCCATTGCAAGATGCACACATTAGTTACCGCTGCCACTGGAGATTTAATTGCAACTTGATCTTTAATTTCTGATGCATCTCATCCCTATTATTTGGCATCATCTCTTCAATGGTCACCATTGGATCCTTATGTGTTTCTTCATAGGTCGCTCCATCATACTCATCCCTCGATCTGCAGTTTCAGACTAGTCCACATAGTTTTCTTATGTGTTTCTACTTTGTACTGTGAAGCAAATGTGCTTTTGCTGCCTTCAAAATAGTGCAGTTATATATAGGGTCCTACCCTTGAGGCCGCATATGATTGTTGAGTCGAGAACGTAGTCTAGACAATGGGTGTTTGCCTCACCTTGCCTAGCTATAAATAGGATGACATTGTATATGATTTCGCATCTGAGAAAATAGTACTCTTACTTCCAGCCTCTCATTTTACTTGGTAACTTGCTTGGTTGGTTGATATTTAATAATGTAGCCCTTCTCCTCAGAAGATGGACCTACATATATATACAATACATGTGTTCGATCTTGCTGGCTTCACATGGGTAAGTCTCTAACTCCACACAGATAACTGAGTTTGTGGCTAAGTGGTAGTTTAATACTAGATACATATGCAGGCAACAATGAACTTACATGCATACACAAACTACAGACAACAGCTAAGTATATATGTGAACAACACTATAAAGTTTTAGGCACCAGCACCAACTAGTAGCTGTGACTAATGACCGGAGTCTCATTTTGTTGTGAAGTGTGAAGAGATTAAAATGAAAGTTGTTACTTTCTTCTGTCAAAAGTGACAGGTCAATGCAGTTCTACAATACATATTTTCAGAGGCTGAGCTGCTCATCCGCCTCATGCAAGAGAATGCCATCATCTCTTTAAAAAAATAACTTAAAATGACCACTGCCGGACCATCAAGCCCCCTAGCTACGAACACATTACTAGGACCTTCATCAATCCAAAATGAAGCACAAGGGAATGGATTGGATTAGTTCTTAACAGGTGTGTCCGGTAAAACTTTTCAAGAGTTAAGGTGAAATATCTTGACAATTACATACAAGACCTTTATAAACATATGAGCATTATGTGAATTAATTTGTACTTAAATATCAAAATTGTCTAGTATGGGCGTTACTTGGTCACACCGCCATCCGGATCTGGGTATGGGCGTTATATTGTTGGAACAAATCGTGCGAGATTGTTGCATACTCGCATGGATGGAAAAGGAGGACGTGTAGAACACATGCTGGAGTGACCAAGTGTGCCGACGTGCAAGGAAAGCTGAAATGAGGTGAAAGCCGAGCCAAGGCCAAAACAGATAAATATGCTAGCAGTACCACAGACGGCCCTTCGCAGCACGATCCTTAACCAAGTTAAAAAAATTTACATGTTTGGGGTAATTAATTTGCACCTACTAGCCTAGTTGTTATTACCACAGATGCAATTTACTCATATTAATTATTGATCTCAATCGTTGTGTGCAGAAATAGATCATGCCGTCAAGTAGATTGCTAGCTAAGTTTTCTCATTTTCTCATTTTCGAACCAAGCAAGTTTTTCTCATTTGGGAACAAGGGGAACTTGATCCGTACGTGAAGTAATTGCAGGGAAATCAAGATATGGAACAGATCAATACATCATGCCGTCAAGTAGTACAGTTGCTAGCTAAAGAGGAAATGGAAGATGCACAGTGCTACATATGAATAACTCTACCAGTCATTCTGTTGAGGCTGCTTCTCTGGATAAGCAGTCAGCCTAGTAATTGCAGTCCAGCCATCATGCCCACGTTGCTAGCACCAAGAGTCCTTGAACAGCTCGATCTTTAACTGCTGACGCATCCCAGTCCCAACCCCATTATTGGACATCTCTTTCAGTGTTCAGCGTTGAATTCCTAGCGTTGGAGGAAATTGGCTTCAGACTGTTGTCTATGAATTATAGCTTTTCATGTGTGTTCCCGGTTTGCACCAGGAAGCTATATATAGAGTGTTAACCTAGAGAACGCGTATAGGCCAAATTATGGCCCTTGAATATTCCAACAAGTATGGTTATTTTGCCATACCGGCCGGCTGGCCGTCTGCCTTACCTAGGCTATAAATAGAATGGCACCCCACTCTACTGAATAACGACATGCTTGGTTGATGTTTAAAAATTGCGGTCCTCGTCTTGGACAATAATGGAGCTAGATAATTCTTTCCATTATCCAAAAATAAAAGAAAAATTGTATTTAAAATAAGTTTAATCCAAAGTAATATGTATATTTTTGCCTCTCCCTAAAGAGAAATTGAATTAAGATAAGTTTAACCTAGACAAATAACCAGATTATTAGATATTTGTAGTTCAACATCACAAATAAAAGAAAAGGATATATTTTTCTGCCACCGGAATATGTAATTTGTTTATGTCAGAGTAACACGTCCACAGCTACAAGTTGGCTAAGTTTATTCAACCTAATTGGTTTGTGATTTGTTCTTAGCTATTTGCAGCCACAGGTGCATGCTGCTGTAAAAGTCTGCAGGGCGATGAGGATGAAACAGATTTGCCTCGAACACAAAGAACCAAATTAAAGGCTGAAAGATACCAGAAGCTTGGAAATGCATAACTAACAGGGGAAGTGTGAACGAGAATTTCTTAACTACAAGAAAATTGCTGACATGCAAAGCAAACTGAACAGAGCATGGCCCTTGGCAGCTTGACGGCCCAAGGCACACCTGTTTTCTAGTTTGTTCTACCAAATTAAGCAGTTGACATGTCTTTTGCAGCCCTAAAAAATATGCAGCTAATAGCCTGGTTGTTTGCACCCAGGATGCACTTTACTCATACTAATTATTTACCTCAATCCTCAACTGCTGAAGTTCTTTCATTGTGTGCGCTGAGTAATTGCTCTGAAAAATACAAACGTGTTTCTAGGAAGGATCAATACATCTTACAGAACAGCTCTGAAGATCATGCCGTCACAGAGTACAGTTGCGACGGAAAGAGGAAAGGAAGATGCACAGTGCTACTTGGATAACTCTATGTCCTCTAGCGGAAGCCATAATCCCAGGTCTTCCCAAGTCTGTGTCGCTTTGCTTGACGACAGAACCCAAATTCCCAGCCTCAAAATTCCAGTAGAGCTAATATCCGCATAGTAGTCACTGCCCAAGTCTGTCTATCGCTTTGCAGATGAGCTACTTTTACTGCTGATGCATCCCATTTCTATCCCAAGTATCAGACATCTCTTCAATGGCCACCATTGAATTCCTATGCCAGCCCGTCATATTTATCTCCCTCTGTATTCAGACTAGTCCATTCGATACGCGTAGTGTCTGCATAATAGTTTTCTTGAGTGCTTCCAGTTTGCACGAGGAAGCAAATGTGCTTTTGTAGCCCTCGAAATGGTGCAGCTAAATACAAAGTGTTACCCTTGAGGTCGTGTAAAGACCAAAAGGCCCTCGGATATTAAAAGAATCTAGACTATGGGCGTTTTTACCTGACTTAATTACCTTGGCTATAAATAGGATGGCATTGTATATGATTTGACATCTGAGAAAAAGAAACCCATATTTCCATTGTCTCATTTTACTTATTATATCCTGACATTTCTGAATAACTTGGCTGATATTTATATTTTCAAGCACCTCTAGAAACTTCGGGCACATCATCAGGAATAGGGCACTAAACTACCAGTTCTAGGTCCACTATACGTCTGCTGGGTAAGTCACTATACATGAGAACGCTAGGTAGTTGAACAACATTATAAAGTGATAGGCACACACCATGCCAGTCATCAAGAAGTTGTCTACAATGGCTGATTAATCTGATAGTCACAATCCCTAATCTCTTTTTAGAGTAATGTGCAATGATATTAACATGAAGACCATCACTTTTGATGTGCCCAAAGTGACAGGTCAGACTATACTGCATATTTTAACATAGGGGTTAGAAAGGTTTCTAGAGGTGGGCTGATCCTCTGCCTCTATCATTTGTGTGTAAAGATTTTTTAAAAAAAAATAGCCCAATGTGGTGGCCCTTTAAGCCTACTACTAAGCCCGCATGCATGCTCCAAGACCCGTCACTTGTGGAATCTCCACCTCCGTGCCTGCCACGGATGCCCTTCTTTGGGTGTTGTCGATCTAGTGATTAGGAACCATCGTATGAATCAAGATGTTATTGGTAATCGAGGAGTTCCATCAAGGATCTTTTATTATCAAGGAAGGGTCCTGGTGGAACTAGAAATTACAGCATGGGGTGAATGCAACCCACACGGATCGTCCACACCCAGCAATGGACAAGCGATTTGGGACTTACCAGTGGGAGACCTCAAATTTGTTAGCTAAACTGATTGCACGTCATTGTAATCTTTACATTCAGAGTCAAGTCTAGTTAGTTGAGATAGGGGATGAGCATGACCGGTGGCGTGCCGGGTCATGACTCAATCCAGGTCGTCAGTGAGTTTGTTAGCGCCACGCCTTGTATCGCGCGCGCACGTGGTGAACGTCGCGGTGAAACGTCGGACACACGGTGCACGACGTGGCACAGGGCCGATCTGGGCGCTTGTGCCCGAGATCATGTATCTATATAAACGTCAAATAAAAACCGCGCTTGTGCCTGAGATCATGTATCTATATAAACGTCAAATAAAAACTGAAGAGGCTGCGTTGTCGGGCAGCAATATTCCATATTGTTTCTTGCTATTTTCCATCTAATCTCGCCGCAGGTCATCAGCGCGACCTCGCTGCGACAAAGACGTCGCCGAGCAGCTCTTGCTCCAACACGTGGTATCAAAGCCAGTTCAAGAGATCGGAGGCGCGTGGAGGCGGAGAGAAGAGGAAGAGGAGAAGCCGGAGGTTCACCGGAGGCAAGGAAGAAAAAGAGCTCGAGTACGTCGAAGATGGGTTCAGGAGCAGGAGAAAAGGAGATGATGGAGAAGGCGCTGGTTCAGGCGGCTGGCAATCTTATGTGGCCGATGCCGACGCGTTCAAATTACCAAGAGTTGTCATCGCATATCCAATGCAACCTGGAGGCTATGCTTCTACGGGAAGCGAGTTGTCGACAAGAAACGAAACGGCGTCGAGATAGAGCCGCCCTTGGGGCCATGCTCCGGAGTACCATCCGAGATGCATCCCATGCTTTGTTGAATAAAAAAGACGATGAAGGAAGCACGGGAGGCCATCAAGTCGATGCGCCTTGGGGCCGATCGTGTCAAAGCGGTGAACGCCCGAAGCTGTTGGCGAGTTCGAGTCAATTGCGTTCAAGCAAGGAGAGCGATAGAAGAGTTTGCCATCAGGATTACCAAGCTTGCCACTGATCTGACAGGGTTGGGAGAGAAGGGCATCGATGATAAGAGAGTCGTAAAGAAGTTCCTTCGAGTGGTTCCCGCTTTCGCTATAATCAGGTTGCAGTGGCAATAGAGATGTTTTCGGATCTTGAGAAACTCAGCATCGAAGATCTGATCGGCCACCTCAGAGCGGCTGAAGACAGGTTCGATCCCTCTGTTGAGAAGATCACGGAGAAGACTGCCAGTTTGCTGATGACAGAGGATGAGTGGGCAGCGAAGATTAAAAGTCGCCTGGTCTCTGAGTCGTCATCATCGCCCCTCGCAAGGGAACAAGGGAGGTGGTCGCTATGTCCGGAAGGACAGGCCCGGGGCACGTGGAGGCAACAATCGTGACTCTAGGAAGGAGCTAACCTCTATGGGCACCCCTAAGAGGAACAGGAGATGCAACAAGTGCAAGGTGTGGGGGCAGTTTGCAAGAGAATGTAAAGGCGCGAGAAGGAAGAAAAAGAAGGAAGTGGCAAAGTGCACCATCCGTCGACGTCGAGACCGGGGCACTCCTGCGTGGCCCAGTGCGCCGCCTTTGGTGCACTCGCCCGGATCAAGCGGCGCCCTAGCGTGTTCCTGAATCAGGCACGCGTGTTCCCTAAACAATACAATGAAGGGGCATGGATACTTGACATGGGAGCGACAAACCACATGACGGGTGCCGAAGCTTTGGCTAGTGCGGGCGAGAGCGTGCGTGGTGCCGTACGTTTTGGTGATGGATCAACCGTGGAGATCAGGGGATTGGTCTTTGTGGCACTTGAAACCAAGAACAACGAGCATAGAGTGCTCACTGAGGTATATTTCATACCATCTCTGAAATGTAACATTATCAGTCTTGGTTAGTTGGAGGAAGCGGGGTGCAGGGTGGAGATAGAACATGGGGTGATGCAGGTGCTCGACAGATGCCAGGCAGCAGAGAAGCAGCGAGGTGTCTTGATCAAGGCAGTAAGAAAACATCGCCTCTATCCGATGAAGGTCAATCTTGCAACTCCGGTGTGTTTACTGACCAAACTGGAGGAGACATCGTGGCTATGGCATGCTCACTATGGCCACCTAAACTTCAGAGCCTTGCGAGAGCTTGGAGCAAGGGAGATGGTAGCTGGTTTGCCTCTGATTCAAGGACCAGAGCAGGTCTGTGACAGCTGTGCACTTGGAAAGTGTCATCGTCGACCGTTTCCAAGGGCGACAGCGTATCGTGCAGAAGAAGGCTTTGAGCTTGTTCATGCTGATCTGTGTGGACCGATTACACCGGCCACACCGGGAGGAAAAGTCCTATTTTCTTCTTATTGTGGATGACCACAGTAGGTTCATGTGGCTTGAACTGCTAGCATCCAAAGCTGAAGCATTTGTGCAATTTAAGAAGATTAAAGCTGAAGCCGAGTTGGAGTCAGAGAGAAAGCTCAAGGCATTCAGGACAGACTGTGGAGGAGAGTTCAATTCAGGCATGTTTGTGACTTTTTGCAGTGAGTCAGGCATCAAGCACAACACCACCACGCCTTATACACCCCAGCAAAGCGGGCGTAGTCGAAGCGGCTAAATCAGGCGGTCGTGGAGATGGCATGTTACTTGCTAAAAGCTATGGGGGTTCCAGGCAGATTATTGGGGTGAGGCTGTGAAAACAGCTGTATACCTGTTGAATAGAGCTCCAACGAAAAGTCTAAACGGGGAAAACACCGTTTGAAGTTTGGTATGGGAGGAAACCCGGTGTCAAGCATTTGCGTGTATTTGGTTGTACAGCTTTTGCAAAGAAGCTTGGAGAGTGAGAGTACAAAATGTCCCACTAAAGATTAGGCCTGCATACTCTATTACAATTATCCCACTAAACTCTACCTGTTCTATCAAAAAACTAAACTCTACCTAGGCTCTTAAAAAGTTCGGGTCTGCTATATGTTTGCTGGCAGCAATGCATCTATAAACACTACATGAGAATGGCTATGGAGCTGAACAACACTTAAAGTGATAGGCACACAACAGACCCATGATCAAGGAGTTATCACTAATGACTTATTGAAACTGATTGTCAATCTCTAATCTCAGTTTATAGTAAAGTATATATGATGCAATTACTCAATCCCTATTCTCAGTTTATAGTAAAGTATGATGCAATTAACATGAAGACCATCACTTGTATGGGATTCATGAAGGGTCCATCAGCGCCTTCTCCATGTCGGGGCTGGGAGTGTATGGACAAGCTCTTCAGCGGCGACTTAACAGAAGATAATACCGGCGCTAGATGACCTCTTCTGGCTGTTCGGCTGCAAAAAGCGTGAGGCCACCTCCTAAGTCGTGTTGTTGCATCAGTATTGGTTGTTACTTTTATGAAATATCGACCTAAAGATCTTTCTGTTGGGATGGTCTAGCTACGATTGTCTTGTGTTGATCTCCTTCGGTGCTCGATTGAAGCATGTTCTATGTTTGTCCAAACTCTTCTGCTTAATACAATGATAAAATCATTTGCGTATTCAAGAAAAAAAATAAGCTCATCACTTTTATTGTGTCAAAAGTAACAGCTGCAACAAGATGTCAGGAACCACAAGAGCAAGGCCGACAATACTGTATCCGGTACAGCAATGAGTGCCTGAAGCATGTCGGTATATCTGTAGTAGGTTAGTTGTTGGTCCATGGGCTGCTTTAGCCAGAAGATTAGCTGATAGAGTAGACGTGGAGGTGAAGGAATCAGGTGGCAATATAAACCCGTGTAACGAATTGAGGTGATCATCGATGAATAAGAACCTGAACTTCTCGTCCCCTTCCTCTGTTTCAAAGCCTCTGTTCTTCTGAACTCATACCAATACCTGCTGAATCTGACCCCAAATTCCCCAACTCCAGTTATCCACTGTGATTCCTTTCCAGGACAGTACACCAGAGTACATATTTTAAGAGATGGGTGAGAAAGCTTTCTAGAGGCAGACTGATGAATCTGCCTCTAGCCAGAGCTCAGGCCTTGCTCGTACAAGGATGTATTCTTGTTCTATCTTCAAAGGCTCGATCAGCTAGATCTAAACGTCCGGATGCATCCCATTCCCACTAGTTATATTCCTTTTGCAGTTTGTCTTTGAATTATCATAGCTATGGTATAATCTCATTGCAATGCTATAATTCTCATCGCCTTTGGATGTATATATACTATTCTCTGTTGAACGAGGTAGTATGTGATTTCAGGTCCCCCTTCAAAGGGAGTGCAGCTACTTATGTAGCTACAGGAAGTAAACTGAGATTTTTACACTCTCATTGGTCCACCAAATTAAGCATTTGACATGTCTTCGGGCTAATTTGCAGCTACAATAGCCAGAACAGAGAAAACTGATTGCACTTTTTATTTGAGGAAAACAGGAGTGGTGCACCCCTACTCTGCTTTTATTGCCAAAATAAATACAAGTTTTTTTACAATGTCCTCATGAGACATAAAAGGTAAAAAGAAAATGAGAAAAATTACACATAGGCTTCTAGCCATGAATCAATTACAGTTTGATAGCACCAGCGACGCAAATACACTTACAAGGGAGGTGCGGATCTCACCTGAGGTGGAGATGCCAGTAGAACGCCAATTCCTCCACATTGAACTTGATCAACTTGTTACCTTCTTCCAGGGAGACCTGAGCGAGATCTTTACTCTGTTTCGAGATATCATCCACCTATGCACACTGTTGAACAAGGTATCTACGCACATTGAGCACTACTACTACCACACCCAGGCTTTCTGACCATGCACGTTCAGACGCTTTCTGACTATGTACGTTCAGTTAAAATTCCCAATGTATCACATTCCAAATCCAATGAACTCTCATGCAGACGCATGCTATTCACTGTATTCTTGATCACCACACCGGCCCAACCCATACAGAAGAGAAGAGGTGGCATTTCTACCAAAAACACGGGTTCGGATCAGCTATATATACGCAGGAAGCTGTGTGGTTTTTTGATGTGGTTTTTTATGGAAGGATGTACATAGCTTTAAATTTCCTACTGGTTCACCAACCAGCTGGAGGTACTTTTCAGGCACATTTAGTATTAGTCTCACTACATGTATACCTACAAATTGTTGACATAAGATAATTCAGCTCCAACTCAGTGGAATGATTAGTTTTGGGGAAGAACAAGTTGGTGTTCATACAATTACATGGTCTGCAAAACAGATGTTCTGACATGACTTTTTCCAAAACCTGGTCTGTGATCACACTTTTCCCAACGGGAATCAACCAGATGTGCAAGAGCCAAACCAAACAGATCATGTCGAAACCTAGCCAATTGAAGGCTATAACAGATGAATACGCTATGAACACCGCTGCCCTGGCAGCATGACGACTGAGCATGCACTGACTCGATAGATTGTTGAACCAAATTAGGCAATTTACATGCTGTTGGTGTAATTTGAAGCCACTATCGTAGTTTTACACCCTAGTGCAATTTACATATACGAATGATTGACATGTCTCAGTTGCAAAAATTACATCATCGTTTTCTCTTTTCCGAAAAAACAGAACTCTGCAGTCGGCACACCAGGTAATTGCAGGGGAAACACTACAAACAACCGTAAATAACAAATGGACCACACAACTTTTCTGTTGCTTCTGAGGTTCATGGAACCGAAATTCCCAATTTTGGAATTCCAGCATAGGAAACATATGCACACTTTGGTTACAGCAATGACTGGTTTAGGAATTCTCGGTTGCTTATAAGCTTGATCTTTAGCTGCTGATGTATCCCATCCCTATTATTAGACACTTTGTCTATTTAATTCCAATCTCAGCCCATGCTGCCCAACATCGTACTCATCGCCCCTCTCTGGTTTCAGAATAGTCCATTCCATACGTGTGATGTTCCTACTTTGCACCCGGAAGAGGCAAATGTGTGCTTTAGCTTCCCTGAAAATGGTGCAGCTATTTATAGAGTGTTGCCTGAGAAAAGAGTATGGTTGCTTGCTTTACCTTCCTTAGCTAAGCTATAAATGAGATGGCTTTGTACAGTATTTGACACCTGAGAAAATAAATCCCATAGTCCAATGTCTCATTATTAATGTGAGGTGTTATGTATATTTTTGTCGCTGTGTTGAAAAATTTTATCAATATAAGTTTAGTCTAGACAAATGTTCATTGCTACTACAACGTGTAATGAAATTTGATATTTGTACTTCAAGGTCACAAATAAAAGAAAAAGGATATTTTCCCATATTTATTAACAGACCGACGGGATTCCATTGAAAATTTATATGCACATTTTGACTTGATGAAAGAGATCAGCCAACTACCAGCTATGATGAGCTAGGGAACTACACGCTGGAGTGCATGTGTGAAGAAGAACATGGACTGACTTCAGGAATAGCAGCTGCTAGCGCTGGATAGGATGCACAAGATGCATTGGACGGGGCTGCCAGTGATATCTCAGACTAAGGAGCTGCGCTAATCATAGAAGGAAAAAGTTGTATAGCTCAAAAGCAATAGTGTTCACACTTACCACTTCCATAGTAGTTTCTGTTAGCAGCGCGAATCCATTTTATTGAGAGAATTCCTTACACGACATGCTTTTTGTTGTCTACAACTCGAAGAAATGCAGCCAGTTAAGTCAGGTCTGCTGGATGCTGCTCTTGTGTTGACTGTTCCATGCTAGACTTTGTATTAATGGAGCAACACGAATTTGTATTATCGCGAACTCAACGACGCTGTGCTTGGCTGCAAAAAAACAAGTACCATACCGGTCTTTTCTTGTTGCCGATGGATGTAGTCCTGCACAAGCTTCAAGTACCAGTCTGGATCTAGACCTGCTGATGTATCCCATCCCCACTAGCTAGTTACAGTGCTTTTGTGGTTCGCCATTGAATTTTCATTGCCATGCTATATTCTCGTGCTCAGAATCACGTTTGTTGTTTTGGATATTTCGTGTTCTCCTTTGAACCAGTAATAAGTAAGTGATTTCACGTACAGACCACCCTTCAAAGGGACTGCAGCTGGCAGGCAGTTATATAGTCACAGGAAGGAAACTGGGGTCTTATGATCTCATTTGTTCACCTGGCTATTTGTGTGTATATATAGGCGCAGGAAGTGAACTCAAATGGCGTTGCATATGTTCCATGTACGAGTATATATTTTAGCCTCACTATGAATTCATAAAATTTAGGAGATTTTTAATTAAATGTTAAATATTAGCAATAAAAGTTGGTGGTAATAGTATTTATCTTAATTCTTAAGCCTAGAGAGATAGATGTACTAGGAGATTGGTAAATGTTTGAACCGGGTGCATATAACCTGCATCTCCACAATAAAGTCCACAAAAACGGTGCAGAAATAATGTATCATAATGTATCTCTGCACTGAGTTAGCATATCCTACAATATTCGTCAAAAAATGCATGTATGTAATGATACAACGTCAGAGCACACCAAAATCTGTCAACCATAAAACAATGTATGAAGATAAGATCAATCAGATATATTACTATTCTTTTTGCGTGAGTTCATTGGTCTACTACAACCTGT
The DNA here is from genome assembly GCA_015847255.1 of Hyparrhenia diplandra. NCBI lineage: Eukaryota > Viridiplantae > Streptophyta > Magnoliopsida > Poales > Poaceae > Hyparrhenia > Hyparrhenia diplandra. The sequence goes on from JADLZK010001918.1 coordinate 923,340, forward strand.
GATTAACTCAGTATTTGAAGTCGAAGGTTTTCTTTTTTGTAAAAACTAGCAGAGAAGCACGTGCGACCAGCACGTGTGTATCATACTACTTTATTCACGGCAAAAAGAATATATATACACATTCAACATAGTGTTCAATACTTCTATATCCCTATGCCTAGTTTGCAGCGAATTTGGTACCACTACTGCTTTTGATTGGGCATAGACTCAATGTTGACGGTCATCCGGAACAATCGCTCGCTTGGGCTCCTCTCTCTAGCTCATCCATGTTCTCTGTCATGTGTGTTCTCCATCTTTTCATTTACAAGGTTTTGACTTTTCTGCACTTGAGTAGTATATCAATATAATATGAAGTTCATTCTCATCTTCTGTGAAAACACAAAGTACCACATATATCTAGTTTCTCTTTTTCCACTCTGGCTACAAAAGCATACTACTGAAAGAATATGGAATAGGAATGAGCAGTCTTGTATAAAAAGAAGGGAAAACAAAAGATGTCAGTGATGGGGTTGTATGGTTCATCGTTAGTGTGGTGATAAACCTTCTTGCCTAAATGAGGCATGGTATTAACAATGGAGGAAAAACAAATCTGTGTCAGTAAGAAAGAGAGTAACAACTAACTTATGCCTGCCCATCGGTTCGGATGGCTATATGAAAATTCAGTTTAGATGGCAGTCCAGAAATTTAATTAAAAAGACTATTTGTATTTCTCAACTTGTCACTTTTTTTCTAAAGCTTTCCAAGTCAATAAGCATGTCTTCTCCATGGTTGCGCAGAAACACATAGATGTGCACAAAAGTTTCTGCTTAACTAATAGAGATTATTGGTATTTCTTGGAGTAGTGTTGAATCAATATTGTAAAGACAAATATTACAATTTTGGGCCAGTGTGCCTCAAATGCTAAATCAGTATATCCATAGGGCTACAGATAACATTGGACAATGGCATAGATTTATATAGTCGGTACAGTCATTTAACAAATAATAAAAAGTATTGGATGCTTAGATAATTTATTGCTTATACAGTAATACAAATGGTCAGAATATTGAATTGCTGGACGGCCAGTTTACAGAGAATATAAGGATGTATAAAGTAATAGCACAAAGTTTCACTCACATGCTAAAATACTCTAAACCTGAAAGAGTAAAGCACAAACTCACCTCATGCAAGAATTTCTTTCTTCAAGACCTTGCTCCAATTACAGTTTCTTTATTAGTGACTTCTCAAATGCCCTGGTATTATTGTGGGAATATGCTTTTAGTTCATTATTCTGTTCACAGCAAAATGAAAGGAGCAGACACAGCCCATGAAGGGATCAAACCGAGGTGTGCTGGAACTTGCATAATTCGAAATATTTGAGTTGTAGCAATATCCAACTCCTGGATATTAAACAATTCAAACCCATAATTCCATTTTATATTAGTCCTTTTTCATCTACAATTCTATTGCTGCCATGTTAAATGAGCAATATATCAGTAAAAGAATTACAGCATCCAGTTGTTCCTGAATCTATTAATAGGAATTATGAAGTCAGACAATTGACAGAAGAGGCTCATATTAAACATTATGAAATTTGATAAAAATTAATCACATCTCTATTGAATTGAATTGAACTAATAAAAAATCATGTGGGTCTACAACAAACCACACAATACTGCCATAGTAAACAAGAGCTCGAACTGTCTAGTGCTACCAACCTGAAGATTGGCATGGTGGAAATTGATTTTTTGTACTCTCACTCTCCAATGATCTAGGGACATAGAAAAATGCACATACGTGGTGAGGGATTAGAGTACAGAAAGAAAAAACCTGGAATCAACTGGTGTAGGCCTTGATCATACACTGTACCGCACTGCTATGTGCGACCATATGGATGAGGCAATTGACGACGGAGAGAGAGATCTAGGAGGGGGAAGTGGTGGCTGGCAGACTCTGCAGGCGTCAACAGGAGGAAGAGAACAGCAGAATAGTCAAGTGGATGAGGAGGACGACGGAGCGAGAGGTGCTCACCATGACCAGGAACCCGTCATCAAAAGGAAATTATAAAAACACATAAATCATTAAAATTGAAGAAATTTTGGAAGCATATGAAACTAGATTTTTCACAGGCAGAGGCGTCGACATGCGCAGTGCCGGCCGCCAGCAGTTGTACATCACTGAATGGAGCGCTGCCCTATATGACACTGGTGGTTGCACGTCACTTGATGGAGCGCTGTCCTCTACAACGTATCCTGAGTCGTGAGTGTTTCGCCGGACGATGATTTGTGCTTGGCGAGCTGGGAGCCGCGATTAATTGGTGAGTCCCTTTTTGCGACTTGCGAATCCCCAAGACTGGACAATAGCGCCGTTCCCGGATTTGGCGACGTTTCGGAGCCATGATTGATCGTTGGCAAGATTGTGCGCGTGCGTTTGGCGGAGTCCAGGCAAACACCCAGTCACCTAAGGTTCCTACATGCACGATAGTCGTTGGATGAGAAAGAAACACAAATCTGACCGATGAGATCGTGGCACGTGTATACCAATTCCTTGCTCCTTTTTTAGTATAGAATAGAATATGGTTATTGTTGCTAGAATATGTGATCTGTTGAACAGGAAGCTACCACTAGGGAAAAATTTATTCAGCCTGATCGGTTTTTATTTTTTGGGCTGCAGCTACAGCTGCACGCTGTTATAAAAACAATACAAATATATTTGTTGTTTGCAGTAGCCTGTAGCTGCATCGAACAGCCCCATGCATTATTCAGTAGTATCAAACTCATTTTTTTTCCTTAGCCTATGCATGCACTGCGCCAACCACAACCAAATTAAAGCCTGACAAATACCACAAACATGCCTCGACAAATTGTTTGTTGTATCCTAGCACTTTGGTTTCAGATGGAGATCGAGATCATGTTAGATGATGATTTTTTTTTTTTTGTGAAGGAAAATGTATTAATTTTGGTGCGTTACACCGACCCTTTTATAAACAGAAATCCCAAGAAAAGGAAAATTACAAAGAAGTCCAAAACTTCTGTTCATCTTCCTCGAAGCCTTCGGAGATCCGTTCGTCACCGCCGCCGAAGCCGCTTCCCAATCGTCGTCGGGCACCAGAGCCAAACTCCACAAGGTGGAGGTTGCAGAGGAGGGTTTACTTCGAGGCGAATCAGCCGAATGCACTGCCTCCCAGACGCATCGGCCAACTCCCGTACCCACGACGCATCCTTGATTACACCGCCGGTAACCCGAGCAAAGCTCAGATTTTCACCATAGATCATCTTCCTCAAGATTAATAGGGTCAATAGTATCATCACCTGAAGAAGACAACGATGTGCCGGCCCTCGACTCCTGGATAGGTCTCCCCAGCCTCTCCATTGACGTCGGAGAAGATCGCCATTGGAGAACGAAAGAAGCTCGGAGAATTTATTCTGCTGCGTCGCCATCGCTTCCGCATTGCCAGCACCGCCAGGAAAAGCAAACCACGGTGGAGACACGCTCCTCCGCCAAAAACCTAACTCCACCGTCGAACATCGACGGCGAAAGCAAACCCTAGACCTTGGACACGACCAAGACCCTACGAAGACAGGTTGTTGAAGAGACGGACCCCGCTCCTCGTCACCACCGGCAGCGAGGCCGGAGCGAGGAGAGCGGGGGCCGTACCGCCCGGTGGCGGCAGAGTCGCCCGACGCCCGCCTTTTTTTTTTTTTTTTTTTTCTTTCGCGAGGCCAACCCTAGGCGGCGTCCCGCATCGTATATGTTAGATGATGATCTGGGAACTCAACTACTAGCTCTCAAGTGCCATAATACAATGAACTTAAAATAGTCGTGCTTATGCTACAAGTAGTGAAGACTACATTTCCGGGCACTAAATGAGTTCAAATAAACAAGTACTATAACTCTATACATGTAGATAGTTTCTCCACCCTCCTCCACTCCAGATGCGGCCGTGGCGAGGACAGGGCCTGAGGTCTGGTGTCCATACGCACGACGAAGGGGGTGGCGCCTTTGGATCCAGGCGTGGATGGCATGTATGGGTTTGGCGGGCCGCTGGATTGGCTCAACAGCTTTCTCCATTTTTTTGTTTCTTCTGATTGACATGTGTAGACGAGCACTATGCGTCGCACTTGATTATTGTAGATGCTTTTCATAGTTGGGGGACTGTCTGCCTCATTGGAAAACTGTTTTCGCCCGCCTTCTTAAAGAATATAGTATACTAGTGATAGGCCGCCGATTCCAGCTAGATTGGACCGGAATCGACATCTGATTGCTGAACGTCGGCGATCTTGACGGCGATGAAGGTGACGTGGGGGTGGTGATGATGACGATTGGCGGCGAGATGACGTCGATTGAAGACGATCGCGAGGTAGTAGAGAGGAAGGAGAAGGGAAGGAAGAAGAGAGACGGCGGCTTGGTGGAGGAGGAGGCGACGGCGGGCGGCGGGCGGCGCCCGTGCCGGTGCGGTGGCGCGACGGCGGCCCCGGGCGGCGGTGTGTGGTTGTGGTGACGGCGTGGCGCGCGGGAGGAAGAGAGAGAGAGAGAGCTCGAGAGCCTAGAGCTGTTGGGAGTTACCCCTTTAATTTATTTCCTTCTTAAGATCCAAGCGGCTACATACCCCTTGTATTTATATTCCGAGGGGGACTTGTATGCTAAGCAAACTCTACGAGGTTTCCTTATAGATTGAATACCTCTCTCGACAAGCAACCTATTTATTCCCTATTTTATTCTTTAAATATTCCTTACCTAATAGCGAAGCAACTATTTATTCCCTATTTTATTCCTATCTTTATTCTATAAATATTCCTTACTTAATAGCGGCGTACCGACGTGGGCGCGTTCATGGCGGACGATGGCGGCGCCCGGCCAGGAGCTGCGCGCGCCCGGCTTTGGGCCCTAGGCGGCGCCGGTTTCCCCCCTTGTTGGGCCCTATTCCGGCGATCTCTTTCGGATCATGACATTTCTCCCCTTTTATTTGACAGCGCCCCTCGCTACTGCCGTTCTCTTGACCGTTGTTGTTGTTGATGTGCCGGGCGAAGATGGAGATCTTGACCTTTGCCGGCTGGCAGACCACCCTATAGTACCTTTAATAAGGCCGTGACATAGTGGAGATGTTTGTCGAGGGAAGACGATCTCCATTGTAGGCGCCCAAGCCGATGTTTACGGATGGAGCTTAATGGTTCCAGCGTTGCCAAGTAGGTTGTCGCCAATTGATGCCGATGATGAAGGATGGGAGCCTCGGGATAGTGACGGCCATCGAGGTAGGAGATTGATGTGGGTGGTATGTACCTCATGTCATCGTCGCTGAAGCTCACAAGTCGAGGCTTGCTGAAGTTGGAAGCGTCAAACTTCTTGACGAAGTTGGTTCGTAGTGTTCCCTATGTAGGGTGCCTCCCGGTGCGGTGCAGCCCACGGTATGTTGGCATAGTCGCATCGGGCATAGATGTCGTTGAGGAGCATGGGAGCCAATTGATATGCCTCTGGAGTTGTCCCCCGCTGCCGAGTCGTGTAGTCGACGCCGCGATGGTTGTTGGTGTCGCCGTTGAAGGACGCCCCAAAACCGAGAGTAGGGCACCATAGTATCTTGTCTCCGTTCTCTCGGGTGCCTTGGTGATGCGTAACAGCCAAAGGAAGAGGAGTGCTGTTGTCGCCAGTTTGGCGTACCTGTGTACCGGTGTTCTCGCTTATGCGTGGCACCGATGATGTCGCCTTTGGCCGGAGCTGCGACTTGAGAGATGGAGTGCTCGCCATTGTCGATGTCGGCTGAATGTCCAGCAGGTGTAGTAGATCATCGGCAAAGGTCGGCGAGCGAATTACCGTCTCCTTGGTGGCACCGGGGAGCGCCGGTGTTCTCATCAGCCGTGGGCGCCCATGTGTGGAACGTCGTGGTTGCCAATGTCGAGGTTGGAAGCGAGGATGTCGCCATGATTGATGCCCCTTGTAGTCGTTGTCGATGGTAGGCATGGTGAAGATGTAGTCGACATCGTGGGGAACATCATTGACGTTGGCATCCTTTGAGGATGTCGTTGCCGCTCATGGCTCCCATTGTAGCGTCCTTGTCGTTGTCGACGCCGCCGATGCCGCCAAAGAATGTGGCTAGCGGCGCTAGAGGCGATGTCGGGGTTGTTGACGCACGTAAGGGTGTCGTTGTTCCCATGGATGATGCCGAGGTCGAAGACGTCTTGGTTGACGATGTCGGCGACATTGTTGGAGCAATGGTGATGCAGACGTAAGCTCCTTGTTGAATGAGATTGACTTGCCTCGGTGACCGTGGAGCTTGTGATGTCCTGGGCAGCGAAGTTGTTGGCGTTGTTACTCATGTCGCTGTTGTTGTCTAGGATGACGTGGACGACCGGATTGAGATTGGCAATGTCAGCGCTGACGTCAGGCGACGTCGTTGAGTCGTCCTTGTTGGCACTCCAGATGTTCCCAATGTCAAGGATGATGTTGTTAGTGACCGGGGAACTTATCTGCGTGCCATTGTAGTAGCCGTGAGACGTTGGCCTATTTGGTTAGGCTTTTCGTCGAACAGCCGGGTGGACGTTGGTGGTAGCCTCCTGTTCAGATCTGATCCGGGAGAGCAACAGCGGGGGTACTCAAGGGGTAGGCGTGCTTTGTTGCTTGCAGCGCTGATGATCATGGAGGGGGCGGCGTAGGGCGGCGCCAGTAGGGACATCGTCACCGCCGATGGCGCCCATGGCGGCAGGGATGTCGTCGGTGGTGGCTGAGGTGACGTCGTAGGCACGTACGTCGGACAACAAGGCCGCGTGCTGCGGTGTTGCTGCTGTCGTGGCCACCGGGTCGTCGTGGATGTCGATGGGAGCGTCATCTGCCTCCTCAAGCTGGGGGAATGCAGAAAACAGAATTCTTACTTCCAATGTCTCATTTTACATGGAAATTTCACATGCTAACCACTGAATAACTCGCTTGGTTTATATTTAATAATGTAGCCCTTCTCCTCTGAAGATGGACCTACATATATATATACAATATACATGTGTTCGATCTGCTGGCTTCACATGGGTAAGTCTCTAACTCCACACGGATAACTGAGTTTGTGGTTAAGTGGTAGTTTAATACTAGATACGTATGCTGGCAACAATGAACTTACATGCATATACAAACTACAGACAACAGTTAAGTATATATGTGAACAACACTATAAAGTTATAGGCAACAGCACCAACTAGTAGCTGTGACTAATGACCGGTTAACACATAGATAGTCTCTAGTCTCATTCTGTTGTGAAGTGTGAAGAGATTAAAATGAAAGTTGTTACTTTCTTGTGTCAAAAGTGACAGGTCAATGCAGTTCTACAATACATATTTTCAGAGATGGGAGAAACTGAGTGCTAGAGGCTGAGCTGCTGATCCGCCTCATGCAAAGAGAAAGTCGTCGTCTCTTTTTTTCTTAAAAAAAACTTAAAAAGACCACTGCCGGACCATTAAGCCCCCTAGCTACCAACACATTACTTGGACACAGACAAACTACTACGGACTTCATGAATCCAAAATGAAGCACAAGAGAATGGATTGGATTAGTTCTTAACAGGTGTGTCCGGTAAAATTTTTCAAGAGTTAAGATGGAATATCTTCACTATTTGACAAACATATGCAGCGTGGGGCTTGCTCAGGCTCTCCGGGTTGAAGGAGATAAGGGTGACTTGCTTTTTTACTAGTATATGGTATACACTTGTTGTATATGGTAAGAGCAAAATTGACCTCAATTGCAGAAATTATTTCATTCAGATAAAGCAATAGTACGAATCACAATTAATGTCAGCGAATCGGAATCATCTGGGAAAACAACTGTTATTAATTAGTTCTCGAAATTGCTAGCATGGTCATCTTCCACTTCAGTTAGCAAGATGAGAAGAAACAATTAAAATAGAGACTAACTTTCATTTCTTTGTTGTGTCAAAAACACTTTGATCTCTTTGCATATATGTCCCACCTTTTATAAACATATGAGCATTATGTGAATTAATTTGCTCTTAAATATCAAAATTGCCCACCAATACCCAGATGGAATCGTCTTCTAGCTTAATTCGCTGCTTGGTGGACAGCTGTTGGGTCTGTACTTTGTAGTGCCTGGCGAGACTCCGGCATTGGGATTTTGTGATGATGAAGGAAGATGATATCAAGGTTTTGCTGGCACGGGAAGATGACTTTTATAACTGGACATCCTGAGACTTAAGCTCCTGATGCATCGCACTCCCAACAGGAATGGTCCCATTGATTTAGCGTGTTACTTCCATAGCATACTCATCATCACCTCCTTCCACGCAAAAATGGAGTTCATTCTTTTCTGGGTGTGTAGCCACTGTTGCATAGGAAGCATGTGATTTCTTATATCCCTTGGGGGTGTATACTTCTACACAGGCTCATGATTGTATTATTAATAGAACTTTTTCAAAGTTTCACGCACTAAATAGCACACCTAGGACAAACCACATGTGCAGAAGTACTCTAACATTGTAATAACTAGGTGGACTCTCCGCGCGTTGCTGCGGGTATGAAGGAGAACCTCCAAGATGGGCTACGACCACCAGCACGATGGCACCGCAACAAACCTGCAGGGAAGCAATAGCCAATCCACAGTTCCACACAAAATAAAGGCTGGCAACAAAATCCATTCAAATCCAAAAAAACACGAACAGGACCATAAATCTTCATGCATTACATATAGTAGATTTAGAAGGGATACCTTTTGAATGTATAATCTTTAATCCACCTAGAGGCTAGTGGATCTCGCATGTATAAGTGAGCAATGAGAAGAATATATATACTGAAGTGTCTCCGTTGCAGTAGGCTGGTGCTTGTTGTCCTCGTGTGCTCACGGGCCGCCTGGTTTGGTTTCGTCGACGGTGCCCCTGTGCTGTGCCTCTGACCTGCTTCTCCCATTGCAGACCCCTTTGGCACACGGGATCGGCACAGGAAACATAAAAACGTAGGAAAGGTGAAACGTATCGACATGACTAACACAGTATGGAACCAAAGCATGTTCCCCCCTGTAACTGTAAGCAGTCACAACATATTAACAGTAGGAACAGGAATTCCCTTGCATTTTGGCATGCAGTAAGAATGTATCGACATGCCGAATCATGTGTTCTTAATATGGTTCAATTCTGCAGATTACATTTTTCATCTTAGTGATTGATACTCCATATCAGTTTCACAAACAGAAGAATGACCTTTCAAAAAAAACAAATAGAAGAATGAATCAGTTTTTATCCATATCATGAACGCCAATGAAGCCTAACGTACAGACTATTCTAGTAGAGCATTGCATCGTATCAGCTTTTCATTTCAATCTCCATTACCGCCCGTCGTCTTGGAGGAAATGGTCACCGTTACCGTCGCCCTCCTTGGAGCAGTAGTTCTCGCTGAAGTTGTCGAAGGTCATGCCGTCCGTCACTTAAGTAGCTGTTGCTATTGTCGACGTAGTAGCCACCGTCCTCCCCCTGAGCTGGGCATGGGCGAAGCAGAGTAGTAGCCGGCGGCCATCTTCGCCAAGAAACCGCCGCTGTTGTCGCCTTGGTGAACGGCCTGATCAGCGTCGCGCGCCGCCGCTTTTGCCGTCGCCTTGGCCCACCATGGCGTAATCGGCGGCGACAGGGCCGCCGTCGTCGAGGTAGCTGCTGGGGCCCGATTGCTCCGGACCCGGGGCAACCTTCTTGGCGTCGGCGGCGGCTGCCTGGTGCTTCTGAAACTTGTTCTTGCCGGGCGCCGTGGAGCGGCGGGTCGGTGATCTCGTACTCGCCCATGACCCCACCGTGGCCCTCCTCCGCGCCCTCGTTGCTCACGGTGACTCGGTAACTTCTTGTACCTGAGCTCCATCTCCTCGGCGTCGCCGCGCCCGCCACGAGCACGAGCCTCTCCTCGGTAGAACGCTGCGACCCAGGTGCCGCCTTCCTTAGTGACGCGGCGGCGGACTTGGTCTTCTTGGGGACCGGGCCGAAGAAGAAGGCGTGGTCGCTGCCGGCGTGACCGTGGCGGCGCAAAATTCCCAGGGCGGGCATCTGCAGGGGTCGGCGTCATCGATGACCGCGTGCACGCACGTGCTCGGGAGGCCGACGGCACGCGGGAGTGCGCCACGATGTCGGCGTCGGTGGGGTCGAACTTGTACGCCAGCGGCATGTGGAAGGCAACGCCATGCGAGGCTTTTAAAGGACGGCACCTCATCGTATGCGGAAGTGGCGCATGCACAGGTAGACCAACGGACGCGCGACTGTTCCTTTCACACGCCCACTTCGAAGATGGAGAGCTACGAATGGAACAGACATTGACCTTTGGTTATTCTTCACATTGCATGACCTTCGGTTCTCTGCATGACGGAAGGGGAACCATTGCATAGTGGAGGAAGGAGTTTCTGGTGACGTGGCTTCACCACAGCCCAGAGAATTCCTAAGTGGGGGTTTCCCATATAGAAGGTTTAGATTAATTGAACATAGTTTTTTATTTGAAGGCGCAGGGTTCGTGTTACATGGAACAGACATATAGTTTGCCAACAGTTTCCTCTCGGCAAAGAATAGCTTTTGCCGAGGGTACGCCTGCTCCAACTATTGTGCTCTCGGCGAAGCACACTGTGCTTGTTTTATGCCACTCGGTAAAACACTGTACCATCGGCGAAGCCTGTTTTTTCCCATAGTGCAGTGGATTGGATTGGTTTCTTAACAGGTGTGTCTGGTAAATCTATTTGAGTGCTAAGATGAAATATCATCACTTCATATTAAGTTAAAAGTGTTTGTCAATTCTATAGGCAGCGACCGGCCTTGCTCAGGCTCTTTGGGTTGAAGGAGATAAGGGTGACTTGCTTTATTATTGTCTGTCTCTAAAGATTCAATATTAGACAGAATTGGCATACACTTATTGTATATGTTAAGAGCAACTTTGACCTCAACTGATCGAAGAAATTATTTCATTCTGATAGAGCACTAGTACGATCAGATGTGTCGTTTGGGAACACAATTGTTATTTAGTTCTCAAATTGCTAACTTGGTCATCTTCCACTTCAGTTAGCAAGATGAGAATAAAAAATTACCATGGTCTCTAACTTTGACATTGGGATCTTGTGATGATGAAAGAACTGTGCTGTCATAGGGAGATGACTTTTATAACTGGACAACCTAAGACAGAAGCTCCTGATGTATCACATCCCCAACAGGAATGAACCTCTCATCACCACCTCCTGAGATTGAAAATGAGCCCTTCCATGCAAAAATGTACTTCATTTTTTTAGGGCGTGTTGCCACTGTTGCATCAGGAAGCATGCGATTTCTTATATCCCTCCTTGGGGGTGTAACTTACATACAGGCTCATGCATGTCTTATTTATTGAACCTTTTCAAAGATTCACGCACTAATAGCACACACCACATGTGCAGAAGTACTCTAACCATATAATAATTAAAGATTAAATATTCTTTTTTATTTGAAGGCTCAGGGGTTCATGTTACATGGAACAGAGACATTTAGTTTGGTGCATCGTGCATCCATGATCCATGGTACCTTCTTTTGACAAAGTGGGCATTGCATTCAACCTCTGACCTGAGGTGTTTAGGTTGCAGTGGATCTATCTTCATATGTAGTTCTCAGCTTGTTGAAAAAGGCTATACTCATCACAACAGAGGATTTCGTTCTGCCAGTTGGATGATTGCGCTGGAGATTTTTTTCTCAAGAAATTGAGATATAAGATAGAAGAAATAGGTAGTACATTACAAGTACACTTGGCACAACAAATTAAAAGAACCTTATAACTACAAACAGTAGCGAATTTTTATATCCATGAGCACCTGGATGAACAAAATATCTACGTACGTCAACATTGAGCAATTCTGTAGTACCACACCCTCATTGGCAATAGCTTAATCATTTGTTAGATGAAAATTTTCCATTATCCGGATTGATTTGTGAACAAGCTAAATTGGCTGCTAATGAGTACATATTTATTAGGGTTAGCATAGGTTTGTCCATATGGCTGAGTGTATGTGGTGTTGTGGTTTTTTCTACATTGTACTATGTAAATGTCAAAAGAAAATGCAAGCAGCAGGAGACAGGCCGGAAAGAACATGGACTGACTTCAAGAATAGCAGCTGCTACCGCGGGATAGGATGTACAATAGTCTCTGGCTGGACAGGCTGCCAGATTGAGATCTCAGACTGAGCAGCTGCATTAATCATAGTAGGAGAAATTGTATTGCCTGAAAAGCAATAGTTCCCACTTCCGTAGTAGTTTCCATCGGTGTCCCTGCAGGAAACATTATTACAAAGAGAACAAATACAAGAACAATTATAACAAAGGAAAGGACAAGAGACTAGTACATACTACGGTTCTTCTTGCTGCTCAATCGATTTTTGGAGACCGATCGGGATCTAGACCTCCTGATGTATCCCATCCCCACTAGTTAGTCCTTTCATGGTTTGTCGTTGAATTTTCATTACCATGCTACATTCTTGTGCTCAGAATCACCTTTGTTGTTTTGCATATTTACTATTCTCCGTTGAACCAGGAATAAGTAAGTGATTTCATGTACAGACGACCCTTCAAAGGGAGTGCAGCTGCCACGTAGCTATATAGTCGCAGGAAGGAAACTGGGTCTTATGCTCTGTTCAGCCGGCTAGTTGTATATATAGGCATAGGAAGTAAATTCAGATGGTCATACGAAACAAAGAGAGTAACAATCATGTTTCCCACGGAACAATAGGGGCAGAGAATAAGGGATCCACTTTGTAGATGAAAGCAAGATATGAACAGAAACAAAAATCTTGTGATGAGATGCTACACGATTGTGTGTGTGGAAACTCTGGGACGCTCATAGACTCAGGTAGTAAAATGTTATAGTACCGCAACATCGCAGCATAGATGTGTTTGGTAATTCTGGGATGTTCATAGGGAAAGGTCTTGTGGCTAATATAGTTATTGCTAATTGTGTCGATGGACACAAGTTCATAACAGAACATCACAATCATTATTATTTCATTGATTTCCTCTGATATAAGAGAAGGTGGGATAAATTCTGCATTTTATTATATATACAGTACATAAAAACCCATGCCATTCACATCGTCCTTCCATGAAAATAGAAACAGATGCCAAATCATATTACTTGAAGTTAAATCATAAAATCCATGTTCACATCATTCTTCCGTGTTCTTTATGACGAGGCTCCATGGTCTGTAGATCAGGCAATCACCCGCGTGCAACAGCGAGTCACTAGCATCAACGAAAACTCTCCTCTGCGGCAATGTCTAAAAATTTAGATTGAGGTAGATGTATGGGCGCTATATTGGTTAGAACAAATCGTGTGACATTCTTGCACTCTCACATGCTGGAATCCACCAGCTGTGCCCATGTGCAAGCCACGCCGAACAGAGATGTAAGCCGAGATAAGTGAACACACACCGGTTTCCGAGATTCTTAACCAAATTAAGCATTTTACAAATGCTAGGCGAAAAGGAAATGGAAGGTGTACAGTGCTACAAGACCGAACTCTTTTGCGTTTCTTCACTGGGTAACTGAACCAAATTCCCATCCTCGAAATTGATTGAGTTACTCTGCTCGTGCTGACTCACACATTGGCTAGTGCAAGCACAAGTCGCAGGAAAACAACTCGATCTTTAACTGCTGATGCATCCCATTCCCATCCCTGTTATTTGACATCTCATCAGTGACTAGTTGAATTTCTGTGTGAACTGTGAGCCCATCATATTCATTGCCGTCTCCAGTTTCAAACTCATCTCATTTCCATCGTATGTGTGGTGTCTAAATTATAGTTTTTCTGCCAAACTAGACATCATTTTGCACCAATAAGCAAATCTGCATGTGCTTCCTCGAAAAGACGCAGCTATATATAGAGTGGAGGAAACGGTTTTTAGTTCCTTATATTCTTCATAGTCAGCAACATCACAATTTTGTTTTATGTAAGTGGATGAAGCAAGCAGGGACTTCACATACATGGTACACTCCATTCAAAGAGTGTGCACCTACCTATAGAGTCATAGGAAGTACAAGTACATTGAGACTGTATGCTGTCATTGATTCACCCAGCCATAAAGTACAGGTAGGGCTGAGGTTTTGTTGTTGCGTTTCTTGTCATTAAGAGCGTTTCTTATTTATTCCTTACACCACATGTTTTTGTTGTCTACAACTCGAAGGAATGCAGCCAGTTAAGTGAAGTTTGCTGGTCGGTACTGATCGTGAGGATGATGCTCTTGTGGTGATTGTTCCATGCTAGGCTTTGTATTAATGGAGGAAGAAAAATTTGTGTTATCGCGAACTCAACCAAGCTGCGCTTGGCTGTAAAAAACAAAGATACCATACTGGGCTTTCTTGTTGCGATGGATGTAGTCCTTCACAGTCTTCAAGCACCAATCTGGATCTAGACCTCCTGATGTATCCCATCCCTACTAGTTACAATCCTTTTGTGGTTCGCCATTGAATTTTCATTGCCATGCTATATTCTCGTGCTCAGAATCACGTTTGTTGTTTTGGATATTTTGTATTCTCCTTTGAACCACCCTTCAAAGGGAGTGCAGCTGACAGGCAGTATTATAGTCACAGGAAGGAAACTGGGGTCATATGATCTCATTTGTTCATCTGGCTATTTGTGTATATATATAGGTGCAGGAAGTGAACTCAGATGGTGTTGCATTTGTACCATGTACGACATTAAAGTAACCTAGTTTTAGCCTCACTATGTATTCATAAATTTTAGGAGATTTTTAATTAAATGTTAAATATTAGCAATAAAAGTTGGTGGTAATAGTATTTATCTTAATTCTTAAGCCTGGAGAGATAGATGTACTAGGAGATTGGTAAATGTTTGAACCGGGTGCATATAACCTGCATCCAGCTCCACAATAAAGTCCGCAAAAAACGGTGCAGCAATAATGCATCATAATGTATCTCTGCACTGAGTTAGCATATCCTAGAATATTCGTCAAAAAAATGCATGCATGTAATGATACAACAAGTCAGACCACACCAAAATCTGTCAAACAATTATATTATTATTCTAGGAGATTGATAAAATAATGTATGAAGATAAGATCAATCAGATATATTATTATTCTTTTTTGTGTGAGTTCATCAGTCTACTACAACCTGTGATTAACTGAGTATTTGAAGTCGAAGGTTATACATAATAATTTTTTTCTTTTTGTAAAAACTATCAGAGAAGCACGTGCGACCAGCACGTGTGTATCATACTACTTTATTCACGGCAAAAAGAATATATACACACATTCAACATAGTGTTCAATACATCTATATCCCTATGCCTAGTTTGCAGCAAATTTGGTACCACTACTGCTTTTTGATTGGGCATAGACTCAATGTTGACGGTCATCCGGAACAATCACTCGCTTGGGCTCCTCTCTCTAGCTCATCTGTGTTCTCTGTCATGTGTGTTCTCCAACTTTTCATTTACAAGGTTTTTATTTTTTCTGCACTTGAGTTAGTATACCAATATAATATGAAGTTCATCATTCTCATCTTCTGTGAAAACAGGAAGTACCACATATATCTAGTTTATCTTTTTCCACTCTGGCTACACGAGCATACTACTGAAAGAATACGGAATAGGAATGAGCAGTCTTGTATAAAAAGAAGGGAAAACAAAAGATGCCAGTGATGTTGTATGGTTCATCGTTAGTGTGGTGATAAACCTTCTTGCCTAAATGAGGCATGGTATTAACAATGGAGGAAAAACAAATCTGTGTCAGTAAGAAAGAGAGTAGCAACTAACTTATGCCTGCACATCAGTTCGGATGGCTATATGAAAATTCAGTTCAGATGGCAGCGCGGTAATTTAATTAAATAGACTATTTGTATTTCTCAACTTTTCACTTTTTTTCTAAAGCTTTTCAAGTCAATAAACATGTCTTCTCCGTCCTCTCCACGGTTGTGCAGAAACACATAGATGTGCACCAAAGTTTCTGCTTAAGTAATAGAGATTATTGGTATTTCTTGGAGTTTTGAATCAATATTGTAAAGACAAATATTACAATTTTGGGCTAGTGCCTCAAATGCTAAATCAGTATATCCATAGGGCTACAGATAACATTGGACAATGGCACAGATTTATATAGTCGGTACAGTCATTTATCAAATAATGAAAAGTATTGGATGGTTAGATAATTTATTGCTTATACAGTAATACACATGGTCAGAATATTGAATTGTTGGACGGCCAGTTTACAGAGAATATAAGGATATAAAGTAATAGCACAAAGTTTCACTCACATGCTAAAAATACTCTAAACCTGAAAGAGTAAAGCACAAACTCACCTCATGCAAGAATTTCTTTCTTCAAGACCTTGCTCCACTTACAGTTTCTTTCTTAGTGACTTCTCAAATGCCCTAGTATTATTGTGGGAATATGCTTTTAGTTCATTATTCTGTTCACAACAAAATGAAAGGAGCAGACACAGCCCATGAAGGGATCAAACCGAGGTGTGCTGGAACTTGCATAATTCGAAATATTTGAGTTGTAGCAATATCCAACACCTGGATATTAAACAATTCAAACCCATTTTTTTCATTTTATATTAGTCCTTTTCCATGAAAAAAAGAGCGCGCTATAAGCGGCGCAATAGCGCCGCTATAGCGCGCCAATTGAAACGCTGCGACGCTATTGTCAATTTCGACGCTATTGGCGCTATTGGAGCTATAGCGCCGCTATTGCGCCGCTAAAGCGCTATTTCCACGCTATTGCGCTGCTAAAGTGCGCTATTGGAGCTATAACACGCTATTTCCACGCTATTGGCGCTATAGCGGTAGCAACAGGCTGGCGCTACTGCGCGTAGCTGCCGCTATAGCGCTGCTATAGCGGCGCAATAGCGCCTAGAAAAGTCTGGAGCTATTTTTGATAGCCCGCGATAAAAAACATGGGTCCTTTTACATCTACAATTCTACACATGTCATGTTAAACGAGCAATACATTAGTAATTCAAAGAATTACAGCATCCAGTTGTTCCTGAATCTATTAATAGGAATTATGAAGTCAGACAATTGACAGAAGAGGCTCATATTGAACATTAAGAAAATTGATAAAAAAAATAATCACATCTCTATTGAATTGAATTGAACTAATAAAAAAATCATGTGAGTCTACAACAGACCACACAATAATGCCATAGTAAACAAGAGCTCGAACTGTCATAGTGCTACCAACCTGAAGATTGGCATGGTGGAAATTGATTTTTTGTACTCTCACTCTCCAATGATCTAGGGACATGGAAAAATGCACATACGTGGTGAGGGATTAGAATACAGAAAGAACAAACCTGGAATCGTGAGTGTTTCGCCCGACAAGGATTAGAATACATCACTGGTGGCTGCATGTTGCTTGATGGAGCGCTGTCCTCTACAACGTATCCTGAGTCGTGAGTGTTTCGCCCGACAAGGATTTGTGCTTGGCGAGATGGGAGCTGCGATTGGTGATCTCCCTTTCTGCGACAGGCGATTTTCCCCAAGAATGGACAATCGCCCCGTGGGAGAGTCCCTGTGGACAAACCCGCGACTGGACAATAGTGCCGTTCCCGGATTGATCGTTGGCGAGATTGTGCGTGTGCGTTAGGCGGAGTCCAGGGAAACACCCAGTCGCCTAAGATTCGTACATGCACGATAATCATTGGATGAGAAAGCCAGACACATCTGACGGATGAGATTGTGGCATGTGTATACCAATTCCTTTGCTCCTTTATAGTATGAAATAGAATATGATTATTGTTGCTGAAATATATGATCTGTTGAACACGAAGCTACCACTAGGGAAAATTTATTCAGCCTGATCAGTTTTTGTTTTTTGGGCTGCAGCTACAGCTGCACGCTGTTATAGAAACAATACAAATATTATTGTTGTTTGCAGTAGCCTGTAGCTCCATCGAACAGCCCCATGCATTTTTCAGTAGTATCAAACTCATTTTTTTTCTTAACCTATGCATGCACTGCGCGAACCACAAAGAACCAAATTAAAGCCTGACAAATACCAGAAACATGAAACTAGTAGCATATCATCTGAGGGACTTAGTGAATATCAGAGTTTCTAAAGTATCATTCTAACTGCAAACTTGGCCTTCATCGACGCCAAAAAGATGATGAATGAGAAAGACGCTGCTCATGTGTTGTCTGTGTTTCTTTTGTGTTTCTTGAGTGCATAAGCATAACTGAACCACCGCCTTGAAATTCCAGCAAAGCCAATATGCGCACATTTGTCAGTGCTGGCACTCAGGGTCGTACAAAGGTACTCGATCCTTAACTCCTGATGCATCCCATTCCCATCCCTATTACTAAAGATCTCTTCAGTGGTCAGCACTGAATTCCTAGTGCCAGCCAATCATTCTCATCGCCCTTTGCAGTTTCAGACTAGTCCTTTCCATATGTGTGGTGTACACTAAGGGGATTTGCCTTACCAGAGCTATAAATAGGATGGCGTTGTATTTGATTTCACATCAGAGAAAATAAAACTACTAATTTCAATGTCTCATTTTACTTGTTAAACCCATGCAAGTGCATAACTTTCTTGATTGATATTTAAATCATGTAGTCCTCCTCTTCTAAAGAAGGTCATGCGAGACTTGTCATCCAACATATATCATGTTCACATGGGTTTGAGTTTCCAACTCCAACACACGACATGAGAACACCTAAGCAGGTGAACTAGACCACAAATTGGTATGCGCCACACCCATCATCCACCGGTTAAAACAGATAGTCTACAACTAATCTCATTTTATAGTAAATGTGACAAGATTAAAAATTAGTACCATAACTTATTTGTTGTGTCAAAAGTGACGGACGGAATGCCGTACTACAATACATATTGTAAGAGACGTGCGAAAAAATGTTTCTAGAGGGAAAGACGCCTCAATTAATGAAAATTAACAGAAGGTTTTCTATAAAACAAAATTAAATTAAAAAAGGCCGCTAGCATCTCCTGTCTTATAAGGAAATCTCCATAGGCACCGACATGGTCGGGAGCGTGGTTGCGTTTGCACGTATCGTGACGCCCAATCATCCACGACAAGTGCCACGATAGACAGGTGTGATAGAGTTCGTGAAAACAATGGGTGCGCGATGGGTCCACTCGATCGCCGATGCTCTCCAACAATCGATCGCATACTGCACAAAATATGCATGGATGCAGCTGAGGAGTCAATCCAGCATTGTATTGAATTTTCCGTGGGACTATAAGAATGCCAAGAACCAGGCGCCTTGTATTGCATATGACATAGGGTGTTCTTCTTACATTCCTTACCTAAGCTATAAATAAGATGGCTTTGTACAGTAGACCTGAGAAAATAAAACCCTTAGTCCAATGTCTCCGTAAAGGTTTTATGTTTATTTCTTGCAGGTGTGATGAAAAACAGTATCAAGTGCTCTGCCAACTTTCTACATGTGTAGTCTTAAACCTCCTCCTTGAGTTATAGAGCAGATTGACAAATATAGAAAACACAGCTTATGGAGCAAAGGAGATATTAATAAAAGAGGGACATGCCTTGTTGCTTGGGAGACAGCTTGTAAATCAAAGCAAGAGGGAGGCCTGGGGATAATTGATATCAAACTTCAGAACAATGCCCCACTTCTGAAATTCCTAGACAAATTCTATAATAAGAGGGAGCTCCCTTGGGTCACTCTGACCTGGTCGAAGCTTTATAGTAACCATCAGACTCCTCCCCATAATAGATTTATAATAACCATCAGACTCCTCCCCATAGTAGATCTCCAGTTGTTTCTTTTTGGTGGAAGGATGTCCTAAAATTGTTTGACACCTTTTAGACCATTGCTATCCCCAAACCAAATATAGGAGACACTGCCAGCAGTTTCTAGTTACAGGATTGGACCAGCCACAATCAATGCCTTCAGTTCACCTATCCTCACCTTCACTAATTTGCAAAGAAACCAAAGTGCTCCATCCAATTTTTCTTTGACAATGAGATAGACACAAATTTTATTCTCCCCCTGTCTCAAATTGCAATAGCTTAGCTTGCTGACCTTGCCGCCCATCTCAATGACTCCTGGATATATAAGTGGCGGACTTCAAAGTTCAGCAGCAAGAAAGCCAATATGCTTTTTCAAGAAAGAGTTGTAGCTTCCACTCTCTTCTCTTGGCTGTGGTCTTCTAAGAACTTGGCTAAGCACAAATTCTTCTTTTGGCTGATGTTAAGGGATCGGCTACCCACCAGGAACATCCTTCACAGGAAAAACATGCATCTGGATGACTACAGCTGCCCTCTCTGCAATTCAGTAAGTGAAGAGACAAGCTTCCACCTGTTCTTTGAGTGTCCCTTCAAGTGTTGGAGTTTCCTTGCCATCCATTGGGACCTCAACCTCCCCCTCTTGACATGCTCATCGATGCAGGGCAGAGATTTGGATGTTCCATCTTCAGGGAGATCATAATCAGAGCACGCTGGTGCATTTGGTTAATGAGAAACCGAGTTGTTTTTTGACAGTGAACAGGTCAATTTTCAGAGGTGGGAAGGAAAGTTCAGAGAAGAACTTGGTCTTGTGTGTATCAAGGCCAAATCTTCTCGTCATTTACTACTAGATAGCTGGAGAGATACCCATGCTTTGTAGTTTTTTTTGCTTTCTTCTTGGGCCTGGTAGCCTTGTAACATTTACTTCTATTCTTTCATTTAATTGAAAATAAATAAAAAATAGGTAGGGGGCGCCCCTGCCAATTCAGTCAAAAAGATAAGTTTAATCTAGGCAAATGTTCATTGCTACTACAAACGTGATCCTACCAGCAGTGGAAGTCCTATTCGTCTATAGTAAGCCATGGCTCCAACTCTGCCACGTGTTGTATATATGTCCAGTCCTGGTTTCAAGTCTGCCGAGTGCGAGAAAACTGATTTAGTGGTCACTAGAAGCTTGTCAGCTTGTGTGAGACCTTGGGCTGCTCGAAAAAAATCCTGTGGGACATCTGCCATAGCGTTGATCGTTGAGATATGTACTGCCACTGTGGTACATTCATACTCCCTCTTCCACCTATATCGAGGTTTCGCGTGTATCCACTTTTAACCAAAAAATCCTAACATATCCTATCCCAACGTGGAACATATTCAAGGGATCACTATCATATAAACCATTGCCAGCTATATATGATGCCATTCGACCTACTCACGTCATTCCCAACATTCAGCTGACAAGCACCATTCTACCCTAAAGGAGGTGTGGATTTTTATTTCCTTGGATGCCTCGAGCCCTGGACGCTATGGCACCAGGAGCCATAAAGAGACTAGTGATCTTATACCTAATGGTGGAAGTTGGACATCCATAGATTTTAGCAAATAAATTAGGAATTCGAATTTTGCTAGGGGAAAATGAATTCCTAGTTCATTTTTTTTAAATAAAGGAAGACCATGGACATCCAACCTCCATGTGTACTTATACCCTTTGATGCGTGTAGCTTTATATGGGCATGCGTAGTGAATAATTGGCCATTTACTTTACAGAAGCACTGATTCAGCTATACCAGGTAAAGCTGTTATATAGATCAGGTCCCTGCACTTATTTAAGCCTAGCAGAGGCAAGAGACACTGCAAGAATGTCTGTTCATACTCTGGGTAAAATCTGGAGTCATGTATATATTTAAGATCCAAGTAACTTACGATAGAGATTTTTGGGTCCATCAAAATCTCTTGTGCGATTTATTTCTGCTCTTCTTTCTTTGGAAGGATGCAAAATCTCCAGTAAGTGGTTTTTGGACCGGTTTCCACATAAAAAAACTCCAGTAAGCAGACGTGTGTATTTTTATATTCTGTCTACTAAAATTGCGGTAAAGCATTTGAAGTCCATCCAAAAATAAACTCGGTCTTTATGTTTCTAGCTATGATTGTATTTCTTCTATACAAGCCAAGCCAATGTAAAAAAATATGGAGTCATTTGGTTTTGTCCACTACATGAGTTGACAGAAGTTTTCTGAACCCAAGGACAAATTCAGGGAAAACAAATAACAGGCTTCGCTCAACTCTTATAAAAAATGACTAAGTCAATTATTTCATTGCAAGGCGCGCAACTTCCTCAAATGTGAGGCCTGAATACCGTACTTAACAGACTACAGGTCTTGTACGTTTACAGAACCTAAATTCTCAGTCTCAAAATTCCAGGAAAAAAACTAACCAAAATGCACAACGTTGCCACCGGCACTGGCGGGCAGCAACTTGATCTTTACTGCTGTTGTATCCCATCCCCATTATGAGTCATCTGTTGATCAGAATCATGAATTCCTTATTTCCAGCCCATCATACTCAACGCCCTCTCTCCCGTTTCAGACTAGTCATTGTTATGTGATTTATTTTGTTCTTAAATATTAGAACTGTGAACCAATATACAATAATAGAATCGTCTGATCCTATTTTAACCTAGTGCGCTATTTGATTCACAGGTGCATGGTGGCACTCTGTTCTGTAGAATGTGGCGATTGGTCAAAACAACAGACATTTCAGATCATTCTAGGACCATACACAAATGGCATGGGGGCCTTGCAGGCATGGATTAGCAGAGCCTCAACCTCCTGATGTATCACATTCCCATCATGAACGAACCTCGCCAATAATTTCCATTGATTGAACTTCCTACTGCAAGTCTGCCTGATCTCCTGAGTTTGAGCATATGAACCATTCCATAGAAAAAAAGGAATTTATTTTTTTGCCTTGACTGTTGCTACAGAAAGCAAGTGGTTTCTTCTATCCCTTCAGGGTATAGCTTTATATAGGAGCATGTGTGTCTTAGGGCACTCTCAACAATGATGCTATTACGATTTCTATGTGTATTAATTATTCTGCCAGGTATGCAACATGTTGATGAAGGAAGAGATTTATTATAGAGGGAGAAAAACGAATAGATTGGTGAAGGGAACCTCCTATGTACATATATACATGATTTGTACTGGCTGTAGTCATAAGAAAACCGCTAGTAATGATGCATTTATATTAACACATTTATATTAACACTTTTCTTATCCTAGTGTTAGTGCAAATAATTTTAGAAAAAAATATATTTTTAATTTACCAAATGGTCTCGGATGAACAAATATAAGGTTCTTGGAGGCATGTACATGTCACCGTACCCTTCCATGAAAATAGAATAGAGGTCATAGCATATTACTTGCAACAAGAGGTAGCGTAATGATATGCTTTATTCTTCTCGAAAACTCAGGAGAACTGCACTTCATTATATTAAAAAGAAAGAAAGGGGCCTTAGTCTTACAAAACACGCCACACACAAACCCACACAGCATATAAATTACATTCACGCCCGAAGAAAGACATGAAAGCGACCAAAAGGACTAACACTAAGCTAACCACCAAGGGGAGGGGCTGTCAAAGAGGATAGATCACCCATAGCTCATCCAAGTCTCCACAATTGACGCTATTCAACAGCAAGGATAAGTGCACCACCAAGGCTGGGGATAATGACATAAAAACGCAATGGTTCGGTGCTTCCAAAGAGTCCACGACCCAAGCACAACGAGAGAGTTGACACCTTTTTGCGTAAATCCGCTCGTTGCTCCAATAGCTTGTTCCCACCGGCCGTAAAAAGAATTGTCTGAAGGTTTTTGGGGACAAGGAATGGAGGCTGACCTTCCTTAGAAAGTAATACCAGAATTGTCTTGCAAAAACACAGGACACAAGAAGGTGGTCGATAGTTTCATCTTCTTGGTCTCGTCATTCTCTCGTTGATCTAAATGACACCCGTGCTAGTAATCAAGCATTCAAGCAGATTCTTTTTCGATAAGATCTACACAACTACACAGTCTCTATACGGATTATGCTTCAAAAAGCTAAAATTTCCTCCTCTCATTTGTTTCAAGCACAAGTGTTCTTTTTTTTTTTTTTTTTTTACAATTCTCTGTTTGACTTGTTGACAAAGAACCTTGACATGTTTGAGCTCCGTTCTAACACTATCAAATACATCCTTAATGTTTGAGCTCCATGGTTTCAAGCACCAACGTTATATGGTGTTTTGGTTCACACGAAGTAGTTCCTCAGTTGGAAACATGAAACACATTTTGCAACCATTCGTAGAAAATTTTCCAATAGGTTCAATTGCTAGGAAATGGTCTCATATATGTTGTTTCCAAGTTCGATATGTATATGAGACTCAAGCTCCTAATGTGTCGCATTCCCAACAGGAATGAGTTTCCCTGAGCAATATATACTAACTCCATCCACAAAAAGAATGTAATTACGGGAATGCGTGGCAGTTAAAAATAACAAAAGTTTGATCAAATATATAGTAAATAGTATTAACATTTATGTCTCCAAATAAATTTATTATAAAAATATGTTCAATAACTAGTCGTTACTTCTATTGTATCATGAATGTACATAGTTTTAAATATAAACTTAATCACAATTGAAATTGTTCGACTACACTAATAGAGAAATTTGCACTCTTTTGTGGATGGAAGGAGTACTTTTTCTCAGACATAAATGTTAAAATAAAAGCTGCAATGTAAAAATCTACAGGGCCATGAGTATGAAACAGATTTGCCTCGATCACAAGGAACCAAATTAAAGCCAGACAAATACCAGAAGCTTAGCAATGCATAGCAATAGTAGCATCTCGATCCTCTAGATGCATACCATCCGACCATGCACATAGTGAGGCTTTAAAATAGAAAACAGAGGCCAAAGCATGTTTTTTTTTTACCGAAGTCAGGAAGGGAAACCCCACCCTTATATTTTTTTAGTTTTTTTTTTAAATAACACCCCAGCCTGAAATTCGCTCCCACTGGGATTCGAATTCAGGACCTGAGGGGTGCCTCTAGAGTGTCTAGGCCAAAGCATGTTGACATCCTCCTTCCATGTTCTTCATGATGAGGCTCTATGGTCAGCAGATCAAGCCATCACCTGTGTGCAACAGCTGGTCACTAGCACTGACCAAAAACCCTCCTCTGTGTGGGTGCTATTATAGATCATGATGTATGAGATTGTTGCAGCTAAAAGGAAGGCATGCCAACATGCAAAGCAAATTAAGCATTTGACATGTCTTTGCGCTTATTTGCAGCTACTAGCCTGGTTGTTGCACCCAGGATGCACTTTACGACTCATACTAATTATTTACCTCAATCCTCATATGCTGAAGTTATTATTTCATTGTTTTCTCTTCTCTTAACACGAGATCTCTGTGCCCTGTGCAGGGAAAACTACAAACGTGTTGCTAGGCAAAGATGAATTGAACAGAAGAGATCAATAGGTCGTACTGTCACTCGTACAGATACGAGGGAAAGAGGAAAGGGAAGATGCACAGTGCTAATGGGTAACTCTACTAATCTGTTCTTGAGCTCGTCCTATTCACATCCCAATTATCGGACAGGTGATCAATAGGAGAGATCAATAACTTCTGATGCCTCCTATTCACATCCCAAGTATCGGACATCTGTTCAATGATCACCATAGAATTCCTATGTCAGCTCATCGTACTCATCTACCTCGTGTCAGAATTATAGGTTTTCTTGAGTGCCTCCAGCTTGGATGAGGAAGCAAATGTGGTTTTGCAGCCCTCGAAATGGTGCAGCTATATGTAGAATCTTTCCCTGGAGGCCGTGTAAAGGCCAAAAGGCCCTCGGATGTTCCAGAAATATGATTCCTGAGTCAAGTGCTGATGTAATCTAGACTATTTGCGTTTTCTTTACATGACTTAATTACCATGGCTATAAATAGTATATGCTTTGACATCTCAGAAAATAAAACCCATATTTCCATTGTCTCATTTTACTTAACTAGTATAATGCCCGTGCTAACGCTACGGTAAAAACGAAAAGACAATATGTTCTTTCTAAAATATAAAGTAAACAGTAACACAATTGTTTTTGTCTTGTGTTGGTCCACACTTCTGAATAACTTGGCTGATATTAATTTATATTTTCATGCACCTACTTCCTCGCACTCTGAAGTCGATCAGCCCTGCGAGGTAATGCTCACGGGAAAGTTAGGGCGCATCATGAGGATTAGAGCCCAGCATGCGGGATTTGTATTTTTCTGTATAGTGATGATTAGTTATACTCTGTTACATAATAGCACACTGAACTGCTACCAGTTCTAGGTCCACTATATGTCTGCTGGGTGAGTTACACTACATGAGAACCGCTAGGCAGCTGAACAGCATTATGAAGTGATAGGCACATACCACGCCTGTCATCAAGAAGTTGTCTCTAATGAATGATTAATCTGATAGTCACAATCCCTAGTCACATTTTATAGTAACGTGCAATGATATTAAAATCAAGACCATCACTTCTGATCTGCCAACTAGCCTAGTTGTTGTACCACAAATGCAATTTACACATATTAATTATTGATCTCAAACAACATGTGCAAAATCATTTCATTGTTTTCTTTTTTCGAACAAGTGGAACTCGATCTATACATGGAGTGATTGCAGGGGAAACGAGATATGGAACAGATCAATAGATCATGCCATCAATTAGTACAGTTGCTAGACAAAGAGGCAATGGATCAAGATGCATTGTGCTACATATGAGTAACTCCAGGCCTTCTGTCTGCATTGGTTCGCTGGATAAGCTGCCAGCCTAGAAATTGCAGCACAACCAACATGCCCACACATGTAGCATGGTGACTCGGAGAATGGCTTGATCTTCAACTGCTGATGCTTCCCATTCCCAACCCTATTATTGGACATCTCTTCAATGGTCACCGACGCATTCCTAGTGTCAATCCATCATTGCAGATTAACTCAGAGCACTACTACTAAAAGATTTCTGAAACATAAAGGCACCATGTTGTGGAACATAATATTTGGTGTTGTGGTGTAGTGGAAGCAAATGTGCTTTTCCTGCCCTTGAAATGGTGCAGCTATATATAGAGTGTTACTCTTGAGACCGCGTATAGGCCAAATTAATTCCCTCGAATATTCCAAGAATCGAAAAGCATGATGCAGTTGTTTGTTTATAACTAGCCTTACCTAGGCTTTAAATAAAAAGAGTATTGTTACACCCACTCTACTGAATAACTACTCGCTTGGTTAATATTTAAAGCATGCAGTCCTCTTGTTGAACAATGGTTAATAAGTTTAATCAGAAAT
The DNA here is from genome assembly GCA_015847255.1 of Hyparrhenia diplandra. Classification (NCBI taxonomy): domain Eukaryota; kingdom Viridiplantae; phylum Streptophyta; class Magnoliopsida; order Poales; family Poaceae; genus Hyparrhenia; species Hyparrhenia diplandra. Next base: position 950,362 of record JADLZK010001918.1, read on the forward strand.
AATATGTATATTTTTTCCTTTGTGAAGAGTAATTGTGTGGATATAAGTTTAATCTTGACAGATATTCTTTGCTAGTACAACGTACATGTAACCGGATTATTAGATACTTGTAGATCAACATCACCAAAATAAAACAAAAGGATTTTTTTTTCTGTCACCAGATTATGTAATCTATTTTATGTAACACGTCCACAGCTACAAGTAGGGCAAGTTTATTCAACCTAACCTAATTGGTTTGTGGTTTTTTTTTTTTTTCTGAGGTGCGGCTACAACAGTACAATTCCATTTGCTGATTGCAGGCACAGGTGCATGGAGCTGTAAAAATCTGCAAGGCGATGAGGAGATTTGCCTCGACCACAAATGTAACACCCGAAATTTTGCATGATTTTTAAAATAGCCAAATTGATTTAATTATGCAATTTATGTGCTGCATGGAATTTAGGAAATAAACAAATTTTATGAAATTAAAATTTGTCACGAGGTAGAAACTTGTTGTGCACTCATGCTGGAGCATAACTTATTTTTTTGTGATGTTTGCTTTTCGTTTGATTTGAATCTGATTTCGAAATCCTTTCTAAAAGCAAGTTCAAATAAAAGAAAAGGTATTCCTTTTATTTCTTTTTCTTCCGGCTATTTCAGCCCTGCAGACCAGCCCGGCCTCTTCTCTCTTTTGATCTGGCCCGAGCCCAAGCTTTGGACTGCATATTGGGCCGGCCCAACTCGGTGGGCAGCAGCAGCATCGCTGCATCTTTCGCTTTGTCCGGCCGACGCAGTGGGCCCCAAGACCTATCCTCTTCCTCGTCGAAGTTCGACCGAGCATGCCAAGCCGAACACAACACCGACCCAGCCACGGGATTTTCTCCGTGTTACGGGTGCAATCGCGCTGGCCAGCGCCCCATATAAGCCTAGCAGCCGCCCCCGCCGCCGAGCCCTAATTGAGCTGAGCAAGTTGCAGTTTTCGCGCCGGCCGACTTCCGCCGCGGCTTCGACCGCGGGCGTGGTCGCCGCTTCTGGCTCTCCGTAAGCAAGCTCTAGTATTCATCTCGACCTCACTCACGCCGGGTGTCGACCAATTCGATTTTGCTTTGTTTTGCAACGCCGGGCGAAAGCGGTCGCCGCCGTCCGCCCTTCTCAGCCGTGAGTCGCCCTCGGCCGTATCGACGCGAGATCGCATCACGTGAGATCGCTCGAGTTTCTCTTTCTTTTGAGCCTAACCGCGTAAAAACGATGCTCGTGGCGGCCAAACCACTTTACTCGGCGAAGTTTAGCGTTTTCGCGATGGCGCCGCCGTCTTCACCGATTCATTAAATTCGCGCCGGTGTCACCCCAGTCTAATCTCGGCCATCCGGATTGAATCCGGGCCGAGATTTCGCCAATACCCTTCTTCCCTGGCAGTTTTGCAGATTAAACCCTAGAGTCTACTATTAACTCCGTATGAACCCTTAGCGTCTTTCAGCCTTTACGCTATGCCTTCGAAAGCGTACTTTCATCTAAACAGCCGCAGTTTATGCTTTCCGCTATTTACAGTTTTGCCATCCAGATTCAAATGCTCATATCTTTCGTTTTAAATCCGATTTGAGTCGTTCAAGTTTCGTTAGATTCGTAATTTCGTAATCTACATGTTAGTATCAGTGTTGGTCAGGTTTTTGAACTTTTAAATTCGAATTATTATTTAGTTTATTATTTTATTACTAGTAAACTTGTAAAATTCATAACTACACCGTTTCGGCTCCGATTTTTGTGATCTTTATATCGATGTGATCGAAGCGACACAGTAGAGTAGTTTTATGAGCTTTTCAATCTGTTATCTTACTGTATGGTGTACTGTTATCTTATTTTGGCAATAATACGCTCGTGTTTGATTGCATGTTCGATTATGTGTTGCTGCGTGATCGATTGAGTAGACGGTGATCAATTCAGGAATGGTCCAGAGCACTTTTGGGAAGAAGATCAGCAAGCTCAAGGCTTCACTCAAGGCAAGTATAGCTTGGGATCATCCTTGATGTCCTATTCACCTTAATCATTAAATCATGATGCATGTGTCCTCCTTGATTGCCCTTTAAGGACGTACCTAGTCTTGTTTACTTGATCCTTGTCTCCTATGGGTTATGTATCGGGTAGTAATTCGCTAGCGCTCAACCAACACACATTTATTTATTGCTTTATGGTTTAAATCGAGATGAGAAATTGTTGATCACATGGTTCATAGGGCGAAGGAGCTATGTTTTGTTTATGATGCTCTTAGCTCTCCATAAGGACTTATCCTTTGGCAAAATCTGGGATATACAAGATACAGCTATGGGGGTCGCATGGCTCCGACTTTGGTTGTTCAAGGGGTCTACCTAACTTTGTTGGTGGTTTGCCAAAATTAGGAGAAACGGGGTTGTAGCTCTGTTGGCCATTCAATATTTTTAGGAGGGTCTTTGAACGACTTTATATGGTCTTCACTTGGTTAGGGAGTCGAGAACCTACTCGCGGTGGAAACCATAACCCGTAGGTAAAGTGTACACCTCTCGAGAGAGTTAACTAAACTGACATGTCAATCGTGTTCAAGGAGTTATGAACAGCCCGGAAAACCGAGGGAAGGATTTACTTTATGTTGTTGATATTAAATCGATGTTGATATCCGCTGTTCACACTTATGTTTATGGGTTAATGGGATTCCTTTATGCTTAAGCCTAAAACTTGACCAACATTTAAAAGCAACCGCGGTTAAAACACGATTGTCGACTTCTAAGCCTCATAACCCCCCGGCTATGCTTGCGGAGTTCGACATGGACTCACCCTTGCTATATCACATTAAGCAGATCAAGGTGGGTATGATGACTACGATGATAACTACCGTGATGAGTACTACTAGGCTTGTGGTTCACCAGCCCGGCTATCCCCAATGGAGTTGGAGCAACCATGGAGTGCTTTTATCAGTCTTCCATTTGTGCTAGAACTTTGATATTATTTTTGTAATGGATATTATTTGTCGTGTAATAAAGTCTCGGATATGATACTCAAAGTGATTTGTCATGCATATGTGAGATTGATCTCTGGGCACATATGTATTCTATACTCATTTTTGGTCCTTTAAAAATGGGTATGACAAGTTGGTATCAAAGTCGAGGCTGACTGTAGGACGCAAGCCTTAAATAGAATGGTCGTTTTTAGTTCTCTTGCTCTTTTCATGCCTCCTTGATTATTTGACAAACTTTTTTGGGTTTAGTTACTAACTTCATTGTGAAAATTCCTCCTAACTAGAGACTAATTTCTGTAGATGCCAATGACAAGGTCCCAAAGATTTGGCTCTCTTCAAGTCGGCCAGCGACCCACAGGGAGGTTCCACCTCGGGAGGTCCCCGCGCCAGAGGAAGAACATGAAGAGGAGGCCATGGAGGACGTGGTGTCTGTCACAGACTCCATGGACATCGTGGACTTGTCAAGCAGTGATGATGAAGACGATCGAAGCACCACAAGGGAGTGGTCCACCACCCGCACCATCACCACCACCCGCGCCACCATCACCACCGTCACCGCCGCCTGTACAAGATCCTCCAGAGCCACCCATGGGATGGATGATGAGGAGGTGTTTTCCCCCGCAAGGACAGACTCCATGACATGATCGCCTTGTGCGCATGTTGACGGACTACTACGGAGATTGGTTCGCTCATGTCAAGTACATTTGCCATGAGTACACCCATCCTCTGGAAGAGACATTCTGGAGAACGGAGGTGTCCGTCTGCTTTTGGAATGAAGTAAGGAATGCTGATTTGACGGATGCCTGCTTTGGTCTGCTTGGTCCTCGTCCCACTATGCTTTCGAGCATGGACGATGCTGCATTTGAGGCTTACAAGGAGTACCATGCTCGTCGCTTTGACCAGATGCAAGATGATAACCGCTACCTCCCACGGAGTCATCCCACTGCTCCTTGGACTATGTTGTACCCGGTTGGCTTAGACCCAATCGCTCACACGACGGTTCTCTTCACCCGTGAGTTGATGGGCAAGATCACCGAGCTTGAAGAATTGGTGCAAGCGCGTAAAGCTCACATCGAAAGTTCGAGGAGGGAGGTGGACCCGGTCTTGCCGTGTGGCTAATGGAGAGCCACCGATCTATGAAGATATTGATCCCCCGCCACGTCCATAAGTCTTAGGATCCCCATGTCTTAAAAGTCGTTAGCACGCGTTTGGAGTCTAGCTAGTGAGTCGAGTCTTGTGTGCTTGGTGAACTCTTGGGTGTCGATTGAGTTATTATTATGTTCTTGATTGGTTTGGAATTTTGTATTGAGTGCTGGAGCTTTGTGGAGAACCACCGGTTCCTTGCCCTTGGCCTCCGCCACCTCCATCTCCTCCCTAGTGCGCTTGTTGGATCCTGAGCCTGAGGCAGCCATGGCGCTGAAGAATGCAAAGAAAATGTGGCTCGATGATCGAGAACCTGGAATGGAGAACGACATGATCGAGGGTGTGCTTAAATAGAGCTTAGCCCGGCCGCTCCACTTCCCCCATCGATCAACGCGGCGTCAAAGCAACCACTTGGAATTCACATGATCGCCGGTTCGTCGCGACGATCTCTCTGGCGCCGCGGCGTTCCCCACGCCGTACGGTTGCGCTTTGAATTCCTGGGCTGCGTTTCCAATGGCGCGCAGACGACAACAGAGTCTCCACCTTCATTGATCACTGTCGGGCCCACACACGAACCGGCAGTGCTTAACAAATTGATGAAACAAATAGTTATATCTGTAAAAAATCGATTTAGTGAAATCATCAATTTTATCTCAGCATTAATGCATTGAGATTTCAACTAACCCCGTTCGCCTGCCACGTACACTCCGTATTATAAATTTTCATTTTAATAGTACGTATATAGGCTGCCGAGTAGGTCATGGCGGTGATATGTCACGCTGCAGCCTTGAGAATCGTGTTGCTCTAGTCTTCACTACGGTTCGCTTAATTAAACCGCCGGTGTGTCTCTTCTTCCCATGAGAAAAGGTACGAGCACCCCGCCGCTGCGTCGATGGGTTATATCAATGTCGGTAATAACACTGCCGGTGCACTTCCAAGACCGGCGGTGATCTATATCTTTGCCGGTGTACCACTACGGCGGTGTTATGGAGTATCACTGCCGGGTTAACACTACTCACCGGCAGTATTTTGCATTGTCAACGGTACACCCTGACCGCCTGACCCTGCACCAATCCAGGAAGGAGCATTGTTGCCTCGTTCTCCGCATTACCACGACCCGCGGTGCTTGGTTTATGCGGTGCCAATTATCCGGCGGTGAACTTCCATATCACCGGGGTGCCAATTTGAAACCGCGATGATCGGCCATTACCACGGCATCGGCCTATAAAAACGGCTAGTGCGGCTCTTAGGTTTGCAATTCAGTTCTCTTCGTCCTCTTTCATGATACTCTGGATTTAGTTGCCTGTTCTTCTTCCTCGATCTTCTTTGCTACTCTCCACATACATATTTATGGCCTCTATGGGGGAGAAAGCCCTCCACGTACACATATCATTCTTATGCATCTTAGGCCACCAAAATGGTTCACACACAAGAGGTGCTACAAGAGTCTTATGAAGATTGAGTAGAAGGTTAGAATAGGCTGTGAGATTCACGGAACCATCGGTTCTCGTGTGCTTGATAAATTTGGGCAGCGATTTACATGTCCATATGAGAGACATGGCATTCTCCGAGAGAAGATCATGTTAATCTATGAAAATACTGCTTCAATGAAAATCTCCTTTGGTGATCAAAGCAGATTTTCATAGATTGATATTATCTTCTCTTGTGAATGTCTATGCATCGTCATTGGATGCAACCACGCTTGGCCATTACAGATAATTATGCGTAAGGCATCCTTTGCCGTGGATTCAATGTAAATCCGAGTTATGCCCTCCTTGAAAGCTCACCCACAAGAAACCTCACAAAGACCGATGGGATCTCAACGGCACCGATGGGCTTTCAAAATCCCATCGAATTTCATCGGCAAGAATGACATTACCTTCGGCGTTTTTTTATTTTAAATGTGTTTGTACACTTTGATGATAACATTGATCTATTCATGGAAAGGTCTTTGTTATCATATATGTAATTTTTTTCAAGGTCTTTGTTATCATATATGTAATCGGATATTGTGTCGGTTTGCTCCTCTATATATACAATCATGTGTGTTCCTTTCCAATTAATGGATGTTTGCATTTATATATCATAATACGAGGCGCGATTCTTATTTTTTCGACGCCCTTCTTATCTTTCATGAACGGACATAAATATATAAATGCTCTATGTACTAACCTAAAAGTTGGTAGGCATCATTCAAACGCTCAACTCGGTGAAAAAAGAAAGGTCAATTAATCTCACGGCGCAAAGTGAAAGGTAAACTGTCGGTTTGAAATATATATCTTGCGGGTTTTAAACGCGCCCGGCGATAAAAAGAGACAACACTACCGGTTTGCAAATACTAAACCGATAGTGATCAGCCTTCTATCGCGTTTATCACATAGAAAAATCTAATAATAAAAATATGGATCAGAAAGACCTAAGATCTTGTGTGGGGGCATAATTTGGGTGCACAAGGTTGTAAAAAAAATTTCAAGACATTTCTACATTGTGGGAGTAGACATGCTTCACAAAGGTACATGACCCCTTTCATCGGTAGCATGACCGACAATTAGATCCATAAGCTATCTTTGGGTCATCTTCGTTCGGTGTGGTCTCGGCCCTCAAACATTTTCTTAGACGTGCACATGCCACGTGTGAAGGAAGCACGATGTTTGAGATTTTTCGGTCAAGGTTTGGTATTTTTTATTCAATTAAATTGAATTTCTACGCGACGACCCGAGTAATTATTGAACTGGGGTTACCCACTAATGAGCCGGATTGGTGCCAAACTTTCCCACATGGTCTCATGTGTCCTAGGAGGCAATTCAGTGTGTAGGTTGGTGCAAAATTCATAAGTTTTCAAGCTTTAATTAACCTCCTTCTATCGCGTTTATCACATAGAAAAATCTAATAATAAAAATATGGATCGAAAGACCTAAGATCTTGTGTGGGGGCATAATTTGGATGCACAAGGTTGTAAAAAATTTCAAGACATTTCTACATTGTGGGAGTAGACATGCTTTACAAAGGTACATGACCCCTTTCATCGGTAGCATGACCGACAATTAGATCCATAAGCTATCTTTGGGTCATCTTCGTTCCGGTGTGGTCTCGACCTAAAACTTTTCTTAGGCGTGCACATGCCACGTGTGAAGCACGATGTTTGAGATTTTTCGGACCAGGTTTGGTATTTTTATTCAATTAAATTGAATTTCTACGACGACCCCAAGTAATTACAGGTTGAACTAGGGTTACCCACTAACGAGAGATTGGTGCCAAACTTTCCCACATGGTCTCATGTGTCCTAGGGAGGCAATTCAAAGGTGTGTAGGTTGATGCAAAATTCATAAGTTTTCAAGCTTTAATTAACCTCCTTCTATCGCGTTTATCACATAGAAAAATCTAATAATAAAAATATGGATCGAAAAGACCTAAGATCTTGTGTGGGGGCACAATTTGGGTGCACAAGGTTGTAAAAAATTTCAAGACATTTCTACATTGTGGGAGTAGACATGCTTCACAAAGGTACATGACCCCTTTCATCGGTAGCATGACCGACAATTAGATCCATAAGCTATCTTTGGGTCATCTTCGTTCCGGTGTGGTCTTGGCACGAAACTTTTTCTTGGGCGTGCACATGCCACGTGTGAAGGAAGCACGATGTTTGAGATTTTTTCGGACAAGGTTTGGTATTTTTATTCAATTAAATTGAATTTCTACGCGGCGACCCCGAGTAATTACGGGTTGAACTCGGGTTACCCACTAACAGAGCCGGATTGGTGCCAAACTTTCCCACATGGTCTCATATGTCCTAGGAGGCAATTTAGTGTGTAGGTTCGTGCAAAATTCATAAGTTTTCAAGCTTTAATTAACCTCCTTCTATCGCGTTTATCACATAGAAAAATCTAATAATAAAAATATGGATCGAAAAGACCTAATAATAAAAATATTGATCGAAAAGACCTAAGATTACAATTGACACGGTACAATAATCAAAGTGTACAAACACATTAAGAAATAACCACATCAAAAACACCCTTCTAGCACCATGCCCGAGGTGGTTACAATGCTACACGTTATGCTTAGTGATCTAAGTAAAAGGCGGATGGGACCTCTGTGAAGAACCAATGTCTCTCTCGTGGCGGCAAAGGCCCCGGGAGACGGGGCTCTCATCTTCGGCGACGAAGCACAAGAATGCACGCTACTTTGCTCCTGCTTTCCATCTTCCGGCAGTCCATGCAACAATGGCGTTGCACGAGCATCACACCCGGCTTACGTAAAGCAACGTTGTAGCTTAATCTTCAAAAACACCCTTCTAGTACCTGCTTTGTATACACGGTCTACCCATGATAAAATGTTTATGTGGAGGGCTTTCTCCCAAATAGAGGCTATATATGTGGATAGGAGAATTGGCAAATAACACAAGAGGTCCAGGCCGGCGCCACGGTTTGCCATACATGGCTCTCTGGCGTGGGGGCTGTTTTTTATAGGCGGTGGTAGGTGGGAATGAGCGGTGGTAGATGGCAACAAGTGTGATCTTATCACCGTGAGCGGTGGTAGGTGGCAACATGTGTGATCTTATCACCCCGAGCTTTGGTACCGTGTGGCGGTGAACCTATAATTTAACACGCTTTGCCGAGTCGACGAAGCGTTTATACCCGGCAAAGTGAACCTATAATTTAACACCTGGGACTCTTGCTAAAACCCGGCGTGATTTACTATAGAAATGGGCGCGCGAGGTGAAAATTTCACGAGTCATTAGAACCCGCGCCAATCGTTCCGGCCTCGACGATATATAATAGCCGGCGCGGCGAAGCTAAAATTTTCCGAGTCATTTCAACCCCGCGCCCCAATCGTTCCCCACCCGTCGCCCGACGGAGCACCACCCCACACGCGCCCGTCGTCCGTAGCCCCCTACGGCCCCCCCTCCATTCTCTTCTTCTCGACGTCCCCCAACGCCCGGCGCCGGCGTCTGCGCCCCTTCCACGGTGAGAACTAATTAGCCATTTAGTTCCTCGAGATTTTGCCTATGAGAATGAGATCTAATTCCGCCGTTGTTCTCGCCTCGCCTCGCCCGCTTCTTCTTCGTCCACGTCGACGGGGGACCGCCACTACACCGCACCGCCATCTGCAGCCTCCCCGCCGCCCCCGTCTATGCTCGACATCGCGTACACCGCACCGCCATCGAGCTCGATTCGCCGGAAGAACGCCCCGTCCGTGACCTCTACTTCCTTCTAGGGCGCTGCGTCTCGCACCGCCGAGACAAGACAGAGCGCGCGGACCGCACGGAAGCTTCGGTGAGTGCCGGTCACGCCTTTCGGTTGTTCGTTGAAATGCCCGTGTTGATAAATCCAACCTACTATTTCCTTTTTGTATTTAGATCTTGCTTTCAAGCGATTCGGGATCTAATATAGTGCCAAAAGTATTTTAATTGGTCATTTACAAAGCAATGATTGAAGACATGGAATTGTGATTGAAATGAGATAGATGTTGAAATTCATGAGTTTCGTGGTGTTCAAAATCTTCTTTGTACAACATTTCCGAATGACATAGCATTAACATCCTATTTTGGCTGCATGTATAGGGCAAACCATGGCGTGGTATGTAGTGCATGTTGGTCAAGTGCCGGGATCTATCGAACACAGGAAGATTGCTCTGCTCAAGTCTCCGGCTACCCCGGTAATTGTTACAAAAAAATACAAGACTGAAGCTGAAGCTTTCGGGGCCTACTATGGTGAAAAACTTTCACTATCAACTAGCCACGGAGATCGATGAGAAGCCTCTCTCCATAGATGTGAAGATTAGGAAAATTGCAACTTGGCCTATGAAAGATGTTTTGATTTTGTCATGGCTATTGTCATTGTTTTCCTTATTTGGAAGTTGATGTCCTAGGCTCAATTTCGTAGAACATTAGGTGGAGTTAGTTGTATGTAACCTTTGAATCATGTAATGTATCTATGATGCTTTTATGGGTTTAAAAATAGCTGCTGTTTTTAGGAAAAATTCATAAATTATACAAATTTTAAACAAAAACGTCGGGTGGCATGGGCCCGACGGTGAATGACATACAAACCGGTAGTGTAACTACACCAAACACTATCGGTTTGAATTACTAACCGTCATAGACGGCGAAACATCACCGTCGGCTGCATTAATCAACCGATAGTCTACACTCTAATAACACCGTCGGGTTGAGATCGGCCGACGGTGTTCACGAAAAGTTCAGCAGCGGGTTCAAAGTAAGCCGCCATTGTTAGCTCTTCGATACAATCGGCCGCTCGGTCTAACCCGATAGCCACGATTACGCCGGTTCGTTAAAGCCCGACGGTGCTCCCCAATATCAACTCGCCGGCTGACTACCGAACCCGCATTGCTTGGATCAAAAATGTTGTCGGGTCGTGGAGCACCCGGCGGTGTTCGGGTAACGATCTTATTGCCGGTTCGATATCCAACCGGCGGTCTCTCCTCGCATCACCGCCCGGTGTTTTGACCCGGTAGTGTTTCAAACCCTACATCACTACCGCTATGGTTCTGCGGTTCAGATTTTCGGCGGTGAAGGGGGTTGGAGCCCGGCGGTGATGTACAATTCCGTAGTAGTGCCCGTAGGTAAAGTGTACACCTGCTAGAGAGTTAACTAAACCGACATGTCGGCCGTGTTCGCGTTATGAACGGCCCGGAAAACTGAGGGAAGGATTTACTTTATGTTGTTGATATTAAATCGATGTTGATATCTGTTCACACTTATGTTTATGGGTTAATGGGATTCCTTTATGCTTAAGCCTAAAACTTGACCAACATTTAAAAGCAACCGCAGTTAAAACAGTGTCAGCTTCTAAGACTCATAACCCCTGGCTATGCTTGCGGAGTTCGACATGGACTCACCCTTGCTATATCACATTAAACAGATCAAGGTGGGTATGATGACTACGATGATAACTACCGTGATGAGTACTACTAGGCTTGTGGTTCACCAGTCGGCTATCCTGTGGAGTTGGAGCAACCATGGAGTGCTTTTATCAGTCTTCCATTTGTGCTAGAACTTTGATATTATTTTTGTAATGGATATTATTTGCTTTGTAATAAAGTCTCGGATATGATACTCAAAGTGATTTGTCATGCATATGTGAGATTGATCTCTGGGCACATATGTATTCTATACTCATTTTTGGTCCTTTAAAAATGGGTATGACAACAAAGAGTCAAATTAAAGCCTGACAAATACCAGAAACGTGGAAATGCATAACTATAGTTGCATATCGATCCTCTGAATGCATACAACCATCCAACCATGCACATACTCAGGGCAAAGTGTGATTGAGAATTTCTAAAGTATCAGAAAAATTATTAACTTTGCACCAGTCATCAAAACATAACCTTTTCCCTATCATTGCGAACCCTAGCTGGGCATGTCCAATTGGTTCAGCTTTTTTTTTTTTACATAAAACAAAAATCCCAAGTTGATACCATCCTTCCATGAGAATAGAAAACAGAGGCAAAGCATACTACTTGTTGCAAGAACTGATGGTTAAGACCGATGGCATAAAAAATCTCATGTTGACATCATCCTTCCATGCTCTTTATGAAGCTCCATGATCAGGAGATTAGGCGTTGACCAGTGTGTAACAGCTACCCACTAGCATCGACCAAAAATCCTCCTATGTGTCGATGTTGCAGCACTGCCAAATAGCTAGCACGGGGGATTGTAGAACAGCTCCATCTTTAACTGCTGATGCATCCCATTCCTATCCCAAGTATTAGACATCTCTCTTCCTATGTCAGCCCGCATTATACTCATCTCCCTCTCTGTTTTCAGACTAGTCCATTCCATACACGTGGTGTCTGAATTATAGTTGTTCTTGAGTGCTTCCAGTTTGCACGAGGAAGCAAATGTGTGCAGCTAAATATAGAGTGTTACCCTTGAGGCCGTGTAAAGACCAAAAGGCCCTTGGATATATATTCTGGGAATATCTTCTTGAGTCAAGAGCTGATGTAATCTAGACTCTGGGCGTTTTCCTTACCTGACTTACTACCTAGGCTATAAATAGGATGGCATTGTATATGATTTGACATCTGAAAAAATAAAATTGTTAAAATTGTATTGTATAAGATTAAACCATGCACATAGTCATGGGAAGTGTGAACGAGAATGTCTAAAGTATCAGAAAAATTGTTGACTTGGCATCCATCGTCAAATCATGACCATGGCCCTATCTGGGCATGCCCAACTGGTTTAACCTTTTTTTACATAAAAATATCCTAAGTTGATACCATCCTTCCACGAAAATAAAAAAAGAGGAAAAAGCATATTATTTGCGGCTAGAACAGATGGTTAAGACAAAGGGCATGAAAATCCCATGTTGACATCATCCTTCCATGTTCTTTATGATGAGGCTCCATGGTCAGATGATCAAGCGGTCACCAGTGTGCACAAGCAGGCCACAAGCATCGACGAAAACCATCTGTTGGAAATTGGAACAGATCATGTATGAGATTTCTGCATACTCACATCAAAGGGGGAGATCGTGTAGAGCACATGCTGGAAACTGGAAGGCCCTTGGCAGCTAAACTCAATCCTCAACTGCTGAAGTTATTTCATTGTTTTCTCTTCTCGCAGCAAGGGATCTTCAGCCCAAGCCCTAGATGTTGGATCCTGAACACCATGATGTACCAAATAATTCCAGCGCAATAACGAAGGGCCAAACAACAGCAAACCTAACCCTCCAACTCTAGTCATCCCCGAACACGAGCATCCCTCGCACCTGCATGCCACACGGCAGGAGGAAACTTGCGAGAACGAGGAGCTTAGGTGTGGAGGATCAGTGCGCAAGACGTCATCACCTGAGCTCCAACATGTTCACCCACGGGTAAAACGGACTACGGACCGGGGGTGCGACTATCGCGGAAGGAAGCGTGATGCCTCTCCCCGCCCAGCCGTGAGAAGAGCTCTACCCCTTGCGGACAAGAGCTCGAGCTCTTCGACTCGAGGGGCTCAACCCGAGAGCGATCGTCGGCACCCGGCACAGAAGGACTTCGCCTTGAACGAGCCCTCGGCCCGAGGACGGCTCCCCGTAATCAACGACGACAACATCTCTCACGAGACTCTTGCGCTGCGGCTCGCACTCCCTCCACCATGAGCTCCTCCCGGGCGATTCGAGGAGCTCACCTCGACCGCATTTGCGGGTACGAAGTTGGCCAACCACTCCCTGACGACCACTGTAGCCATGCGGGGCTACAGAGACCGGAGAGGTCATTCGGCCATACCATCGTACCCCGTCGACTCCAACAGCTCTCAAACTGCGCCGCCGGATACGAGCAGGGTAATCGGGCGCCCATACGCGGAATGGGCACCCGCACGCCGAGAAGACGCATTCCAACTCCGATTAGAGACGGGACGACGCTCGACCACCGCCCAAACCACGATTCCCGCATACGACGATGACCAATTTCGACATCCAGGACGACGAAGAGCTCGGAGACAGCTCTCGCCCTGCTCAGTGAGCTCGTCCCAAGAGCTCAACATACCAACGACACCCCCTCTCTCCTTCTTCCTCGACTTGGACACAGAGGAACCTATTGTTCCTACCCCCCTTTGCGACTATAAAAGGGGAGGTAGGCCTCCGAGGAAAGGGGAGGCAACATAGCAGAACCCCAGCAGAACAAGCTTCGCCTCGCACCCACCACTCGATATTGGCACCACGCCTCAATGACGGAGACTTGGGATCCTCATTCCCTCTCTCGCCCTGCTTGTACTGAGCCCCGGTATGAGCATTTGAGCTCGGATAGTGAGCACACTCGACTAGGGTGCGCGATCTGCCCCGAACCAGTATAACTTCCTTGTGTCATTATCTCTAGAGCTAGGCCATCATAGCACGACAGCCGACACATTGCGTGAACGTGGTATCACACCACGGCGCTTGGCGCCCGGTAGGGGCAGCGCTAGTGTGATGATCATCACTCCGATGGCTTCTTCCACCCGCCGGCAGCACGGGGCGCTTAGCGATGCGCCGTCACCCTCGACTTCTCCGATTCGGCGCCGCGGCCTATCGTTGGGGCTGTCTTCACTCACCCGCCCGTCGCGGCGCGAGGACATCCCCACCCGGCTCGCGGCGCCGCCGACTCGCCCTCTCTCGAGCATGGGGAAGAGTTCGCCGACGGGCGACCAGCCCCATCCGCGACGCGCGGATCGCTTCGCCGTCCTCATCAAGGACTTGCTCCCCCAAACATCACGGGGCACGAGCCTCACGCAGCCCCTTTTCGCGATGTGACCTTCACCACCGCCAACGCCGTTTCTCTAGTCACGGCGAGGAGGCGCCGATTACCGACGAGTTCACGGCGGCCTATGCCGGGATGTACCCCAACGGCGGCCGGGCCTACCGCCTACTACGGAGACGAACCCGAAGACGAAGCGCTTGCGGCTCCGGAGTCGCCCCGACGGGGATGAACCTCGCGGTTCGCGATCCCACGGCAAGTGCTACATGTCGAAGCCGGGCGCCGGCGTCCGGTGGACGACGCTCGAGCGCACGCCCGGGCTCCGCACGACGCTGGCGAACCCCGCCCGACCCGGATCAAAGCTCGACTCGACGAGCCGGGCGACACTTTCGCGCGGGGCCAGAGCGATACCCTCCTCGCCCGTCATGGAGAAGAACCTTTTCGGCCGAGCTTCCGGGCTCGGGAGGTACGAGGACCGCATCAACCAGACGAGGACGAGAAGCTCCCGCCGGTGTTCGGAAGGGCGTCCCAAAACTGGCGGTAGCTGGCGTCGCTTCCCACGACGCCATTTGCGGCCCCGAAGAGCCCGAGGCACGTGAACGAGACGAGCAACTGGGCTGCAGGCTCCCGTCGGGCGGCGGTCCAGCAGCCGAGAGCCTTCCGTATCATCGATACCGCCGCGGAACACGAGGCCTCCTCTCCCCGACGCGCGCCGACGACCGCCGGAGAACGGAGGCTCGGGCCAACAAGGGTGCCCCCAGAGATCATCGCGGCCACCATGACGGCGACCACGGCAAGCGCCCCGCACATACAAAGAAGCGACGCGGTGGGCGCTACGACGGCGGGATGACAAGAGCCGGAGCCCGACTCGACCCGGCCGAAGCCCGTCTCCTCGAGAGGCCACCGCCCGCGAGCCGAGCCCAAAAGGCCAAGGGCCTTGGCGGCGCACAACACCTTCCTTTCGCCCGAGCCCCGACACCGGTCGCGAGAAGTATAACGGGGGAGACGGACCGCCACGTGGGCGGGAGGATTACCGCCGATGTGGGCCCGGCGCGAGCCGACAAACTACTTCATCATCCGCAACCTCCGCTTTACCTCGCAGACTTCGGCGAGATCGGGTGGAGCACCTCCGGGAGGGCACCATCCGCTGTCGGAAGACCGCGACGTCTTCGTCGGCCACTTCAAAACGCGTCGCCCGGGCCCCAAGACGTGTGGGACCTTCGGCGATGCAAAGCGAAGAAGGAGGAAGGCTGCGTGACTACTTCAGGCGCTTCCAAGCGCAACAACCTCTCCGAGGCCTCCAACGCCGAGATAATCAACGCCTTCATCTTCTCGCACCACCTGCGAGACCTTGATTCATGAGCTCGGCGTACGAAAGCCCAAGACCGTGAAAGAGCTCCTCGACCTCGCCACCCGCCATCTGAGGAGAAGACGCCGTCTCGGCCGTCACCGGCAAGAGGGCAAGCCTGTGGTCGACAACGACGACACCGCCCGAAGGGCCGGCGCTCGCGCCGCAAGAACAAGAAGAACAAGAAGGGCAAGCGCCCCGCGACGACGACGACGGCGGCGGTTCGCTGCCATGGTGGACAAACGCAAAGACGGGCCCAGGCGAGGGAACTTCACCCCCAAGGAGCACTTCGATAAAATGCCGAGCACCGTGCCCGCACCACGAGGGCCCGGCCAACCACAAGATGAAAGATCGCCATCTCATGAAGAAACACGTGATGGGAACGTTGTGGAGCGGGGCAAGGAAGACGACGGCAAGCGAGGCGAGGCCGCCTCCACGAGAGTTCGACGCCGACGCCTACATCGGGGGCGGCACCGTGAACGTCGTCTTCCGGAGGGGCTTCGCTATGAGTCGACGGCGCCAGAAGCTCACCGCCGCACGGTCCTCTTCACCGAAGGGTAGCGAGTACCTCAAGTGGTCGAACTCGGCGATTACCTTCGATAAGGCGGACCATCCCCGACACATACCGTACCGGGAGGTACCCGCTTGTCGCCGATCCCATCATCGGCACCATGCGTCTCGGAAGGTGTTGATAGACGGCGGGAGCGCCTCAACCTCCTCTACATCAACGCGCTCCAAGCCCATGCCATACCCAAGGCGCGGCTCCGCCTTCGCCATAGCCGATCCACGACGTGGTTCGGGAAGCGATGCTCAGCCGCCGGCGGATCGACCTCGTCACTTTTGGCACCCCTGACAACTTCCGCAAGGAGGTCCCTCACATTCGAGGTACTCCCCGCTCGAACGCGGCGTATCACGCCTTGTTGGGGCGGCCATGCTGCAAAGTTCATGGCCGTCCCCAACTTCACCTATCTCAAGCTCAAGATCCCGGGCCGCTGGGAGGATCACCGCCGACTCCACCTTTCGAGCACGCCCCGCCGCGAGGCGGCCGCCGCCCAAGACGCTGACGCCGCCGCCGAGATCGAGCGCATGTTGCTCAAGATGACGGCCCGGGCAGCGCCGAAGATTCCCCCGAGCTCAGAAGGTGACGACATCGGCCTCCGTCAACGATCCCCGAGCTCGCGAGCTCGGGCTGGATCTCGAGCTCGGCGGCGGACGCAAACTCCGCCAAAAGGTCACGGGTACCTTCCGAACCCGTGAAGGACGCCAAGGAGGTTGCGGTCGACGCTGATGGATGCATCCTCCAAGTAGGCTCGAACTCTTCCCGAAATAGAAAGCGAGCTCGTCGACTTCCTCCGCGCGTAATCTCGACGTATTCAAGATGGAGGGCCTCGACATGCCAGCATACCGGAGGCAAGTCGCCGAAAGCACTCCTTGAACATCAAACCCGCTCCCCGACCGTGAAGTAGAGGCTCGGGGCGTTTCGACGACGACCGACGCCGGCGATCGCCGAAGAGATAGACAAGCTCTTGGCCGCGGGTTTTATCAAGGAGGTGTATCATCCCGAGTGGATAGCCAACCCCGTACTAGTCAAGAAGAAGAACGGAAATGGAGAATGTGTGTTGATTACACGGGACTCAACAAGGCGTGCCCAAAGGACCCGTTCCTTTGCCGCGCATCGATCAAATCGTTGACTCCACCTCCGGGTGTGAGACCCTATGTTTCTAGGCGCCTACTCCGGCTACCACGGTCGCGATGAAGCCAGCTCGACCAGCTCGCCACCTCCTTCATCACCCCGTTCGGGCGCGTTACGCTACGTGACCATGCCATTCCGTTTGAAGAGGAACGCCGGAGCCACCTTCCGAGATGCATGCGAAAGTCTTTAAAGAGCTCCTCGGCAAGCTCGCCGGCATACGCCGTCGGCGACATCGCCGTCAAGATGAAGCGCTCAAGAGAGCTCGTGCCCGACCTCGAAAAGGTCTTCGCCAAACTCCGCGAGTACGGAGTCAAGCTTAACCCCGAGAAATGCATTTTCGGGGTCCCACGGGGGAAGCTGCTCGACTTCATCGTCTCCAAACGCGGCATCGAGGCCAACCGAGAGAAGATCGCCGCCATCCCCGACATAGGGGCGATCCACGGCGTCAAGTCGTGCGGCGACTCACACGGGTGCTGGCGGCCCCCGAGCGCCTCATAGCTCGGCTTTCGGGAATGAAGCCCGCCCTTTGATTCAAGTTCAAGAAGTCGAGTGCTTTACGGACCGAGGAGGCCTAGCGATCTCGACTGTTGAAGCGACTCTCACCAATCCGCCCGTGCTCGTTGCGCCCGCACCCGACGAACCCCTCCTCCTTTACATCTCCACCACATCAAAGGTGGTGAGCACCGTGCTCGTAGTCGAGAGGGAGGACGAGGGGCACATACTCAAAGTCCGGCGTCGGTGTACTTCATCGAGGTCCTCACCGACACCAAGACCCGTTATAACGCAGCTCGAAAGCTTCGTGATACGCCGGGCTGATCACCCGGCGCAAGCTCGGCACTACCCGACTCTCACCCGGTCAAGGTCGTCTCAAGTATCCTCGAAGAGATCATTCGCAGCCCCGAGGTCACGGGACGCATGGCAAAGTGGTCGATTGAGCTCATGGGACCCGACATTTCCTACGCCCCCAGGGATGCCATCAAGTCGCAGGCTCTCGCCGACTTCGTCGCCGAATGGACCGAGGTGGAGCAACCGCCCAGGCCAGACGACATCAACTACTGGACGCTGTACTTTGACGGATCCGTAAAGAAGTACGGCGCCGGCGTCGGGCTTGTCTTCATCTCACCGAGCAAGGTGCACATGAGGTACTCCATTCGCCTACACTTCCCCACATCCAACAACGTGGCGAATACGGCTCGTCAACGGCCTGTGGATCGCTCACGAGCTCGGCGTCCGGCACCTTGAGGTCCGGGCGACTCGAGCTCGTCAGAACGTGCGTGATGAAGGAAGTCGATCGCGCCAACCCAAAGATGATCGCGTGCCACCAGAAGGTACGAGCTCAAGGAGTACTTCCACGGGCTTGAGGTCAATCACGCCCATCGCCACCTCAACAACGACGCAGACGCCCTCGCCAAGCTCGTGACGTAACCGAACGCCGCCCGCCCGGCGTCTTCATGCACGAGCAACACAAGCCGCCCATACGGCTTAAAGAAGACCCTCAACAGCGGCAACGGCCTCGAGCGCCAAAGAACAAAGCACGGATCCCGAGGTGTTAAGGCTCCTTTGCTCATCCTTGCCCGACGCGAGGACTTGCGGTCTGGCGCTCACTGACGGCTCGGGCCGACTTCCGCGGTGGCCCCGAACCCGACCGGGCGGGTCCCACTACTCCAATGGCTCAAGGAGGGCAAGCTCCCGCTGGGACAGGAGGAGTCCAGCGGGCGGCGAAGCGGGCCGTAAATCCTTCACCATCATCGGAGGAGAGCTCTACAGCGCGGGGCCTCGGCGTTCTCCCGGTAGTCACCTTTGAGCAAGGGAAGGAACTCGTCAGGAAATTCACTCCGCGAGACGCGGCCACCACACGACCCGCGAGCCCTCGTGGGGAAGGCTTTCGCCCGGGGCTTACTGGCCCACCGCTGGCGGTCGCCATCGGCGTCGTCCATCGCTGGATGTCGGTTCTTCGCCAGCGAGCATCTCTCCGCACAAATCCCTCAGGCGATCCCTCACCGCCGTTCGCGATGCAGGGGCTCGACATGGTCGGGCCTTTCAAGAAAACCACCGAAGGACACACGCACCTCCTCGTCGCCGTGGACAAGTTCTCCAAATGGATCGAGGTCATGCCCATTGCGCGGTGTCGAGCTGAAGAGACCATCAAATTCTTCACCGGCATTGTACCTGCTGCCGGGATCCCGAACTCCATCATCACCGACAACGACCACGAACCGTGGGAGAACTCTTCATCGGCCGGGTGCAGCGACCGTGGCATCCGCGTCGGCGTCCGCCGTCGGCCACCCGAGGACCAACGGACAGGTGGAAAGGGCTAACGGCATGATCCGACAAGGCGTAAAACGGCGCATCTTCAAAAAGGCTCGAGAATGCGCTTTGTCGGTGGCTCACCGAGCTCCCCCGGTCATATGGAGCCTGCGTGACGACGCCGAGCGAGGGCAACGGGTCGGACCCTTTCTTCCTCGTCTTCGGATCCGAGGCCGTGCTCCCCACCGACCTTGAGTGCGGGTCACCTGGCGTCCGAGCCTTCAGCGAGCTCGCGAACCGGACTTCGACTTCGAGGATGCGGCCTATCGGCTTCGACGAGGCTCGCGACATTGCCCTCATCCATTACGCCAAGTACTTGCAGTCCATGAGGCGCTACCACGACCGCCACGTCAAGGGACGAGCTTTTAGCGTCGGCGACTATGTCCTACGCCGTGTCCAAAGCTCGGAAGGACAAGCACAAGCTCTCGGCGCCCGGGAAGGTCCTTTCACCATCGAACAAGTACTGAGACCGGGCACGTACAAACTCAAAGACCACCAAGGTCGGGTCCTCGCCAACGCCTGGAACATCGAACAACTACGTCGCTTCTATCCCTGAATGTGTTCCGAAGATCTTGTAGCCACTAGAGCTCAATAAAAACACATTTTCGATACAAAAATATGTGCAAACGTCTCGAATCCCTCCCCCACGCGTCGAGCAACGGCGGGTCCCGCCCCGATGAAACCCCGCCCTTGCTCGCGGGGGCTACATAGGCATCGGGATGCACACCCCACATTCTCGCAAACTTCTTTTTCGCAAAATCGCCAAGCTCGCGCTCTCTTCCCAGCTCAAGCGAAGTCTCGAAACGACTAAGCCTACGAGCTCTCCGTTCGAAAACTCGGCGCGACTGCCTACCGACCTCCAGCGCCCCCGCGGCCAGCGAGAAATGGCCCGCCAGTTAACTTCCTTGTGTCATTATCTCTAGAGCCAGGCCATCGGAGCATGCATTAGCCAGACATTACTGTGACCGTGGTATCACACCACGACATCAGGAGTCTATCAGCTGCCATTGGCATCGCAGCTTCAACTGCTGAAGCATCCTATTCCCATCGCAAGTATTAGACATCTCTTCTATGATCACCATTGATTTCCTATGTCAGACCGTCATACTCAGCTTATGGTTCAGTCCAACTTCCCGATGCTTCACATTCCGAATGCTGAATCCCCTGCCTTGGGTCGCCAATGCAATGAAATCACCATGTAGACAGCACACTATTCACAGTGTAATCGTTGTGAATCTTAGCCTCTCTCCAATTTGGATCTTGTCACCCCACGCCTACATAAGAGTTTACACTATACTTTTCTCAGGTTTTTAGATGTTGGCTCAGCTATATATGTAGGATCAGAAGCCATGGTTTGTTTTTCGGATTCAAGTGCGTAGCTTTAATGTGTCCTGATATTGGTTCACCAACCAGCTGGAGCTACTTTTCAGGCACATTCATATTACATACACCGCTACATAGACTATGTGTCACATGCATGTTTCCTATTAAAGGACTATGGGGGAAGAGAATACGGAATACACTTTGTATATGAAAGCAAGACATGAACAATAACATTGATCTCCTGTGATATGAGATGCTACACAATTGTATGTGGAAACTCTGGGACGCTCATAGGCTTGGGTAGTAAAATGTTATATGCAACATTGTAACATAGTAATAACTGTGTGTGGCAATTCTGGATGTTCATAGAGAGAGGTCTTGCGGCAATCATTATTGTTTTATTGATTTTCTCCGATATGAGTGAGGAAATGTCAACCCGGCCCCTTCTTTCATATAAACTGGAATTTTGGATCTAAGGTTTGTACATGTCCAACTGATTAGTCTTTTAACATTCTTCATTAAAAAAACCCATGTTTACGTTATCCTTCCATAAAAATAGTTACAGGAGAGGCCATGATCAGTTGGAACATAGAAACATGCAGAGATGCAAGCCCTGTGCAAAAACATGTTTTATTTTACTATATTCATTGTTTCCCCTCAAAATAGTCGTACGGCATGCTTACACATAGATAGTAAAATAAAAGCTGCAAAGTGAGATGCTCAAACTCTTGTGTGTTGTATACTATGCTCAGCCATTGTTTGCCAACTGATTTGATTTTCATTATACCTAAAAAAAAAAACATGTCGTTTGCATCATCGTTCCATTAAAACCAAAACAGAGGCCAAATCATACTACTTGAGTCCAAACGCCTCCTCTATGGATGCATCTACTAATCCAGGTTTAGGTAGATGTTTGGGCGTTATATTGGTCGCAACAATTGCAGCAAGCCAAGCTGAACTGAGGTGATTTGCACCACACAGCCCTTGGTAGCACCACGACCGAACACACGCCAGTTTCCTAAGTCTTAACCAAATTAAGAATTTTACATGTTATAAGTGTAGTTCACATCTACTAGCCCGGTAGTTGTACCACGGACGCAATTTACTCGTATAAATTATTGACCTCAATCGTCGTGTGCAGAAATCTTTTCGTTGTTTTGTCTTTTTTCGAACAAGGGTAAATCGGTCTGGGCATGGAGTTAGTGCAGGGGAAACAAGATCAATAGATCATGCCATCAACTTAGTACAGTTGCTAGAGAAAGAGGAAACAGAAGATGCATAGTGCTACATAAGAATTACTCTACCAGCTCTGGCGAAAGCCATAACTCAAGGTGTGCTACAAAGAATTCTGTGTGCGTTGCTATAACCGCCACCCACAACACAAGTTGGTACTAGCACTCGGTCTCTGACAGAGGCTCGATCTTTAACTGCTGATGCATCCCATTCCGAACCCTATTATTGGACATTTCTTCAATGGTCACTGACAAATTCCTAGCGTCAGTCCAACATACTCTCATTGCCCTCTTTAGTTTCACAGGTGTTGTCTGTGGATTATAATTTTTCATGTCTGTTTCCGCTTGGCGCCAGGAAGCAAATGTGGTATCGCAGTACATGAAATGGCGCAGCTATATAGAGAGTGTAACCCTTGGCAATGAGGCCGTGTATAGGCCAAATTAAGGCCCTCGAATATTCCAAGAATATGACTCTGGTTGTTTTGCCTCTTACCGGCTGCCTTACCTAGGCTATAAATAGAGAATGACATTGTTGACCCCACTCTACTGAATAACTACTTGCTTGGTTCATATTGAAAACATGCAGTCCTCTTGTTGGACAATGGAGTCAGATATTTCTTTCCATTATCCAAATATAAAAGAAAAAATGTATTTAAAATAGGTTTAATTAGATGTAATATGTACTTCCTCCATCCCAAATTATAAGTCGTTTGACTTTTTAACAATAAGTTTGACCACTCATCTTATTTAAAAAATTTGTGCAAAATATCACATCTTTTGCTGTAGCTTTCTTTATTAATAAAAATTTTAAAGAATGACTTAAATTTGACTATATTTAAGCAATTTTTTTTTTGAATAAGACGAATGGTCAAATTTGGAGCCAAAAAGTCAAAACGACTTATAATTTAGGATGGAGGGAGTATATTTTTTGCCACTGTGAAGAGAAATTGTATGATTATAAGTTTAATCTTGACAGATGTTCATTGCTACTACAACATACATGTATCCAGATTATGAGATATTTCTAGTTCACCATCAGAAATAAAAAAAAAAGGACGTTTTTTTTCTGCTACCAGAAAATGTAATTTGTTTATGTCACAGTAACACGGCCACAGCTACAAGTTGGCCAAGTTTATTCAACGTAATTGGTTGGTGATTTTTCTTTGCTGTTTGTAGCCACAGGTGCATAGAGCTGTAAAAATCTGCAAGGCGATGAGTATGAAAGAGATTTGCCTCGACCACAAAGGACCAAATTAAAGCAAGCGAAATGCCAGAAGCTTGGAAATGCATGGCGATATAGTAACATATCTATCCTTTGAATGCACATAGCATCCGACCATGCACAAGTCAGGTCAAAGTGTGAACGTGAATTTATGAAGTATCAGAAAAATTGCTAACTTGGCATGTCTAACTGGTGGTTTAGCGTCAAGTTGATATCATCCTTCCATGGACCTAGAAAACAGAGGCAAAAGAATATTACTAGTGGTTAGAACTGATGAGCATAAAAATCCCATGTTGACATCATTATGAGGCTCCATGCATGTCAGCAGATCAAGCAATCATCATCACTAGTGTGCAACAGCTGGCCACTAGCATCAACCAAAAAAACCCTCTGTGTGGAACAGAACATGTACGAGATTGTTGCATACTCACATCGAAGGGCAGATCGTGTAGAGCATTGTAGAACTAGAAACAGCAAGGCATGCCAACATGCAAAGCAAACTGAACATATGCACCTGTTCTCTAGTTTGTTCTACCAAATTAAGCATTTGACATGTCATTGGGCTAATTTGCAGATACTAGCCTGGTCGTTGCACCCAGGATGCACTTTACTCATACTAATTATTTACCTCAATCCTCAACTGCTGAAGTTATTTCATTGTTTTTCTCTTCTCCGAACAATGGATCTCCGAAAGTGCCGAGTAATTGCAGGGAAAACTGCAAACGTGTTGCTAGGCAAAGATCAGTAGATCAATAGATCATGTTGTCACATAGTACAGCTGCGGTAGAGAGGGGAAAGGGACGATGCATAGTGCTACATTGATAAGTCTACGTCTGCTGGCAGAAGCCATATCCCTAGGTCGTCTTTATGTGCTTAACGAGAGGACCAACATGCGCATATTAGTCAATGTTGGCACGGGCTAATTAGTTTAGGAGTGACGTGCATTTAACCGCTGATGCATCCTGTTCCCATAACAAGTACTCCCTCCATCCCAAATTATAAGTCACTTTGGAATGCAATGCATGCATTCCAAAGTGTCTTATAATTTGGAATGGAGGGAGTATTAGACATCTCTCCAATGGTCACCATTGAATTCCTGTGTCAGCTCATCGTAATCAACTCCCTCTCTATATTCAGACTAGTCCATTCCATACGCATACGTGTTGTTTGATTATAGTTGTTCTTGAGTGCTTCTAGTTTGCACGAGGAAGTAAATGTGCTTTGCTGCCCTCTAAATGGTGCAGCTAAATAGGGAACGGGCTCCTCTAACATAAAGGCGCACTACGTCCTCGGACGTACTTGTGGCGATGTCGTTCATTTCTGATCAAGCGGCAGGAATCAAACAACCAATCCGAGATGAGAAGACCAGGAACGATGGCCCCAAAACGATGTGTGTGGCCCACGCTGCGTCAAAGAAGCACTCGTATTTGAGAAAAGAAAAAGAAAGAAAAAAAAACAGAGGTGCCACAGATCTCGCCGGCTCGCCACCCTCACGCTCGATGAAGAATGGCCGGCAGCGGATTGTTTCCGCTCGCCACCTCTTCTGGCCAGCTGAGCAAGCCCTGAGACAACGCCCTCTACCGACGTCGCTGGCTCCCTCGTCCGCATCTGTGTGTCCCCGGCTGCTCCCATGGCGGCGACCATCCTGCGGTCGAAAGAGGCAACGTCGCTCGTCCAGTTCCATCGGGTTCCCTCTCTTCGTCGCCATGCATGGCCCCGGCTGCCAGCACTTCGGATGCCATGATGGACGAGGTCACACGCCGCTAAGTGGCTAACTCTCGTGTCGCTTCTGCTGCAGGACGGAAACGATGCCAACGCATGTGTTCAACACCGCCGTCGTCCTCTGTCCATATTACAGCTGCTCGACAAAATGTGCCAAAGGCAAGGTGTTCCTCGAAGGCTAGAAGCAACGTACCAAAGATGGAGATTACATGTACTTGGTGAGTTAACTAGAAGGCTAGAAGCAACGTACCAAAGATGGAGATTGTTAAGAGGATGCATTAGGCCAGGGATATTGATATTGTTGTAACATGCGATATGGATAGATATCGCTAGATTAGGTTGTTGTAATCTTGTAGATTGATCCTATGGATCTTGTAATCTTACTTTCTTTGCTTGTAAGTCAAGAATATGTACATGCCACGCTAGGGGCGGTTCCTAGCCTATATAACACGGCCGTGAGCCCGAGAGGGCATCACGTTACCCTAAACTTTACATGGTAATCGAGCATATCGATTACGGTTCCTTCGCCCCAATGGCCTCCTCCTCCGGCGCCATCGGGCTGTTCACTCGATCGGCTATCCGCCAACCGAGAAGCTCGTAGGGGCAACTACGAGATGTGGAAGGCCCGGTGATGTCCGCCATCAACGGTGCTCGATGGAGAGCACGATCGATCCTGGCCGCACACCGTTCCCCCAAGCTGATTCCCAAGGCTGGCCGACAAGCGGACGACCGATCCCCTAATCAGGACTACAAATCGTGGTTCGCCAAGGACCAACAGGTTCTTAATTTCATTCTTTCTTCCATTGGGAAAGATGTTATGTCGCAGCTTGGGAACTTCACGAAGACCGCCGCCGGTGCTTGGGACGGCCATTGGCGGTCTCTACGCAAGAACCCGTCGCCGCGTGTTATCAACACGCGTATGGCACTCGCCACGACTCATAAGGGGGTCGTCTACCGTCACCGAGTACTTTGCCAAGATGAAGGCCCTTGCCGATGAGATGGCATGCGGGGAAGAGGCTCGGCGACGAGGAGATTATCTCCTATATACTAGCGGGTCTCGACTCGACTTTAAACCGCTGGTGTCCGCGATCGCTGCAAGGGTGGAGCCAATCAGTGTGACGGAGCTCTTCACCCAGATGACAAGCTTTGAGCAGCGCATGGATCTCTTCCAAGGGTCCAACTCGTCGCCCAACGCGGCCTCTCGTGGAGGTGGTCGCGGTGGAGGAAACAACGTAGTCGTGGCGGCGGTCGCGGGGTTTTAATGCCCCCGTGGTCGTGGGACGGGTCGCGGCTCCAACTTGAACCTGGCCTCATGTGCGATGGTGGGCAAGGAGGGCCACCCCGCTCATCGTTGCTTCAAGAGGTTTGATGCTACCGTCAATCCCGGTGGCCAAGATAGGAACAAGGGGAACAAGTCGGCATCATCTGCCGCTTCCTATGGTGTTGACACCAATTGGTATGTTGACACCGGAGCAACTGACCATATCACCAGCGAGCTCGAGAAGCTCTCGGTGAGAGACAAGTATCATGGAAACGATCAAGTCCACACCGCTAGTGGATCGGTATGAAAATTAGCCATGTTGGTCGCAGCTTTGTTTCATACTCCCGATCACAATCTTGTCTTTGATAAAATTCTTCATGTTCCTCAAGCAAACAAAAGCCTTGCTTCAGTTCATCGTTTAACTTCGGATAATAATGTTTATCTTGAATTCTATCCCGATCATTTTCTTATTAAGGATCGGGACACGAGGAGATGGTTCTCCGCATGAAGGTCGTTCTAGAGGCGGCCTATACCCCTTGACGC
This sequence comes from Hyparrhenia diplandra, assembly GCA_015847255.1. NCBI lineage: Eukaryota > Viridiplantae > Streptophyta > Magnoliopsida > Poales > Poaceae > Hyparrhenia > Hyparrhenia diplandra. The sequence continues at coordinate 977,309 of JADLZK010001918.1, forward strand.
CTACGGCCACACACACACCAAATAAAGCCGTCCACGGCGTCAAGGTTTCGGAGTCTCGTGGCATGCTCGTGGGTCATCCGGCATCGACGATTGTTCACCGATTCTTAATAAAAATTCATTAGAGTTTGTCCCTCGAAAGTCGAATAAAGGGAGGGTGTGTGATGCTTGCCAACGGGGCAAGAGCCACCATTACCGTATCCCAAGTCATCGAAGTGCGTCATCAAGTCCTTTAGAATTGATATTTTCGGATGTTTGGGGGCCGGCACCCATGTCGGTTGGCGTAAAACAATTATTATGTCGACTTTATCGATGATTTTAGTAAGTATACATGGATTTACATGCTAAAGCATAAATCTGAAGTCTTTAAATGTTTTCATGACTTCCAAAACATGGTTGAACGATTATTCAACAAGAAGATTGTTCTTTGTTCAAACCGATTGGGGTGGAGAGTATCGAAACTCAGTCCCTTCTTTTCGGCAAGCATTGGGATTATTCATCAGGTCTCATGTCCCTATGCGCACCAACAAAACGGAGCTGCCGAGCGCAAGCACCGTCATATCGTTGAAACTGGGCTAACTTTGCTTGCCCAGGCATCCATGCCTCTCAAATTCTGGGATGAAGCTTTCCTAACCGCAACATTTCTTATAAATCGAATGCCGAGCAAGGTCATCCAAAACCAAACACCCCTAGATCGTTTATTCCATCAACAACCCGATTATTCCATGCTTAGAACCTTCGGTTGCGCATGCTGGCCGAACCTTCGTCCATACAATAATAAAAAACTCCAATATCGCTCTAAACAATGTGTGTTCTTAGGATATAGTCCTATGCACAAAGGGTTCAAATGCCTAGAGATAAATTCTGGTCGTGTCTATATCTCTCGTGATGTCGTCTTTGATGAAGAAGCATATCCTTTTGCAAATTTGCACTCTAATTTGGAGCTAGATTACGATCGGAAATTTCGTTATTTCCCGAACATCTCCTTCCAAGTAATCGGGGGTTGATACAAATTGTGATTCTTCATGTGCTAACCCCACTAATGATCTTGTTGAAGAAGATGTTTATCCGAAAACAGGTCAAAGTAGCGAAAATCCGAGCTCAAACGGTGAACGGATGCAAAATTTGGAGCGGTTTCCTCGTCTCCGACACGAGCGGATCCCGGAGCTGATCCGTGTGCGGGGACGGCAGGGCGAATCGTCCTTGGATCGTGTGCACGATCTTCCGACGTCGCCACGGGAATCGTCTCCCACCGCACCACGTCCGACGGTGGCGGGTTGTCGCCTTCACGCGGGATGCCTCGACAGCCGCCGACAGGGGGGGCAGGATCTTCTACGCCCATCGCCTCCGCTGCGGGTGCCACCGGGATCAACTACGCCGGCACAGAATTTGACAACGGGTGGCACGGGATCCTCTACGCCGCCGTCTCCTGTGGTACCTGCAGCAACAAGCGCTCCTCCACCGGCGCCAAATCGTCCCCAAACTCGCCTTCAACATGGGATTCGTAAACCCAAGGTGTACACCGATGGCACCATCGGTATGGAAACATTGTCTTGGCTTTCGAAGAGCCTACGAATTTGCATGATGCATTGTCAAATCCTAAGTGGAGAGGTGCCATGGATGAAGAGTATCTTGCATTGATCAAAAATAAAAAACGTGGCATCTTGTGCCTCCTTCCAAAGGGCGTAATGTCATAGGCGTAAATGGGTGTACAAAGTCAAGAGGAAAGCGATGGCAATATAGAGCGATACAAGGCGAGGTTGGTAGCCAAAGGGTTCAAGCAAAGGTATGGCATTGACTATGAAGATACCTTTAGTCCTGTTGTTAAGGCAGCTACAATTTGTCTGGTGTTGTCATTAGCAGTATCTCAAGGCTGGCACTTACATCAACTAGATGTGCAAAATGCTTTTTTGCATGGTATTTTCCAAGAAGATGTCTTCATGCGTCAACCACCAGGTTATGTGGATAAAAGGAACCCGAGGGTATCTTTGTAAGCTTGATAAAGCGTTATATGGACTTAAACAAGCTCCTCGTGCTTGGCATGAACGTCTAAGTCAAAAACTGCAGTCACTTGGCTTTGTTCCATCAAAAGCTGATACATCCTTATTCTTTTATAGATCAGGGAAGCATACTATCTATATGTTGGTTTATGTTGATGACATAATTGTTGCTAGCTCATCACAGAAGCGTTGTTCCGCCTTTACCGTGATCTTGAAAAAGACTTTGCAATCAAGGATCTTGGTGATCTAAGCTACTTTCTAGGAATTGAAGTAAAGAAAGGGCATGGCGAGCTACTTCTCTCTCAAGAAAGGTATGCAACCGATCTACTAAAAAGGGTTAATATGAGTAAGTGCAACTCTGTTACCACACCTATGGTTGTGTCAGAAAAGCTGTCTATTACTAATGGTACTCCATTGGGGACCGAAGACTCCACCAAATATAGAAGCATAGTAGGAGCCTTGCAATATTTAACATTGACTCGACCTGATCTTTCCTTCTCGGTCAACAAGGTGTGTCAATTCTTGCATGCTCCAACTACAGTTCATTGGGAAGCTGTTAAAAGGATTTTGAGATATGTAAAAGGATCATTGAGTATAGGGCTTCGGATTGGTAAGTCCAAGACACCTCTGGTTAGTGCGTTCTCGATGCGAGATTGGGCGGGGTTGTCCGGATGATGCGCTCTACTGGGGGCTTTGCGGTATATCTCGGTGCTAATTTAATTTCTCGGTGTGCAAGAAAACAAGCAAAGCGTGGTCGAGATCAAGCACGAAGCTGAATACAAATCCATGGCAAATGCAACTCGCCGAGGTCATGTGGGTAAGAAAATTGCTCAATGAGCTTGGTGTGTCTCATCCAATGCCCTCACGGTTATGGTGTGACAACTTAGGAGCTACCTATTTGTCCGCGCAAATCCAGTCTTTCATGCCGGGACAAAACACATCGAGATCGATTATCATTTTGTTAGAGAAAAAGGTGGCAGCCAAGCAGCTAAGTATTCGGTTCATTAGTACCCATGATCAAATAGCAGATGGCTTCACCAAGGCATTGCCAGACACACAAGTTAAAATTATTGAGAACCAATCTCAACCTTGCGGATGCGTTTGTGATTGAGGGAGGGTGTTAAGAGGATGCATTAGGCCGGGCCGTGATATTGTTGTAACATGCGATATGGAAAGATATCGCTAGATTAGGTTGTTGTAATCTTGTAGATTGATCCTATGGATCTTGTAATCTTACTTTCTTTGCTTGTAAGTCAAGAATATGTACATGCCACGCTAGGGGCGATTCCTAGCCTATATAAACGACGGCCGTGAGCCCGAGAGGGCATCACGTTACCCTAAACTTTACAGAGATTACATGTACTTGGTGAGTTAATAAAGATTACTCTCACTGAAGATGAATTACTATTGGAGGAGGGCAACATCGATAGGGATACAAGACAAGGTTCAGAGTAGCAGTGACATAGTTGAGTGAATTCAGGCCCGCCCCTGTCAAATTACGCACTGAGCGGCTACAAGGGATGTGCCCTTTAATATAACTTTAATAATATATAATGACGATTCTAGTTCATAAAAATTCTTATGAAACATGTTATACATCTTATCTTACCTTAAATTTTCTTCCAACATTTCTTTGTTGTGAAGTAATTGATGGTGGCCTTAATATCAATTTTATTGTAAAATTAGAAAAGTAGTAAGTAATTGTTGCACTGAAGAACGGAGATGGGTGACTCACGATCTCAGTTCTCACGGAGAAGGGCATTGGGCACGGGACGGAGTCACGGGGCGGAGACGAGCATATTCGCGATTTTCGTACAAGAGGAAGAGGCATGTATGATTCTTTGTTGGGCTGCCTGTATACCGTATACTATACCTGCCTAAATACTTGGGGATATGCCCCCGGCCTCAAGGGCCCATTCAACCGCTCCTCTCGCACTACCCTAGGGGACGGGGTCTGAGTGAATTGAAAATGTAAAATGACATGAATTGAGATTATAGGTCTGTATTGATTGCGATGATGGATGTTTGTCAACTTGAGTGCATGAAACTTCAGTGTTGTTTTGATAATTGTGTTGATTTGAAAACTCTGAATTCAAAAGAGTTTATGATTTTGTGCAAACTGTCAATTCAGCTAGTGCAAATATATCATAACTACAGTTTTTCATATGTTTGCACAATGGTACGGTTGTCGGCTGGTTGTTGCCGGTTGCCGCTTCGGTGTGGCTACGCTGGCGCAGGTGAGCAAGCCCCTGAGAAAGCGAGGGACAAGGGGGGAAGGGTGTTCGCTACCGCTACTACCAAGCCTGCTGCACCATATAACGATGGGCACCACACGCTGCTTTCAAGGAGGACAACGGTAGCATGTCGAGCCAATGTTCAGATAGTTTGGCTAAATTGAGATTGTAGCTCATTGTCCTCTTTCTATGTATTTTATTTGGAGTGTTGTCGGAGTATGTGATGTTCTCCAAATACATGTCCTTTAAAATTGACATATGCTCTCTGAAATAAACATGTAGTATTCTGAAATTCCATGATGAAAGTTCATCATTCAGTTTCTGAAATGTACAGAAAAGTGACTGATCATGCCCACTTCAGTTAATTTAGTTGTAGTTAACATATATACTATATATTCAGATGTCATTGTGACTTGACTATATAAAAGAGTACAATAGTGCAGGTGGCCAAGGATAATTGAATTGTATTGAAAATCCTCCATTTTTCATATCCTACTCTTGAAACAGGGGCAGGCCCGGCCCTGTCAAATTACTGCACTGAGCGAAGCTACAAGGGATGTGCCCTTTAATATAACTTTAATAATATATAATGACGATTCTAGTTCATAAAAATTCTTATGAAACATGTTATACATCTTATCTTACCTTAATTTTTCTTCCAACATTTGCTGTTGTGAAGTAATTGATGGTGGCCTTAATATCAATTTTATTGTAAAATTAGAAAAGTAGTAAGTAATTGTTGCACTGAAGAACGGGAGATGGGTGACTCACGATCTCAGTTCTCACGGAGAAGGGCATTGGGCACGGACGGAGTCACGGGCGGCAGATGAGCGTATTCGCGATTTCGCGTACAAGAGGAAGAGGCATGTATGATTGCTGTTGGGCTTCCTGTATACCCGTATACTATACCTGCCTAAATACTTGGGGATATGCCCCTGGCCTCAAGGGCCCCAGTTCAGCCGCCTCCTCTCGCACTACCCCGGGGGCGGGGCCTGGACAGGGGTGCCCAAAAACAAGAGGATTATCTCGTGATTGGTCATCCATCATGGTACAATCCTGAACTTGGGCTTGTTCTTGGGGTTGTGCAGCACCTGAACTAGGGAGTTCAGGAAATAATGGGAGCAATGCAACTTGTCTTTTTGTAGATTTAATGGCAAATAGAATAAGCATAGAATAGCTATATATGAGATTGAAACAACAAATTCCACCTGATGTCCGTCATGTGCGGGCGCGTCTAAAAAGTTCGAGGTCTACTATATGTATCGGGCAACAAAAATGACTGATTAAAGTGATAGGCACACACCACGCCCTGTCATGAAGGAGTTGTCACTAATGACTGATTAAACCGGCCTGATAGTCAATCCCTAATCTTATTTTATAGTAACATTTGATGAGATTAAAATGAAGATCATCACTTTCGATGTGCCAAAAGTGACAGATCAGACTATATTACAAACTTTAAGATGGGTGAGAAAGGTTTCAAGGGGCGGGCTGATCGTCTCACTCTACCAAGACGTCTATGTTAATAAAAAATTAACCGAGGTGGTTGAGCATGCATGCTTGTGGTGGATGGGGCTGCTCAGACTCTTACCTAAAGGTTATAAGGGTGACTTGCTTTGTTTACTGATATGATTGTCTCTAATGATTCAATGAATGAAAGAATTAGTATACATTCTATGTATTAATTATATTAACCTTTAATGGCTGAAATTTCATAAATTTACTCTTTTTTCACAAACAAGCTTCATGAACGTGTGCTAAGATAGGGCAATTGCAAGTGTAATATGAAACAAATCATGCCATCACCAGTCCTACTATTGTCAGCAAAGAGGAAATGGAAGGCACATGGTGCTACATTAATAGAAGAACACAAGGAACCATTTGGTAACATGGTCATCTTCCTCTTCAGTTAGATGAGAAAGCAAAGCCTCGACTCCAAACTTTTATTTCTTCATGTTGCACCATTACTAACACACACGACTAATAGGTGATTTATTTGTTATTAAATATCAGAACTATAATGAATGCCATGATGGAATTATCTGATTGTAGCCTAATTCACTGCTTCTCGCGGACATGATGTTTGGCTCTCTACACTCTGTAGTGCGCACAAACCACTGGTGTTTGCTTCTTTCAGTGAGAACTGGAAGGAACAGAAAAACAGCAAGATATGCGAGGTGAGACCGTGAGAGGAATGATTAGTTTTTGGGAACAAGTTGGTGTTCAAACAATTTACATGGGCTTTGCTATCTCGGTGCAAACAAGCATGTTTACCCATTCTGAACTCATCACACTTCTATTATTGGGCCGCCTTAGCTCTGGGCTTTGCTCTTGTCCGTTAGCTTCAGAAGTTCAGACTGTTGCCCATCCACAGACAGGAGGGCTGTGCGCATACACTGGCTAATCAGTAGTAGTACCAGATCAGCATCCGACAGGCTGGAAGGAAGAACCTGCAAGAAGGCCTACGACGTGGCCGCCGGTGAGGTCTCACACTGAAGGGCTGGGCAATCATGGAACAAAACGTTGTCTACGTGAGGTCTCAGAGTGCAGTCCCAACTTTGGAATTCCAGCAAACCCAACATGCACACATTGGGCACCGCTGGCACGAAGTCTCTGTCACGAACTTGATCTTTAATTGCTGATGCATCCGATCCCTATCTCTTTAGTCACCATCGAATTCCTAGTGTCAGCCATCATCACCCTCTGGGGTTTCGGACTAGTCCATATATTTTTTTCCTGCGTTTTTCTATCTACTATGCACCAGCAAACAAATGTGCTTTTGCTATCCTCGAAATGGTGCAGCTATATATAGAGAAGAGAGTTTACACTTGATGCGGCATCTTGAATATTCCTGGAATATCATTGTTGAGTCTAGACCATGGGGACTGTGGGTGTTTGCCTTACCTAGGCTATAAATATGAGTTGACATCTGAGAAAATAAAACTCTTACTTCCAATGTACGTCTCATTTAACTTGTTAACCCCACGCTACTGAATAACTTGCTTGGTTGATATTTAATCATATAGCCATTCTCTTATGGAAAGGGTGCATGACTTGTCATCCCAACATCATGTTCGAGTCTCTAACTCAACGCAAATGATCCAGTATGTGAGCAACACCATAAAGACATAGCCACCACGCCCATCATCCCGTAATTTTCACTAATCACCAGATAAATTAATACAGTCACTTTAATCCACCCCAATATATGTGCATTTCGTACATTTGTTGAGGTTGATTGGTGTGTAATTTAGTTCAAGTTCCACTCTAATCCACCCCAATATATGTGCATTTCGTACAGGGACTGTGGGGGATAGAGAATACAATCTAAACTTTGTGATAGCATTCAAACAATTAGTGGATGTTGTTGTTAATTGTCTAATAAGCAGAAAAAAATAGTGTCCCATCCCTTTTTTATGTGATGTTGGTTCTCAGATAAGACTCGTCCTCTTTTTGGCAAATAACGAGGGCCACCACAAGCCCTTTCATAGCAGCACATACATGAGTCACGTACTACCCTTTACTCAGATAGAGGAATCAGCCGAAACAGATGTGCTGAGATCACTTCTCCAAAACTTGGTCTGTGATCACACTTTTCCCAACAGGAATCAGCAAGCTGTGCAGATATGATACGATATGAATACCTCTGCCCTTGGCAGCTTTGATGACTGAGCAGCACAGGTTTGGTAGATTGTTCAACCAAATTAGGCATTTTACATGTTGTTGGGGGTAATTCGAAGCCACTAGCGTAGTTTCTGCAGCCCAAATGCAATTTACGCATACTAATGACTGACCTGATTCCTCAATTGCGGATACTACTTTTCATTGTTTTCTCTTTTCCAGAGAAAAACAGAACTCTAACTACCAGGCAATTGCAGGGGAAACACTACAACAACCGTTGGTTCTCAAATTTTCAACCTGGTCAACATAGTCTTGCGGAATACCATACCTAACTGACCACACAGCTTCTCGGTTGGTTCTAAGGATCATGAAACCAAAGTTACTTCAGAATTCTAGCAAAAGAAACATGTACTGTGGCACTGGAGGCGGCATATATCTCAACTTGATCTTTAAGTATTGATGCATCCCATCCCTATCATTGGACATCTCTTCAGTAGTCACCATTTAATTCCAACATCATACTCATCGCCCATCTCTGGTTTTAGACTAGTCCATTCCATACGTGTGGTATTCTACTTTGCACCAGGAAGTGGCAAATGTGTGATTTTGCTTCCCTGAAATGGTGCAGCTATTTATAGAGTGTTACCCTTGAGGATGCGTAAAGGCCAAAAGGACCTTGATCAAGAGCTTCTATAAATGAAGTCGAGAGCTAGCATGTAGTTAAGACTTTCGGGTGTTTGCCTTACCTTTTATAAATGAGATGGCTTTGTACAGTATTTGTCTTATCTTCTATAAATGAGATGGCTTCTTTTAGTCCAATGTCTTACTAATCAGAGGTGGTATGTTTATTTTTGCCGCTGTGATGAAAAAATTGTGTCAATATAAGTTTTATCTAAAATGTTCATTGCTACAACATGTAATAAAATTATATATTTGTACTTCAAGGTCACAAATAAAAGAAATAAAAGGACTTATTAACAGAACGACAGGTTCCACCACAGTGCTAATAATTATGGCCGTCTCTGCAAGGCTTCAATTATACTCTGCCGCTTGTTGTATATATGTTCAGCCACTGTTCACCAATGGACAGTAGCTCCTTCACCGTGCATCCATGCACAATACGACGTGATGATTGATCAGCCAAATGGAGTGCATATGTCAACAAAAACATAGAAAGAAGCCACAGATGTAACTCAGAAGGAGAGACCTAGGAGCCTCTATGGCTTGATCTTTACAGTGTTGCACTTAAAAAGATGAGCTCATCTCAAACAAAGGAAAGACCCTTTATTGCTTTGCTCGGAAACTCAATTTGAGCGCAAAAAGGATCACAAACCTCTTAGCGCCGAAAGCAAAGGAATCCTTAGCCTAGGTGGTTAGCTTCCAGGTGTGGAAGCAAACCGCTCCACCTCATTTATTTTCTTAATACAAAGCCCCCTAATTCCTCTTAGGTTGGGTCTAGTGTTTTTTTTTTTTTTTTGCTCAGGAAGCAATCCTTTGTCCTCACAAAACTATGATAGTTCACTAGTAGATGTGTGAATCAAATTTGCATAGACACACCCAATTATTCTTGTTCAGTTCTAATTCCTATGCTTCACATTCCCAAAGCTGAAGCCCCTGCCTTCGGTTGCCAGTGGCATGAAACCACCATGCTGCAGATACCACGCTATTCACAGTGTAGTCTTTGTGAATCCTAGCCTCTCTCGAATTTGGACCTTGTCACCGCACGCCATATACAAGACTTCACATTCATATTACGCACACTATATAGACATGTTTCCTACTACAGGACTTCACATTCATAAGGGTAGAGAATACGGGATTAACTTTGTATATGAAAGCAAGACCCGAAAGATAACAATGATCTTGTTATGAGATGCTAACGATTGCATGTGAAACTGTAACACCTGAGAATTATTTTTGCTATATATGGATTTTTAGACATGCATGCAAATATTTTTTATTTAGCAAAAAAAAAGCTAGAAACAGCCCATGGCCATCACGTGGTCAGCCTTGTGGTTTTCTTCTCCTCTCCCCACCGTGACCCTAGCAGCCGCCATCCACTTTTCTTTTCACGGAAAAACAGGGAGAAGAAAAGAGAAGGGAGGAGAAAGAGAGGGGGACTCTAGGGTTTGCCATCATTGTCCGTCGCTGCTGCCATCCACGATATCGTTCCTTCTCCGATGTGCAGACCACAGTGAGGAGCAGAGGAAGATAGGGAAAGGGTGGATCGTTGGCTATTTGTTGTCGTTCTTGCCGTGTTTAACCTAGGTGAGATTTCATATCATTATCCCCTTCCTTGGTTCATGTTTTGTGGATCAAATCATCTAATTGCAATGGGTTTGAATGGAGTAATTCTCGAAATTCCCAAAAATTGATCTCGTCCACGACCTGAACTCACGTCAGATTGTGTAGTTTCTGTTCGTCGCCATTTCAGGGCATCTTAGGGGCCTCAATAAATTTTGACGAAGTGGAAACATTTGTAGAGAACTTAAATACCTTTCTTTTGACACCAATATCACCCTAATAGCCTCTGTATTTTGGGAGTTACAACCATTCTTAAACGGCTGTTTTGCAGTGACGAATTTCTGGACAGATTCTAGATTTACCCAGTTTTGGCCCCTCATAATGGAGGAATTTGAACTTATTATCTAAACACGAATTGTAGAGTTTTTCTTAAGCTTTCCAGATTGTTAGAGAACATAATTTTTGAATGTTTATATCTCCAGTTTAGAATTTTACAAGGTTGCTGTCCTGTTTTGACTGACAGAAAGTTCAATTGAGATGCAAAGATGTTTATGCTATCTTCTAGACTTCTTATGTCAAATTTCATAATACGAAAGTGGTAGATAAATGAGTTTTCTATGATCTGGTAGATTTTGGGAATTTATTATGATATGGTTATTTGTCTATGAAAAGATAAAGAAAAGTGCTGCTGTCATGAACTGTAGCGAAGCGGTAGATACTTAAACAACATGTTTGAGGCCTATTGTGCATTAATCATTGTTGTACTTGTTTTTTTATGATGGTATTAGTACTGAGAATTGCTTGTAATCAGCTGGTTGTTGCCTTCGAAGAGTGTCTAGCTCATTCGCTTGATCATCGGTAAAGGCAAGTAAATGTAGCGGTGGTTTGCTACCGTTTTGACTTGTTGTTTTTATCACCTACAGATTATTGTCTCTAAGAATGTCATACAACTAAATCTGAAACTTGTGATCTTACTTTATTCATCCTAATTTAATTGTGGTCCTATTTATTTACTCATGGTGATATTGTTATTCCATATTGTTGTTGTGGTTAACCCACAACCATAAAGAAGAAGTTGAAGTATCATTGGTGGTATATATTAATTTTATTGTAGCATGCCAAGTGCATTGCATCATTCATTTGCATTGGAAGTTATGTCGTGGACCTATGGTTACGACCGTGCATCGTACAGCATCATGGGATGCAGCTCCCACACCTTGTTGGGTGTGCAGGCAGGAGACATTTGCATTGCATTCATATGCATTACGGTATATTATGAAGTGACTTGTTCATAGTTTTATGAAGCTTTATATTCTTTGGCTATGTTCCAAATTGGAAGTCTCTCATGTTATTTGATATCATATCAAACTCTACATTAAATTGATGTTTAATTCAACTTGTGATTTAAATGGCTAGTCAAAACAAGTTTGCTTGTTGAGATGTTTCATCTCACCCTTGCTTTACTCAATCCGGTACTCGATGATTGCTTGGAAGGGAAGGGGATTAGCTGCACGTCACACATTCCTTTTGGAGTCTTCATTTAACAAAAATAATTTTGTTATATTCACTAGACTCGAAAGAAATTGTTTAAAGAGTGATTATTGAACTTTCTCGTTGGAGTATCACATATTTATGTTCGGTCATTCGTCAGTGCTAGTTTGCTTCCGTTGGTTTTATGTATGTCTTGCGACCTGTTGTTCCTTACAATAGAGAGGAAGTGTTGCCAAAATCTTTATTGTTTATGCAGCTGTTATTGTCGGTCTTTAGTAACATCCCAGGGTGTCTGCGAATTCTGGGGTGTTACAGAAACTCAGGGACGCTCATAGATTCAGAAATTCGATAGGAAAAGACGACCAAAGAACCAACAGGAGTAACGATCTCATACGCAGGGGAGCTACTGCCCTCTGGTGACTACCGGAGCTTATGCTGCAGAAAACAAGAACCACACCAGTGCTGCACTGATGGAAACTGAGCAGTTAAATAACTTTGGCACAGTTGTTTGACTGGACGCAACACAGTAGCACAGCTCGACGAATCCGAGTACACAAGATCGAAAGACAAAGATATCAGAAAAACAAACAGCCAGCCAATTAAGAAAATCAGAAATACATAAAACAGAAGAGTGCAAAAAGATTGCTCCGTACATCACCATGAAAAATTGAACAACTAAACAAAGCTTTGCTCCTGTAGATCCTAACTGGCTACTAACAACTTAGTACTTGGTATGCACTTGCTGCCTATCCGGTTCCTGATAGCGTTCGAACAGCAAAACTGAAAAGCACAACACAGCTATACTGCAGGCAGACTCCGATGGACTCGGTCTTTAATTGCTGATGCATCCCATTACCATCCCTGCTATTAGACATCTTTTCAATTGTTACCATTGAATTTCTATGTCAGCGCGCCCATCAAAATCATCGCCCTCTCCATGTAGTAGTCCATTCCATGTGTGGTGTCTAAATTCTAGTTTTCTCGTGTGTTTTCACTTCGCACCAGGAAGCGGCAAACCTGCTTTTGTTTCCTCAAAATGGCGCACCTATATATGGAGTGACCCTTGACGCCATGTAAAGAGGAAATTAAAGCCCTTTGAATGTTCGTGGAATATGATTGTTGAGTTGAGAGCATGATGTGGCCTAGAAACTAGAGAGTATGGGTGTTTGCCTTACCAGCCTCACCTAGTCTATAAATAGGATGATACTGTATATGATCTGACATCTGAGAGAAAATAAATACCTTATTTGCAGAATGTATCATTTTACTTGTTAACCCCACGCACCTGAATATCTAAGCTTGTTTCATACTTGAAACATGTACACAAAGTTGTATGAAGAGTTGAGTATTTATTTCAAATATTTACAAAAAAATGGTATCAACATAAAGTTAACCACAGGTACTATATTTATTTTTGCGGCTGTGAAGAAAATTGTATGAAGATAAGTTGAATCCAGACAAGTGTTGACCACGTGTGCAGCTGTAAAAACCTGCAGGCAGCAGATCCATTCTCTAGTAGTGTCACACTCATTATTTTCAGTCTATGAAAGCACAATAACCAAATTGAAGCCTGACAAATACCAGAAACATGGAACTCTGTAACTGGTAGCATATCATGCGAATGCATACAACCATCCGGCTATGCACATAGTCCAGGAAAGAGTGAACAGTAGTATCTAAAGTGTCACGAAAATTGCTATGAGCGCTAAAGTTTTAAATCACAACCTTGGCACAATTGCAAAGCAAACCTAACGGTTCAAACAGAAGTATGGCAAAAACAATGACTGAGCCCTAGGTCTTTTGCGGTTTCTTCACTCGATAACTCAGATAATTTCCCCAAGCCAACAAGTGCAGAATGGTCAGTGCTGGCACGTGAAGTGAATAAAAACTATCATTAACTTCTGATGCATCCCTTTCCCATCGCTATTAATAGAAAACTTTTCAATGGTCACCGTTGAATTCTTATGTCAGCCCTCTGCATTTTCGGACTATAGTTTTTCCATACATGCAGTGGTGTCCCAACTATTGCTTTTCAGTGGTGTTTACATTTTGCAACCAGGAAGTGGAAAATGTGCTTTTGCTGTCCTCGAAATAGCACAACTATATATATAGCACAACTATATAGAGTATAGTAGAGTGTTACCCTTGAGGCCGTGTAAAGGCCAAATTAAAAGCCCTCGCATATTCATGGAATATGATTGTGTTGAGTCGGGAACAAGATGTAGTTTAGACTATGAGTGTTTTGCCTTACGTAGGCTATATATAGTACTTGAAATCTGAAAAAAATACTTATTCCCAAAGTCCCATTTTACTTGTTATATAGCTTAATTGAACTTGTCTATTGCATAGGCCTTCCCTCTCGGTGCTAACAAGCACGTAGTCTTGTTTGCTTGAAATTGTTGCCCATCCACTAACAGAGTGATGACAACAACCTACTAATCTATACTAGCTAATCAATGTTAGCAACAGGAAACAGGCAAACAAAGAAGAACATGGACTGACTTTAGGAGAGGAATTGCAGGTGCATCTCTAGGTAGGACATGCAAGAGATGGCTTACGACGTGCCCGCCGGTGAGATCTCAGACGGAAGGGCCGGGCAAAATCATAGAACAAAAAATTTGTGTACATAATGAGCAGGGAAGTATTTTGTACAGATCAGACTGGACGGATCAAACAACGGTTGAGATCGATTGATGCACGTTGGAGTGAGGAGGAGCTAAAGAGGAAACCTGGATGGAGAGACTCGTTCTATCTTACTTAATGAAGCGCAGCTTGTCCTGCATTTTGGTGAAAAAATCAGCCCGCCATGACCAATGTGCATGATAACACAAACCAAGGCCGAAACAGATGATTACTAGGACTACGTACTGTTGCACTTAACAGACAAGAAAAAGAGGAAATGGAAGACGCACAGGCTACGTGAATAAATCTACATACTCCCTCCGTCCAGAAATGATAAGCGTATTTTGACCAGGAAAAGTCTTGTAAAGAAAAGTTTGACCATTGATTTTTCTTACAATATAATATCAATTGCTAAAGATCTAATATAATCTCAAAACCACTTTGAATACAAAAATATTGATGCAAATTTTATGTACTAATTGTACATATATTTTAAGTAATTGTTGGTCAAAGGTTATAAAGTTTGACTTTCCCCGGTCAAAATATGCTTATCATTTCTGGACGGAGGGAGTATAACGTAAGGTACTAGTCCTCTAGGTGAACCATACATCTTCTCAATTGCTTCGCAGGACAGCGCAATACCATACTTAACAGCAGACCCAACATGCGCATATTGGTTTTTTTTTAAAGAACAGGAGTGGAGGAGCCCCTACTGATTGAATTAAAAAACAAATGTCTTTACAACAAAGCTCAAGAAACATAAAAAGTACAGAAAAAGATTAAAAAGATTACACAAAGAGGTGTATCCATTGATCTAAGCGAGCCGAAAGGGATGGATTGGCTCTGAGCTTAATCATAGCCAGCACCTTCTTGAAAGTTCGCTTCACGGAGGGCGGGGAATGTCGGAGATGCCTGAAGATGCTATCACTCCTCACGTCCAAATAACAAAGAAACCCAACTCTTGATGCATCCCATCCCTATCATTAGACATTTATTCAATGGTCACCATTGAATTCGTAGGTGGCCCCCGTCATCTCATTCCACTCTTGAGTTGCAATAGTTTGCTTTTATGTTTCTACTTTGCATCGGGTAGCTATTTAAAAGTGTTACCCTTGAGGATGTGTAAAGGCAAAACGGCGCTCGAATATTCCTAGAATATGATTGTTTACCCTACCTACCTTTACCTAGGCTATAAATGGTATGACACTGTCTTTGATTTGACACCTTAAATAATACAACTCTTATATTTCCAATGCCGCATCATGTTCACATGGGTTTGAATCTCTAACTCAACAAAGACAGAACTAAACACGCACCCACAATCACAACAACACAACACTGGATAGCGCATCCTGCCTCCGCCCCTGGTGCTAATGATTTGATCAACTGATCTATGTTAGCACAGTAGATAGTTGGAAGACGAATTTGGAGAACTATGGAAACAAAGCATTTGGACCCCCGAACTTCACAATTGATGAATATAACCTAACAGAACTAACAACGGTATAGATGACCATGCACCGCTAAATACAGCTCATACCCAAAAATTCCAACGGAAAAACAAGAAAAAGGCACCCAGCAAGCACAACACACAACTAGAGAGCAAATGAAACTTGAATCCACCCAATGTTGTAACACCCGACCCAATTTGGATATGGCCTAGTAGGGCCTTATGGGTGCAAGAGTGCACATGTTTAGTACCACCTTGCTGGTTAAGCAAGGGTGGAGCCAACTTATAAGCCTTTGCGTTCCAGCCATATTACCTTCGGGTTAACCCTTTTACACGAAGCGAGGACGAAAGTGTAAGCAAGGTGCTATGTTTACGCGTGCGCGCCCCTCGGAAGGGATGTGCGGTGCGGCTTTGGAGGGCAGGGTGTCACAAATGGTATCGAGCCGACCCTTGCGGTTTCACGGGCTGGTGCAGTCGCAGTTGTTCGGGCATGGCATACATGTGCCGACACTAGATGCACAGACGTGGCCAAGAGGGGAGGTCCTGGTTAAGTTGGCGCTCGACGAGGACGTCGAGTCCTTTGAGGGGGTGTATGTAACACCCTAATCTAATTTGGATATGGCCCAAGTGGGGCCCTATGGGTGCAGAGTGCACATGTTTAGTACCACCTTGCTGGTTAAGCAAGGGTGGAGCCAACTTATAAGCCTTTATGCGTCCAGCCATATCACCTTCGGGTTAACCCTTTTACACAAAGCGAGGACGAAAGTGTAAGCAAGGTGCTATGTGTACGCCGTGGCGCCCCTCGGAAGGGCAGTGCGGTGCGGCTTTGGAGGGCAATGGGGTGTCACAAATGTTCCCAAGAATTCTAACAACATCACTTCCACTACTACAAAAATAATTTTACAAGACACACTATAATAATTAACCGTGGCTGATTAACTGTGGCGGTCCTTTTAAATAATCCCGCCACCAAAAATCAGCCCATTTATGGTGGTGGTCATGTTAAAGAACGTCGACTTGGTTAATCCGACCGAGCCCATTTAGGCCCATGTTTGCCCGATATCATCGTCCAAATATCAATATGGACACATATGGTATCCTCTCATCCTCACCCACTCCTTCTCGACTCCTTTTGACTTGATCCATCGGCGTACCATGCCCGATGTTTTTTGCGCCTAACGCTTCCTCCCCGTCACCATGCCCAACCCCTCCTCAGCAGCTATGTCGGCACTCTCCTCCCTCTTTTCTCTCTCCTCTCCCGTCCCTCCATGACAACGCTCTTTCTCACGATGGCGCTCCTTCCCGCGGCTAGATCCCGTCACGGAGGTGGCGTGAGGGACTCTAGCTTGCAGTATGGTGGCGGCATGGAGGGCCCGGCGGCATGGATCAGATGCAAGGAGGAGGTATGCCCTAGTCCTCTCTCTTAGATCCGTGTAAATCCATCACTGACCCTAGCTCCCTTGCAGATGCGCGACGGTGTAGGTCCTTTGGAATACATTGTGGAATATTGCCCTTTGTTACAAGAATATGTAGTCCGTTTATGTCAGTAGGGCAAATTTATTCAGCCTAGTTGGTTATGATTTTTCCCGAGCTACGACAACAACAGGTGCAGCTGTAAATGTCTTTTATTCAATCAATGAGTATAAATATGTGCAGGGAGAATATCCATCCATTATTCATCACACTTTTTATTGTCATAGTCTATACATGCAGTCCGCGAACCCCCAAAGAACCAAATTTATTATGCTAAAATAAAGGAACCAAATTTAAGCCATACAAATACCAGAAACCTGGAAAAGTAACTAGTAGCCTATATATTATTTGAACAGCGTACAACCATCCGACAAAAATGAATTTCTGAAGCATATCATAACAATGGATAACTTGGCCTCCATCATCGCAAAAGATCTAAATCGAGACCTTGCCCAATGCTTACAGAGCATCTCCCATCTGATCTGGCTTATTTTTACATAAAAATCCCAAATTGACATCATCCTTCTATGAAATAGAAGTGGAGGCAAAGACATATTACTTGCGGCAAGAACTAAAGTCTAAGAGTTAAGACAAGACATAAAAATCCTTCCATGCTCACCAGATCATGCAACACCGGCCACTGGCTGCATCAACAAAAACCCTCCTCTTTTGGTGTTATATTGGTTGGAACAGATCATGCAAGACATTGCTGCGTACTCACATGGCACCTGAGATATCGTGTAGAGCACATGGTGGAATAAGCCAGCCGTGCCAACATGCAACACACCAAACAGAGGTGCAAGCCATGGCGAGGAGAAAGCAGATGAATACACACTGTTTCATCAAATTAAGCATTAATTTGAAGTCATTGCGCTAATATTAATTTATCTCAATCCTCAACTGCTAATGTTGTTTCATTGTTTTCTCTTTTCCAAACAAGAGATCTGTCTATGGTGAGTAACTGCAGGGAAAACTACAAACGTGTTACTAAGCAAAAGATCAATAGTTCATACAGTACAGTTTCTAGGCAAAGATCGAGGAAGTGGAAGATGCATAGTGCTACATGAATAACTCTACATCAGGGCCAGGACTTTTGTGTTGCTTCGCTGATTAACGGAACCCAAATTCCTAGGCTCATTGGTTACCAATCGCACTCGGGACAGTGCGGTAACTCGATGTTTAACTGCTGATGCATCCCATCCCTATTATTCGACAACTCTCTTTGGTGGTCACCATGAATTCCTATGGCAGTCCATGTGCCCATGTCTATCTTATAGTTTCTCTTGTGTGTTCCTACTTTGCACAGGAAGCAAATGTGGTTTTGATGCCCTCGAAATGGTGCAGCTATATATACAATGTTCCGTCCATTGGGCATAGCACAACACTTTTTTTTTTTTTTTGGTAAAGAGCATCACAATCAGCTTTATTGGTGAACATGTTCTCAAAAAAAAAATATTGGTGAAGATAAGCTGTTTTGAAAAGGTTATTCGGCAAAACAGCTTCATATGATTGACCAAATGAAAGAAATTACTAAAATGCCCTTTCAATTTAGGTACTATTTTGCTTTGGAAGACATTGTGGAATATTGGTGCACTCACATTGCTACCTACTGAGATTGTCTTCAGCTCATGCAGGAATCAGCAAAAAGCCAAGTATGAAGGGGGGTGGGGACCTAGCACCGATGTACTGTTCTGGCCTAGTTGACAGGTGTGGTAATTGCACCAATACTACCCTAGTTGTTTCACTCCAGATGCAATTACTCTAAATTATTTGATTGTTTTCTCTCTTGCGAACAAGAGAAGAACATGCCTCGCAGGAAATTGCAGCATTGCAGGAAACGACAAACTAGATACATATGGAACAGATCGTCCTATCAACCAATCATACTATTGCCAGGAAACAGAAGATGCACAGTGCTAAGTGATTAAATTTGGTCTTAAATATCAGAATTGTCAACCAAGTGATGGAATAATAGTCTGATCCTATTCTAGCATAGTGCGGTATTTCGTTCATAGTTGCTCAGCTATCGCTGGCCAAGAGAACAAAATTCTTACAATGTGCGACCTTACACTAATGATATTGGGGCCTTGCAGAAATGGAGATGACAACAATGGCCAGATCAGCTGAGGCTCAACCTCCTGATGTATCGCATTCCGAACAGGAAAGAACCTCACCAATAATTTCCATTGATTTAGCTTGCTACTGTCAGTCTGCCATGATATATTTCTGCATACTCATATAAATCATCTCCTCCTGAGTTCCAGCATATGAACCATTGCACACAAAAGGAAAGGATTTTTTTTCTTTGGGTGTTGTCACTATTGCTACAGGAAGAAATTGATTTCTTCTATCCCTTTAGGGTATAGCTTTATAGGACAGCATGTGTGTCTTACGGCACTCTCACAATTGTATAACCATTGACAATATATGATGCTATTGGACTCACTCATCGCCAACGTTGTTTCCCGTGATTTAGTAGACAATAAGCACCACTCTATACTACAAAGCCTTCGATGGGTGTAGCTTTATAGGCATACACAGTGAATAATTCGGCTTCTAATTTACACAAGGATTTACCAGCCAGGTAGGTATATTATATAGAATGAAATACACTTGCGGTCATGTTGTGAACTTTCGATAAACAATTTGGGTCATCAAATCTCTTGTGTGGTTTCTTTGTTCGCTTGTTTCTTTCCCTGGTCGAGATTGTTGACTGCTAGGATGAGTGATGCAGTCCCCCAAATGGTTGGTTTTGGGCCTAGTTTCTACTTAAAACAGTGCAGGGCACTTGTACTTTTATTTTCTGTGTATAATAAAATTGTGGCAAAACCTTCTCCGTCGCTAATGGCAAGAAAAATCAATGCAGAGGAACTTAACTCAATGCATATACATTTCTGACAACGAGAGTATTACATAACTCAGACGATGTGAGAATAGTATGTGGTACCCGGAGTACATCTAAGTGCTTGTAACACTACTTTTTATCCAGAATTAAAGTTCACTAAACATTAAAAAGAATTTTGAATTTTGAATATAATAGATCAATAGATCATGTTATACCAACTAGTACAAACTTTTTAGAGTCAAGGGGGATGCCCCACCTGATTATTTTATATTTGGCCCATAAATAGCCTGTGAGAGTGTACATATTACATCTCACCAGTTACCATAGTCGAAGTGGACATAGGAAGTTGTACATACGGAATTTCTTATTTTCTACCTAAGCTCATGGAATTTAAGCCATTGCTGCTTTGACCAACTAGTTGCTAAGCAAAGAGGAAATAAAAATGCACAGTGATGACTAATTAAGTATACTTCGTCCGACGGAAGCCATAACACTCGGTCTTCTGCATTTCTTCAATGGATAACTGAACCATATTCCCATTCTCGACACAACAATTCCACCTTTAACTCGCACCGAGCATCATCACAACATCTCCACCTTTAACTGCTGACGCATCCCAACCACATCCCTATTGTCAGACAGTCCATTCCATACGTATAAATGCTAAATTAAGGCTTGAATATGATTGGTTGAGTCGAGAGCAGATGATGTAGTCTAGACTATGGGTAGTGTTGGGAAAATTGGTTTCGTTGCGTCAAAAGATCATGACATTTGGAAAGTACCCTGAAAAGATCGACATCCATCACCCAATATACCACTGAAAGAGTAGATCCTTAACTAAAGATAGCATTTCCTCACGGTGGTCGCTGTTGTCGTGAATCCCTCCTTCCAGGCACCTTTCATTGTCAATCTGCTGTTGCCGTAAGCTCATGTCAGATGATCCATGCACGTTTCCACACAAGGCACGGGTCTCGTGTGCCACTGGCAGTGGACGGAGGTGAGCCAGCTTCTAAATGATGAAGAGAGTCTCAATCTTTGCTGATGCATCCCATCCCTATTATTAGACAAATCTTCTGTCGTGGCCACTGAATTCCTAGTGTCAGCCCATCATATACTCATCACCCTCTCCAGTTTCAGACTAGCGGATTCTACGTGTGGTGTCTGAACTATAGTTTTTCTTGTGTGTTTCCACATTGCACTAAGACACAAAATGGTGCAGCTACATATTGCTGTCCTCGAAATGCTGCTGCTATATATGGAGTGTTACCCTTGAGGTTGTGTAAAGACCAAAAGGCCCTCGAGTATTCTCGAATATAATTATTGAGTCGACTGTCCAGGCATGATGCAATTTAGACATATGGGTGTTGGCCGTACCTAGGCTAATAAGATATTGTATATGATTTGACATTTTAGAAAATCAAACCTTTAATGTCTTGTTTTATTACTTGTTAACCCAGCACCCTACTGAATAAGTTGCTTGGTCGATGCATGTTTCAATCTCATGTGGTCCTTAGTTGGGGTGCATCTAAACTAAACAGGGCGTGTATGTGCGTTATTGGATGAAAGTATGAAGGAGATCGTGTAGAGCACATGCTGGGATCAGCCAGCTCTGTGCCTTCGCGCTAGCAAAGCTGAACACGCCAGGAACACTCCTGCAATACTTGCCTAGTTGTTGACTTTGTACAGGTACCATGATGCAATTCACTCATTGTCAGATTCCGGTAAGATTGGGCCGGAATTGACATGTGTTCCTCGTTCGACGAAGCTTCTGAGATGGTGTACGGGGCCGCAGCTTCTCGCCGGGCGGCGACAGCGCGGCACGAGCGTCGAGGTAGAGGGGAGGAGCCGTGGCGTGGAGGGGCGTGGCGTGGCGCGTGGCGGGGCGGGCGCAGGTCGGGGGCAGGGCAGGGCAGCAGCGGCGGTTGCGAAGAGCTGAAGGTGAAAGATATTTTTATTTTGCTTGCTTAGAGCAACTCCAACAGGCCCCTCACTCAGGCCCCAATAGTTAAATTTAGGTGGTGAATCAAAAACACAGGTCCAACAGGCCCCTACTAGCCCACCTAAATTTCGGTGGGCACCAAAATCCCCGCCCACCACCCATTTCAAGGTGCTCTGGGCCAAGCCCGAAACCGCAGTTCCGTCTGGTTTTTCCCCCGCGTGGAATCTCCCCCCTCGCCACCCCGCCCGCCCCCGCGCGGCAATTTCTGCTATTTCCCGGCGCGCACCGCTAGGGTTCGCAGCACGCCGCCAGTGTCTCCACCGCTCGCCACGCGGCTACACAGTCACCCGCCTCTTCCCTTCCCGCTCCTCCCAGGCGTTGAGGAAGACGGGCTGGCAACGGCATCGAGGAAGACGGGCCGGCAGCGAGTTCCCCTGGTTCCAATGACTCCCGGCAACACGGACTCTCTGCCAGCTTCCGCAACTCCTCCCGGACCCAGCCCCTTCCGGAGACCAGACCATCCCACTCCAGTTTCTGAAGCTGCACACGAAAGTAAGTTCTGAAGCTGCAGTTTTTTTTCCTAATCGTTTCCTACTAGGCTGCTTGGATAGGTCTGTCTGAAGCTGCAGATTTTTTTTTTCCATTCGATGTGAATTTGTAGATCCAATCGGCTGCTTGGATAGGTCTGTCTGAAGTTGCAGATTTTTTTTCCATTAGATGTGAATTTGTAGATCCAATCGGCTGCTTGGATAGGTGTGTCTGAAACTGCAGTTTTTTTTTTTTTTTTCAAATCGTTTCCTACTAGGCTACTACTAGTATATTGCTGCATATCGTTTATGAAGATCCAATCGACACACCTTCAAATCGTTTCTGAAGCTGTAGATTGTTTTTTTGGTCAGCACATGTTGTTTTTGGTACTAGGCCACTAGTATATTGCTATGATAATTCGAAGGTGTGTCACAGTTCCCTACTAGTAATCTGCTGCAGTACTTCAATGGCAAAATGAATTGAACATGCAGTTCCTTGATTTTTTTT
Source organism: Hyparrhenia diplandra (assembly GCA_015847255.1). Classification (NCBI taxonomy): domain Eukaryota; kingdom Viridiplantae; phylum Streptophyta; class Magnoliopsida; order Poales; family Poaceae; genus Hyparrhenia; species Hyparrhenia diplandra. Next base: position 1,000,260 of record JADLZK010001918.1, read on the forward strand.
TCAGTGTGGGTTATGTTGCCATATTGCAGCAGGTTGTTGCCTGGGTGCTCAGTTCATGAATTATGTGTTCTTTTGTGCAGTTTGTGATATGCCGCAGGAAGGTCCTCGGTCACGGATGATGTCCAATGAAACTGACATTGACGACATTAGAATCTTACTGAGTCCACCTAGTGAACCAAAAAGGAAGGCAGCCCGTGCTGCCAACTATTCTTATGATGAAGACATCCAGTTGTGTGAATCATGGGAGAACATAAGTATGGATCCTATCACTGGAAATGAGCAACCTGGAAAGGCCTATTGGAAGAGAATTCATGATAATTTCCATGCCAACAGAAAATTTGCATCTGATAGGAATATAAATTCTCTAGAGCATAGGTGGGCAATAATTCATAAAGAATGCCAGAAGTTTCAAGGCTTATTTGAGGAGGTGGAGCGTCTTCATCCTAGTGGAGTGCCATACCAGGAATATGTAAGAATTTTATTAGCTGCTACATTCTTATTGGTTGCATCATCATTTGATTTTTTTTAAAAATTGTTGCATCTTTAATTTCAGGTGCAACTAGCTCAAAAATCATATGCCGGTGGAAAGAAGAAGCAAGGGTTTCCTTTCCTTCATTGTTGGGAGCAGATTAGGCACAGTGAGAAATTTGTGTCCCCTGTCACCAACAAAAGGCCTAGAGAAAGCAATTCACCACCAGGAAATGTGTTTGATGTAGAAGATGGTGAAAGTATAAAGAGCCAAAACCCTGACTCTAGTATTCCTAGCAGTAAAAGGCCTATGGGAAGGAAGCAAGCTAAGGAGAAGCTGAAGAAAGGAGGAGAACAAATGGATTATAGTTTGCTACAGAAATTTCATGCAGATAAAGAGAAAGTTAGAGAGGATAGGTGGCTGGAGAACAAGATGATGCAAGAGCGTAGATTAGCACTTGAAGAGCGCAAGATTGCAAATGAGGAGGACAAGACACTATTTCAGAAAGAACAACAAATTATGTTTTGTGACCTTGACAAATTAGACCCCTCTCAAAAGACATATGTGATAGCAATGAGGGCTCAAATTGCAGCTCAAAAGATGGCAGCCTTCAACAACACTTTTGGTGGCAGCAGTGGAGGAAATGAAGCTTGTGGCGGAGGAGAAATTTAATAATGATATGGTGAACTGTAGTAGACATATGTGATGGCCAATGCAACTTGTTGGCTTGCAACTCTAGTTTAAGATTATTGTAGCTCTAGTCTTTTGAACTATCACTGCAACTCTAGTCTTTTGATATCATCAAATTTGGACCAAATTTATGTTTGAATTTAAATTGGAATATTTCTGTTTTTTATTATTTTCAGCATGGTATTTTCTTGATATAGTTTATATAAGTTATTGTGCAATATGATATTCTCTAATACATATGTATATGGTTTATGAGAAAATAGAGGGGATTAAGAAGTAGGGGTCCTATTTTGGGGGCTTGCTGGAGTTCAGACTAGAAAATAGAGACCCCAAAAGTAGGGAAGCACCCAAATACAAAGTAGGGGCTCTATTTTTGGGGCTACTCTTGGAGTTGCTCTTATCCCCTACAGTTACATGCCTCTTGCTTATATAGCCCGACTTGTGGGACTTGTAATCTAAGCAATCTCTATAAGGTTTCCTTTATATGATTGGAATATCTTTCACAATCCGAATTTATTCTTTCCTAATAAGGGTCTCCCTTATAGATGAGATATCCCCTTGCACACAAAAATTACCTAAGATAATCCTAACTTGAATATGAAGCAAACACGGAATCGTGCGGGAGAGGGAAGGCGATGGTGGTGGGGGCCGCCCCCCGCCCCCCCCGCGCCCTCCCGGCCCCTCCTAGGCGGCGACATTGCGGTTTGGCCCATCTAGCCACTCTCGGGGTGGTCCAATTCTGGTTCAGGACATCTCCCCACCGTTCGACGAGGCGGCGCGTGCACATGCCGCCCAACCCACCGTGAGGGGCGAAGGGTAGCCCGGTCGGAGAGGTGACCACCCAGGCCCGAAGTAGAAGACGAGAGGACCGCACTTGTCGTTGTCGATCTTTGCGCGAAGGCTAAGTCGAGGTGAAGGTCGCCAAGTAGATGCTGAACTTGAAGCTCGGCGGGGGGCTGCGGCGGAGGGATGTGCTGCCCATGCACGGACGCATGACGGAGGCGCCCGAGGGTCCTTGACGACTCGATCATCTAGCGGGTCGGCGGAGGAGACGCGGTAGGTGTAGGTCGTCGACACCGTCACCTTAGCATGGAGCTGCCGGCGGAGATGTGATGGATCGACGTGGGCGGCGAGGAGGTGAAGTCAAGGAGGCAGCCGTAGAGGAGGTCGCTGGGTGTGCTCACGGGCGGCCCCAACCGGATCTCCCTGCGTCCATGTTGCACCGACGGTGACGTTCCCAATGCGGAAGAAGATGTCACCGTTGTTGTCGAAGAGGAGGACCGTGGCACCCTCGATCCGCTCGTCGGGGCATGCCTGAATTAGGAGGACGTGTGCTGGGAACGCCTGATCTTCCCCGGGGCCGATTGGGGAGGTGGAGCCCACTTGTTACCCCATGCGGCGGGGACGTTCTCCCCATCATGAAGTCTCGAGAAGCTCGAGGCAGCGGGGATGTAGTAGTGGTGGAAGTACCTCCACGATGCCGTAGTGGAGGCTCCACTGCCGGCCGTAGCATGTAGGTCGATGGCATTGGAGATGATCCCAAGCTCCTTGTTGGTCGTCGTGGCGAGGTGTAGCTCCGTGGTCATGTTGTTCGACGTCCGCCGTCGATGTCGTCCATCGCGAACAGCGAGACGCTGCTGGCGGCTTTATGCGATCAACCGGGGCTGCCATGATGTCGTTGTCGCTCTTCGCCGATCGGGCCGTGGTGGCACTGCGTTGCAGCGCCGATGCCGGGCGCCCATCCGGCGTCGTCAGGCTCGTCGTCGTTATAATTGGCGGGCGAGGTCGCGGCTCCTCCATCAATGGGACTCGAACCACTGGTGTCGCCCGCAGGCGAAGCGTAAGCCTTCAACGGCGAGGCCGACGTGGTGGCGCTGTCCCTCAAAATCCATGCGTGATGCATAGACCTCGGCGTCGATGTAGTCGCCCAACTTGCCTCCCTCGGAGGGCGGCACGATGCCGCAATGGCGTCGAGGTGTCGGGCGGGACCGGCGATGTCGCAGGCGCCTAGCGAACTCATCCCACTCGAGGGGGACTTCTTCTTGGACAGGTCGGTGTACCGCATCGCGCCAGCAAGACCGGTGAGATGGAAAGCGGCGTAACTCACGTAGTCGTCCGGTCGATGTCCAAGTTGAGCTCAAGAAGAGCTCCGACTTTCGAATCGGAGGTCGGGGTCGTCAAGGCCGCCGAACCCCGGACTTGCATGAGTGTGATGTAGCGGGGAGGGTGCAATGCCGAGAAGCAAGACGGTCTTGGGGCGCCGTCGGGTGGCGCCGACCGGCGACAGAGCCGTGGGCGCCCTTGGTGGCGCCGCAAGGGCAAGTGCGGGGGGCCCGCGGGTGACGCCATCTTTGCCGAAGAGTCCGCACGGTCGCAGGTGTCGGAGGAGAGGAGAGGGCAGCCGGTGCTGCGGTGTCGCCGAGGATGACGGCGATGACGGTCGGTGTGTCACATACAACGCCATCCGCCTATTCATGTTGGAGGATAGCAGGGTCGGAACCGGCGCCGAAGTCCGCGGCAGGAAGGGGGCCGGTAGCCGAGCCGCCCCCGGCTAGCGGCGGCGGCTGCCGCCGGGCCGTCCTCGCGTGCGGGGTCGTCGTGACGTGCTGGGATCCTCGAGGCGGTGTAGGGCGTGCTCCATACGATGGAGGCGGTCCTCCATGTCATTGAAGCGCTTTGCTGATCCGGCGCGATGGACGTCGAGGAGCTCCCTCGGCGCGCCGTTGAACTCCTATATCTCGGAAGCCATGGGTGGTGGGAATCGTCCTGGTCTCGGATACCACCGCCGATTCGGCCAGATTTGGGGCGTAATTGACACGTGTTCCTCGCTCGACAAGCTTCCGAGATGGTGTATGGGGCCGCAGACTTCTCGCCGGGCGGGCGACGGAGAGCAGCGGCACGAGCGCCGAGGTAGAGGGGAGGAGCCGTGTCGTTGAGGGGGCGGCGGCGCTGGGTCGGGGGCGCTGGGCGCGCGTGGGCGGGCGGTGATTCTTAAGAGCTGAAGGCTTAAAAGATATTTTTTTTTATTTTGCTTGTTTATCCCCTAGAGATTACATGTCTCTTGCTTATATAGCCCGACTAATGAGACTTGTAATATAAGCAATCTCTATAAGTTTCCTTATATGCATTGGAATACCTTTTACAAGCATATCCTAATTTATTCTTTCCTAATAAGGGTCTCCCTTATAGATGAGATATCCCCTTGCACACCAAACTCGAATCGAATCGGAGAGGGGAGGGGGGGGGGGTGGCGGGCCCCTGCGGCGTGCGCGCCCCTGGCCCCTCGCTGGGCTGGCGGCGTTGCGTTTTGGCCCATCTAGCCACTCGGGTGGCCCAATTCTGGTTCATGACACTCATATTAACTATTGGCCTTAATCCTCGATTGCAGAAATCATGTTCATTGTTTTCCCTTTTAAAACAAGGCAACTCTGTCCGTGGAGTAACTGCAAGGTAAACTAGAAACAGTTGCTACACAAAGAGGAAATGGAAAATATGCACAGTGCTAAATGAAGAACTGTAGCTGCTCAGGCAGAAGGCATAACCCCAGGTCTTCTGTGTTCCTTTGCTGGATAATGGAACACAAATTCCCAGGCTCGAAACCCCCAGGTCTTCTGTGTTCATCTCTAATTACTAGCACTGCCCAGGGAACTGCCACTCGATCCTTCGCTGCTGATGCATTCCATCCCTATTATTAGACATCTCTTCAGTGCTCGCCATTGAATTCCTAGTTTCAGCCAATCATACTCATCACTCTCTCTGGTTTCAGTTCTAGAAGCAAAATGGTGCGCAGCTATGTTGTTGTCCTCGAAATGCTGTTGCTAACTTGCATATGGAGCGAGGCGTGACGTAGTTTAGACAATGGGTGTCTTCCTTACCTAGGCTATAAATAAGATAACAAAATCAAAGCTTTCTTTTGCGAAGTCTCGTTTTACATGTTAAACCCCACGCTACTGAATAAGTTGTTTGGTCAATATTTAAATCATGTAGTCCTCCACACTTTTCATCCCAACATCATGTTCACATGCGTATGAGTCTCCAACTCTCAACCCAATAAATGAGAATGGCTAAGCAAGTGAACAACACTATAAAGTGGTAGACACCACACCTATCACCCACCTGGTTAAAACAGATAGTCAATCTCTAATCTGATATCTATCTATATTTTCTATATTTCTATATTATAAAAGAGTGGAGAAAATGAAAACCATTGTCACCTAACAAACTTCTTACCCTCCTTGTCTAACACTCTTTGATCTTATTCTGATGTGTGGACCCATCACAACCGGGCATCAGGAACATATGGAACACCCCCCGTTCCACACTTCCACACCGACAAAAACCTCGGTCTTTTTTCACGCGTGTGGCGTCTACCCTCCAGGGGCGCGTACCCACCGCCGGCAAATCCCGTTGTCCTCGTGATCGTCGCGACGCTTCCCGTGTGCCTTCGGTTGTTTGGAGTCGCAGCGCTAACACCAGTAACGCCGCCCCTTCGCTCGATCTCGACGCAACGCCCTGACCCAGGCCGCCGATCACAAGGCACTTCCTCCCGGCGACGCAACCGATGCCTGCAGAAGTCGCGAGGCCACCCTTGGCGCGCCGGCACTAGGCCAAGTCGCGGCGGTGCAACAGCGGCCTATCCCGTCGTGGTGAAGAAAGTTGAGGAAGAGGAGGATCTGCAACTGCACGCGTGCCTGCCGCATCGTAATTTCCTGTAAATCTCTCGCTGTGTGTTGGCTGTTACGGCTACGTGATTATCAGAGTACGAGCTAAACGCCAATTCTTGTACTAATCTATATGCATAAACCAAGCTAAACGCCAATTTTGTACTAATCCATATGCATAAACAATTTGTGTCCTTGTTCGCGCAGGGGGGTAACCAGGATGCACATAGCGGCAGCGTTGGATCGAGTCGGTCGCCGGGCGGTGGCGCTCTCCAATCCAATTCAAGGCCAGGGGTGCGACGATACGGCGGCCTGCGGCTGTATACACACACGCATTACGGTGGACGGCTCCAGTGTGGTCGTATCCTATACGAAGAGGACTGCACGGAGGACCTTAGCCACGACGAGTTATGCGGTGGCCGGGCGGAAGAGAGGTGAGCGTTTGTTTCCAGTCTCTAACCTTGTTGCTGTTTGCTTTTGCTCACATGGTATGTACTACTGGATTGATGATTCTTAAACTCATGTCTGCTAATCGATCTAAATTTGTTAAAGTGGACGTCTAGGATACGTACAAATATCTATGATTTTTTTCATCTTGCTTCTGCAAATAGAGATACACAAAAGAAGTTACCAACTGTACATATATATCATGTATATCATTCTCATAAACACGTGTGCGACTGGAGTTTAGTAAAATTAATTTTGATCGAGCTTATTCACCTTTTTTTTGAAATAACAAATTAAGAATACATAAGAAGATATATACAATATAATAATAAATATGAATGCATAGCTAGACTGAAATATCGTTTAATCATGCTGGTACATATATGTAGTGGTCTGCCCTACCTTATATTTTGGACTCGTCATTGGTCACCACATGCTGACAAGTGACACAAAACCGAGGAAGCAGATGGTGGGCTTTTACAAAGTTTAGGTATAGATGAACGGAAGGAGGAGCTTGTTGAGGTATACGTGTTTTTTTTTTCACATTGCTTACTGAAAGCGTCAACTGAGGTCAACGGGCGGCTACTACCCTCCCTGTGGGAAAAGAGGACAGGGACGGCGGATGCCCCTAAAACTTAAGGAAAGTAACTCGAACTTCTTGCCAGTTCATTAAAAGGTATTTGAGTTCTCGATTGATCTCTTGGATCGTATTTGATAATTTCTATTCTACTAGGACTGTTTCCAATGAGGTTGTGAGTTGCAATATGCAATTGTGGATTCTGATATGTGTAGTCTATGTTAGTTGTTGAGATCTCAGATTTGTTTCATATTTACAAGACCGATCGGCTTAGATTTTTACCTGCATGTTCATAGAGTAGTCAACACTCAACAATAATTTATACAGATCTGAGTTGAGAGGAGGCTGTTCGAATGTGTTTACGATGCCAGTTTTCTTGTTGTCCTGTTGGGGAAACAAAAACAATACCATGCCTGTTTTAGACAAGCAAAAATGCCAAGAAACATGCTGGGGTCTAGAGTAATTTTTTTTAAAAAAATAATGAACGGCAAAAAGTTAAGCAAACTTATGAGTATGATAATACTACGTTGTTGGTGCTCCTGATCAGAACATTTATAAATTAATTCTCAATATGCAATGTCGTCTAAATTGTTTGCCGGTTTGTCATTGATACATTTGTGTAGATAATTCTACTTTCAATCGGTTGCTTTTCAATTCAGTGCAGCCAATTTATTGCCAATGATACTTTCTGATAGATCGTTCTACTTGATCTATCGGTTGACATTACCATTAATATTTGGCACTTCCATTTCAATTCAACAGATTAGATCTTCATCAAGGCCCTCACCGGCAAGTGCCCCTCTAGAGGTTGATAGCTCGATGCGACACCATCAACAATGTCAATTGATGATATATATATACGTGGCTTCCTGTAATAAAAAGCATGGTATTATATATCTCCATAAAAATAGAAATAATGGTATGTTATAATAACTTATCAATAAAAGCACTCCCAATGGGTTGCATAGGTAAATATATGGAGTACTATTAATATAAATATCAAATACTAAGTGTTTTAGCCTATTGAACTTCCCTTTTTGCTAAAGTTTGCTCCTAAACATGTTTATGGGCTATTAAGCTAAAAATTAGTTTTGTTGACAAACAATTTATTAAGTGAACATTTCATTCAAATATTTCTACATATTATAAATTATTAATGATAATTAAAATTTTAAATATATTATCAGACGCGACGCGCGTGTCACACGTGCCTTCCACTAGTTATAGTAAAGTGTGACGAGATTACAAATGATTACCATCACTTTTGTTGTGTCAAAAGTGACAGATCGAATGCACTAAATTAACAGATGGGCAAAAAAGGTTTCTAGCGGGTGGACTGCAGATATCTGCCTTTTGGCAAAGGTCTCTATTCAAGAAAACTAACAGAGGTGGCTGAGCATGCCTGTCTCTGTAAAACAAAATAAAATTAAAAGGGTTTCGGTAAATACCGTTCACACCAACCTTCATGAAACTATAAATGAAGGCTAAAAACATACTACTTGCGTCTAGAACTGAACGTGTCAATACAAGGAGTGCTGCTTATTCTCTGTGACGAGATCCGGTCCTGGACATATATTAGACACTGGCCATATTCACGAGGACGTGGTGCCTGATTCTCTGTGACAAGGCTTCACAGTCAGCAGATTAGGTGATGCAGGACGTGCAACAGCTGGCCAATAGGATTGACCAAGACCGTCCTCTGTAGGCGCCGTCGTCTAAGCCTGATTTAGGTAGCTATATTGCTTGTAACAGATCGTACATGATGATTGCATACTCAAATCGAAGAACGCGAGAGCAGGTAGAGCACATGCTGAAATCAGCCAGCCATGCCGACGTGCAGGCCAATCTGAATAGATCACTGAGCAAAGCCGGAACAGATTTATACAACTGTCATTGAGTAAAATGCATGAATAGGCTGTTAACTTGTGTGGCTGTATCGATTTGGGCAATCAACTTCGAAAGTGAATTTTTAGGTCCAAAAGCTTTACTTGTGTTGCACCAATGCACCAATAGGTCATAAAATCCCTTCGTTTCATGTTTTTGCCTACGTGGACAATGTCTTTTTAGCAAAATACCCCTCCGATCCTTCGCCCCTCTCATTCCCCAGTCGTGTTTTCAACCTATGGCTCGATGCAGCCCCACGTTGGCGCAGGTGGACACCAGCCAGCCGCGGAGTAGCACCACGGCCTTCCTGAACACCTGCTCCGGGAGGGACGCCAGCCCGTTTTGGCGGCATCGCGCGCCGCCATGTGCTCCAGGAGCAGTGCCGCGTGAGCCCCGGGACGTGTGGGCCGCGGTCGACATCGAGCACCTGAGGGGCACACGGTGTCGACGAGCTCAGCAGCAGCCATGGCTTTGGCGGCGCGCCCCCCTCAGGTGCTCGATGAAATGGCCATAAGAGTGCAGTGTGGTGGTAAGCCTATTAAATAAGATGACGAAGTATTTGAGGAGGCATTTTGATAAAAGAGCATTGTCCACGTAGGCGAAAAATATGAGTTGAAGGGGTATAGCCAATTAGTGCACCACAAGTAAAGTTTTTGGACCTAAAAATGCACTTTCGGGTTGATGGCCCAAATCGACACAGCCGCAAAGTTAATGGCCTATTCATGCATTTTACTCTTTGCCATTTGCATCTTGACGAGAACAGGGACAGGTTTGCTAGATTGTTCGATGCATTTTACACATAGTTCACTACCGCATAGTCAGCCTCCACCGAGCGCCAGATCGTGTACCGAGAGCCCCCAAATAAGCACTCGGTACATATACGATGTACCGAGAGCCTCGCTCGGTGGAACAAAACCCTTGGTGGTGACGCCTCCACCGAGAGCCACTCGCTTGGTGACCACAGGCTCTCGGTAGGTGTTGTGTTCATCGAGAGGCGATCCCTCGGAAACAAGAGACGCTCGGTAGAACGCAACGTCACCGAGAGCCATCCCTCCGCAAACTTATGCCCTCGGTGTTGTTAACGCCCCGGCGTCCGGCAGCATCCCACGCAGCCTATGCCGTCAACTCTACCGAGGGCGTACGTTAGACACTCGGTAGATGTTGGTAGTTTCACCGAGGGCCAGATAGCAGGACCCTCTGTAAACTATTTCTACCGAGAGCCAAATCATGGTCGCTCGGTGAAATTATGAATTTTTTTTTTTGAATTTTGGATCCAACTTATTACGTGGGGTTCATACAATGTCTCATAGGTCATGTTGAAATTTGAGAATTTTTCAAAACTATTTAGTATATATTTTGATTTTATTCCTTTTAATTGAATTTTCTTGAATAAGTCAGATTTGAACTGGAAGTCATGAAAGTAGAGTGCAGGCATGAGACAAAAAAAAATGTGATTCATAATCGTGGAGTGCAATGTGAGGCTTCATCCGGGGATAGACCCAAAACCCTGAATATATTGTTCACGTAACATGACCATTCACTTGCGGGTGATTAGTTTTTTAATCATAGAAAATGCAAACGAAGTTGAAAAATATTGAAACTTGTTCAGTTGTTGTGGTATCATATGCCTAGACATGAGAAAAAAAATTTGGTAAGGTTTCATCGATGCTGACTGAAATCATGGTTGAAACCCAGGGCAATGAGGCTAAAACTCATGAATACGATATGAATACCTCTGCCCTTGGCAGCTTCGAGGACTGAGCATGCACAGGTTTGGTGGATTGTTCAACCAAATTAGGCGTTTTACATGTTCTTGGGGTAATTTGAAGCTACTAGTGTAGTTTCTGCAGCCCAAATGCAATTTATGCATACTAATGACTGACCTGATTCCTCAATTGCAGAAATTATTTCTTTGTTCTCTCTTTCCAGAAAAACAGAACTCTAACCACCACGCAATTGCAGGGGAAACACTAAAAACAACCGTTGGTTCTAAAATTTCTAACCTGGTCAACTTAGTCTTTGCGGAATACCATACCTAACTGACACACACAACTTCTCCATTGGTTCTAAAGATCATTGAACCGTAGTTCCCAATTTCAGAATTCTAGCAAAGGAAACATGCACAGTTGCAGAAATTATTTCATTCGCTTCTCTTTCCAGGAAAAATAGAACTCTAACCACCACGCAATTGCAGGGGAAACAGTACGCAATTCCATGATGGCACTGTAGTTCCCAATTTCAGAATTGTAGCAAAGCAAACATTCACAATGGCACTGGTGGCGGCATCTCAACTTGATCTTTAAGTGCTGATCCATCCCATCTCTATCATTGGACATCTCTTCAGTAGTCACCATTTAATTCCAATCTCCGTCCATGCCCAACATCATACTCATCGCCCCTCTCTAGTTTCAGACTAGTCCATTCCATACGTGTGGTGTTCCTACTTTGCACCAGGAAGCAGCAAATGTGTGCTTTTGCTTCCCTGAAAATGGTGCGGCTATTTATATAGAGTGTTACCCTTGAGGATGTGTATATAAAGGCCAAAAGGACCTTGAAGTGGAGAGCTAGCATGACATAGTTAAGACTACGGGTGTTTGCCTTACCTTCTATTAATGAGATGGCTTTGTACAGTATTTTGCTTACCTTCTATAAATGAGATAGCTTCCCTTAGTCCAATGTCTCATCAATCAGAGGTGCTATGTATATTTTTGCTGCTGTGATGAGAAGTTGTATCAATATAAGTTTAATCTAGGAAAATGTTCATTGCTACAACATCTAAAAGAATAAGATATTTGCACTTCGAGGTCAGAAATAAAAGAAATAAAAGGATATTTTCCCACATTTATTAACAGAACGACAGGTTCCGCTCCATGCCCTGGTACTAATAATTATGGCCGCCTCTAGTAAGCTGCAAGGCTTAAATTAAATTCTGCCGCGTGTTGTATATATGTTTAGACACTGTTCACCAATGGACAGGAGCTCATTCATCGTGCAAACGTACAATACGACGTGATGATTCATGAGCCAACTCTATCTGCTATGACGTGCTGGAGTGCATGTGTGAAGAAAAACTTAGAAAGAAGCCATAGATGTAACTCAGAAGGAGAGACCTTGGAGCCCGTATGGCTTGATCTTTACAATGTTGCATTTAAAAAGATGAGCTCTTCTCAAAGAAAGGAAAGACCCTTTATTGCTTTGCTTGGAAACTCAATTTGTGCAGAAAAAGGATCAGAATCCTCTCAGCCCGAAAACCAGGAATCCTTTATTGCTTTGCTCAGAAAGCAGTGCTTTGTCCTTAGAAAAACTGATAGTGCGCTAGTAGTTGTGTGAATCAACTTGGCATAGCAACACACCCAGCTATTCTTGTTCAGTTCTAATTCCCGATGCTTCACATTCACAAACCTGAAGCCCCTGCCTTCGGTTGCCAATGCCAAGAAACCACCATGCTGACAGCACGCTATTCACAGTGTAGTCTTTGTGAAACCTAGCCTCTCTCGAATTTGGATCTTGTCACCCCACGCCATATACAAGACTTCTCATTCATATTACACACACTATATAGACATGTTTCCTACTACAGGACTATGAGGACAGAGAATACGGGATTCACTTTGTATATGAAAGCAAGACCCAAAAGATAACAATGATCTTGTTATGAGATGTTACACGATTGTGTGTGAAACTCTGGGACACTCATAGATTAAGTTAAGGTATAGCAAAAATGTACGTGTAGTACAGTACAGAGAACATCGCAACATATAACTGTATTTATTTTATGATTTTCTCCAATAAAAGAGAGATGGTCGGGAAATGCCAATTCTGCACTTCTTTCATAAAAACCCATGTCGTTCACAGCATCCTTCCATTAAAAAAAAAAGAAACAGAGGCCAAAAACATATTCCTTGAAGCTGAATCATAAAAACCCATGTCCACACCATCCTTCCCTGTTCTTTATGATGAGGCTCAGGGAATCACTGGCGTGCAACAGCCGGTCACCAGCATCAACAAAAACTATCCTCCTCTGTGGCAAGGTCTAAATGTTCAGTTTGAGATAGATGTTTGGGAGCTACATTGATTAGAACAATTGCGTGTGAGATTCTTGCACACTCCTGCAGGGCACATGCTGGATACACTAGGAATACTCACTATACCACAGCCAATCTATACCGTCATATAAATTGTCGCTATAAGCCGCTAAAGCGTCAGATCATCGGTTGCTATAAAGTTATAGCGACCGATGTATAAGTCGCTGTAACTGGTGTCGCTATAGGTCTATAGCGTCCGATCACCCTATAGCGACCGATAGCTGGACGCAAAAGATATAGCGACGATATTCTGTCGCACACATTTTAGCGACCGATGGTCAGAAGGTATACATCTTTCTAGCGACCAATAGTCTGTCTGTACCAAATGGCACTTTCACATTAAAACCATATTTCATATATACATAATAAACATCAATAGTTTGTTACTGATCATCAAGCATATACATATGTGCCAACAACACTTATCAACCACATTATGAGATAAAGCTATCCCAATTTTTCATTGAAGCCAACATTTTACAAACATCAAGTTCTATCATCTTGAGCCATGCATGATTGATCTCATCAAGTTCTATCATGTTGATCCATGACGGGTCATGGTTACAAAAGAAAAGACATACATACAACCTAGCTAGGTTAAATGGCAGGCACAAGTCATATGTTTGTTTTGCACAATCTAACTAGATTTAGTACAAAATTTATCATCTCCATCTTATCAAAGGAAAAATGACATATGTTGGCTTCGTGGTGACAGCATCATGGGTGCCTCAGCCTCCCTCAACCTGAAAATCAAGAATAGTGGAATGTGACACAAGAAATCTGAAACTGCAAGTTCACAAGTAACGTTGTAAATGACACAAAGCACTAAACTTTCTAGTGTGGGAGCACATCCAAAACTCATGAACAAACATGCTTATATGACAATACAGATACATGTGAATTCAAAGTGAAGTGACCAATAAATCCTAATAATTAAAATGTATTATATGTTTGAACTTTATGGAAAATTCCTTGCTGCATCTTCATTGTGCTTGTCTAGTACATCTCAGACATTGCTTGAATGTTTGTTTGAATGTAATATATCTCAGGCACTAATATATGTTTGCTTGAATGTAATATATCTTTGTAATATTGGTGATTTCTTCAACAGTGAGCTGATGCAATAAACACTACAGCATGCAAGTTGCTGCAATAAATCACATAAAGACTGCCCACCTGAGTTCTTAGCTCTTCTCTCCCCCTGCTGCAACTCTGCAGCCCTTCCCTCCCCAAGCTGCAAGTCCAGAGTGTAAAACAAGCATCATCAAACTTGCTAACCTTTAACTGTCATAACTCATAAGAGGATATAAGTGACCTCAAAATAACATACCTGAAACACCTTGAGGCGGTTTTGATGCCTTCCTTAACCAGTTTTGATGCTATTTGCTTAACCTTCAATTGTCACAAATATCAATAATTATAAGTCCGACAATTTTTTTCATATATATGAGAAAACAAGAAAACGATGACAAAGATAGTTTGTTACTTTGTTGTAGGGCCATGCAATCGACAAACATTTAGCATCGACATCTTTTCCCACACCAGGATAAGTGCGAGGCAGAGTTGCATCCTTTTGCAGCACATGGGTCACAATAACCTCACAATACTGCTTTCCAAGAGCTACACCTCCAACTATGTCTTTAGGATTTGTTGAAACAATTGTTCCTAGAGCCACACGTGTATCGGATCTCACCACTGCATATAATATCACTTTCATTCCAACCTGGGGCTGCACTGGTTTTGCTCGTTGTGCTGCATTGGGTTGCACTCCTTGGGCTGCACCATGCTGGACTGTAGGGGCTGCATTGTTGGGGACACACTGCTGGACTGTAGGGGCTGCATTGTTGGGGACACACTGTTGGACTGTATTGGCTGCATTTTTTGGGACACACTGATGGGATGAGGTTGCATTGGGCTGCACTTCATGTGCTACATCATGCTGGAATGTAGGGGCTGCCTTGTTGGAGAAGCGACGGGACAAGGGATCAAGGTGCTGCGCAACCTCAGCATGTAAAAAAAAAAGAGAGTGCAACACAGCTACATAAATAGACACATACCGATAGAAACAAGTAGAGTTGCTGCCAAGAGCACGTTCAAATGCCTCCAAGGTGTCCAACTACGTGTGGAGCAGCTGCAATTACAATATGGTGAGGTCAGGATGTTGCATATATTACTACTCAGGTATATCTCTTGAAAAAATGACAAACCAATCAGCAATCACTGGGAAATAAATAAATGTAGAACTGAAATAAAGCCTAGTGGTGAATTTCACACAACCCAATAATTATTTGGACATCATTCAAGACACATAGCCACACAAACAATCCAAAATAACTTATGTATGCCCAACATAATATTTCAGTCATGACCAACTCACAGATTAACAAGTCATACATCGACTAATTGTTCAACAAGTGACCTTAGTTACAAAGGTATCTCAGATAAGATAAATAGATGGAAATTTCACATCCCCGGTCTCACTAAGTGACCTGTCACCAAACTACTCTACAGAGCTAGTTATTCTTGGTGTCAGCCACAGGTTGCTGGAATTTGGCCGTGTCCTACAGACACAACTTCAAAAGCCACCATCAGTTGTTGAAACAAATAAAATAATCAAAAAAGAATGATAGTAGTTTCCACAAAATGAAGCAACAATAGCCGTTTCCACACTACACATATTTAAGCATTTCTAGGAAACACATATAGTGCGACATGGTCTCATATTTTTAGTGTACAGATTGCCTAGCATTAGTTAGCTCCTGTTGAAATATATGGAACATTTTCCATTTTCCATTTCATACAGATTGTAGAAATGTATAAAAGGTATACACATCAAAAAGGATAAAACAATGTGTGAAGGTTTCTGTTCAGCAATACTATCATGTGTCTATTATTTTATTTCAGGCTATTCAACTAACTTGAAGGGATATACAAATTTGTTCAACACATCGAGGCCCCTAGGAATGGCGGAGCTGGTGAATATGCATGCCTTGGGCCATTATTAGTCAATAATGGTGGTAATTAAAAATTACAGGATTCAGACTACTTTTGAAACACAAGCTTGATAACCTGACACTACTCCCGATCTGGATTTGGCTGCTCTCGATCTAGCCTGGTAGACCAACGAATCCTGACCAAAGGGAATGGGAAGGGAAGGGAAGGGAAGGGAGCAGCAGATCGATGGGGATGGAAGGGAAGAGAGACAATACTAGCTCGGCGCCGCGGCTGCTATGGCGGGGGCGGGATGGGGACGACACAGCTACGACGGCTCGGGCAAGTAGCATTCGACACCGACGGGGATGGCGGCCTGTACGACGGTCGCGACGGCGGGCGAAAGTACCAGGCGACACCGGGGGATGATGGCCTGTACGCCAGCCGTGTCGGCTCTCCTAGCCACGACGGCAGGGGACGGCAGCGGGCGGCGGATGGACCGCCGGGCGGCGGCGGCGCTGGGTGGGTGTGTGTGTCGGGCGGCGCTGTGTGCGTGCGTGAGAGAGATGTGTGCGTGTGAGATGTGTGGCTAGAGGATGGTTTTTTTTTTCTTTTTTTTTTTTTTTTGAGGGAGAGGATAGGGTTTTTTTTTATAGTCTCGACTAGTGGGCCAAGCTCCATTCACTGCACGGGAGTGGGTTGGGCTGTGCGGCGCCACAATGAAAATAGACTATAGCGACTGATGGTTCGACTCTCAGATTCGTTTATAGCGACCGATACGCTGCCACAACCATATAGCGACCGGTGTTCCGTCAGTACGAATAAATATAGCGACCGATGTCCTGTTACAAGTTTATAGCGATCGATGGTAGGATGCTAATATTAAGTTTTAGAGACCGTTGTCCGACCCTATAGATTGGGCGTGGTATAGTGGATTTGGGTTCTAACTTTGATTTCTATATAAAACTTTTCGAGACTTTGGCAGTTTCGGGATACAAAATCCAGTCACAAGAAAGGAGCGGAATTCAAAGATCGAAGGAAGCTTCGCGGGAAGGTAGCCGCGCAAGAGAAACAACAAATGAAATGTAAAGAGGATCGAAGCAAAGGAATCAAGCGAAGATGGTCGAAAACGACTTCGCCACAAAAATAGAATATCATCTCCAGAGGAGTAAAAGCTTAGCGCCAAGATGAAGACCATGAGAGAAGCATAGCGAAGATGGTGAATACGTCTTCGCTAAAGTAGTTATATCTTAGAAGTTCACTTCGGAATTCTTAACATTTTTGTACAACTGTTGATGCTCACTAACTCATATTTTTATGCAGCAACAATTCATGGAAAATGACTAAAATATAATTAGATAACCTTACTAGGGGTTTCTACTAATGATTTCCATGAGTTTTGGTAAAGTTGTGATTTTGAGGGACTTAACAGAAAAAAGGTTAGAATTGGCGTGTCATACGATCGACGTAACGTAACGCAATCCAACTCCAAAACAATGCTAGAAGGCTTCATGGAGCACATAGGCATCTTACCAGAATTTAGGCTCATTTTCCAACCGCTAGGGTGGACACCTTTTTTACGACACCTCCGAGGAGGGGGTGCCGGCTTCTTACTCTAGAGTTTCTATGCACTTTAAATTATACTGAGGATGGAAACGGGGTAACATTCCGGTTATTCCGTCAACCATACACCATGACCTGGAAACAACTGAGCACTTCGTTAGGCTTTGAATCAAGCTGCCCTATAGAGATGACCTCTACCTTGAGTGATTTCAACAGGGATGTTTTCTGGCAAGAAATTACGGGAAAGGGCATGTTTCATCGACCACGCACTAATGACATCCACCTCCCAACTTTAAGATTTCTGCATAAGTGGATGGCTCTTGTCCTCTTCCCACGAAACGACAACATCACCGTAAGAATATCGATCCGGCACTTTTATATGCATTTGTTACAAGAACATCTGTCTCACCCGTCAAACCGTTAGTGGAGCATCGGCTATCGCTTCCCAACTTAGTTGGGGACATAAGTTGCACTTCTCTAATCACACGAATAGCCAGTGACCTTAGCTTGCTAGGAGATGACACCACCATCACTTACATAACCACTCCACGGGAGATCATAGGGAATACGACTACTTTTCGGCGGGGCATTTGGATAAGAAAAGATCAAGAACAATACTATTACCTTCATAACAATGGCGCCATCCCGCTTCCTAACCCGGGATTGGGAATATATGATGTGCAATCTTTCTTGATAAGCGTCGCGAGCCTGACCCGATCTTTTAAATCGACCATCAACATCGACCGGGGTTCGACTTCTCACTACGCAGAGTCGAGGCAAAGCTCGGAGGGTGCGACATATCGGCGTCACGAAGACTTCATACCTCAACACCCACGCGCCTATCCAAGAGGACCGCTGCCCACTCGGGGAATGCCCGAAGGTAGTAATACAACATTTATGCCGGCCCGACACTCTTTTGCGGGATTTGAGTATCGCGATCCATCGGCGTTCGCCAAGGGTGTGCATACCAATATGCGCACCATGATCGACGCACAAAACGCCCATGCCGATCTCCTCTACCGACAACAAGAATGGATGCAACAGAGAGGAGAACAGTTGGGACGACATTCAGGGAACGGTGGACGCCAACACTGAAGAACTGGCGAGACTTTTCGGCCATCTTCGACATAGGTAATGCAACAAGCGGCTTGGGGAGTGGTCCCCGTAAGAAACCACGGTGAGGGGAAACCCTGTTCAACCAACCAACCAACCGTCAGGACCCTTGGGGAAGGAGTGCCCCCGAGGTAAGTATTATCTATCTATATTATTACTACTATTATTACTACTTTGGTTTTTAATTATTATTCGCTATATAGTTATATTTAAGTTTGCTTAGCTAGTAAAATAAATAAAGTTTGGTTTTAATATATATATATAGGTGTGTCAAATAAAAAATGAAAACAATAATACAAATAAAGAGTGATGAATTATGCTATAAAGAACATGATAGATGTTGCTCCTCCGTGATAAATGCCTAGCTTACCGTTTTCACTTCTCCCAAAACATGGATATAATTGTTTAGATTCTAAAGCATGCTTTGAGCTTGAGTTCTGTGGGAGTATGTTCTTAAATTTCAAGTCTAGGCAATTGACTGATATGATATGATAAAAGTTGAGCTACTATCTATCTCTTGTTCACACGTAACACTTAAATTCGGAGAATTAATCTTTGAAAATCTTAAGTGATGAGTCTCTGTATGACACAAGTTTTTAAGCCTGATGAAATAAAATAAATGCCTTGTTGAAAATATGCTAAAATTGCTTACATTTAGATATCTCTATGCTTTCAAGAGACTTGGGCATGACAAATGAAAAATAAAAATATATAAGAGAGAAAAGTGAGACGAGAAAGAGGGAGAGAAATGAACAAGTGTTCTACTAGGCGAGAAGGGCCTACCTCCCTAATAAAAGAGATGAAAAATGGACAAGTGTTCGGGCGAGTAGGGCCCACATCTCGAAAAAAAAAAAGAGAGAGGAAAAAATGGACAAAAGTCATACGAGCAAGAAGAGCTCACCTCTCCATCAAGTTGTTATGTAACCCAAGGTTCTCTTAGACTTATTGCCATAAAGAGAGGTATATTTTCGTAAAACAAAAGAAGCAAAGAAAAAGGCTAAGAAATTAAATGTTTACTCTTATTGTTGTCATACAGGAGCACTCTGAACTTTCACTTTGAAAAATCTTTTGCAAAACTCCAGAGTTATAGTGAAACCACGAACTTGAGACATGGTGTTTGGCTTAATTGTTCTATCTTTCAATTGTTCAAGACTCATGTATGATAAAAGCCCCATGCTCTCAAGTAGATATAAGCAAGTTTATGATTCTAAATTTTTCATCCTATCTTGGTTGAGATTTGATCCGGTAATACATACTGAGCCTTGCTAGGGACTAGCAAGAGGTAAGCTTTGGGGAGTTTGTTGATGCTCACTAACTCATATTTTTATGCAGCAACAATTCATGGAAAATGACTAAAATATAATTAGATAACCTTACTAGGGGTTTCTACTAATGATTTCCATGAGTTTTGGTAAAGTTATGATTTGCGAGGGACTTAACAGGAAAACAGCAGCGAAATTGACGTGTCATACGATCGACGTAACGTAACGCAATCCAACTCCAAAACAATGCTAGAAGGCTTCGGATTACTCCCGGCGTGAACGGAACTTCGACACCAAGAAATACATCATCTAGAAGACTCCGGAAGCCACGACGCGTCGCGGACCCCAGTGGGACCCACTGCGGGCCGATCGGCTTAATAATGGGGCCGATCGGCCCACCTTGGCCGCCAAGCAAGCTCCGCGGGGAACCTTCCTCCACCGCCTCTAAGACGCAATCAAAACCGGTTGTTTGACGTCGGTTTGATCCGAGGGCGTCGGTAAAAAGCACGGATGAATCAAGATCAAACTCGATTAATACCACATCGCTGCTTTGAAGCTAAAGAGACAGAGGAAGACCCATATATAAAGACCCCTAGACCCCCTCTATCTCAATCAATCTGATCTCAAGCCTCAAGTCATCATCAAGTAGAAGATCAAGCCAAGACAGGAGAAGAAGAGGAGACACCAAGAGATAGGATAGCTAATTCATTGCTCTATACATATAGAACTAGAGCCTAGTCTAGATAGAAAGTCGGAGTTTAGAGAAGAGAGAGCGCTGCTCCTGGTTCGGATACGTAAGTTACACTATGGATCAATATTATTGTTTTTCATACACCTTCGTGCTATTTCATTACTATGCATGCAATTATTCATTTTTACTTTATTCTAGTCATAGCATATTTGATATGATCATTATTCATGATAATTCAACGCGCTTATTCGTAGAGCTCCTAGTATATTACTTTCGAGTATGCTAGGTAGTAGAAAGTATGTAAGCATGGTGCTTAGATATAATTTACTTAGCGGATTCACCTTATATGCCGGGTCGTGTGGTAGATCGTAGTGGTGACAAAGACTATTGAGTCCTTTGCAATCCATCCCCCGTGTATAAGACTAGTCGATAATGGTTCCCAGGGATTATCTTGTTTCGTTCCTCGATTTTCTTAAGTAATCTTCGGGTGCACATTCTTATCTATGGTTTTGATATATATATGATCTTATGCTATGCCTGTTTAAAACCATTTAATAGAGTCTTTGTATGCTACCTAAGAACTGTCCCTTTGTTTTAAATCCAATCCTAATCTAACTAGGAATTAGTTTTATGCTATACTCACCACGTGTGTACCTCTAACGTCTCATATACCTCAATGCTATTTATTATTGGCTTACCTTATTTAAGTATATGCTAATTACTACAAAATCTCATTAGTCTTCTATCACTATCTTAATCAAGTTGAATTACTTATCATATCTTCCTCGTGGATTCGGTATTTAAAACCCTCCCCGGGTGAAATGCTCACCGGCCATCCGTAAAGCGCTTATGGATCTATAATTATTTTCTCGTAAGATAACAAATACCAACAACAACTACGGTCGAGGGGGGGCTATAAATACCCCCACGACCTCCTTTGTAATCGCCATGTTGAATGGCCACTTTGTAAACCATATCATCATCAATATATGGCGTGTTGAGCATTCACCCAACATCTTGGCGCCCACCGTTTGTGTGAGCAACGATCTATCCCACGACCATCAAGAAATCATGGGAAGGCCTCACAAGAACAAGTCAAGCAACTCCCTACCGAAGAAGCAACGACTACAGAAAAATGAAGCACCAAGAACAAGCGGAGACACCGCTCCTAAAGAACCTATCCCAACCGAAGATCAAAATGAAGAAGCAAGAAAACTCCAAGAACTAGAGGGAGAACTTATCAAGAAACAGAAAGAACTTGAAATTTGCAAAGCTAGAACAAGAGAAAAGACCCTCAAACAAAGAATTGAAGAGGCCAAAGCAGAGCTAAAGAGATTAAGCGAAGAAATCAACAATCAAGACCGCGAAGTCTTCATACCGGTGATGCCAAAATTGACCAAAACAATGAAAAGGCAATAGTCACGGTCGATCCCGAGTCTCCGCTATCAATAGATTTACAAACAGCAAAATGGCCAAAAGGCTTCAAGTTCAATATCATACCAACTTATGAAGGGTTGACAGATCCAAGACAATTCTTGATGAGCTTTTGAAGCGGTACCTGTCCAATCGGGAGGAGGAGACGACGTAACGCTAGCAATGGCACTCATAATGGCAATGAAAGGGCCGGCACAAAAGTGGTATGCTTCCGCTAAAGCCAAGATCTCGTAAGAGTTGGGAACAACTTCGGAACCACTTTGTTAGTCGACTTCCAAGGATTCCAGCATACAAGGCTTAACAAGTGATGACCTGTTTGACATTAAACAATATCCGAAGGAACCGATAATCCAAATTACTACAAACGATTCATCCAAATGAAGATGCAGATTTCGAAGTCTCGAATTTTAAGTCGTCATCATCGCCGCAATAAGAGGCCTTCGAGCCGGACAACCTGTCTTCGCACTCAAAAGAGAAAGACCAACAACCTGTCGCAAGCAACTATATGAAGAAATCCAAAAATATGCAAGATCGATGATGATTACAGGAAGAAAATCGAAGAAGAAAAATACGAGAGAAATCAAGCAAGGACAAGTAATCGATTCGGGCAATACAATTCGAGCGAAGACCATATTACAACCAATATCAACCACCACTTCGCATAAACCAAATCAACAATGAACAAAGCGAGGACAACAACCGGGCCTGAGTAACAATGTGAAGCCAATATAATGGAAGAAATTTCAACAATAGCCAAAGAGGAGGATTCAACCAAAGGTTTGGAGAAAGGAAAAAGTCTACATCACCCCCTCAACTATGGGTGGTAGACTACATAATCCCCCCAAACTTTGAAGCGGTCTATATCACCCCGCCGAACTTTCAAAAACCGGTCAAATCACCCCCTAAAAGTAGTTTTAAAAAAATCATAGTAAATCACAAAAAATCGTAAAATGAAAAATCAAATTGTGTTAGACTCTAAATAAGTAGATCTACACAATGAACATATAATATGGTATGCTTTAGTACAATTTTTTACAGCTATGAGGAAAAACAGAAATTTAAAGCTACAAAAAAAAAATGAACTAAAGCATACCATATTATATGTTCATTGTGTAGATCTACTCATTCGAGTCTAACACAATTTGATTTTTTATTTTACGATTTTTTTTGTGATTTACTATGATTTTTCAAAAACTTCTTTAGGGGTAATTTGACCAGTTTTTTGAAAGTTCAAGGGGTGATATAACCGTTTCAAAGTTTGAGGGATTATGTAGTCTACCACCCATAGTTGAGGGGTGATGTAGACTTTTTCCCTTCGCAAAATTAAGCATATTTTGATCCAAGTTACAATCACCAAGCATTACGGGGCCACTTCCGATATACAATTGCCAACCACTTGCAATAGCTCCTCCGCAATGGACCGCAGACACAAAATTCACAACCCCAAGCTTCAAAGACAAACAACACACCAAATGTTCAAAACAATGCCTCGCCATCGATGTCAACCGCAAGTGAGACAGAATAATGACAATATGCGGAGGTAACAAAGATAGAACATGCGACTAGCAACGATAGAAGAAATTACTTCCGGAGGGTCAATGCAATAACAATGGAAGGGCCATACAAAAAGACAAGATGGTCACATCAACCAATCATATTCACGAACAAGACATGAAACTCGAAGATTATCCGCACATGGATGCCATGGTCATAGAGGCAAACATTGATGGCTAGGTTGTCACAAAAATCTTAGTAGATGGGGAAGATCCGCGGACATACTCTTCGCATCAACATTGAATGCAATGGGAATAAAAAGACAAAATCTGGGAAGAGCGGAGTATCCATTAGTTGGCCCGATTGGAAAAAGGATAATTTCAATTGGAAGAATCGTATTACCAGTATCTTTCAAAACACGTAATAATGCAAGAACAGAACAAGTGGCATTCGATGTTGTTGAGATGCACGGCCAATATAACGCAATCTTTGGAAGAGGAAGTTTGAACATCTTTGAAGCAATAATCAACTATTCCTACTTGTGCATGAAAGTTCCAAAGAATCAATGGGCCAATATCAATTCATGGAAACCAAAAATGAAGCAAGGAATAATGAGAAAGATTCAAATCCATCTCAAAGGAATGTTCTAGCCATCGAAGAATGCGAAGACAAAGATGAAACAGAAAATGCGAAGTCTCAAAAAAGTTTAAGACATGTCATAAAGGCGTAAAACAAAGGAAGTTTTGTTAAATCCAATGGTCACAGACAAGAAAGTCACCATTGGCACCAATTTAGAAAAAGAAGAAGAAAAACAACTCATAGATTTCTTAAGAAGCAATCGGGGACATCTTCGCCTGGTCGGCGAAGGATCTAGAAGGGGTCAGCAGAGATATCATCGAACATCAACTAAACATCGACCCAAATGTCAAGCCAACGAAACAAAAAGTTGCGAAAAATCTTCGAAGACAAAACAATGGCCGCGAAGGCTGAAGTACAAAGATTGCTTGATGCAAAAGTTATAAGAGAAGTCCAATTTACGACGTGGCTGGCAAACATTGTGATGGTAAAGAAAAGCAATGGAAAATGGAGAATGTGCATAGATTTTACAGATCCCAACAAAGCCTGCCCAAAGGACAATTTCCCTCTACCAAGAATTGACACATTAGTCATTCAAGCCGCAGGAAGTGAAATGCTAAGTTTCCTCGATTGCTTCTCGGGATATCATCAAATTTACATGAAAAAAGAAGATGAAGAAAAAGACAAGTTTTATCACGCCATTTGGAACTTATTTGCTTTCAAAGAATGGCAGAGGGCTTCACAATGCCGGGTCAAGCTTCATCGAATGACTTCGGTAGCACTTAAAGATCAAATCGGAGACAACTGCTAGCATATGTCGATGACATAATAGTGAAAAGCAAGAAACGTGAAGACCACCTAAAAAGACTTAAAGCAGAATTTTGAAAATTTGAGAAAATCAAACCTCAAACTCAATCCTGAAAAATGTACCTTCGAGTACAAAAGGCAAGATTCTCGGATGCATAGTTTCAAAGAAAAGGCATCGACCCAAACCCTAAAAAATAAAAGCAATCATGCAAATGGAAGTTCGAGAGAATATCAAGGACATCCAAAACCGACAGAAGATTGGCTTTGCTAAATCGATTCATATCAAAATCAGCAGAAAAAGCTTCCCAATTTTTCAAGCACTCAAAGGGGCGAAGACAAACTTGACATGGGGAGAAGAGCAACAAAAAAGCTTTTGAAGAAATAAAGAAATATCTTACAAGTCCATCTATATTGACAACACCAAATGTTGATCAAGAACTACTCTTATACATCTCAAAGCATCTCAAAAAGCAAAGAAGCGCAGTTCTAGTGCAAGAAAGAGAAAAAAGACCACGCGAAGAAGCAAGAACCGGTTTACTTTGTCTCTGAAGCCCCTCTCGATCAAAAGCTGTTTTTACTCAGAGATCGAGAAGATAGCATATGCGCATTACTTATGGCAACAAGAAAGTTGAAGCACTACTTCTTGGCTCACAAAGTAAGAATTCCAACAAACCAACCACTCAAAGATGTACTCCAAAGTTGCAAATCTTGGGAAGGCTTGGAAAATGGGCAGCTGAAATCTCACAATATTTCATCGAATTTGAGAAGAGAACAACAATAACACAAGTATTAGCAGATTTCATCTCGGATCGACACCAAGAACAAATTGCGAAGACCAAAAAGATCATCAAGAGTGGACTTTGTCCTGTCAAGAATGGACAATGAAGCGGACGGAGCTTGGGGCTCCGCAGAGCCGCATAGCAGCAATAATCACTTCACCATCCGGAATCAATATGAAATATGCAAAGCAAGACTTGAGTTTTGATGCACCAACAACATCGCGGAGTATGAAGCAAGATTTGGGGGCCGCAAAGCAAGAGCAATGGGCGTACAAAAGAATCTTGATAAAAATAGATTCTCAAGTTGTAAGTGTGACACATCGAGAAAAACTACAAAGCAAAAGACCCGAGTAAGCAAAATACTTGCAAAATGTGAGGGATCAAGAAAAACATTTCGAAGGATTCACAAGAAGAAGCATTTCAAGAACAAACAATGAAGAGGCCGATGAAATCGCGAAGGCAAAGCTTCTCAAAAAGTAAAGTTGCCTCCGGATGTGTTTTATCAAATATTATCGAATCTTCGATAAAAAGCGTAACTTGAAGAACCAAAACATATTCATATCATTGAGAGCTTAAGATTGGAGATCAGAAATAATGGCATTCTTAAGAGGATTTTATGAACCGTAAAGCGAGGCGTAAGAAATAAGAATGAGGCACAAGACAAGAAATTACAAACTTATTGACAATCAACTTTTTCAAGAATGGCATTTGTGAACCACTACTCAAATGCATTTGCGAACACATGGTTGAGATATGTCACATGTGTTTAGTTTTGTGATGGAGTCATTGTCAACAGTCAACATTCTCCTTCTATTTTCTTTTATCTTTTCTGCTTGGGCTATGTTCACCGGCACACGTGGAGTGTGTCAAGACGATCTCTTGGTTCGTGTTGTGCAGGTGTTGAGCTTGGAGATGGTAGCTGACGGAGAGGTGAAGGTACCAAGGAGGACGTGCCGGGCCGATGGACCGCGGAGGTGAAGGACGGACGTGAGGCTTGGACCGAGGGACCGGAGTGCCGGGTGGCTAGCTATAGAGGCGACACATCCGGGACATCGACGGATGCAAGAGGGCGGGCGGGACCGGTCGATCGAGTCAAGACGGCGAAGGCAAAAGCAGAGGGGAGCTCGGATGACTTGGCGACTTCGGGCGGTCAAGACGGCGATGACACGTGTCGAGGAGGTTTGGTGGTTTGTCCTCAAAACCATCGGGCGCTGGTTTGGTGGTTTGGGCCTCAAAACCACAGGCGTGGGTTTCATGGGGTTTGGGCCTCAAAACCTGAAGTGTTCGCGGGCGGAAGGGCGGCACGTGGTGGCATCGGGGAGGTTGCATGGAGGCAAGGCTACCGATGAGGAGGGAGGCGCGGTGGCCGTCGGCTCGAAAGATTACCCGTGAGTCGACGGAAATAGCCTTAGGGTTACAAAATCGACTCATGTATCTTAGGGATAGTTTAGGCAGAGGGAATTGGAGCTATTTAGCGCAGGCATACCCCTTCATCCTCCCTTGCCTCTCATTTTACAATTTCTAGTCTAAGGTTCCAAACTCTGGTGTGAGAGGTCCACCGATTTGTATCAAATTTGCTGAGCAAGGGCTAGCTCTGAGTAGCCTGTCACATGGTGACGTTTGGGTTGATCGGATCGGTGTTCTCTGTTGATCTTGTGCTGTGATTTTTGTTCATCTTGTGTTCTTCCCGAGTTTCCCCTCTCCCCCTCTCTACTCTTCGCAATTTCTTTGATTTCGCACCATTTGATCTCGTTTTTCTTGTCTTGATTCGTGCTAGGATGTGAGAGGATCCTTTCCACCAAAGGATTTACTCTAATTCCTCACGAGCACGTAGATCGGGCAAGTTTTGGATCAAACTCGATTTTTAGTGTGTTCTTCGTGAGATCCGAAATTCCTCTCGATTCGCCTCCCACAAACTTGAAATTTCTTAGGGGGAATCTTGTCACCTACATGCCGTGACTCTATGGCTTAAAAATCGTGACCAAAGATCAAGCGTAGAGGAAGTTCCGATCGATTTTCGTTTTTGAGTTCGAGCAGTTTTTCAGCCCGTCAATACCAAACGCTGCGTCGGTATGCATACCGGACACGCCCGTATTTCTAAACTTTGAGTTTGGGGTTAAAACTTTGTGGAGAGGTTGTCCACGGTGCAAAAAGGCTAGGGTTAAATTCTTGTGATTTTAGAAGATCGTTTGGTGGGATTTTTGATTTTTCCCGAGAGGTGAGTTTGGGCTGATTCCAATACCAAACGCTGCGTCGTATTCAACCCGAGCGCGTCACGGTATGCATACCGGACATCGCGTCGGTATTCAACCCGACACGTCCCGGTATGAACTGAAAAAGTTGATGTTTTCACTTTCGGTTCGTCGTGCGATCTCTTTGTGGTGTTTCCGGTTGATCCATTTGTGACTCTAGGGCATTCCCTAAGTCATCCACCTTGCAAACAAGGTCGTGATTCTTCCGTGTGTGGTTTGATTTGCTCCAGGGGTTGTGAGAGCTACACGATCACTAATTCGAAAGAATTTAGTTGAGGCTCCCATTCACCCCCCTCTCGGTCGCCTATTCGGTCCTTCAATTGGTATCGGAGCAGGTTAAGGATCATATCCACCTTAACCGGTTCTTGATCCGCGTAAGGCGACATGGAGAGGTTTGGTCACTTTGGTGGCAAGCCTCAGGAGTTCGATGGCTCCAACTATCCCTATTGGAAGATCAAGATGCAAGCGCATCTCATGGGGATAGATTGGAGAGTGTGGGAGATCGTTGAGGATGAGAACTACCAAGTGCTAGCCGCTCGAGTGGGTGAGGATCGATAGCCCAACACAATGCCAACAACCGAGCGAGGAGTGTCTTGTTCTCTAGCCTCAAGGATACTGAGTTTGAGAGAGTTGCCACTTGTGAGACTGCTCGTGAGGTATGGAAGACACTAGAGAGCTACCACGAGGGAACTCCACAAGTCAAGGCCCGCCCATACGAGACCTACAAGAGAGAGTACAACAACCTCATCCAGCTTGATGGCGAGTCCATCGATTCTCTCTTTGCTAGGTTTCGGCACGATCCGCAACAAGCTTCGGGCGAACAAGTCGTCGGAGAGGTTGGGACGAGCACGAGAAGGCGTGCGGCTTGTATGCCTTGGATCGGAAGGTGTGGGATGTGAAGGTGTCGGCGATCATGGAGTACGCCAACTACGACACCCTCACACCCGATGAGCTTTACAAACAAGCTCAAGTCTTCGGAGATCGAGGCTCGAGATCCAGCGAAGGCGAAGAACCCCTCCGCGCCAAACGCTGCTCTCGCCTCGGGTAAAGGTGGTTCTAGTTCTTCTCGCTAACCCATCACGCATTTCTTTTCGCCTTGTCTTCTTTGGTGTACGTGATGCAGGAGCGCTTGGAGAGCCTTGGGGATGATGAGCTTGCACTAGTCATCGGCCGATTCTCGCGGTTCCACAACAACCGCTTGAACCGGCCGGGCGTGGCGGTCCATCCAAGGGCGGATGCTTGGAGTGCGGAGATCCGGACCACTTCATCGCCGCTTGTCCGAAGAAGAACAAGGACAAGTACTCGGCGAGAAGTACTACTCAAGGCACGACTTTCCGACAAGCGCAAAGGACAAGCGCGAGTACACCTCCCAAGCAAGCACAAGTCCAAGAAGGGCTTCGACAAGGAGGCGTCATCAAGAAGAAGTACCCGAAGCGTGCCAAGGAGCACAAGCACGCCTTCCTTGCTTCCCTCGATTGACCTCGACAACGACTCTTTCGACGGATCTTCCTCAAGCAACGAGGAGTCCGAGCGCAAGGTCGAGGACAAGTTCAATGGACTTTGCTTCTTTCACTCCAAGCCCGGGGCTTTCTGCACTATGGCCCTCGACGGAGCGGTGGCCCGACACCGTCAAGCCACACGATACGACTCTTCTTCCCCCCGAGGTACTTCCTACGATCGAATCTCTCTCTGATGAGGTTGAGTCTTTGGGCGATGCGCTTGTGTGCCAAGAGAAGTTGCTTAAGTGTGCCGCTAGGGAGAGAAAGGAGTACAAGGAGAAGTGGGAATTGGCTAGGACGGAGATAGAGCTGCTTAGGAAGCCTGTGGATGTGTCTGATGAGACCGAGTGTGATGCTTGTGCTGTGCATATGTCTAGCATCATGTCTTTGCAGTCCAAGTATTCGGCTTTGCTAGATGAGCATGCTGATTTGATGTCTAGGCCGATGCTGTTGAGTGCGTGCAAGTCTTGTCCTGACTTGCGATCTGAGTTGGCAGAGAAGGCTGCCAAGCTTGCTGTGCTTGAGAAGGCCAGCTCAGATAGCACCGTGCTGAGTTGTGCTAAGTGTGAAGCTTTTGAGTTGGAGCTCATGTCTTGTAGACATGACAAAGGGAGAGTCGAAGAGGAGAACACATACCTTCGCTCCGCCCCGAAGTTGGGTGTCTAGTGGAGAGCCGCTAGCTTGGCATGATGATGATGAGTCGGTTCAAGAGGGGGACCGACACATCGGGTTTAGGCTTTGATATAGGTGGGAAGGGTGAAGTTACCTATGGAAAGATTGGTCAAGGGAGTGGTTTGAGCTCGAGTGAGAAACAAACCAACACTCCCAATGTTGACACCTGTTATCGTATAAATTTATTAATCAAATAAACATGAGAAAGGGGTATAAATCATAATACCAACCTAGAATAGGGTGTCACTAATATATTTCCACCAGTTTTGGTAAAGTTGTGAATTGCAGGGACTAAACAGGAAAACACCAGAATTCGCGAGCCGTGCGACTACGCGACGTAACGCAATCCAACTTCGAGAGAAGACCCTAGAAGGCACCGGACTAATCCCGACGTGAACCAAACTTGACACCGAAGAAAACATCATCTAGAAGACTCCAGAAGCCACGACGCACAACGGGACCCAAAGCGGGCCGGGCCGACGGCCCAATAATGGGGCCGATCGGCCTCCCTCTGCCGCCGCCACGTCAGCCCCGCCTCGGAAGCTTCATCAACCGACTCTAAGACGCAATCTAAACCGGTTGTTTAACGTCGGTTTGATCCGAGGGCGTCGGTAGAAGCATGAGATGGATCAAGATCCAACACCGGATTAGTACCACATTGCCTTGAAGGGTTGAAGGGACGAAGAAGACCCATATATATAGACCCCTAGACCCCCTCTTTGAGAACATCTCGGATCATCTCATACATCGGATGGAGGCACGACGCTGGAGAATTAGATTAGGCGGCTACAATGTAATAGAGTAGATCTAGTAGAGAGTTTGGGAGAGCGGGCTGCGTTAGGTTCGAGAAGTCTTCGCCGGCTCGGTATATCTTTGTATCTCAACTCTATTAGACTTTATGCCATAATTAGATCTATCTTTTCTAGTACTTTTATGCCTTTCATGTTATTGATTAGAATATAGTTGTTATATAATTGCATAGGATCTTCGCTCGTATTGAGTGCTCGGGTTATTCATGATGATTAGAGTAGTAATTAATAGTGCGAACATGGTGTCTAGACTAGAGGTTACCTTAGATTGCACCCAATCCCACGGATAGTTGTGGTAGCCCTAGGTGGTGACAGCCCTAACGGCCGACGTATTCCACCACGTTCGGATTGGTGTTGTAGGACCGTAGTCGGAGCTTCCTAGCCCCTTCTCATCCCTTTCCGCGGCTAGTGTTACGATGTCGAAGTGTTCTTTTTATGATCGCTATACCTTTTCATGCCTTAGTTACTCAAGAACCAAAATACTAGAGAAGTATTCAGGAACCTAGATCTCTCCCGTTGTCCTCTCAACCTAGCTATCTATTCTATATTATAATATTCTCTGGTTAAGTGCTATTAATTATCATTCATATCATATACATTATTTACCCCCTCACTTTAGTTTAGTTGGTATATTAAGTTAGTAGATACATGATTTTGATTTATCATAGTCTTTTTCCCTTGCTTCCCTGTGGAAAAATATAAATAACGATACTACGGAATACTCAGGGTAAAAGCTACAATGGTATATATATTAAAGGCGCTTTATGAACCCTTTATATTCTTTTGCACTTAATAAATACCAACAAGCTTTTTGGCGCCGTTCTTGGGAAGCAATTGGCGTAAAGATTACGATAATGATCTTGATATACGCTAATTTAGTGTATCAATTAGCTTTAGTAGGATTACCCTTGTTCTGTTGAGTGTGGAATAGCCGGGACATTTGATGTCGTCGTGACCTTCCCGGCAAGCTTCCACAAGAAAAGGAGAAACCAGGTGTTTGAACATCAAGATCCATCAACACCGGAGCCCTACCATCTCTTAGGTACATTTTTATATATATATATTATTCTAACCATGTGTAGATTGAAGAAAAGGTCGCCGTCACAAGAATTCAAAGCACATCTCAAGTGACGAAAGTAGAAGCTGCACAATTCACAAACTCTATTAGTGAGTCATGGTAAGTATGATCAAAGGTGAGAAAGTCTTGCTCATGGACTTTAATTTATGAGTAGTTATCTTTTCAATTGTTGCATTGCATGCATGTTTACTTTGAATAATCCATGCATTCACTCCACTTAGTTTATGTTTTTTTTCATAGATCCATTGCATGTTTAATTCCTTGCAATCACCCATCATGTCCTTTACATATAAAAATAATAAATAAATAAAAATATTATCCTCACCATGATCATGCTCTTTCATCTCTATTTAAGTAAATCTCTATGATGCTTTCATGCCACCGTTGTCCGCTATAGTATGCCCTAGTTTGAAGTAAATTTTTTTTCATACATCTCTTAAATGAAGCATGGTGTCTAGTTTAGGAGTGTTGATCGTGCTTTTCAAAGGCTTTTTAATGCTAGTTAAATTGCTTTCCTAAATCAAATTAGGCGTGGTGTCTAGGTTGATTTTTGAACCAAGAGTATGCTCTAGTAGATAGCGATTATTTTGACTAACCCTTGCAGAAAACTATCATATTCAATACGGGTAAGTTAAGAGATGAACTCACCATAGAGGTGAGGCAAGGCGTATGATGAACTCCAACAACTCTGCTTTGAAGGAAGACCCGGATCGTTCCTCATAGAAGAAAGATATGTAAGTATCACATCATTTATTTTGTCTTTTGCTAAAAGTTACATTTGCCTTGATCCATGCTAGAGTGCAGCTAAGAACATAATCTATTAAAAAAAAATGATAAACAATATATGTGCTAAAGTAATCAAAGAACCATCTTTTTGTTAGCATAGATGAGTTTATATCAACCTTTGGACAACAACATGTTCTTCAAATAGTTGCAATCCTTGGGTATACGTCCACTAATATCTCGTAGGAAAGAATCATCGGTGTGCACGGTTTAGCATGAACCTACCACACCACCACAGTCTACCTCACGTCTACATCTCTAAAAGACTGTCAAGATCCAAATTTTGGGGAGTGCAACCCCATTATCTAGGTAAGTACTCTTATCCTTTACCTTATTTACTACTAGTTTGGTATGTTTGTTTTATTAAAAGATATAAAAAGATGCATAACTATAGAAAACTAAATAAAAAGTTTAAGTTATATATATAGTTTGATCTTTATGTTTGCTACAAATAAATAAATAGATAGTGTGCTTATGCTTGCTAGAATAAAATTAACGCTGAAGATGATCTCTATGTATGGAAATGATGAATAGTTGCTCCGCCATAAATTCCTCTTTTAAAGTACTTACAATTCAGACTTAGATTCTCCCAAAGCTTTAAATGCTTAATTTGCTCTAAACCCAATACTGTGGGAAGCACATGCTTAATCCGAGTCTTAGCGTTGAAGGATAAAGATACATGAAAAGTTGAGCTCTTTGTTTATCATATTTCTAGAGATACGATTCTGGTTTTATCTTTTGAAAATCATAAAATACTACATGATGAGTTCCTGTGTTTATGACCCTTAAGAGTTTGTCATACACATCAAAATCATCTCACTCCACTAAATACGTTGCTTCTAACCCTAAGTACGCCTCCCCATATTCCATCAAGTCGCTAGCCATAATTATAAAAATAAACTCTTGCAATCTTTGGATATGTCTCTCTCAATGTTTTTTTATGCTAAATATAGGCTGGGCTACATTCGAAAAAAAAAAAAAGAAAAAAGAAAGAAAGAAAAAAGAAAAAATAAATATAGAGAAAAGTGAGACGAGAGAGGGAGAGTAAGGACAAAAAAGTCATACTAGGCGCGAGAAGGGCCTACCTCCCTAATTATATTTAGAGATGAATAATGGACACGTGTTCGAGGGTGAGTAGGTCCCACATCTCTAAGAAGAGAGAAAAATGGACACAAGTCCGAGGGGCAAAGCCCACCTCTCCAAGAATGAATAGCCTGGACCTTAGCAATTTTTAGAAAGAGAGATATAGTCCAAGATGTTTGAGAAAAAAATACTAGAAAAGGCTAAAGGCTATTTACTACCTTTCATCCTCATCCATTTCACCACTATCATCCCACCATATATGTCTTACTACGTGTGATTTGCACTATAAATATTATCTACTTGAGAGGGTCATACATAGGATCTCTCGAAGTTTCTTTTGAAAAATGTTGCAAAACCCCGGGATGATAGTTGATCAAAGAACTTGAGACATGGTACTTGACTTGATTGTTCGTCTTTTAATCGCTTAAGGTTTATAAAAAAGGCTACGCCCCATGGTAAAGGTAAGAGAGAGCAATCTTGTTGAGAGGAGAATTTATTTTTTTGAAAACATAGTACTTCGAGGTATGAAAGCGTAGTAGCAACTCCCCGATCCTACAATAGCATATAGCTTTGCTAGGGACTAGCAAAGGGTAAGCTTGGTGTAGTTTGTTGACACCTGTTATCGTGATAAATTTATTAATCAAATAAACATGAGAAAGGGGTATAAATCATAATACCAACCTAGAATAGGGTGTCACTAATATATTTCCACCAGTTTTTGGTAAAGTTGTGAATTGCGTGGACTAAACAGAAAACACCGAGGTCGAAAGCCGCATTTACTACGCCGACGTAACATAATCCAACTTCGAGAGAAGACCCTAGAAGGCACCGGACTAATCCCGGCGTGAACCAAACTTGACACGAAGAAAACATCATCTAGAAGACTCCGAAGCCACGGACGCTACAACGGGACCCGAAGCGGCCGATCGGCCTCCCATCGCCGCCACGTCAGCCCTGCCTCGAAGCTTCCTCAACCGACTCTAAGACGCAATCTAAACCGGTTGTTTAACGTCAGTTTGATCCGAGGGCGTCGGTAGAAGCACGAGATGGATCAAGATCCAACACCAGATTAGTACCACATTGCTTGGCCGGCCGAAGGGACGTAAGAAGACCCATATATATAGACCCCTAGACCCCCTCTTTCAGAACATTACAGATCATCTCATACATCAGATGGAGGCACGACGCCTGGAGAATTAGATTAGACGACTACAATGTAATAGAGTAGATCTAGTAGAGAGTTAGGGGGAGAGCGGAACCGCGTTCGTTCTCGAGAAGTCTTCGGCGCTCGGGTATATCTTTTGTATCTCAACTCTATTAGACTTTATGCCATAATTAGATCTATCTTTTCTAGTACTTTTATGCCTTTCATGTTATTGATTAGAATATAGTTGTTATATAATTGCATAGGATCTTCGGGCGTATTGAGTGCTCGGTTATTCATGATGATTAGAGTAGTAATTAATAGTGTGGACATGGTGTCTAGACTAGAGGTAACCTTAGATTGCACCCAATCCCACGGATAGTTGTGGTAGCCCTAGGTGGTGATAGACCCTAACGGCCGGCGTATTCCACCACGTTCGGATTGGTGTTGTAGGACCGAAGTCGGAGCTTCCTAGCCCCCTTCTCATCCCTTTCCGCGGCTAGTGTTACGATGTCCCGAAGTGTTCTTTTATGATCGCTATACCTTTTCATGCCTTAGTTACTAAAGAACCAAAGTACTAGAGAAGTATTCAGAACCTAGATCTCTCCCGTTGTCCTCTCGACCTAGCTATCTATTCTATATTATAATATTCTCTGGTTAAGTGCTATTAATTATCATTCATATCATATACATTATTTACCCCCTCTTTTTTAGTTTAGTTGGTATATTAAGTTAGTAGATACATGATTTTGATTTATCGTAGTCTTTTTCCCTTGCTTCCTCGTGGAAAATATAAATAACGATATACTGAATACTCCCGCTAAAAGCTACAATGGTATATATATTAGGCGCTTTGCGGAACCCTTTATATTCTTTTTGCACTTAATAAATACCAACACCCAATTACCAAGATCACTCCACCTGAGTCTTCCAAGCCCATTGTGCAAGATGGCATCCTCCAAGAACCCACTAAGACTCCACCTCCCAAACAAGTGTGGCTTCCCAAACCGAACCACCTCAAGAACCCACTTGACACTTTGCCCGTGATTCCCGAGGAAACCCTTCCTAAGGCCAAGACCACAATAAGAGTGAACCATCCACCCAAGAGAGTGAATCAACCACCACCCAAGAGAGAGGTGAGGTATCACTGCGAGTATCGTCAAAGGGATGGTCACTTGGTTGAGTTTTGCTTTAGGAGGAAGAGGGATGCTAGGCGTCGAGTGGAGTTTGAGAACCGTGATATGTATCACCCACCACTTGGCATGTATGAGAGGGGTGTGCGATCGGTTCGAGAGGCGCTTTTGCTAGGCTTGAAGATAGGAGGCCTCAGAGGTTTGGGCCACGGTTTGTGAGACCGTTTGGTGGTCGTGCTCCGCGAGTGGACATAGATCCTCGCTTTGGGAGTTTTGAGGTTGAGAAGAGGAGTGCACCGCGCTTTGTTGTGCGTGGTGACAAGTTTGGTAAGATGGGGCGTGGGATGTATGTTTTACCTAATGCATATTTGGGGCATGATGGTCAACACCGGTACTCTTCCAAGTTTACTAACCCTGTTGCGCCATATGCTCATCCCATGTTCTATTGTTGATACAGGCTGGAAGGCTGGAGGACATGTGGCTCATTGACTCCGGTTGTTCTCGTCACATGACCGGAAACTCCAAGTGGTTCTCCAGCCTCACCCCGATGAAGACGAGAGAGTACATCACTTTTGGGGACGGCAAATGAGGGAAGATTCTATCGCGGGGGTCAATCAGATTTTAGAGGATATGTTGAGGGCATGTGTTTTATCCGCTAAAGGCCCATGGGATAAGTGGTTACCATATGCAGAGTTCACCTACAATACAGTTATCAAGAGAGCATCAAGATGGCTCCCTTTGAAGTGTTGTATGGTAGAAAGTGTAGAACGCCTCTGAATTGGATAGAAACAGGAGATAGAACCTATTATGGTATTGACCTGATTGATGAAGCAGAACAGAAGGTTAAGACAGTACGACAACATCTAGCTACAGCTCAAGCTCGTCAGAAAAGCTATGGTGACAAGCGTAGTAAACCTTTGAAGTTCAGAGTTGGTGATTTTGTGTATCTCAAGGTGTCACCAATGAAGAGAGCGCAACACTTTGGAGTTAAAAGGAAGTTAGCACCTAGATTCATAGGTCCTTTTTCGTATCGTTGCTAGCAAAGGAAAGGTGGCCTATCAATTACAATTACCTTATGAGTTGAGATTAGTCTCCGATGTCTTCCATGTGTCCCAGCTTGAAGAAATGGTTGAGGATACCGAAGAACGCATTTCGATCGTAAATATTGAAGTTGACAAGGACCCGACTTATTTTGAAGAACCAGTTGAAATCTTGGACACTAAAAAAGAAAGAACAACTCGCAACAAGACGGTGAAGCTATACAAGGTTACGTGGAGTAATCATGGAGAGAATGACGCTACATGGGAGAATGAGGAATATCTTCGTGAAGTCTACCCTATGTTTCTTAGCAAACAAGTTAGTACAACCAAATCTCGGGGACGAGATTTTCTTAAGGGGGTAGATTTGTAACACCACGTGTTTAAGCATGTCATTAGCACCTGCATTTCATGGGCATAATCATCTTTTAATCATATGCATCCATGCACATGAAATGATAGAGTTCTTTTGCATGTTTAAATGCATTCAAATTGCTCGATATGTTTTTTTGCCTCGTCATTTCATGTATGAAATGTTTGCATATTTGGTTGATTATTCTTTATTTATTCTTAGTTAAGTTTATAGGATGTGTTAGAGCATATTTCATGTTTGTCATGATCCCCGATCATGAGTAATTAGAGTAGTTTGACTTTGGTTAACCCCGCTTTTGACCTAGATGGTGTTTTATTTTGTTTTGATCAATAGTCCTAGCTAGAGACCTCGCATGTGTATGATCCCTTCACGACTTTGGTAGATAATTTCGAGTAGAACAAAAGTTGTCATAGGTCGGTTTCAAAAAAGTGAGTGGATCATGTTCGAAAATCCGAAGTTTGTTTGAATTAGGGTTTCACGACCCGGGAGTAGTTTATCTTCGATTGATCACAGTTTCAAATCCGAGCCAAAGTAGAGAAAACTTTCTATACGTGTTTTGCTCGGTTTTTCGAGAGGAACGTTTTGTTCAATTAGAGCTTTTTGCTAATTCGCTCGGATCTCGAGGTAGAGGCCAAAACAGGTTGGATTTAGGGAGTTTAATTTTTAAAAAAAAGAAGAAGGAGACAAACTGGCCGGCCACCCCCGCCATCCCGTGACAGCGTCGGGCCGTCTTCCACGCCGCATGGACCGGCGTGCCCGCGCCCCCTAAGCTTTGCCCGCGCCGGTGCCTTCTAGATGGGGAAACCCCGTCCCTTGCTGGCCACTCCATCGCCCTTGCCTCCCCCTCGCTCTCCCTCGCCAGCGGCGAACAAAGCGGCGGCGGCGGCAAGGCTGCGCCGCCATTGCGTGCCAAGCACCCCGCCATCGGCAAGCACCACACCGCCCGAGCCGCCCGGTCTTCGCGCCAAACCATCGCCACATCGTTAGCCATTCCATCGACCCACCGGGCGCCAAACCGAGCAAGAAAGGGGACCAAGTCGGCCACCGTCACCGCCGCCCGAACGCCGGAACTCCCATAAACCTCTTTGTCCTCGCGGCCCCGCCTCCCGCCCCCCTCTCCCCGGCGTTACGGACTATGTTCTAGCCTCTTAGGGGCGTGCGTGCTAGCCTCGGTAGAAGTTTCACGGAAAGTTGAGATCCAGGTATGCCGGAACGGCGCCAGCCCGTGAGCGCCACTATGGCCGCCGCCGCGTCAACCTCGGCCGCCGTGGCCATCGATGCCGTTTTCTTGACTTAACGCCCGTTCTCGACTACGCATGTTGTCTAGGCCCTTGTGCTAAGAAGAATCGGAGCTTAGCGTCGCCCGCCGCCGAACGCGTCGCCGTCACTCCCGCCCATCGCCGCCGCCGGACGTGCGTTTCGCGGACGCTTCGCCCGCCCGCCAGGTTACCTTGGTCCAGTGCTCGTCGTAGGGTCGCCTGGGTGTCCTGAGGCCCGCGCGACTTCTCGGTTTGTCCGACATCGCCGGGAGCTGCACGCCGCCGGAGCACGGGCTTCGCCGTTGGCGCTGAACGCCGTCGACCTGGCCGCCCGCTAAAACTTGGGGAAAGTGCCTAGACCGATAGATCTCGTCTCCGGGAGTCCATAGGTGTGCTGGATTCGCCGGACGACCACCGACGGCGGAGATCCACCGCAGCGCCCGATTCTGGCCGCCCCGTCCCTTCCGGGTCGTTGACGCGCGGACCCCACCCGTTAGAAGCTTTTCCCTTTTTGTTTTTCGTTTTTGATTTGCATGCAAAAGGTGCTAGAAAATTCATAACTTGCACGTTTTAGCTCGGTTTTGCATGGGACAAATTTTGTTGTGATCCTTGTGAGTAGATCTACAGTAGAAAAATATAAGATTAGGTTTCCTGGTAGTTTTTATATTTATTTAGATTTATTGCTTGTTTGCCATGAAAATAGAGGAAATGTATAGATAATTTTTGGTGTATGATAAAATAGTGGTGCCTGTATGAAATGTTCATGTTTTTGCATGTATAGTGCATGAAAAATATTAGACATGTTATGTTCTGTGGTAGAAGTGTGATTTTTTGATTTATGTGCTATTTACCATGCTTTCTTAGGAAATTCATAGAAAAATATTTACTAGGATTTGCCATGATAATTTTGTGCATGCATTTGTTGTTTGTCATGTAGCTTTTCATGTTCATGGTTAGGCAGTTTCATGCATTTCATAGTACAAAAGTATTTTCATGCCTAGTTTTAGTGTTACCGTGTGATTTTTGTGTAGGACAAGTATGTGCATGAGTTTGCCATGAAAGTTTTGTGGTAGATATGTTAGACCAGTAGGATGTTCTGGTAATTTTTGTAGACGTTTCTAAGGAGTTTACATGTTTATCATATTTAAGTTGCATGGAGATTAGCTTAGAAATACATGTTTATAGTAGAGTAATGTGTCTTGGTAATTTTATTAGTTGTTCCTAGCATGGTTAGGACCTGTTGGTATGATTAGTTGGATAAGCTTGGTAGTTTGGCAGATTTTTATTCCTAGCATTTATATGATTGTGGTGTGCATGTTTAGTGTTTGTTAGGGAATGTCATTTCATGTGCTTTATTTCATCTTTTGGCTTTACCAGTAGGTTTTTGGTAGATTATGACTTGTTTTACTTGCTGTTTTAGTTTGAGAAAAGTTGCATGTTTAGTTTACAAGTTATAGGTGTTGCATGTTGCTTGTTAGGTGAAAACAGAGTCTCTGTTTTTGCTGTTTTTGAGGCAGTATATGTTAGAACCAGGTCAGGGTAATATAGAATGTTTTGTAGATAATTTCGTTAGCTTTCCGACGAATGTTCGTTTGCTGTGTTTGGAGTTATAGAACTCCCTGTGTGACTGTTTTAGTGACAGCATGTCTAGCTGCCATTTTCAATGTTTAGTGCAATAGAGTGTTTGCTTGATGTAGATTACTAGGGTTTCTTGTGTAATTACATTTTTGCTTCTACGGAAGAGATATGCACTTATTAGTATCATTCATCATAATGCATCCATCTATCCTTCATTTATCCTGCATTCGTGTTATTAATCCCCTCGCACGTGCATGCATCATCTCGAGGATCGGAGGAGTTAGTTCGGAAGGAGATCAAGGAGCAACAGGTCAACCTTCATCATCTCGAAGGATAGCCAAAAGACCGCACGAGGAGAAGGAGGACCGTGACTCGAAGTTTCGTTGACCCCACGACTTCTTCTTCCCGCTACCTTTCAAGGCAAGCCCGGTGCATGCCGACTTTCCTATGCTTTCTCAATTAATTTGTTGAGTCCTTTCATGAATGCTGCATTAAGTGTAGGAAGTGGTTGAAACCGTTGCTCCACAAATATCCTTGCTGAAGTTGTGACCCTATCCTAGTAGTAGAGTCTAGGTTAAATAAATGCTCAGTTATAATGATTGCAGTAGACAGTGATTTCCGGTCACTGAGAGGATGTTTGTGGTTAGTCACATGGGTGACTAACAAGCTGCTATTGAGAACTTGAATAATAAAACATGTGAGATCGGATGGATATTGTGGTCTTCCATCTGATCGGTTAAGGACTAATCCCTTTGTCGGAATGTGGTCGGAAGTTGAACGTACCTGTTCATATAGTAGGCTCCGCGGAGTCGTGAGCCACGAAGCTCGTGAGAATGCTAGGGGCGGCACCATGACGCTTAACGTCCCTCCTAGGCGTGGTAAGAGGGGTTTTTGATTGGGTACAAGAAGATGCGCATGATGATGTCGGTCTCATTGCACGCTCACTTGGTACCCGAGAGGAGGGGGTTGCCGACAGGTCCGAGACTTTACGTCCCCTAACGTCTTGGGAGTGATCTGGGACTCCTCGACGGGGGAAGTCCTGGGTTTATGATAGGGTATTCGCCAGCTGGTTTGCAAATCGATTCGAATCGCCATCTCTCCTGGTCAGTGAGAACCCGGGTTGCGTCCACGACATCGTAGTCTAATATCACAATAATGGTTATCTTGTTCATGCTGCTGATGTTAAAATGTTGATCCAGTTACTTATATTGTTATTTATATATCGCTGAGCATATGTTTTAATCTTGACTATACAGGACTTATGGTTATGTATAAATAAGTAACCTTTTTAACTTGGAAGAATCTAAGTAGTATGTGTAGGCGCACTAATCAACCTTATTTTTTCTGAAATTAAATGTGAGTCACCGACTCGGATAAAGCCAAGCATAATCCTTGGAGTCTTTTTCTTATTTTTCTGGTTTAAGACGGGTAAGTCTTGCGGAGTACAATTGAGTACTCACGGGTTAATTTCGATGTTGCGGTGATCCGTCTAGCATGAATTGATCCAGTTTGATGTCTTTGTGCTTGAAGATAATGCCTAGGGCATGGCGGTCTCTATATTTTCCCGCCTCGTGCTATTACGGGGGTGACATCATGTTGGCACTATCTTATTTTATTTCCATTTGTCATGCGGCTATTTTACTTTCGAAAGCTATTGCTTCCGCACTCGAAATATTTTGAAATCAATGTGTACATCGCACTCGATTAATATATATGAAATTTGGTTTGAGATACTGCGGTTTTTAACTACCGAGCTCAACGATCCTGTTGTATTGTTGATGAGTTTGAAATTACTCGAAGATTTCGGGAATACCGGGTTTATATGGACTCAAGTGTAGACTGCGATTGCTTGGTAATTGCGAATTATACTTGATTTCTTATAAATTGGTCGGCTCATTACGGTGGCATCGAGCTTAGTTCGGTACTTAACAATCCGATCTGGTATTAAAATTAAAATGAACCACTAATCTTTTGTGAAAATTTTGTGAAATAAAATGTTTTCAGTGGTGTGAGTAAAAAGATTGCAAAATTAATAGTGCCATGGTCATACCCTTATGCCCAATTAAGGACGGTCGGGTGGCTTTACTAACTTGGGATGGGCTTATGCATCATATTTTGTTGTTTGTGTTTGGTTGCCGCGCGGCGATGAGTGCACGGGCTACTCATTTGAGTAGTCATGAATGGATCGAAATACCTCTACGCCTCGGGTAAATGGTGTTCATTGCCCTCGCCTAAGGTGAGATGTGAGTTGTGAGAGCATGATCGGACAAACGCCGGTCTAGGGGTAAAAATAAAATGTTTTGAGAGCTCCGTGGTCGGGTAGTGCCCCCGTAGACTTGTGTATGGGTACACAGGTGTCTTTGGGTGTAAAATGTGCTTTTTCCGCATGGCATGCGATGTTGTCGGGTGGTGGACGACGAAGGGTATATGCAATTTAAATTCTTGCATTACATCGATATATTGTGGGCTAAAATGAAATTGCAGGTACACTAACTACCCAACGTGTAGATCGACTAGTTGCGATTTATTTCTTTTGAGAGAACGATAGATGTGCCACCATGTATACGAGTAGTATCTTATCTTTCCTATTCTGTGAGGGACGTAAGATACGCTCATGCATCATGTCATTCATGCATCAATAAAATGAAATAAAAGCATTTCTTTTCTTATCCTTACTTCCGTCTGTCCCCCTTAGTGAGTACTTGTCCCGTTTGTCAAAATTGATCTATCTCGTTCTCAATCTCACACAATCTTCAAAATCTTGCTGCCATTGGCTCCCAAAGTGAAGACAAGTTGTTTACTTTGCCGGTGTCTTCGCATATGGTTATGTAGATCGGATAGAGACCCCAAACCATAGATTACCGCA
Organism: Hyparrhenia diplandra; assembly: GCA_015847255.1. Classification (NCBI taxonomy): domain Eukaryota; kingdom Viridiplantae; phylum Streptophyta; class Magnoliopsida; order Poales; family Poaceae; genus Hyparrhenia; species Hyparrhenia diplandra. Next base: position 1,043,289 of record JADLZK010001918.1, read on the forward strand.
CCCTAAGTAAATTGGATCGCCACTAGAATTGACCTTGCCATCCTTGCCCTACCTTATCATTCTGTTTGGAGAAGTGGGATTATCACCAAATACGAGCCATCACCGAGGAAGAAGTTGCCAACCGTGCTACACCATCATGTACCCTAATAAGTTTGGATGTTGGAACACTCAATGCCTTGCTCTAGACCACGACAACAAGGACATTAGAGGTGCACTATCGTAGGAGAGATGAGCTTATCACTAGTCGTTAGATACCTACTCCTACCCTTGGTATCCCTAATTTGACAAGAGGCTATCAGCACTGAAGACCTTGAAGTAACCAGACTCTACACATGTTAATTGAGCCCTTGAAGAGTTTAATGAAAGAATTCCCTTTTTGGTGAAGCCATGTGCGCGATTTTGATTGGGAATACGCGTACATTGGATGGAGAAGTTTGATTTGCTACATAATCCGTATCAACCGTGATTGTTGCGATGATGGGTGTGATGCCATCGGATTTATGGTTACCATTATTTGTTGAATGAATTTATTATCGCAATAAATTCTGGCGTAACTTTAAATTCAATGCATTTACACTATGTCAACATCATCGAGAATTTTTATTGGTTGGATTATGCGGATGGTTAAAACTTTCAGTCTTTGGAGGGAGCAACCAACCGCCACCACCTCCGTCAACCCGAACCGTTCTTTAACGCATGCGGGTGAGTTGCGCAACATCTCGCGCAACATTGCAGTGGTGGAGGAAATCGAGACAGTAATGCAGAAGATAGGCTCCAGTTGTACAAGAACTTTAAGACCACTGATCCCCCTAAGTTCACAGAGTCGAGTGAACCAACCGAAGCGGAAGAATGGATGGTTTCGGTTGAGGATAGGTTCAGATTGTTGAAGTTGGACCGAAGTGCGTAAGGCTGAGTTTGTCGCCCATTTGCTTGAAGGACCCCGCCGAATTTGGTGGAGAAATCATCATGCCACCTACCCAGCTAATACTTCTATTACCTGGGATATGTTTACGGCAGCTTTCCGTAAAGCCTATATTCCCCCAAGTGTGATTGCTATGAAGTTGGGTGAATTTATCAAGCTTAATCAAGATAATAAGACCATCACCCAATATCTTGAGGAATTCAACCGTTTGTCCCGATATGCACCAGATATGGTGGACACAGAAGAGAAGAAAATAGCAAGCTTCAGAAGAGGGCTTAATCTCAAGATGCGTAAGACTATTGGAGCCACATTCGAGGATGGACTTCAATGAGTTCGTAAAATGACCGCTTGGTTCAAGAAAAGAACAACAATGCATATGCATTTGCTAAGAGCAAGAAGAGACCAATTGAGTCTAGCTCAGGTCAGAACAAGGTTCTGATTTTTAATCATCCAGGCTACCACCAACCAGCTGCCCCACTACAAGAGGAACTGCAGTTGGAGAGTTCTCGCTACAGGAAGGCTTATGTTACACCCGCGGCAAGGGACGGATGGTATTGATAGTACTTCTTCTCACAAAAAGTGCTATAATTGTGGGATGCCAGGACATCTTTCCCGGTTTTGCCCACAACCTAAGCGTAATCAACCCTACAGGCAAAAGATTGGACAAGTGCACTCCACCAATGTTGAAGAGAGTCCAGAAGGAGAGTCTGTAACTGCTGGTACTTGCTTAGTCAACAATCACAATGCAGTTGTATTGTTTGACTCTGGATCGTCTCATTCTTTTATGAGTGAAGCTTTTGCCAAAGAAAGCAATGCGCAGATATCCGATTTGGGTTATGGTTATTGTATTAGCTCAGCAGGAGCTGCTCAACTTACCAGGAAGGTTGTCAGAAATGTGCAAATAAAAGTTGGAGATTTAGAGATTGTCACCTCCTTGATTGTATTACCCGGGCTGTGTTTGGATGTCATCTTGGGAATGAATTGGATGAAAACATGGGGAGTAATTATAGACACCCTGACTAGGGTAATCCTTTTGAAAGATCCCCGTGATGGAAAGGAGCATCAGATAATTCTTCCCCAAACACCTAATTTAAATCGTGTCTCGTTTGCTCTGGTCACCAATTATTTCGGATATACCGGTGGTATGCGAAGTTTCCCGATGTTTTTCCGGAAGACTTGCGAGGCTTACCACCGGATAGAGATGTAGAGTTTGCCATAGAGCTTTTGCCTGGAACAGCACCAATCTCCAGAAGGCCCTACAGGATGCCGCCCCATCAGTTGGCCGAGTTGAAAGTTCAGATTCAAGAATTGCTGGATAAAGGTTTAATCAGACCAAGTTCATCACCATGGGGATGCCCTGCTCTGTTCGTGAAAAAGAAGGACCAATCCTTGAGAATGTGTGTGGATTACAGACCACTCAATGCAGTGACAGTCAAAAACAAGTATCCTTTGCCACGCATTGACATTCTCTTTGATCAGTTGTCCAAGGCTAAGGTTTTCTCCAAGATTGATCTTCGTTCGGGCTATCATCGGATCAAGATTAGACCTCAAGATATCCCGAAGACTGCTTTCACGACGAAATATGGGTTGTATGAGTATCTTGTCATGTCCTTTGGCCTAACAAATGCTCCAGCTCATTTTATGTGCCTGATGAATTCGGTATTCATGCCCGAGTTAGACAAATTCGTGGTTGTGTTTATCGATGATATTTTGGTATACTCAGAGAATGAAGAAGACCATGCAGCGCATCTCAGAATTGTGTTAGCTAGACTCAGAGAGCACAAATTGTATGCCAAGTTTAGCAAATGTGAGTTCTGGTTAAAGAAGGTACAATTTCTTGGACATGTCTTATCAGAAGATGGAATTTCGGTGGATCCAAGCAAAGTTCAAGAAGTCATGGATTGGAAGGCGCCGAGGCCTGCATTACGAGAGATTCGGAGTTTTCTTGGTTTAGCCGGGTATTATCGTCGATTCATACCGACTTTTCTAAGATTGCCAAACCCATGACAAGATTCTTTGCGGAGAAAGATGAGAAATTTGTGTGGACACCGGAGTGTGAGACCGCTTTCCATACAATACGAGAGTTGTTAACAACCGCTCCAAGTGCTTGCACAACTAGATATAGAGAAGCCGTTTGGCGTGTTTTGCAATGCATGTGATCTGGTCTTGGATGTATACTCATGCAAGAAGGAAGAGTGATTGCATATGCATCACGACAGTTACGCAAACACGAAGTGAACTATCCGACACATGATTTGGAGTTAGCAGCCGTAGTCCATGCTCTGAAGATTTGGCGCCATTATCTGCTGGGAAATAAGTGCCATATTTATACGGATGATAAGAGTCTGAAGTATATCTTCACTCAAGATCAGTTGAACATGAGACAACGAAGATGGCTAGAGTTGATTAAAGATTATAATTTGGAAATACATCACCATTTGGGCAAGCCAAATGTTGTTGTAGATGAATTGAGCAGGAAGGCATATTATATCCTTGTGCAATGAGTGCCAGAAGAGAAGTTTAGTTTACTGCACCCCGCAGTCTTGCATAATATACAAGTGCAAAAATCTCTAGAAGAGAGGGTAATCAAAGGGCAAAAATCAGATAAAGGTATTTCCTTCATCAAGAAGAGACTTGAAAAAGAACCAAGTGGACATTTTAGAATTGATGAAAGTGGTGTTTTATGGTATGATAATCGCCTTTGTTGTACCTAAGGACAAAGAACTCGAGAGATCAAATCTTGACAAAAGCACATTCTTCTACCCTATCAAACCATCCCGGTAGCAACAAGATGCATAAAGATTTAAGCTCACGTTTTTGGTGGACCAAGATGAGGAAGGAAATTGCTGCTCATGTAGCCAAGTGCGATAATTGTTGTAGAGTCAAAGCCATTCACTTGAAACCTGCTGGACTACTACAACCATTGCCTACCTCTGATGGAAAATGGGATAACATCACTATGGATTTCATTGTTGGACTTCCACGTACCCCCGCAAGGATTTGATACTATTTGGGTAATTGTGGATAGACTAACCAAGGTAGCTCACTTTATTCCTGTCAGCATTAGCTATGAACCTCACCAGTATGCAGAGATCTACATTTCTCAGATAGTTCGTCTGCATGGAATACCCAAGAGCATAGTATGTGACCGAGGATCTAAATGGACCGATAACTTTTGGGAGTGTCTACAAAGCGCTCTAAACACCAAGCTACTTCGTAGCTCAGCATACCAACCGCAACCAGCTGGACAAAATGAAATGGTGAATCAGATTTTAGAGGATATGTTGAGGGCATGTGTTTTATCTGCTAAAGGCCCATGGGATAAGTGGTTACCATATGCAGAGTTCACCTACAATAACAGTTATCAAGCGAGCATCAAGATGGCTCCCTTTGAAGTGTTGTATGGTAGAAAGTGTAGAACGCCTCTGAATTGGATAGAAACAGGAGATAGAACCTATTATGGTATTGACCTGATTGATGAAGCAGAACAGAAGGTTAAGACAAGATGCGACAACATCTAGCTACAGCTCAAGCTCGTCGGAAAAGCTATGGTGACAAGCGTAGTAAACCTTTGAAGTTGAGTTGGTGATTTTGTGTATCTCAAGGTGTCACCAATGAAGAGAGCGCAACACTTTGGAGTTAAAAGGAAGTTAGCACCTAGATTCATAGGTCCTTTTCGTATCGTTGCTAGCAAAGGAAAGGTGGCCTATCAATTACAATTACCTTATGAGTTGAGATTAGTCTCCGATGTCTTCCATGTGTCCCAGTTGAAGAAATGGTTGAGGATACCTGAAGAACGCATTTCGATCAGAAATATTGAAGTTGACAAGGACCTGACTTATTTTGAAGAACCAGTTGAAATCTTGGACACTAAAGAAAGAACAACTCGCAACAAGACAGTGAAGCTATACAAGGTTCTGTGGAGTAATCATGGAGAGAATGACGCTACATGGGAGAATGAGGAATATCTTCGTGAAGTCTACCCTATGTTTCTTAGCAAACGGTTAGTACAACCAAATCTCGGGACGAGATTTTCTTAAGGGGGGTAGATTTGTAACACCCTGTGTTTAAGCATGTCATTAGCACCTGCATTTCATGGGCATAATCATCTTTTAATCATATGCATCCATGCACATGAAATGATAGAGTTCTTTTGCATGTTTAAATGCATTCAAATTGCTCGATATGCTTTTGCCTCGTCATTTCATGTATGAAATGTTTGCATATTTGGTTGATTATTCTTTATTTATTCTTAGTTAAGTTTATAGGATGTGTTAGAGCATATTTCATGTTTGTCATGATCCCCGATCATGAGTAATTAGAGTAGTTTGACTTTGGTTAACCCCTGTTTGACCTAGATGGTGTTTTTATTTTGTTTTGATCAATAGTCCTAGCTAGAGACCTCGCATGTGTATGATCCCTTCACGACTTTGGTAGATAATTTCGAGTAGAACAAAAGTTGTCATAGGTCGGTTTTCAAAAAGTGAGTGGATCATGTTCGAAAATCCGAAGTTTGTTTGAATTAGGGTTTTGACCCCGAGTAGTTTATCTTCGATTGATCACAGTTTCAAATCCGAGCCAAAGTAGAGAAAACTTTTCTATCGTGTTTTGCTCAGTTTTTTTCGAGAGGAACGTTTTGTTCAATTAGAGCTTTTGCTAATTCAGCTCGGATCTCGAGGTAGGGGCCAAAACAGTTGGATTTAGGGAGTTTAATTTTTAAAAAAGAAGGAGACAAACCCGGCCGCCACCCCGCCATCCCGCGTGACCGCGTCGGGCCGTCTACGTGCGTGGACGCGTGCCGCGCCCCGCCGGGCCTGCCCGCGCCGGTGCCTTCTAGATGGGGAAACCCCGTCCCTTGCTGGCCACTCCATCGCCCTTTGCCTCCCCTCGCTCCCCTCGCGCGACGAGAATAGCGGAAGCAGCAGGCTACGCGCCGCCATTGCCGTGCCAAGCAGCCCGCCATCGGCAAGCACCACACCCGCCCGAGCCGCCGTCTTCGCGCCAAACCATCGCCACATCGTTAGCCATTCCACCGACCCACCGTAGCGCCAAACCGAGCAAGAAAAGGGGACCAAGTCGGCCACCGTCACCGCCGCCCGAGCAGGAACTCCCCGCAAACCTGCTTGTCCTCCGCGGCCCGCCTCCCGTCCCCCTCCCGACGTTACGGACTATGTTCTAGCCTCTTAGGCGTGCGTGCTAGCCTCGGCCAGAAGTTTCGCGGAAAGTTGAGATCCGGTATGCCGGAACAGCGCCGCCGTCGTGAGCGCCAATATGGCCGCCGCCCGGCCGAACCTCGCCGCCGTGGCCATCGATGCCGCTTTTTTCTTGACTTAACGCCCGTTCTTGACTCCGCATGTTGTCCAGGCCCTTGTGCTAAGAAGAATCGAGCTTCGTGTCGCCCGTTCGCCGGAACGCCACGTCGCCGTCACCCCCGCGCCCGTCGCCGCCGCCGGACGTGTTTCAGCGCCGAGCTCGCCGCCGTAGTTTACCTTGGTCCGGTGCTCGTCGTAGGGTCGCTGGGTGTCCTAAGGCCCGCGACTTATCGGTTTTGTCCGACATCGCCGGGAGCTGCACGCCGCCGAACGGAGCGCCGCCGCTTCGCCGCGAACGCCGTCGACCTCGGCCGCGCCCGCTAAAACTTGGGGAAAGTGCCTAGACCGATAGATCTCGTCTCCGGGGAGTCCATAGGTGTGCTCAGATTCGCCGGACGACCACCGACGGCGCGAGGAGATCCCCGCGTAGCGCCGATTCTGGCGCCGCCCCCCTGATTCAGGGTCGTTGACGCGCGGACCCCACCCGTCGAAGCTTTTCCCTTTTTGTTTTCTGTTTTTTGATTTGCATGCAGGTGCTAGAAAATTCATAACTTGCACGTTTTAGCTCGGTTTTGCATGGGACAAATTTTGTTGTGATCCTTGTGAGTAGGTCTACAGTAGAAAAATATAAGATTAGGTTTCTGGTAGTTTTTATATTTATTTAGATTTATTGCTTGTTTGCCATGAAAATAGAGGAAATGCATAGATAATTTTTGGTGTATGATAAAATAGTGGTGCCTGTATGAAATGTTCATGTTTTTGCATGTATAGTGCATGAAAAATATTAGACATGTTATGTTACGTGGTAGAAGTGTGATTTTTGATTTATGTGCTATTTACCATGCTTTCTTAGGAAATTCATAGAAAAATATTTACTAGGATTTGCCATGATAATTTTTGTGCATGCATTTGTTGCTGTCATGTAGCTTTTCATGTTCATGGTTAGGCAGTTTCATGCATTTCATAGTACAAAAGTATTTTCATGCCTAGTTTTAGTGTTACCAGGTGTGATTTTTGTGTAGGGACAGTATGTGCATGAGTTTGCCATGAAAGTTTTGTGGTAGATATGTTAGACCAAGTAGGATGTTCTGGTAATTTTTGTAGACGTTTCTAAGGAGTTTACATGTTTATCATGTTTAAGTTGCACGGAGATTAGCTTAGAAATACATGTTTATAGTAGAGTAATGTGTCTTGGTAATTTTATTAGTTGTTCCTAGCATGGTTAGGACCTGTTGGTATGATTAGTTGGATAAGCTTGGTAGTTTAGCAGATTTTTATTCCTAGCATTTATATGATTGTGGTGTGCATGTTTAGTGTTTGTTAGGGAATGTCATTTCATGTGCTTTATTTCATCTTTTTGGCTTGACCAGTAGGTTTATTTGGTATATTATGACTTGTTTTACTTGCTGTTTTAGTTTGAGAAAAGTTGCATGTTTAGTTTACAAGTTATAGGTGTTGCATGTTGCTTGTTAGGTGAAAACAGAGTCTCTGTTTTTGCTGTTTTTGAGGCAGTATATGTTAGAACCAGGTCAGGGTAATATAGAATGTTTTGTAGATAATTTAGTTAGCTTTCCGCCGAATGTTCGTTTGCTGTGTTTGGAGTTATAGAACTCCCTCGTGTGACTGTTTTAGTGACAGCATGTCTAGCTACCATTTTCAATGTTTAGTGCAATAGAGTGTTTGCTTGATGTAGATTACTAGGGTTTCTTGTGTAATTACATTTTTGCTTCTACGGAAGAGATATGCACTTATTAGTATCATTCATCATAATGCATCCATCTATCCTTCATTTATCCTGCATTCGTGTTACTAATCCCTGCTGCGTGCATGCATCATCTCGGGATCGGAGGAGTTAGTTCGGAAGGAGATCAAGGAGCAACAGTCAACCTTCATCATCTCGAAGGATAGCCAAAAGACCGCCTGGGAGAAGGAGGACCGTGACTCGAAGTTTCAGGAGGACCACGACTTCTTCTTCCTACTACCTTTTCAAGGCAAGCCCCGGTGCATGCTTGACTTTCCTATGCTTTCTCAATTAATTTGTTGAGTCCTTTCATGAATCTTTGCATTAAGTGTAGGAAGTGGTTGAAACCGTTCTTTGCACAAATATCCTTGCTGAAGTTGTGACCCTATCCTAGTAGTAGAGTCTAGGTTAAATAAATGCTCGAGTTATAATGATTGCAAAAGCGGTGATTTTCGGTCACGAGAGAGAGGATGTTTGTGGTTAGTCACATGGGTGACTAACAAGCTCTTATTGAGAACTTGAATAATAAAACATGTGAGATCGGATGGATATTGTGGTCTTCCATCGATCGGTTAAGGACTAATCCCTTTGTCGGAATGTGGTCGGAAGTTGAAGCGCACTGTTCATATAGTAGGCTCGTGGAGTCGTGAGCCACGGCTTCGTGAGAATGCTAGGGGCGGTGCACTGTACGCTTAACGTCCCTCCTAGGTGTGGTAAGAGGGGTTTTTGATTGGGTACAAGAAGATGCGCATGATGTCGGTCTCATTGCACGCTCACTTGGTACCCGACAGGAGGGGGTTGCCGACAGGTCCGAGACTTTACGTCCCCTAACGTCTTGGGAGTGATCGGGACTCCTCGACGGGGAAGTCCGGGTTTATGCGGGGTATTCGCCGGTGGTTTTGCAAATCGATTCGAATCGCCATCTCTCCCGGGTCGGTGAGAACCCGGGTTGCGCCCACGACATCGTAGTCTAATATCACAATAATGGTTATCTTGTTCATGCTGCCGATGTTAAAATGTTGATCCAGTTACTTATATTGTTATTTATATATCGCTGAGCATATGTTTTAATCTTGACTATATAGGACTTATGGTTATGTATAAATAAGTAACCTTTGAACTTGGAAGAATCTAAGTAGTATGTGTAGGCGCACTAATCAACCTTATTTTCTCGAAATTAAATGTGAGTCAGCCCGGCTCCGGATAAAGCCAAGCATAATCCTTGGAGTCTTTTCCTTATTTTCTCGGTTTAAGACGGGTAAGTCTTATGGAGTACAATTGAGTACTCACAAGGTTAATTCCGATGTTGCAGGTGATCCGTCTAGCATGAATTGATCCAGTTTGATGTGTTGTGCTTGAAGATAATGCCTAGGGCATGGCAGTCTCTATATTTTCCCAGTCTCGTGCTATTACAGGGGTGACATCATGTTGGCACTATCTTATTTTATTTCCGCCAGACGGCTATTTTACTTTCGAAAGCTATTGCTTCCGTACTCGAAATATTTTGAAATCAATGTGTACATCGCACTCTGATTAATATATATGAAATTTGGTTTGAGATACTGCGGATTTTAACTCTTCGAGCTCAACGATCCTGTTGTATTGTTGATGAGTTTGAAATCACTTTCGAAGATTTCCGGAATACCGGGTTTATATGGACTCAAGTGTAGATGCGATTGCTTGGTAATTGCGAATTATACTTGATTTCTTATAAATTGGTCGGCTCTGTTACAAGCTTCTCCAACCGCCTCCGAGATGCAATCTAATCCCGGTCGTTTGATGTCGGTTTGCTCCGGGGTGTCGGTTAAGCACGAAGATTAGTACCACATTGCTTTCAAATTCGAAGAGACATAAGAAGACCCCTATATAAGCAAGCCCTCAGGCCCCCGGGCTTCAATCATCTCGGATCAACTCATCATCATATCGGATCGATCCGGCTCTAGTTGAAGGCCTTAGCTCTAGTTCAAGAACCGTAGTAGAAGATTAGACAAGATGTAGAACTAGAAGCCCTAGATTAGAGTTGAGAGTAGAGCTTCAAGTTGAGAGAATTAGAGCGCGGTTGAGGCGGAGATGAAGGAAGGCCCGGAGCTGTCGGCGCCTCCATCTTCTTCTTCCTGCGGAGTTGGTGCCATTGGAGCGCAACTCGAGATCTTGTGGATTGTTCGACTTTCATTCGAGTAAGTGATATTGTTTCTATTATTCTTAAGGTTCGTATTTCTTTGATAAGATTACTTTGATTCTTGGTTGCTCTTGAGTTAAAGTTGTTAGATTAATGTAAGCGTGGTGCTTAGATTGACTAGCTTATTACGAATACCTTCTATAGGCGGGGTGAAACACCAACCGTTAAGGTTGTTCGTGGTGGTGACGACACCATTGAGTCCTTTTGTATGCTTGCTCCCGTTTATAGAAATCGTAGGAGCCCCTGCGTTGTTAGCATAGATTCCCTTTATTAAGAGTTTCTTCATGACAACCCCTCTTAAGAACAATGTTGCAAATGATTTACTTGAAGTGAGAACAAGACCTTCCTAATGGAACTCCTTACCTCTCTTTTAATCTAGTTATATAGCCACTCTACGGGTTTAGCTATACACCTTGACATGCTCTCTCACCTTCTCCCGTGGATTCGATATTTAAAGCCCTATTCCCGGGTGAAGTGCTCACCGGTATCCGTTAAACTGCGGATTATATTCCCCGTAGGTTAACAAATACCAACAAGCATTTCGGGCGCCGTTGTCGGGAGAACGGTTTGAGACCACGTTGAAAAACTATAGCTAAATCTTGTACTATACTTTTATCTTTTTCTTTTATTCTATCTTCTCATCTTTTTCTATCTTTGTGGGATCAATTGATTCCATATTTATCTATCTTATACTGCACCCTTAAGCGGAAGCTACGGCCACTAGGATCCTTAGATCTCATCCTTACATCGGCCTTTAGCTTTAGCTACGCCTACATGATCATGAAGCAATACTTCTCGGGAGTGAGAAGCGGGATCATATCTTCTATGGTAGGAGTCTTTGCCGACATCATGAAAGTGTTGTGCGCATGATCATCATGCGTTTTTGGAGGAACCTTTTCTTTCCCTTTTAAGCAAGGTTTGCTTTGACGAACTCACCGGGTGAAACCCATATACTAGCATTCCTTATGACCACCCAAAGGAAGAAGAATCATCCTCAAATTAAAAAAAAATAGAAGTTTCGATAGCTATATCACCATCACTCCAATCCCAAGACTTAGCTATCGACCCCAAACCATCAATGCGCTAAAAACCTTTAAGGGGAGAAGAAATTCAACCCTTGGATATCTCTTTAGATGATGAGTTTCATGAACTTCCAAAGCTTCACAAGAGACCATATATAATCCAAACCTCTTTTGAGATAATCTCTTAGAAAGCACCTTTATTGCTACGCTAAGGACATTGGGGAACCTCAAGGATGGCATATCTAATCATGCCATAGGAAGAGAGCAAAGCCATCAAGAAGCCACTCTATCTCTCTCTTTCTATGTTCAAATTAGATAATTCTTTTCGAACCCATCTTTAACCACATCCTTGAGCCCAATGAATCCCCTTGTGCCCTTTTCTTTGCGTCTCCTCACGATCCTAAAATATTATGAACGATCTAAGGAAGACCAAAAGGAGCGCATTTTTCGAGAGAACATCAATGAGCATAAAGACTACTTCATAAATGGAACTTTTCCACCTAGTCCATGCTCATTCGAAAACTCCTAAATTGATTGCTATCTCAATTCTTGCCACACATGAGATCTCCATCCCCCCCTCATAAAAATTTAGAAAGGGTGGTTGTCGATGAATATTCTAATGGCTTGAAATTTTGAGATTGGCAATATAAGGGAAACCACTTCATCATCTTGATTCATAATTTGAAAGTTTCCAAGGACGAGCTTTTTGTCCTAAAAACAAGCACTCTAGGGGAAATACTATAAAGACTTATATATCACTATATACCCCTACATTATGAGCATATGATTATAAAAATTTTCCTTCGAGGTATTCTTGTCACCGACCATGCGGGTTTGGAGTAAAGAAGAACGAAGGATGACAATACAAGGTATGTCCAACCAGTCATTATGCAACATTAAATTACATGAATAGAAACATTTATTATTATGTTGCTATACTAGCTTGGTTGTCTTTTACCTTCATGCCATGCTCGATCTGTTAAATCACTCATCATGCTCTATCATCATTTGTTTGAATAAATCTACGCAATGCTTTCATGCTACCATTGTTTACTATAGTATGCTTAGGTTTTGGAGTATTTTCATACACCTTTTAGATTAAGCATGGTGCTTAGTTTAAATCATTTTCATGGCTCGAGTTAAACATGGTGTTTAGTTTGATTCCGGAAACCATAAGGTGTGGTGATCTTTCTTCTAAAGGCTTTTTAAATTAAGCGTGGTGCTTAGGTTAGAACGCCTTCCTAATTCAAATTAGGCGTGGTGTCTAGGTTGACTTTTTGAACCATAGTAAACTATAGTAGATGATGGTATATCTTTGTTGGACTAACCCCCGCAGTAAAAATAATAAACTCTGAAACAAGTTTGGGGGAGGTCGAGATGAACTCACTAGAGATGAAGCAAGACATGTGAGACATGACTTATGGATAAAAGAATTCCCGATGAGCCAAGAAGAAGAGGAGTGACACAAGACAAGATCCACAATCAGAAGCGCTCACTTTCGAAGAAGGAATTCATGGGTGATGGAAGCATCAAGGAGGGAGGCCAATTCCATTGAAGATAATTAAGCCATCCTCTTCCTCCTCGACATGCACCTATCACTCCACATGCCACTCAAGAAGAAGAGAAGGACCACCACAAGGTGTAATAGCGCCATCATACTCCAATAATAAAGGTAACACCTTGAGGTAAGTAGTCATTAAGATTTCCCTTTTACTATGGCATCCTCATAAATGAAAAGTCAAACATGCTAGAGCTATAGTTTCACATGATCCAATTTTGTTAACTCGGCATGTTAGCTTTTTAATTTCTAGCATCATTTTCTTGATCGCTCATTATTTTGCTAAAAATATTTACGTGCTAGATTCATCTTCTCGATCTTACCACCCTTGTCGTGAAAAAGAACTTATACATTATCTTTATCTTGTTCAATGTGCCCACAAGGTTAGAGTAGAAGTAAATTTTGGTTCCGATGGTGTTTTCCCACCAACAGAGCCCATGCACTTGATCTCTACCTTATCTTTACAAGCAGGACTCGAGAGAAGAAGTCTTACTTCCCCAATTCCTACAAGTGGAAGTCCCGACCTACAAATATGCACACTAAACAAGGCGCCTTTTGCCACCATCCAATCTTCCTTCAAGCATTTGAATCAGCGAAGAACATGGGCAACGCCATCAACAAGTGGCTATTAAGATCGATGATGCACTTGAGGAGTGACCAAGGAAGATCAAAGTGAGCACGACATGACTGGAGGTGTAGACCACTTGACAAGAGTAATGGGTTAACATTCATCCCCATACTCCATCAAGAGGGTCTTACACCACCACTATTGCCTACCTCACCACAAGACCCAAGAAGAACAAGACGCGGAGACATTTTGCTAAAAATCACAAGACTAGTTGGAACGGAGTTGACGAACAAGGAAGACATTAAGAAAGATTAAAGAAGTTCGCCGGCCCCCGACCAATCGAACACTCAAAGATCTGCCACTCCAAGAAAGGTCTCCTCCGAAGAAGCGACATGGAAAGAAGCATCACCTACTGAAGAGGACGTCAAGAGTACACCTTCGGAAGACCTACCACTACCCACGTCATCAACTGAACAAACACCATCTCCATCGGCCACCTCATCTACGCCACTCGTCGAGATCATTGAAGGCACCATTTCAAACATGACATTCCGACGAGGTGCCATCGATGACGCACGCCATGGGAGTAAGTACTCAAAACTCTCGCCGAGAGATAACTTCGGTATTTATCAAAGATATTTATTTTCTACACGGCATATTTAAATTATCATATTTCCTTTAGCATATTTACTTTCCTACACCTGCATAAAAAATCATAAAAATGTGTTTGCTGTACTTTGCATCGGTTTCTTTAAGCCCCATGCAAGTACTCCTTGTTGTGGCGGCATAAAAAAATCCAAAAATATTGCATTCATATGTTTTTGCATCATCATCCATTTTGCATAGAAAAATTATCAAAAATATGTGGGCACATGAAGGTCCACGCTTTTACTGAGAAAAATCCAAAAATACGTGAGCACATGAAGGCTCACAATATGTTCCTAGAATTTGTTCCTTCGGGTATGTGCGGAATTAATATTTCTGAGGGGAGAACATGTATGGAGAACCCGAAGGCGAACAAGTTCCAAGGATGAATCAAAGGACTCTTGCAATATCCGGCTTGGGGAGAGCACCCCGAGTTATCACGATAGGTATCACTATCTTTTAAATTATTAGCTAGTTATTATATATGTTTGCTTTGATTAGAGTTAATAAGTCTTGGCGTTTAAGTCTTAAAGTTAGTTCGATTAATTCGGTTAGTTCGGTTTAGTTAAAATTAGTTTACTTTAAATATTAGGATTCGGAATTATATAATAAAGTGCTCTTATGGAAGTCATCCACAAGTTGAGTCAATTATTCTCCATATATTTACGGATATGTTTTTGTCTCCACCATGCTTTGTATGCAAGATAACGAGAAAATAAGTGTGGGGGAGATCCTCGACAACCAAACAGAATTTCTCGCGACAAAAATCAAGAAATTGAACCAAGACGGAACCATCGACTCGCACGACGAACCGTGCCCGACACGGTCAAAGATGGGAGGCCGACCGCCCATATACCAGGCCGACCGCCCCCTGCATGGTCCCACTCAGGCCCGGCCGTCCACCGCTCGGTTTGCTTCCTAAAACTTTTCAATTTTTCGCAAATTACTTTCCGTTCGAATTAAAATAAGTCTTTTCTCGTTATGGTATGTTTTCCCTATATGAAAAAGATGTCTTGTTAACCCATGAACAAAGTTTTGCATGATTAAATTCCTACATAAACCTGTCACTTGTTGGGATGCTTTAATTGCTTAAAACATGAGAAATAATAAAGTTAGAATAATGAGATCCTCTTTCTTTTATCTTGTCTTTGGAGAGTTATTTATTTCAAAATATTAAAATCATTAGTTATGCTTCTCCTTTGTGATCAATGATACATCCTAATGGAGCCGTAGCAATCATTAAAGATATATCTAATTAATTGTTGCTTTCTTGAGTTGAGCTTTGTCAAAACCACGACCCATGTTGAAATTTGTCTAAAGTCTAAGATCAAGATCACATACACTTGCTTTCACTAAAGTATCCATGCTCTAAAAAGTTTTAATCTCTATCTCCCATAATTTTAATTGTTAAAAAAGGGTACAGCTATGAAAAAGCCAAATGTTCAAAATTCTAAGAGTGGAGAGAAAAGTGAGAGAGAGGAGAAAATGAGCAAGTGTTCTACGGGTCGAAGAACCCCCTCTCTAAAAAAAAAAAAAAGTGAAAAAGGCAAAAATGAAGAGAAGAATAATGGACAAGTGTCCGAGGGTGAGTAGGGCCCACTTCTCTAATAAATAAGAGAGTAAAAATGGACAAGTGTCCGAGGGTGAGTAGAACCCACCTCTCCACTAAATAGCTGGTTACCTCGCTTGGAAAATAAATAAATGTTCCAAAAAAAGGAGATAGACGATTTTCAACTAGAGAGAGCGGTGATAATAATAATCTTGACTCACATGCACATCTTGATCTATGACTTATGACATCTATCTCCATGGATCCACAGTTGACTCAAAGAATAAATACAAGGTAAGTGTGCTACATGTTCTTGAGCTCCACATATGATATAATAAATGAACTGTGAGGATATAATATATTTTGAGAGACTTGAGAGTGTCACAAAGGAGTAAGTACAGCTATGCTTTCTTTTCAAATTATGAATTTATGCAAAATCTCTCCAAGTGACTTGGTTTAAGAATTTAAGGTGATCTGTTTCTAACCATTTAATGCTCGGATATCCCAAAGTGCGTGTATGACCATGGAGTATAATTATGATCCATTCTTTGTCTCTACGGTTACATTAAAGTTAGACCATCTTTTTATCGAGGGACGCAGTAAAAGCCTAAGTGTGGGGAGTTTGTTGACACTTGTTAACGTATACTTTTAATTATCAACTAAACATGGAAAAGGACCAAAATATAATTAGATAACCTTATTAGGGGTTTATACTAATGATTTCCATGAGTTTTGGTAAAGTTGTGATTTCTGAGGGGACTTAAAAAAAAAAAACAGCCGAGAAATGACGTGGCATACGACCGACGTAACATAACGCAATCCAACTCCGAAACAAGTCTAGAAGGCTCGGATTACTCCCGACATGAACCAAACTTGGCAATCAAGAAAACATCATCTAGAAGACTCCGGAAGCCCACGACGCATCGCGGGGCCCGTGGTGGGACCCACCCGGGCCGATCGCCCAATAAACAGCCGATCGGCCTGCCTTGGCCGCCAAGCAAGCCCCGTTTCGAAGCTTCTCCAACCACAAAGATTAGTACCACATTGCCTGCTGAAGCTGAAGAGACATAAGAAGACCCCTATATAAGCAAGCCCCCGTGCCCCGGCTTCAATCATCTCGAGATCAACTCATCATCATATCGATCGAGATCCAGCTCTAGTTGAAGGCCTTAGCTCTAGTTCAAGAACCGAAGTAGAAGATTAGACAAGATGTAGAACTAGAAGCCCTAGATTAGAGTTGAGAGTAGAGCTTCAAGTTGAGAGAATTAGAGCGCGGTTGAGGCGGAGATGAAGGAAGGCCCCGAGCCGTCGGCGCCTCCATCTTCTTCTTCCTCTCGGAGTTGGTGCCATTGGAGCGCAACTCACGAGATCTTGTGGATTGTTCGACTTCCATTCGAGTAAGTGATATTGTTTCTATTATTCTTAAGGTTCGTATTTCTTTGATAAGATTACTTTGATTCTTGGTTGCTCTTGAGTTAAAGTTGTTAGATTAATGTAAGCGTGGTGCTTAGATTGACTAGCTTATTACGAATACCTTCTATAGGCCGGGGTGAAACACCAACCGTTAAGGTTGTTCGTGGTGGTGACAGCACCATTGAGTCCTTTATATGCCTGCCCCGTTTATAGAAATCGTAGGAGCCCCTGCGTTGTTAGCGTAGATTCCCTTTATTAAGAGTTTCTTCATGACAACCCCTCTTAAGAACAATGTTGCAAATGATTTAATTGAAGTGAGAACAAGACCTTCCTAATGGAACTCCATACCTCTCTTTTAATCTAGTTATATAGCCACTCACGGGTTTAGCTATACACCTTGACATGCTCTCTCACCTTCTCCCCGTGGATTCAATATTTAAAGCCCTATTCCCGGGTGAAGTGCTCACCGGTATCCGTTCGTTTTATGGATTATATTCCCCTGTAGGTTAACAAATACCAACAATCTCCTCGCGAGGTTGAGTTCAATGGATCTGATCCCGAGGATTGCCTAAACTCAAATTTGAGAAGGATTTGGTTTGCCATCCTTGTCGTCACGGGAAGATGGTGCCTCTCACCACCCAGTTACTCAGATTATGACCTCGAGACCCGGAGAGATCCTTCACATGGACACAGTTGGTCCATCTCGGGTGAGGTCGGTCGGTGGGAAGTGGTATTGTCTAGTGATCGTTGATGATTTTTCGAGATACTCTTGGGTCTTTTTCATGGAGGGCAAGGATGAGGCTTTTGGTTTTGCTTTCGCGACTTCATTTTGATATTGAGAACTGAGTTGACAGATACAGCCATTCGAGCGATTCGCGCATGACAATGGCACGTAATTCAAGAACTCTCGATTCGAGTCTCTTTGTGCTAACTTAGGTGTCGAGCACCGGTTCTCTAGCCCTTATGTCCCGCAGCGTAGCGGGATTGTTGAGCGGAAGAATCGGACTTTTGTGGAGATGGCGAGGACCATGCTCGATGAACACAAGACTCCAAGGAAGTATTGGGCTGAGGCAATCAACAACATTTGCATGCCATGTCTCCAACCGCATTTTCCTCCGTGCTTTCACCAAGAAGACATCATATGAGTTGCGGTTTGGGAGATTGCCCAAGGTAAGTCACCCGGTGTGTTTGGATGCAGGTGCTTCATTCTCAAGCAAGGTAAGCTTGACAAGTTCGAGTCTCGATCAGCCGATGGTATTTTCCTTGGATATGCTTTGCACTCACATGCCCTCTGAGGGTTCTTAATCTTGTGACTAACCGCGTTGTAGAGACATGTGAGGTTTCCTTCGA
Source organism: Hyparrhenia diplandra (assembly GCA_015847255.1). Taxonomy (NCBI): domain Eukaryota; kingdom Viridiplantae; phylum Streptophyta; class Magnoliopsida; order Poales; family Poaceae; genus Hyparrhenia; species Hyparrhenia diplandra. The sequence continues at coordinate 1,061,548 of JADLZK010001918.1, forward strand.
TGAGACTGCGCCTTGTTCCTCTTCCGTGTTTGAGTGTGCAGGAAAGGAGGAGATGGAGCGAGCATCTTTGTGGAGGAGGAGCACTAAGGCGTTGGTCGGGTGATCCCGAAGCGACTTCACCGCTTGCCCCTGGGGATTGACCCTGTGGCTAATGACGGCGTACCGAGGAGGTTCTGCCGAGGGGAGGCGACATCTTCGCGCACAGCGCCTCGGCTGATTCAGCGTCACCATCCCCCAGAGACCATGATTGGAGGACTTGATCAGAGGGTAACTCGTTCCAAATCCTATGCCATGTGTCATTTTGCTCATTCTGCATTTGTTTCCACCATTGAGCCCAAAGATGTTACCACTGCATTATCTGATTTGGATTGGGTCAATGCCATGCATGAGGAGTTGCAGAACTTTGAGAGGAACCAAGTTTGGGTGTTAGTTCCACCACCAGCTGAGTGTCATCCCATAGGTACTAAGTGGGTGTTAAAAAACAAATAGAGTGAGGATGGTGTGGTGGTGAGAAACAAAGCCAGACTAGTAGCCCAGGGATTTTGTCAGAAAGAGGGTATAGACTATGAAGAAACCTTCGCTCCTGTAGCCCGCATAGAAGCTATTAGGATTTTGCTTGCCTTTGTAGCCTCGAAGGGATTTAAGCTCTTCCAGATGGATGTCAAGAGTGCTTTCCTAAATGGGTTCATAGACGAGGAGGTGTATGTGAGGCAACCCCGGGGTTTGAGCATCCCAAACACCCAAACTATGTGTACAAGTTGTACAAGGCTTTGTATGGCCTCAAACAAGCCCCCCGAGCGTGGTACGAGAGGTTGAAAGCCTTCCTGTTAGCTAAGGGTTTTGTGATGGGAGCGCTGTAGACAAGACCTTGTTCTTGCTTAGGAAGGGCAATTGACATTCTCCCGGTTCAGATATATGTAGATGATATCATCTTTGGTGGCTCTTCACATGCTATGGTATCGAAGTTTTGCGAGAGATTATGAGCAAAGTGAGTTTGAGATGAGCATGATGGGCGAGTTGACCTACTTCCTTGGACTTCAAATCAAGCAAACCAAGGATGGGATCTTCGTACACCGAGGGCAAGTACACGAAGGACATGATCCCAAAGTTTCGCATGGGTGAGGCCAAGCCTCTTTTCGACGCCCATGTCGGCGGCGGACGGCCCTGGGCGAAGACAAGGATGGAGAAGTTTGCGGGACCAAAGGGAGTACGAAGCATGATCGGTTATTTGTTGTACCTAACGGCGACTCGCCTCGACATCCGGTTCTTTGTGTGCCTCTGCAAGACGATTTCGATCGTCGCCCAAGCACCTCTCACTATCAGCCGTGTGAAGAGGATCTTCGGTACTTGCTTGATTTACTCTTGAGTTTGGCCTATGGTACCGGCCTCTTCCACCCTTTCCTTGGTTGGCTTTTTTCGATTACGATTATCTTTGGTGATCGTATGCATAGAAAGTCCACTTCCGTACTGTCGGTTTCTTGGTACTTCTCTTGTGTCTTGGTCGTCTAGGAAGCGATGCCCGGTGTCGTCGGTCGATTTGTAGAGGCAGAGTATGTTGTTCTTCTTTGAAATCTCATGTTTGGTTTTGGAAATTGGTGACGACACTTGTGGACTAATCCTTGCTCTAAGTGTATGACTTTAGAAAGGATTAGAAGGATGACAAGGAGCATGATGATCATGAACATGGACAAAGGTGGTGGACATGATGGATCGTCAAGCTCAATGATCGGCTTGAGAGGAACCCTGGAGATCAAGGCAAAGGTATACTTGATAGGGTTTTTCCTTTCGGTGATCAAGACACGATAGAGCGTGTGATCACATTATAGGATAGATAGCCGACTATTAAGAGGGGATGCCACGACAATCCTTGCATGAAGTGCTTCTAGGTCCAATTGACTTGCATATTGCATTTAGGACAATGAGAGCACTAACTTCGTTCTTGCCTAACTTCACGACACGCTAACATTGGTGATAATGTGGTCATCTTGGACATGTTGGCAACCTATGGCAAGAAGTGAAGCAAAGTTGAAGCAAAGAGCAAAGAAAAAGATGAAGACTTCTTTGTCGAATGGTGACCGGACGCTTGAGGAAGGCTGCGACCGGACCCACTAGAGAGTCCGGTCGGCCACTGAAGAGAAGCTGTTTTTCTCGAAGTCTCGGTTGAAGTCGGCCGAAGCACGATGCTTCGATCGGGCCTTCCGGTGGTTGCGCGTAGAGCTCGCAAGCCAAATTCGCGGACCCGTCGACCGAATTTGGGCCGAAGCTTCCGGTCTTTGACCGAAGCGTCGGGGACGCGTGGAGGAAGGGCGCCCACCGTGGGCCCGAGGCTTGTTCAGAAGGCCGGAAGCACCGATCGGACCCTCAACAGGACCCGTTGGTGGTTCCGGTCGGTGCGTCCCGATCGGTCCAGAGAGCAAATTTTTTGGGAGCAACGGCTCCATCTCGGGAGGAGCCATATATATGCTTGTTTGGCCGGCTCCTAGCTCTCTCTCTTGCACATTTGAACACTCCTACACACTTGTGAGCTTGTGATACTCCTCTCCACTCATCTCTCCATCCCTAACTCGAATTCTTGGTGAGATTGAGAGTGATAGAAGTGATTTGCATTTGTGATTGCATCTAGAGCACTTCATCCTTGGAGAAGCCCGGGATCTTGTTACTCTTGGGAATTTGCCCTGTTCCCTAGCGGCTTGGAGCAAAAGGCGGTGTTGAGCTCGATTGGAGCTTGTTCGAGGCCACACCGGTGGTGATTGTGAGGGGTAGTTCCTTACCCTCGCGGGGAGATCGCGAAAAGGAGCACTAGTGGATTGCTCGTGGCTTGTTGGACCCTCTCTTGTGTTCGGTTGATTGAGCTCCCACCGGGGATTTGGCATTGGCCATTGCTTATCATCCGTCAAGTGAGTGTGTCGCCACAACGGGAGTAAGCGTCGGCAAGCAAGCACGTGAACCTCGGTGAAAAATCATCGTGTCACTTGTCATTGCTCGTTGGAGATTTCTTGTACACGGTGATTGGCCACAACCTCTACTCGACAACGGTGGTATTGTATTCTAGCACATCCTTGCTTTACTTCTCTTGCTTAGATTGTTAGTGTGTTAGTTAGCTTCTTTGCTAGGTTGTGTAGCTTGCTAGTTTGTTTAGCTCCTAGTAGTAGTTTTAGTTAGTCTTGCTTGTTCACCTAGGAGTAAAGGTAGTGACATAGCCTTGTGTGAGTTAGAGATAATAGAATTGACTTGTGGCTTGCATAGCTAGTTGAAGCATTGCTTATTTGCTACGCCTTCTTGTTGTCTAACCCGGGTGCTTAGTGTTGTTGCAAGAAATTTTAATAGGCTATTCACCCCCCCTCTAGCCATTAGGACCTTTCAAGTGGTATCAAAGCCGAGGCACCGTTTTAGTGAGGCTTAACATCCTACGGTGACAAGAAAATGGCTACCATGTTTCATGTCAACAACCCCAAGAAGGCGCCACCTTTCGATGGCACAAATTTTGCCTATTGGAAGGTGAAGATGACCGCACACCTCAAGTCAATCAATAGAGAAGTGTGGTTAGTGACCGAGAGCAAGTTTGAGGTGGTCAAATAGGAAGAGCCAACCCCGTAGAAGAAAAGAAGCTCTATGCAAATGATGTGGCCGTGAGTGCATTTCATGAAGCATTCAATGATAGAGTGTTTGAGCAAGTCAAGACACTCACAATTGCTCATGAGATATGGAAGAAGCTAGAAGAGTGCTATGAGGGCACCGAAGGTGTCAAGCAAGCAAAGGCATACATCAAGCTAGAGCAATTCAATAGCTTCAAGATGGAAGAAGATGAAAGTGTGCCGGAGATGTTCCATCGCATGCAAGTGTTGGTAAATGATCTCAATGCACTTGGTGAAGAGATCAAGGATAAGACCTTCAACATGAAGTTCTTGAGGTGTTTGCCGGAGAGGTTTGGGATGTTCATCACCGTGCTTGTGAGGACAAACTTGAAGGATTTGACACCCAACCAATTGCTTGATGAGGTCATGACCGATGACTCCTAGAGAGATGACAAGAAGAAGCAAGAACTCATCAACAAGGCAAACAAGAAGGTCGAGGATGAAGATAAGAAAGAAGACAAGAAGAGCTTGGCACTCAAGGCTAGCTCATCATCCAAGGGCAAGAAGAAGAAAGAAGAGTCAAGTGAAGATGAAAGTGGCACTTCTACTAGTGGGAGTGAGATTGATGAGCACATGGCCCTCTTTGTGAGGAAATTGGGCAAGTATGTGAAGAAGAGCTACATCTCCTCCAAGAAGAACAAGAAGAAGCAATCATCCAAGAAGAAGACCAAGGATGGCAAGAATGAAGGCAACATGACATGCTTTCGTTGCCATGATGATTGTCACTTGATTGCCGAGTGCCCATATGAGAGTGATGATGAGAAGGGCATCAAGAAAGCAAGAAAGAAGAATGATGCCAAGAATGAGAAGGAGAAGAAGCCAAAGAAGAAGAATGAGTCCCATGTGGTAATGTGGGATAGTGATGGCTCATCTTCTTCAAGTGATGAAGAGGAGGACAAGAAGAAGAAGAAGGGACAAGCTCACCTTGCCATGCATGACAAGATCTCCCTCTTCAACACTCCTTCATCATGCTTCATGGCTAAGGCCACTAAGGTCAATTACCGTGCCGGAGGAGAGCATTGGATAATGGATAGTGGGTGCACTCAACACATGACCGGGGACTCTAACATGTTCAAGACCATTAGCATCAAGGGCATAAATGAGTATGAGTCAATCACATTTGGCAATGATAAGAAAGGCAATGTGTTGGGGATAGGCAAGATTGCAATCACTCTTGAGAAGAACTTGTCAAAGGTGTTGCTAGTTGATCATCTTGATTACAACCTATTGTCGGTATCTCAACTTTGTGACCATGGCTACAAGTGCATATTCACAAGTCAAGAGGTTGAAGTGGTTAGTGGTGATGGTGCCAACATGATCTTCAAGGGGTTTAGACATGGTGATCTCTACCTTGTTGATTTCAAGTCCAAAGAAGCCAAGTTGACAACATGCTTACTCTCAAAGGCTAGCAAAGGGTGGTGGTGGCATAGAAGGCTAGGCCGTGTTGGAATGAAGCAATTAAACAAGTTGATGAAGAATGACTTGGTTAGAGGCTTGGAGGATGTCAAGTTTGAGAAGGACAAACCTTGTGGAGCATGTCAAGCCGGCAAGCAACATGGCAGTGCACATCCAACCAAGAGCATCATGAGTACAAGCAAGGCATTTGAGTTGCTACACATGGACTTATTTGGGCCAACATCATATTCAAGCATTGGTGGCAATAAGTATGGTTTTGTCATAGTTGATGACTACACTAGATACACATGGGTGTTCTTTTTTGCATGACAAGAATGATGTGTTTGAGCTATTCAAGACCTTTGTCAAGAGAGTGCAAAATGAATTTGAAACATCCATCAAGAAGATTAGGAGTGACAATGGAAGTGAATTCAAGAACACAAGAATTGAAGAGTTGTGTGATGAGCTTGGAATTGGACATCAATTCTCACCAACCTACACTCCTCAATCCAATGGTGTAGTTGAAAGGAAGAATAGAACCTTGATTGAAATGGCAAGATCAATGCTTAGTGAATACAATGTTAGCCATTCATTTTGGGCGAAACTATCAACACGGCTTGCTATTGTAGCAACCGTTTATATTGCACCATGGGATGCTTGGCAAGACACCATATGAGTTGCTCAATGGGAGAAAGCCCAACATTGGTTACTTTAGAGTCTTTGGATGCAAATGCTACATTCTCAAGAAAGGCACAAGATTGGGCAAGTTTGACAAGAAATGTGATGAAGGCTTTCTAGTTAGATATTCAACCACAAGCAAAGCATATAGAGTTTGGAACTTGGGTAGTGGCAAGCTTGAAGAGGTTCATGATGTTGAATTTGATGAAACCCAAGGCTCTCAAAATGAGGTTGAAAATCATGATGATGTGAGTGGTTCCAACTTGGAGAATGCAATGAGGACAATGGATATTGGTGACATTCGGCCAAGGCAAGTGCAAGATGAAGAAGACACCCCAATGCCTACCACATCGGTTGACATTGGTGCAAATGAAGCAAGCACTAGTGGCACTCAAGATGAAGATCAAGATCAAGAGCAACAAGCTAGTCCAACTCCTCATCCTAGTCATGAAGTGCAAGTGATGCAACCTTCCAACATTGCTAGAGACCATCCAATTGATCAAATTGTCGGTGACATCAATAGTGGAGTGGTTACTAGAAGAAGACTAGCATCTTTTTTGTGCACACCATGCTTTTGTTGCACAAGAAATGGGGAGAACATCATGGATGCACTCAAGAAGGAAGATTGAATCAATGCCATGCATGAAGAGTTGAACAACTTCAAGAGAAATGATGTATGGGAATTGGTAGAAAGGCCCAAGGACTACAATGTGATTGGAACCAAGTGGGTCTTCAAGAACAAGCAAGATCAAGATGGAATTGTGGTTAGAAACAAGGCAAGGCTAGTAGCTCAAGGGTACACTCAAGTAGAGGGTCTTGATTTTGGAGAGACCTATGCACCGGTTGCTAGACTTGAAGCAATAAGAATCTTGCTTGCTTATGCTTGTGCACATGACATCAAGCTCTATCAAATGGATGTGAAAAGTGTATTCTTGAATGGCTTCATCAATGCGTTGGTGTATGTTGAGCAACCACCGGGCTTTGAAGATGAGAAGTATCCCAACCATGTTTACAAGTTGAAGAAAGCATTGTATGGGTTGAAGCAAGCACCAAGAGCATGGTATGAGAGATTGAGGGATTTTTCTCCTCTCCAAAGGGTTCAAGATGGGCAAGGTGGACACCACACTCTTCATCAAGAGAATTGACAAAAGACTTGTTTGTGTTGCAAATATATGTTGATGACATTATCTTTGGGTCAACCAATCAAGAATTTTGTGAAGAGTTTGCAAAGATGATGGCCAATGAGTTTGAGATGTCAATGCTTGGAGAGCTCACATTCTTTCTTGGTCTCCAAATCAAGCAAATGAAGAATGGCACATTCATTAGTCAAACCAAGTACATCAAAGACATGATCAAGAAGTTTGATTTGCAAGATGCCAAGTCAATGTCCACACCTATGGCAACCAATGGAAGCCTCGATCCCGATCCAAGTGGCAACATGGTTGAGCAAAAGAAGTATAGGTCCATGATTGGAAGTTTGCTCTATGCAACCGCATCAAGACCCGGACATAGCATTTAGTGTGGGCATGTGTGCTAGATATCAATCCGATCCAAGACAAAGTCACCTCAAAGCAATAAAGAGAATAGTGAGGTACTTGAAGGGCACACAAGATGTTGGACTATGGTATCCAAAGGGATCCAAGTTTGATTTGATTGGATATTCGGATTCCGATTATGGAGGGTGCAAGTTCAATAGAATGAGCACAAGTGGCACATGTCAATTCCTTGGAAGGTCACTAGTATCATGGTCTTCAAAGAAGCAAAATAGTGTTGCTCTCTCAACCGCCGAAGCCGAATACATTAGTGCGGGAAGTTGTTGCACTCAATTGCTTTGGATGAAGTCAACCTTGAAGGATTTTGGATTTCAATTTGACAAAGTCCCATTGTTTTGTGACAATGAAAGTGCAATCAAGATGACCCAAAAAATCGGTTCAACATCCAAGAACAAAGCACATTGATATAAGGCACCACTTCATAAGAGATCATCAACAAAAGGGTGACATTTGTATCATGGGCATTGGCACCGAAGATCAACTAGCCGACATATTCACCAAGCCACTTGATGAGATAAGATTTTGCATGCTAAAGGGAGAATTGAACATCATTGATTTCTCCAACTTGAGTTGATGCACCCCACTTATATGACATGCCTCTCCTTCGACAAACTCCAAGGTAAAAGTTGGTTGTCATGGCATTCATATATAGCTAAGGACTTGTTAGTGCATCTAGACATCATGCAATTTAATAGGCTCATTCATGGAAAACAAAATGATTTCAATGTATGTGTGGCACCACTATTGCTTTGAATGATTTTATGAACTAGTGGTGGCATATGACATGTTTATGTGCTTGCAATCCTAGTGTCAACTCTAGAAAATGAGCTATTGATGTGTATTCTAACATGGTGCAAGATAACCCTTATATTTATATGAGGTGTGAAAAAGCTTGTCCTTGGTTCAAACTTGAATACATGGAAAGGCAAGCGATCTAGATGAGACCACATGTGTGACTTTGATTGACTTGATTTCTCTCATTTACACCTTTTTGGTGATTGTTGACAAAGGGGGAGAAATAAGTCACAAAGATGTTGGAAAGGATCACACAAATAGGGGGAGCAAGCTCATAGACTACTTGTGCATTTGTATGTGCATGATCATAATGTGATGTTGCATTGGCAATTAAATTCAATATACATGATTGCTTGGTGTATGCTAGTTTTTGAAAAATTGATTGGTGTATTGACCAACTAGCATGCATAGGGTGTATCTAGACAAAGCTCACATTTTAGCCTATAATGTTGATCTCATGGGGTATGTTGAGTTTTTGATGAATACCTAGATACATGATGCTAAGGACTCAGATGGTTTCACGCTTCAAAGGTCCAAATTCTAAAACCTTAGCATCTCTTTTGGTATTAGTATCTCTCCCCTTGATTTCTATCCTCATATGTGCTAAAATTGAACCAAACACATGGAAGCACATATGTAGGGGAGCTACTACTACCAAAACTGAACCTTGAAATGATTGTCCATCTCTTGATTCATGATCAAATCTCTATGGGCAAGCAATTCAAGTTAAATTGAATTTTATTCCTTATCTTTGTGAGTTGGTTGTCATCAATTACCAAAAAGGGGAGATTGAAATCTCATGTTTGGTTTTGGAAATTGATGAGCGACACTTGTGGACTAATCCTTGCTCTAAGTGTATGACTTTAGAAAGGATTAGAAGGATGACAAGGAGCATGATGATCATGAACATGGACAAAGGTGGGGGACATGATGGATCGTCAAGCTCAATGATCGGCTTGAGAGGAACCACGGATATCAAGGCAAAGGTATACTTGATAGGGTTTTTTCCTTTCGGTGATCAAGACACGATAGAGCGTGTGATCACATTATAGGATAGATAGCCGACTATTAAGAGGGGATGCCGCGACAATCCTTGCATGAAGTGCTTCTAGGTCCAATTGACTTGCATATTGCATTTAGGACAATGAGAGCACTAACCGTTCTTGCCTAACTTCACGACGTGCTAACATTGGTGATAACGTGGTCATCTTGGACGTGTTGGCAACCTATGGCAAGAAGTGAAGCAAAGTTGAAGCAAAGAGCAAAGAAAAAGATGAAGACTTCTTTGTCGAATGGTGACCAGGGACGCTTGGCCGGAAGGCTCGCGACCGGACCTTGGAGAGTCCGGTCGGCGCTCACAGAGAAGCTGTTTTTCTCGAGTCTCGGTTGAAGTCGACCGGAAGCATCGACCGGAAGCACGATGCTTCCGACGGACGCCCGGTTGCTCGGTGGGTCGCGGAGAGCTCTGCAAGCCAAATTTCGCCAGACCCGTCGACCGGAAGCAACGGCTCCATCTCGGGAGGAGCCATATATATGCTTGTTTGGCCGGCTCCTAGCTCTCTCTCTTGCACATTTGAACACTCCTACACACTTGTGAGCTTGTGATACTCCTCTCCACTCATCTCTCCATCCCTAACTCGAATTCTTGGTGAGATTGAGAGTGATAGAAGTGATTTGCATTTGTGATTGCATCTAGAGCACTTCATCCTTGGAGAAGCCGCGGGATCTTGTTACTCTTGGGAATTTGCCCGGTTCCCTAGCGGCTTGGAGCAAGAGGCGGTGTTGAGCTCGATTGGAGCTTGTTCGAGGCCACACCGGTGGTGATTGTGAGGGTTAGTTCCTTACCCCGCGGGAGATCGCGAAAGGAGCACTAGTGGATTGCTCGTGGCTTGTTGGACCCTCTCTTGTGTTCGGTTGATTGAGCTCCCACCGGGGATTTGGCATTGGCCATTAAGCTTATCATCCGTCAAGTGAGTGTGTCGCCACAACGGGGAGTAGCGTGCCGGCAAGCACGTGAACCTCGGTGAAAAATCATCATGTCACTTGTCATTGCTCGTTGGAGATTTCTTGTACACGGTGATTGGCCACAACCTCTACTCGACAACGGTGGTATTGTATTCTAGCACATCCTTGCTTTACTTCTCTTGCTTAGCTTGTTAGTGTGTTAGTTAGCTTCTTTGCTAGGTTGTGTAGCTTGCTAGTTTGTTTAGCTCCTAGTAGTAGCTTTAGTTAGTCTTGCTTGTTCACCTAGGAGTAAAGGTAGTGACATAGCCTTGTGTGAGTTAGAGATAATAGAATTGACTTGTGGCTTGCATAGCTAGTTGAAGCATTGCTTATTTGCTACGCCTTCTTGTTCTCTAACCCGGGTGCTTAGTGTTGTTGCAAGAAATTTTAATAGGCTATTCACCCCCCCTCTAGCCATTAGGACCTTTCAGCTGCTGCTTGTTGTTTCCAGCTGCTGTGGATGGTTGCCACTTTGAGTGACTTTGGCTTGAGCTTTTCTCGTGTACCCTTGTTGTGTGATAGCATGGGAGCTGTGAGTGTAGCCAAAAACCCTATCCCGCACTCCCGGACCAAACACATAGAGGTGAGGTACCACTTCCTGAGAGATCACCAGGAGAAAGGGGACTTAGATGTCCGGCATGTGTACACGGACAGCAGTTTGCGGACATTTTCACGAAATCACTAGACCAAGTCCGTTTTGCTAAGCTCCGTGGAAGTTGGGGTTGTGCTATCCCTTCCGAGGGGGTAGCTTTGTAGTTGATGTATAGATTTAGTGTTAGGTTTGTTTTTGACTTTTGTTTCATACTTGTATATCATGAGCTTCATCTTTATATCGATTTGAATGAGGTTGTGCTCTTAGTAGTATGAATTTGATGGTGTCTCTAGCTTGAGCTCTTCTTAATCATGTGATGTATGTTATGAGCTGAGCAATGTTTTTCAAAATGTGAACTTGACTAATGGATGATGAAACTTAATCTTGGTTCACCCTTGAGCTAGCTTCTATCATGAGTAGGATGTTGAGATCCTTTGAGCTTTTATATGTATGCTTGGTAGCTATGTCTCATGCTTTGATTCATTCACTTGCTTAGATTTTCATGATAATACCATGCTAAAACATGAAGTCTAAGGTTATAGTGATGAAAAGATCGAGTGGGTCCATTTTGCCACACTTTGAAGTTCGAGGCTGCTTTCACTTGCACTCTTGAATGAACTTGGACTTCATTGTGTTTGACCCAGACCATTGTCTTAAGCTAATCATTGCTCACGCATAGGCTTGACATGGTTGATTAGTAAGGCAAGGCAAATGTGGATAACCACTCGCATGCTCTCTTGTAACTTGTGAACCACTACAACTCTGAACTAAAATGAACACAAGGTTACATGTTGTCTAGCATGATGTTTGAACGCTGTTTGGGGTAGTTCACCAAGTTTACATGTTTGAGCACTTAGTTGATTTCCTATCTACTTGTGCTAGGTGCTATGTTTGATGGTGAACCTCCTTTTGCAAGATACTAAAATTTGCTCAACTTGCTTTGTGCCATATTTCATATCATCTGATTATCTTGAGCTCTGGCTAGCACTTGTAGGTTGTTGCTATTGTACCACTTTGAGCACTCTCTCATTCGGTTGGATATAATCTTGAAGCTTTGCATTGTGACATATTGCATTTTAGCTTGATTAGTGCATGTGCCAACAAGGGGGAGAAAGTTACAAAGACAGTGATTGCATTTGTCCAGGGGGAGTAGCACTTTGAGCTAGATGTGTTGAGCCTTTGCCTCTGTCTTGAGGGTCTAGCTGTTTGTGAGTGAAAGCAATTGGTTTTAGAAATTGGTTTGGAGCTTTGCTAGTGGTGTTGAGCCTGTTCTACCTCTTCTTGAGGACTAGCTGTCTTAGCTTGGTTGTGTCGAGCCTTTTGCCCATGTCTTTGGGAACCAAGTCTTTATTCCACGTTTGCTATCCGGTGACTGTCTTAGCTTTTGTCTAGCTTGTGTTCACTTGGATGTGCTATCTTCCATCTTCTATGTCTTTGTGTTGAATGTTGACAATGCACTCATCAAGGGGGAGATTGCGAACACATGGTTGAGATATGTCACATGTGTTTAGTTTTGTGATGGAGTCATTGTCAGCAGTCAACATTCTCCTTCTATTTTCTTTTATCTTTTTCGCTTCGGCTATGTTCACCCAAGCACACGTGGAGTGTGTCGAAGACGTATCTCTTGGTTCGTGTTGTGCGGGTGTTGAGCTCGGAGATGGTAGCCGACGGAGAGGTGAAGGTACCAAGGAGGGCGTGCGGGCCGATGGACCGCGGAGGTGAAGGACGGATGTGAGGCTTGGACCGAGGGACCGGAGTGCGGGTGGCTAGCCATAGAGGCCGACATCCGGGACATCGGCGTATGCAAGAGGGCGTGGCGGGGACTGTGTCGATCGGGTCAAGACGGCGGCGTGCAAGCGAGCGGGGGAGCTCGGATGACTTGGCGACTCGAGGCGATCAAGGCTGGCGATGACACGTGTCGAGGAGGTTTGGTGGTTTGTCCTCAAAACCATCGGCGGGTTTGGTGGTTTGGGCCTCAAAACCACAGGCGCGGGTTTTGGCGGGTTTGGTTCTCAAAACCCGAAGTGTTCGGGCGGACGGAAGGATGGCACGTGGCGGCATCGGGGGGAGGTTGCGTGGAGGCAAGGCTACCGATGAGGAGGCGCGGTGGCCGTCAAATCGAAAGATTACCCGAGTCGACGGAAATAGCCTTAGGGTTACAAAATCGACTCATGTATCTTAGGGGTAGTTTAGGCGGAGGGAATTGGGGCTATTTAGCGAGGCATACCCCTTCATCCTCCCTTGCCTCTCATTTTACAATTTCTAGTCTAGGGTTCCAAACTCGGTGTGAGAGGTCCACCGATTTTTATATCGAATTTGCTGAGCAAGGGCTAGCTCGAGTAGCCTATCACATGGTGACGTTTGGGTTGATCGGATCGGTGTTCTCTGTTGATCTTATGCTGTGATTTTTGTTCATCTTGTGTTCTTCCCGAAGTTTCCCCCTCTCTACTCTTAGCGATTTCTTCGATTTCGCACCGTTTGATCTCGTTTTTCTTGTCTTGATTCATGCTAGGGCGTGAGAGGATCCTTTCCACCAAAGTATTTACTCTAATTCCTCACGAGCACGTAGATCGGGCAAGTTTTGGATCAAACTCGGTTTTTGGTGTGTTCTTCGTGAGATCCAAAATTCCTCTCGATTCGCTCCGTCAAACTTGAAATTTCTTAGGGAATCTTATCACCTACATGACGTGACTCTATGGCTTAAAATTGTGACCAAAGATCAAGCGTAGAGGAAGTTCCGATCGATTTTTGTTTTTGAGTTCGAGTAGTTTTTCAGCCCGTCAATACCAAAAGCGCCCCGGTATGCATACTGGGACACGCGTCGGTATTTCTAAACATTGAGTTTGGGGCTAAAACTTTGTGGAGAGGTTGTCCACGGTGCAAAAAATATTAGGGTTAAATTCTTGTGATTTTAGAAGATCATTTGGTGGGATTTTTGATTTTTTCGAGAGGTGAGTTTGGGCTGATTCAATACCAAACGGCGTCCGGTATTCAACCCGACGGCGTCGTCGGTATGCATACCGGTTCGCGTCGGTATTCAACCCGGCGGCGTCGGTATGAACCGAAAAGTTGCTGTTTTCACTTTCGGTTCGTCGTCGCGATCTCTTTGTGGTGTTTTCGGTTGATCCGCTATGACTCTAGGGCATTCCCTAAGTCATCCACCTTGCAAACAAGGTCGTGATTCTTCCGTGTGTGGTTTGATTTGCTCAGGGGTTGTGAGAGCTACATGATCACTAATTGAATGAATTTAGTTGAGGCTCCCATTCACCCCCTCCGGTCACCTATTAGGTCCTTGACATTTCAAGCAAAGAGGGCAAAAGAACTGCTACAAAAATACATAGTGGAACATGTGGAAATCATGCCGGCCCAAGAGCCATAGCAGGAAAGGCATTTAGACAAGGATTCTATTGGCCAATAGCCCAAAAAGATAGCAAGGAAATAGTTAAAACTTGCCACAACCGCCAAATCTCAGCAAACAAGTCAAATGCCCCAGCCAATCCAATTCAGCATCTTGAACCTACATGGCCATTAGCAAGATGGGGAATACACATAATTGGCAAACTTCCACTAGCCCAAGGCAATTATCAATATGCGGTTGTCGCAGTTGAATATTTCACAAAGTGGATAGAAGCAAAGCCAATCACAAATATGTCATCCACAACAATGAAGAAATTTCTTTGGCAAAATATAATTTGCGGATTCGAGTCCCAAGACACATAACTTTGGACAACGGTACCCAATTTGGACCGAAGATTTTGAAGCTATTGCGAAAGTATGGGAATCCAACTTTGCTTCGCGTCGATCAAATATCCTCAATCCAACGGAGCAAGTTGAAAGAGCAAATGGAATCATATGTGTGGGAATTTCAAAAGAATCTAGTAGGACTCCCAAAAGGAAAATGGGTCGACGAATTGCCAAGAATTGTTTGGAGTCACAATACAACCACAACAAGATCAACGAAGTTCATGCCCTTCAAATTACTATATGGAGACGAAGCAACGACCCCGAGAAGAAATACAGTTCAAGGTCCATGGACAAATGTGGAAATCATAAGTGAAGAAGATCAGAAAATAGGCAAAGACTTAATCGAAGAAGAAAGGAACCAAGCTGTCATGAATCTAAGAAAATACCAAGAAGAAACAAGCGGATGGTACAACAAGAAAGTGGTCAAAAGGGACTTGAAGCCAGGAGACTTCGTGCTTAAAAGGAAAAGAAATGAAGACACTATGGGAAAGTTTCAACAAAAGTGGGAAGGTCCCTTCATCATAACAAAATCAAAGCAGACAAGGATCTTATCACTTGGAGAACCTCAAAGGAGAAGAACTCGACCATACATGGAACATCAAGACCTTCGCAAGTACTATCCTTAGAATCTTTTCCTTTTACAAATTTTTGTAAATAAGCAAGTTAGATTCAAGTTCTTAGAAGCATTTTATCATTTCAATCAAAGAGCTGCACCTTGTTTTCCACTCGGGAAGCCTTCAATAGGGTGAGTGGTTTTTAATGAGGCGAGACTCTATTGTAAATTCTCATATCAAATATTAATGAGAAAGTAGTTTCCCCAAATCTCGTGCACTGTCCAATTTTTTATGTTACATCCGTTTAAAGCCGAAAAGCAAAAAACGCTTTAACATTGGCTAAAGATATTCACGAGAACTTCAAGTAGGTATAATTTAAGTACGAAACTTGAATTATCACCTAAAAAATTCTCTAAGGAGAAAATTTTAACTTCAAACCGAAGTCTTCGCTCTCACTTCGCAAAAAGAAGGGGACGACGCTTTCAAAATTCTCTAAGGAGAAAATTTTGACTTCAAACCAAAGTCTTCGCTCTCACTTACGCGAAAAAAAGAAGGGGCGGCGTTTTCAAAATTCTCTAAGGAGAAAATTTTGACTTCAAAACGAAAAGTCTTCGCTCTCACTTCGCAAAAAAAGAAGGGGACGACGTTTTTCAAAATTCTCTAAGGAGAAAAATTTTGACTTCAAACCAAAGTCTCACTTAGAAAAAAGAAGGGGATGAGCGTTTTCAAAATTCTCCAAAAAAAACAATTCCGACTTCAAAACATAAGTCTTCGCATCACAGGAAAGAATGAGCAAAACCTCTTATTCAAACAAACCCAGATTCACAAATATATAAAAGAACATGTATGTAAAACTTCACATACAACACACTTGAATCGATATACAATTCAAAAATCTTGAAGCAACACTAGTTCTTTGCTTCACTCAAAAATATCTTCGACAACTTCATTAATTATTCTATCCGTCGTGTCTTGAAAACAATCCCGAAAATAAAGCTCGCGGATGCACTCGAACAAGAAGACTGGAACACAAAATTTAGTAACATCAGCTATAAGCGAGGAACTAAAAAAAAAAAAAAAAGACCGAAACAAAAACAACAACAATCTTACTTGTCCAAATTCACAAAAGTCAACAATCTTAGGCATCTTTATACGAGTTAGATTTGCCTTTGATTTCCCAAGACATCCGTCTACAAATTCATCTATATTCTCAACAGAAGCCTCCAAAAATTCCGAAGCCTCAACACGAAGTCACCCTTCGCAATCATTAAGGGCATCATACTTGCGGTTATATCTTCTGCGAGATTCGCACCGAGAAACCTGCGCAAGATTTATCAAAAGTCAAAACAAATCGCAAAGATTAGAGGAAAAATTGCAACAAAGCGCAACAAAATCAACTTCGCATAAAGACATAGCAAGGCATTAAGTAACCCATCAATTTAACAAGTTTTACAAACACTAGTATTCAAACATAAAGACATCCTCCCAAAACACTAAACAGCAATCTATTAAAGCTAGTTTCTTCTTTCACTAACATCCTCGCGACTTTTTCTCTCCTCCTCTTGGATCCTTCTCTCCTCCTCGGCTATTTGTCTCTTGAGAGCCTCTTCCTCGTGAGAAATATCAAACTCAAGCTGTTAAAATCAAGAGGTCAGAACACAAAAAACAAAAAATAATATAAAGGAATTACAAGTATAAGTAAACAAGATTACCTTTCTCAGCTTCTCTTTAACTTTTCTCGAGACATTGCTCCCGACCACATTGACACCAGTATTCATTAAAGAACTTCTTACAAAGTAAGTGAGTCCTTGGTGAAATCGACTCACGGCATCGGCAGGAAACTTGAATGTAGGAGCAGCGAAGGCCTCATACAATGGATCACCCGCTTCTTTCATCTAGTGTAGCAAGGCTCTAGTAGAAAACATCACGCTTGTGTCAGCAGCGGCTTGCACAACAACACTCAAATCCTCATACTGCCTGCAAAGCCAGCTAAAGAAAGGGTCATATTCCCCAAGATCCCAACAAGGATCTTCGGTCACGGCACCCCACTTTTCATATGCAATTTTGCACAACTCCCATGCTCTGTTAAATTTTCTTAACATATTTTGCTCCATCTCCGCTCCCTTCTTCTCAAGATAATCTTTCTCTCTTTTAAGGCTAGCAATAGTATCTGAAGCTTGGTGAAGAAGACGGTCGATCTTGTGCCATTCATGCACAGCCTCTCCCCTTTCTTTTTTCTTTGGAAGCAACTTGAGACTTCAAATCTTCAATTTCTTTCAAAAGAGATTTTCACGAACAGCAAAGGCGTCGCACTATCTTTAAGAGATTTGCGAAGTCCACGATTAACGAGAACACCCTGAAAACACAAAAATATAAATATAACAAACTCCGCCTAAAAAAAGAGAAGAAAATAATATGTATACAAAACAAGGAGAATTTACCTTGTACATCAAGTTTATACCAGCATCAGCTAACTCCAAAGGATTTAGCCGCTAGTTCAACCGGCATCGGGGACAGAATAAGCATCATCAATACATTTGGTAATTGTGTGACACCCCAAATTTTGCCTCTTTTTTAAAATAGAGCTAAATGATTTATTTTTGAATTTTTGTGCTCATCAAACATAGGGAAATAAATAATTTTTTGTTAAATTAAAAACAAATATAAGGCATAGCTACACGATGTTGCATTCATGCTGGTGCATAAATTTTATTGTGATGACCGGTTGTTGTTAAACTTGAAAAGGATTTTGAAATCTATTTAAAAAGTAATTTGAAAAGCATTTCAAATAAAATAAAAAGGTAATTCTTTTCACTCCCAACCGGCCTAGCTTGCTTGGCCCGTCCTTCTCCTTTGCTCGTGCCCGGCCCACTTCGCCTCGGCCTGGCAAAGCCAGCGCAGCTGGTTTCCTCCCTTCTGCCTTGGGCCGCCATCGTCAGGCCCAACTCGGCCTCAGCCCGAGCTCACGCGCAGCTCACGTGTGGGCGTCGTCGCCTACCTTGTTCGATTTGGACGTCGGCTCCGCTGATGCCGGTCCCCTTCCAAAACCGGCTGCCCCTTCCTTCTAAGTGGCACCGAGCGCCTACATAAGCCAAGCCGCGAGCGCCGCAGCACTCCTTTCCTCGTCGCGACGCAAGCAGCAACCTCGAAACCCTAGTCGGGTTGCCGCCGTCCTGCTGCTCGTCGACCTCGCCGTTCCGACGCATGAACTGCACCGTAAGATCCTTGCCGAGCTTCGGGTCGTCGTTGCGAAGCCGCCGAACCCATCCTTTCCCTTTTTCTTGCACTGAATCGCTCACAGAACGACGCCGTACTTCGCAGTTCGGAGCCGTCCGCCCCTCACCGCCGTGCGTCGTCCTCGAGCCGTCCAGGACCTCCCTGTTGTCCTCGGTGAGATGCCCTCCTTCTCCTCGTTCGTTTGGTACCGATCCCGTGCGAATTGATGGCCGGAATCACCGGATCTCATTACGCCGGCGAGCTCGCTCGCCGCCGGCCATGGAGCGCCGCCGCGTGGTCGTCTTCCCCGGTGGGAGCGCCGCCTCCTTGAACTGGATCTGTCCTCGGCCGTCGATTTGAGATCAATGATTCACAATCGCTGATACCCCTTCGTTCGGCCAAATTGTTAAAGAGTCCCTGGTGGCTACCTTTAATTCCGTATAGGTCCCTGGATCAGTTTTATAAAAGAATTTTATTTGTTTTAATCCTGAAATTAACATCAGTCTATTTACAAGTTTGCCGGTGATTTCAAATGTCCATAACTTTGTCATTTTAAATCCGATTAGCCCCGTTCAACTTGCGTTGGATTCGTAATCTCGTCATCTACATGTTTATGAAACTGTTAGTCAACTTTTCAAATCTTTAAATTTCGAGTTTGAATTTATTTTATTATTTTATTTATGCTAATCTTGTTTAATTCATAACTTTCACGTTCTAGCTCCGATTTTTCGTGATCTTTACGTCTATGTGATCGTAGAGACGTGTAGAGTAGGTTTATAAACTTGTCAACTTGTTTTCTTGTTGGTGGTGTACTGTTCTAATATAGTTCTATTGTTTGCTTCGTGCATGATTGTCTTTGGATGTGCGATGTTGCTATATCGATCAAATAGGCGGTGAGCTTGGCGTGGTGATTTGGAATACGTTGCTGATAAAGAAGGATTTGTACTGAATCTTTGGAAGTGAAGAAGGATATCACTTGGAGTTTTGAACTTGAAGAAGCATCAATATTAAGGCAAGTATAGTTTTGGGATATGCTAACTTTAAACCATGATCATA
This sequence comes from Hyparrhenia diplandra, assembly GCA_015847255.1. Classification (NCBI taxonomy): domain Eukaryota; kingdom Viridiplantae; phylum Streptophyta; class Magnoliopsida; order Poales; family Poaceae; genus Hyparrhenia; species Hyparrhenia diplandra. Next base: position 1,080,770 of record JADLZK010001918.1, read on the forward strand.
TGACTTGATTAATGTTTATGCATTGAATGATAATTGTGAATTGTTTCGCAACATGTGGACTTGTCTGTACTAGTGTACTCCGGGAAAATAGTACAGCTGTGAGGGCTAATGGGCTCCGATTTTAGCTCAGTACCCGGGACCTCTTCTAGCTTGTTAGAGGTTACCGAAAGGCGTTAGGGTAAAAAACGGTTGTGGATCCCCGTGGAGGGTTGTGTCACACGGGACTGTGCCGCGGAACCGTGGATCATTGTGGTGTGTCACACGGTTTGTGAGAAGATACCTAGCGCCCCTAACTTGTTAGGCGACCACGTGAAAAAATTTGTCATATCCAATTTATAGAACAAATTGAACAATAGATTATATGTGCACCCTAGGATCAATCGCACACATATAATGACAAAATTAAAGGAAATAGTATCATAAGAGTGCCTTATTACATCATGAACTGTATCTCAAGACATGAATAACATAAAAGTCTTAACAATAATAATAAAACTAGCTAAGCAGGGCGCCTTCATCTCCACGGGGAAGATCGATTTGGTTGACTCTCAAGCCTAGTAGTCTCCTCATAGGGCTGGTAACCATGGCCATCTGTACCCATCCGGGATTTTCCCAAAAATGAAATATAAAGCAAGTGTGAGTACACAACGTACTCAACAAGTATAGCATGGATAAATGAGGCTCAAAAAGTCGACCTTGGGTTAAAGCTGCGGTAAGCTTTTAATGAGTCAAAAGTTTTATTCATTCTAATCATTCTAAGTTACGCTTAAGCTCCAATTATCCCCCAACAATTAATTAAGTTCACCTTTGTTCAAGTATCACCATTATTCACCATCATTCACCATTATCATGTTACTTATTCCGTTAAGTTTTCCGGGCGCTCATAACCGTGAGCACGGTACATTATACTTGATTTTACTCTGCTTTGAGAGGTGTACACTTTCCTTTGTGAGTTATGATTCCCAAATGCATGAGTTTGCAAGGCCCAATACACCAAGAATCATATAAAGACTTTCAATGGTTCTCCTAAAATGTCAAAGCCGCTATAGGTTTTGGTAAAGCGGATATAGGACCAACCTTCCCGATGGCACAATGACGCGACCTATACACAAGGGGCGGGGACGCACTATACCCAACCGACAACCCCTTTTTGCGCCACAAGGGTAACCACGACAAGATAGGAGAGGTCCATTGACCGACTAAAGTCGAGCCACATAACCCTCACGGTATCTTTGTAAGTCCCGGCTTTTGCCAACAGTCGGTCCTTATGGAGGGCCAAGAGCATCAAGCGAGCTCCCTCGCCTGTTGTTTCATTATCATGTTCACCATTACCAACATCTCATAAACAAGTATCATCATTGGGTTCATTTATCTTTAAGTTGGCGCTAGCAACTACCCATTGCATATATCCCAAGGTAACAAGGAGCAGGTAACAAAACTAGGACAATCCTTATAGCAAAATTAATTAGACTCATGCACATGAATTAATGGTTAAAGGTGAATAGGACAACCAGGTAAAACCCAAGCTATACTTGCCTTCAGAGGGGGTTGGTGCTGGTCTTCGTAGTACTCGATCACCGTAGTAATCGACCACCAAACAAAGCGATCACCTTCTACTCAACATCAAGCAACAACACGCAATCCGAGTCATTCATGCAAAGCAAACAAACCTATCATTAGAACATTGCACCAATAGTACAGAAATAAAGTGAAAAGTTTCTTAAATAAATCTACGATTTACTATGATCACATCGATATAAAGATCACGCGAATCGGAGCTAAAACGGCGAAGTTACGCATAAAACAAGGCTAATTAAAGCGAGGTAATTAATTAAATCTATCTACGAAAATTAACAGTGGCAAACTGAACTAACAGTGGCATAAACATCTAGGAAATTTAACTACGATCCTAACGCAATTTGAGCGGATCGATTTGGAGTTAAAGCGTGAAAGTTATAAGCATTTGAATGCAGTGGCAAACTTGTAAATAGACTGAAGTTCATTTCGATTTAAAACAAATAAAATTTCTTTTATAATCGGATCCAGGGACCTTGTTGCAATTAACTACAGATCCTGGGGACTCTTAAACAAAAGGGAAACCCGGAGGGTATCTTGGATCGGGGTCGTCGGATTGCGAATCGGCGCTCGAGATTTGATCTCGTCAAGGGGCGGCGTCCTTAGGGGAAGATGACAACGGCGGCGGCGCCATCGTCGGCGGCGGCAGGGACCTCGCCGGCCCGGCTATGCCGGCGATTCCGGCCACCAAATTGGGCTTGGCCGGCACCATTCGACGAGAGGAGGACAAGGGCATCTCACCACGAACGCGAGGAAGCTCGGGCGGTTCGGCGACGGGCGCGATGTGAGGGCGGGCCGGCGGCTTCACGCCCGATTCGGCGATGCCGTGTGAGTGATCTAAAGTGCAAGAAAAAGGGAGAAATGCACCGGCGGGTTCGCGAGGATGGTGCGGAGCTCGGCACAAGTCTTACGGCGGGGTTGGTGCGGCGGAAGGCGAAGTCGGCGGCTGACGGCTCCACTTAGGGTTTCCGGCGGCTGCTTTGCTTGGTTCAAGGTCGGGCGGCGCGGGGGATGGGAAACTCGCGATGGGGTGCTCGAGGCTCGGTTATATAGGCGTCTACGGCACCTGAAACGGAAGGGAGCCGGGGAAAGGAAGGGCGCCCGGCCAGCGGGATTCGGTGCCACGGTGATGCCCCGACTCGAAATTTGGATGAAGGGTGTAGCGCGCGTGGGACCGCAGCGTCGATGTGTGGGTCAAGGGAGCGGGCAGTATTTGGCAATTTCTGCCTTGGCGCGAATGGGCCGGCCCGGGTGGGATCAAGCTCGGGCCGGTCAATTTGAAAGAAGCAAGGGAGAGGAAGAGGTAGGCGGGGTGCTCTTTTGGGCTGAAATGGAGAATGAGCAAGGGAGGAAAAGAAAACCTTTTCTTTTTATTTGAATCAATTTCACAATACATTTGCAAATGGATTTGAACTCAATTCAAATTTCTACTGAAATTCAATCTCATCAATAAGAAAAATGCGGCGAGCATGAATGCATCAACCATGAGTCTAGCCTTAAGATTTATTTTATTTTCATAAAAATTATTTATGTACTATATTCCATGCATCACAAGATAGCATAAAAAAATCAATTTATCTATTTTAAATACATGAAAAAAAATTTAGGGTGTTACAATTCTACCCCTTAAGAGAATCTCGTCCCGAGATTAGATTGAGCTTAGTTGAACTTAGGGTATTCTTTCCTCAAATCATCTTCTTACTCCCATGTGGCATACACGGCAATACATCGGGGAGCACATCAACAAAATTATTTCGAGGGTCATCAACATCAATCACTTGGTTCACACTAGCTTTTGGTGGTGGTTGCACCGCGACTGGAACACCGATTCTATCTCCCTTTGGTGTAGTTACCATGACTACCCTCTCTTCACACTCAATATGTGCCTTGTGCCTCGTCATCCAGTCCATTCCAAGTATCAAATCAATACCGGAAGTCTTCAACAGAATGGGTGAAACCACAAAGTCTACCCCCCTTAAAGAGAGACTAATAGAGGGGCACTTTGTTGTTGAGTTTGCATGCAACCCCCGGTGACTTTACTATCATGTTTTGTTTCATATATAGGATGGGTATCTTTGTGCTCTCTAACAAAGGATTACGATATAAAGCAATGTGAGGCACGGAATCAAAGAGTACACTAGCGAGAGATGGAGTTGATCTTTGAGCATTACCAAGCATAACTTGAGGTGTCTCCACGATGGTGTTAGCATTCATGTTGTTCACAGTCCCCGGCTTGCCTGCTGGCCTCTGATTGTTATTCTGCTGGTTTGGCTTGTTCTGCGGGTTGAGCTTATCAGGGCAGTTAAAAGACATGTGGCCATCCTTGCCACAATTATAGCACTTAACAGGCACCCCATTCCTCATAACAACTTGGTCATTAGAGTTGTTGGGACGCTGTAGGAATGGTGGACGCTGCTTGTGCTTGCCCTTGTTCTTGTCATTGTACTTCCTCTTCTTGGTGTCAATATCCTTGCGCTTGCCATCAATGACAATTGCACGATTCACCATAGCCTTGAAGTTTGGATAGGTGTTGGACATCATCTGCATTTGGAGGTCATCATAAAGTCCCTTCAGAAACAAGCAAGAAACAAAGCGTTGCTTGTCGCATCGATAGCCACATCCCTTGGAGCATAGCGTGACAGTTGTGAGAACTTGTCACGGTATTCTCCACAGAACATATGCCTCTGCTTCAGATTCAGGAACTCCTCCCTCTTCTGTTCCATCAAACCCTCTGGAATATGGTAAGTCCTGAACTCTCCTCTGAATTCTTGATAGGTGATAGGTGGCGCATTATTGGGACGCCCAAACCTGTAAGAATCCCACCAGTCCCGTGCTGCTCCCTCTAACTGTCCAGCAGCGAACAACACCCTCTCCTCATCATTGCATTGTGCAATGTCCAAGTTCTGCTCTACTGTGCGCAGCCAATCATCTGCATCCAGTGGGTCAGCGGCATGGGAAAACTTGGGCGGTCGTCCCTTCATGAATTCCCCACGCCTGTCCCTAGGTGGGGCATTGTTCGACCTCCTTGGTTGTTCTGGTTCGGTTGATTCGCTGGTTTTGTTGCATCGGTTGCACAACTTGTTGAATCAACTGCCCTGCATACCCATCGGTTGCTCGGGCGTCATCACGGGGGCGGTGGTGGTGGGGGTGGTGCGCCTCTGCCTCCACCACGTCCACGGCCACGACCTCCTCCACGAGCAGCCATCTGTCATCCAATATCACATACACAAGTCTTAGTGTTACTCAACACAAGATTGAATGACAAATCTGAAATTTTCTGGACAATGTGCAACAAGAGTAGTACAGTAAACGGACCATAAGTAGAGTTCCAGAAATCCAAATGACATGTTCTATACACCGTTGGAAAGATAATGAAATTATCTACAACTTTCATGTGTATAAAAATTCCAGATTCTGTAGTTACATGTACCAAAAACCGAGAACCACAGATTCTGTTCAGAAATCCAGACTGCGCTGTAACATCATTTTCAAACTGCTATATCTCGTGGACCAGAGCAGATATAATTATCATATAGGACTCATTGGAAAGGTACAGAAGTCTAGTTTCTCCCAGAAAAGTTTCAGGTCAAAAACTCTTACGGATTAAGAGATAATTGATAAATAGTACAGACTGCTCTAGAAAACAGATTCAGCCAAGAAAGATAAAGTGACCCCAAACTTATATTAATCAAACTTTAAACCTTAATCCAATACTAAGAAGTTCATGGACAGGCCCATGAAACTCCAGCAATCATTACAAAGAAGCAAAACATCCATGATTCATAAGTTCAAAACAACTAGCACCAAGTTTCTCAAGCACACACTCGATACAACTGACTCAACTCGACTCGACTCGCGACTAACGTCTTATTCAAACTAGATGGCAACTTAAGCTCTAAGGATGGTCTTCATTCTTCTTGTATCGAGGTGGCATCCCTAGCTGTGCTCGGAGCTCATCCACCTCCCGTTGGTATTTCCTTGCTGCCTTGTGTGCAATCCGCAGCTCTTCCTTCACATCATCATTGTCCATCTTCTGAGCCAAGGCATACCTCACCGTGGTCTCCAGTGTGGGCTCCTCATGACTGGGATCTTCAATCACCCAAGACTCATCTTCTGGGTCATGGCGAGCGAGGAACCTATGGCGATCATTCCTCATTTACGGGTAGCGTTTTCCATGGTAGAAGATGTATGCTTGCTTTGGCGGCATGTTCCATGTTGTCCACGACAAAAGCGGCGCTGGCGGTGTGACCATGAGCAGAGGCCACCGTCTTGCCATCTTGTAGCTCATTCGTCTTGGTGATAGTCACCAAGGTCTTCCAAAGTGTACCTTCCGTGGGGTGCCGGTACTCCGCGGTGTAGTACTGGATGGATGCGTTCATCTCTGGGTAGTAGTCCGCCAGCACATTGGAGAGCAGGTTGTGGTAGTAGGCTCCATGTGAGGGAGGAAAGTAGTGGTAATCGCGATCCCACCCCATTCCTTCTCCGACATGAGCAGGTGTCGGCGGCACCACTTGCATTTGGAGCTGGGGCGGTCTTGGCGCGAGGAATTGGGCGAGGAACGAGGAGTTGGCACCACTTCCACTTTGGGCGGTGACACCGATGTTGGAGTAGGTAGCAACACAGGCGTCGGGGATCCGGCTCCATCTCATCATCGAGAGATATTAATAACTTCCGTCGAGGGTGCTGTGATGGGAACATGACACGGGCAGCTCCGGTGCTCTTCTTGGGGCGATACGCTTGTTGCGGGCCATCTAGAATTAAAAGTTAGAAAACAGCTCTTTTATAATGGAATAAAGCGATTGGAGCATAAAACAAAATTTTCACAAGTAATAATGCTAAGCAATAGCAAGAACAAGTGAGACCAAAAACTTTTTAAGACTACCATTCTACCTAGGCTTGCGTCCCCTGACGATCGACACGGCTTTGATACCAATCTTGTCATATCAATTTATAGAACAAATTGAACAATAGATTATATGTGCACCCTAGGATCAATCGCACACATATAATGACAAAATTAAAGGAAATAGTATCATAAGAGTGCCTTATTACATCACGAACTGTATCTCAAGACATGAATAACATAAAAGTCTTAACAATAATAATAAAACTAGCTAAGCTTCGGGCGCCTTCATCTCCACGAGGGAAGATCGACCGGTTGACTCTCAAGCCTAGTAGTCATCCTCATAGGGCTGGTAACCATGGCCATCTGTACCCATCAGGGATTTTCCCAAAAATGAAATATAAAGCAAGTGTGAGTACACAACGTACTCAACAAGTATAGCATGGATAAATGAGGCTCAAAAGCTGACACTGGTTAAACTGTGGTAAGCTTTTAATGAGTCAAAGTTTTATTCATTCTAATCATTCTAAGTTCTGCTTAAGCTCCAATTATCCCCCCAACAATTAATTAAGTTCACCACTTGTTCAAGTATCACCATTATTCACCATCATTCACCATTATCATGTTACTTATTCCGTTAAGTTTTCCGGGCCGCTCATAACCGTGAGCACGGCGGTGTTATAACTTGATTTTACTCTGCTTGTGAGAGGTGTACACTTTCTTTGTGAGTTATGATTCCCAAATGCATGAGTTTGCAAGGCCCAATACACCAAGAATCATATAAAGCCTTTCAATGGTTTTCCTAAAATGTCAAAGCCGCTATAGGTTTCAGAAGCCGACAGATATAGGACCAACCTTCCCGATGGCACAATGACGCGCAGCCTATACACAAGGGACAGGGACCGCACTATACCCAACCGACAACCCCCTTTTGCGCCACAAGGGTAACCACGACAAGATAGGAGAGCTCCATTGACCGACTAAAAAGTCGAGCCACATAACCCTCACAAACTTGTCTTTGTAAGTCCCGGCTTTTGCCAACGGATCGGTCCTTATGGAGGGCCAAGAGCATCAAAGCGAGCTCCTCGCCCTGTTGTTTCATTATCATGTTCACCATTACCAACATCTCATAAACAAGTATCATCATTGGGTTCATTTATCTTTAAGTTGAGCGCTAGCAACTACCCATTGCATATATCCCAAGGTAACAAGGAAGGTAACAAAACTAGGACAATCCTTATAGCAAAATTAATTAAACTCATGCACATGAATTAATGGTTAAAGGTGAATAGGACAACAAGGTAAAACCCAAGCTATACTTGCCTTCAGCAGGAGTTGGTGCTGGTCTTCGTAGTACTCGATCACCGTAGTCGCGACCACCAAACAAGCGATCACCTTCTACTCAACATCAAGCAACAACACGCAATCGGAGTCATTCATGCAAAGCAAACAAACCTATCATTAGAACATTGCACCAACAGTACAGAAATAAAGTGAAAAGTTTCTTAAATAAATCTACGATTTACTATGATCACATCGATATAAAGATCACGCGAATCGGAGCTAAAGCGGCGGTTACGCATAAAACACGGCTAATTAAAGCGAGGTAATTAATTAAATCTTCTACGAAAATTAACAGTGGCAAACTGAACTAACAGTGGCATAAACATCTAGGAAATTTAACTATGATCCTAACGCAATTTGAACAGATCGATTTGGAGTTAAAGCGTGAAAGTTATAAGCATTTGAATCCAGTGGCAAACTTGTAAATAGACTGAAGTTCATTTCAGATTTAAAACAAATAAAATTTCTTTTATAATCGGATCCAAGGACCTTGTTGCAATTAACTATAGATCCTGGGGACTCTTAAACAAAAGGGAAACCCGAAGGGGTATCTTGGATTTGGGTCGTCGGATTGCGAATCGGCGGCCGAGATTTGATCTCGTCAAGGGGGCGCGCGCGTCCCGCCGAAGATGACAACGGCGGCGGCGCCCATCGGCGGCGGCCCCGGACCTCGCCGGCGAAACTGTGAGCCGGGCGATTCCGCCACCAAATCGACGCGCCGGCACCATTCGACAAAGGAGGACAAGGGCATCTCACCACGTGGCAAATGGGGGAAGCTCCGGGCGGTTCGGCGACGGCGCGATGCGAGGAGGCGGGCGGCGGCTTCTCGCCTGCATTCGGCGATGCCGTGTGAGTGATACGGTGCAAGAAACGAGGGAGAAATGCACCGGCGGGTTCGCGAGGACGGTGCGGAGCTCGGCACAAGTCTTATAGCGGGGTTGGTGCGACGGAAAGGCGAAGTCGACGACGAACGGCTCCACTTAGGGTTTCCGACGGCGCTTTGCTTGGTTCAAGGTCGGGCGGCGCGAGGGATGGGGCTCGCGATGGGGTGCTCGAGGCTCGGTTATATAGGCGGCTACGGCACCTGAAACGGAAGGGAGCCGCGGGAAAGGAAGGACGCCGGCGGCGAAGGCGGGATTCGGTGCCACGGTGATGCCCGACTCGAGCTGGATGAAGGGTGTAGCGCGCGTGGGACCCACGCGTCAGTGACAACGGGTCAAGCGAGAAGCGGCAGCGCTGGCAGCTGCTGCCTTGGCGCGAGATGGGCCGGCCCAGGTGGGATCCAAGCTCGGGCCCAGTCCAGCTGAAAGAAGCAAGGGAGAGGAAGAGGTAGGCCGGCTGGCCTGTTGGGCTGAAATGGAGAATGAGCAAGGGAGGGAAAAGAAAACCTTTTTCTTTTTATTTGAATCAATTTCACAATACATTTGCAAATGGATTTGAACTCAATTCAAATTTCTCTTGAAATTCAATCTCATCAATAAGAAAAATGCGGTGAGCATGAATGCATCAACCATGAGTCTAGCACGAAGATTTATTTTATTTTCATAAAATTATTTATGTACTATATTCCATGCATCACAAGATAGCATAAAAAAATCCATTTATCTATTTTAAATGCATGAAAAAAAATTTAGGGTGTTACAATTCTACCCCCTTAAGAGAATCTCGTCCCGAGATTAGATTGAGCTTAGTTGAACTTAGGGTATTCTTTCCTCAAATCATCTTCTTACTCCCATGTGGCATACGGCAATACATCGGGGAGCACATCAACAAAATTATTACGAGGGTCATCAACATCAATCACTTGGTTCACACTAGCTTTTGGTGGTGGTTATTGTGGATTTGGAACACCGATTCTATCTCCCTTTTGGTGTAGTTACCATGACTACCCTCTCTTCACACTCAATATGTGCCTTGTGCCTCGTCATCAGTCCATTCCAAGTATCAAATCAATAGGAAGTCTTCAACAGAATGGGTGGAACCACAAAGTCTACCCCCTTAAAGAGAGACTAATAGAGGGGCCTTTGTTGTTGAGTTTGCATGCAACCCCCGGTGAGTTTACTATCATGTTTTGTTTCATATATAGAATGGGTATGTTGTGCTCTCTAACAAAGGATTACGATATAAAGCAATGTGAGGCACGAGAATCAAAGAGTACACTAGCGAGAGATGGAGTTGATCTGAACGCATTACCAAGCATAACTTGAGGTGTCTCCACGACGGTGTTAGCATTCATGTTGTTCACGGTCCCGGCTTGCCCTGCTGGCCTCGATTGTTATTCTGGCTGGTTTGGCTTGTTACGCGGGTTGAGCTTATCGAGGCGGTTAAAAGACATGTGGCCATCCTTGCCACAATTATAGCACTTAACAGGCACCCCATTCCTCATAACAACTTGGTCATTAGAGTTGTTGGGGACATTTGTAGGAATGGTGGGATTTGCTTGTTCTTGCCCTTGTTCTTGTCATTGTACTTCCTCTTCTTGGTGTCAATATCCTTGCGCTTGCCATCAATGACAATTGCACGATTCACCATAGCCTTGAAGTTTGGATAGGTGTTGGACATCATCGTAGGCTGGAGGTCATCATAAAGTCCCTTCTTACGAGCGTAAGCGAGGAGGTGGTCGAACCTTATAAGTCACGTTAGCCAAATCAAAGATACGATTTAGCGAACGTAATCTTTTCCAATAATCTCATCCATCTGCTTCCTCTCGGTATGAAGGTATTTACCAAGCAAATCCACGGCTCTGCTCTCAACATCAGCAACAAATTCTGTTCATCTTTAAACCTTGAAGGCACCACGGTATCTACGTCGGGGAAAGGCGTAATCTTTTTCACGGATTGTCTTCGTGTGATAGCGAAGAAAATCCCATCCAAGCCTTAAAGGCCAAATACCAGCGGTAAGATATTCTTCAACAAGATCGCGAGTCGATTCTTTGGGAAATAACTTTCTTGAAAGCCTTCAAACACTTTCGAGCAGGATTTAGACTTGGCTGGCGGCTTGCACTCAAAACGCTCGCGATGCATGCGCGATGCCAAAGGATAAGTCTTAACGACACTTTTTCTTCCTTTGTTCTCCTCAACCAAAGGACTTTATGATAAAACCGATTACTTAGTCCAACCATCGGCCACTTGTTCTTCATAGCGGGGAGAAATTTGTTTTTGACCCCTGGCGGTCTTGGCGCAACACCCAAAGTATAGTTTCACTCTACGTTGATCAATCTTTTTAGTTCTAAATTGAGTATGCAGCTCATACATTGTGCGAGAAAGCATCAATATCGGCTTCATGTTTTGACTTTCTCCCCGCCCACGTAAAAACCGACAATTTGACTGTGGCATTTGGAGTCAAGTGATGCATCTCAATATTGAATTTCTTAAAACTTCTTCGAGGAAAATTTGAGGAGGCATCGAAGACCCGCATCAAAGAGATCCTTAAAAACAATGCATTCATCGGGGCTTCAGTTTAGGGACCTTCTCATCCGGCTCTGGCTGGCCTGTCTTGTCCCTCCCTAAGAATCCCATCTTTAACCATTTGTTTAATTTTAAAACTTCCTCGGTCATTTTCTTTGTAACCAAAAGTCAAAGAAATCCGGTCATCTGGTAACAATTCGACTCGAAGCGGACACACGAGAAAGATCCTCGCCCGAGTCACCACATTGTGAATTAACTTCTTCATCGACTTCCCGCTCTTGGGAGCTAGGCGAGAACATCCTTGACAAGGGCCATTCTATAAAAATATATATACATATCAATCATAAGTAACCATCGCAAAGAAGAGAGAAGAAGAAAAAACAGGACTTCGATAGAAAATATACCTGATTTCAACTTTACAAGAATTTTTTTGACTTAGCAAGAAATCTCAGCTTCACAGATTCGGCTTCGGCGTCGCCTAGGAAAAATTCAAAAGGTGGCCCCTCTTGAAAAGATGAAGAAAATAGAGGGGGTGCTCCGCTATTTATAGACTCCTTCGGTCAAATGGTCAACATGATCAGTTTAAAAAAAAAAAAAAGATATACGCAAAATCAAAAATCAGCGAAGAAGTCCAACTTCAAAGTGCGGGACGGCGTTTTGAGAATCGAAACAAAGTTTTCAGGAAAACTTATGATTCGTGGGTTTCATGCCTTTGAAGTCGGCCTTTGCCCACGAGGGGCTCTTTGTTGGGTTCTAACTTTGATTTCTATATAAAACTTTTCGCCCCGGACTTTGTGTTTCAGGATACAAAATCCAGCCACACGAAAGGAGCGGAATTCAAAGATCGAAGAAAGCTTCGCAAGAGAAACAACAAATGAAAGGTAAAGAGGATCGAAGCAAAGGAATCAAGCGAAGATGGTGAAAACGACTTCGCCACAAAAATAGAATATCATCTCGGAGGAGTAAAAGCGGCGAAGATGAAGACCATGAGAGAAGCATAGCGAAGACGGTGAATACATCTTCGCTAAAGTAGTTATATCTTAGAAGTTCGCCGGGATTCTTAACATTTTTGTACAACTACGAAGTCGAGGGGGCCTATAAATACCCCCGACCTCCTTTGTAATCGCCATGTTGAATGGCCACTTTGTAAACCATATCCTCATCAATATATGATGTGTTGAGCATTCACCCAACAAATACCACACCGCCCTTGGCAGCATGATGAGTGAAGAGTAACTTCGCTACATGACCCAGGTCTTCTGGTTTTCTTCACTAGATGACTGAACAAAATTCCAGGCTCGAAATTGCCGCAAAGGCAACTTGCGCACATTGGTTTGTGCAAGCACAGGTTGTTCACGAGCAACTCCCTGATGCATCTCATTCCTATCCCTGTTATTAGACATCTCTTCAGTGACTAGTACCATCGAATTGCTGTGTGGTGTCCAAATTATAGTTTTTCTTCCAAACTAGTTTTCACTTTGCACCAATATATAGAGTGTTATCCTTGAGCACGTGAAGTCCAAATTCCTGGAATATGTTTGTTGTTTCGGGAGCATGATGTATGAAGGACCGAATAGGCGACCAGAGGGGGGGTGAATGGGAGCCTCAACTAAATTCTTTCGAATTAGTGAACGTGTAGCTCTCACGACCCCTCGAACAAATCGAACAATCCTCGGTATGACCACGACCTTGTTTGCAAGGTGGATGACCTAGGGACTGGCCTAGAGTCACAGCGGATCAACCGGAAACACCACAGAACGATCACACGAACAATCGAGAGAAAACTGCGACCCTTCAGCAAATACCGGACATGTCCGGGTTGAATACCAGACTTGTCCGGTATGGAAACCAGTTCTCAGCAAATACCGGACATGTCCGGGTTGAATACCGGACTTGTCCGGGTTGAACTCAGCCCAAAATGACCTCTCGGAAAAATCGAAAAACCAACCAAAAGACCTTCTAAAATCATAAGAATTTAACCCTAGCCTTTTGGAACCATATGAAATCTCTCCACAAAGTTCTAGCCCCAAACTCGAAGTTTAGGAATACCGGACTTGTCCGGGTTGCATACCGAACATGTCCGATATTGTCGGGCTGAAGAACTGCTCGAACTCAAAAACGAAAATCGATCGGAACTTCCTCTACGCTTGATCTTTGGTCACGAAATTTAAGCCATAGAGTCACGACATGTAGGTGACAAGATTCCCCTAAGAAATTTCAAGTTTGGCGGAGCGAATCGAGAGGAATTTCGGATCTCACGAAGAACACACCAAAAACCGAGTTTGATCCAAAACTTGCCCGATCTTCGTGCTCGTGAGGAATTAGAGTAAATCCTTTGGTGGAAAGGATCCTCTCACGTCCTAGCACGAATCAAGACAAGAAAAACGAGATCAAACGGAGCGAGAACGAAGAAATCGCGAAGAGTAGAGAGGGGGAGAGGATGAACTCGGGAAGAACACAAGATGAACAAAAATCACAGCACAAGATCAACCAAGAACACCGATCCAATCAACCCAAAAGCCACCATGGCACGGGCTACTCGAGCTAGCCCTTGCTCAAGCGGTCGATACAAATCGGTGGACCTCTCACACCTCCAATGCGGAAACACTAACTAGACTTTGGAAAATGAGAGGCAAGGGAGAATGAAGGGGTATGCCTGCGCTAAATAGCCCCAATTCCCTCTGCCTAAACTACCCCTAGATACATGAGTCGATTTTCTTAACCCTAAGGCTATTTCCGTCGACTCGGGTAATATCGATCCGGCGGCCACCGCGCCTTCCTCATCGGTAGCCTTGCCTCCACGCAACCTCCCGATGCCGCCACGCGCCGTCCTTCCCTTCCGTCCGGAACACTCCGGGTTTTGAGGCCCAAACCCGCGAAACCGCTTTGTGGTTTTGAGGCCCAAACCACCAAACCCGCGCCGATGGTTTTGAGGACAAACCACCAAACCTCCTCGAACACGTGTCACCGCCGTCTTGACCGCCCGAGTCGCCAAGTCATCCGAGCTCCCCACTCGCTGCACGCTCGCCGTCTTGACTCGTCGACACGGTCTGCCCGTCCTCTTGCATCCGTCGATGTCCCGGATGTCGGCCTCTATGGCTAGCCACCCGGCACCCCGGTCCCTCGGTCCAAGCCTCACGTCCGTCCTTCACCTCCCGCGGTCCGTCGGCTGGCACGTCCTCCTTGGTACCTTCACCTCTCCGTCGGCTACCATCTCCGAGCTCAACACCTGCACAACACGAACCAAGAGACCGTCTTGACACACTCCACGTGTGCCGGTGAACATAGCCGAAGCATAGAATAAAAGATAAATGAAAATAGAAGGAGAATGTTGACTGTTGACAATCACTACATCACAAAACTAAACACATGCGACCTAGATCAACCATGTGTTCGCAATCTCCCCCTTGATGAGTGCATTGTCAACATTCAACATAAAGACATAGAAGAAGGAAGATAGCACATCCAAGTGAACATAATTTGGACAAAAGCTAAGACAATCATCGGATAGCAAAGCGTTGAGCAAAGACTTGGTTCCCAAAGACATGGGCAGAAACGGCTCGACACAACCAAGCTAAGACAGCTAGCCCTCAAGAAGAGGTAGAACAGGCTCAACACCACTAGCAAAGCTCCCAACCAATTGAACCCAATTTCTTTTACTCAAACGGCTAGACCCTCAAGATAGAGGCAAAGGCTCAACACATCTAGCTAAGTGCTACTCCCCCCTTGACAACTCCCCTTGTCAAAAGCACAAATGCAATGTCTGTTGTATCTTTCTCCCCTTGTTGGCACATGCACTTATCAAGCTAAAATGCAATATGTCACAATGCAAAGCTTCAAGATTATATCCAACCAAATGAGAGAGTGCTCAAAGTGGTAATATAGCAACAACCTACAAGTGCTAGCGAGCTCAAGATAATCGATGATGAGATGAAATATAGCATAGAGCAAAAGAGCAAATTTTAGTATCTTGAAAAAAGGAGGTTCACCATCAAACATAGCACCTAGCACAAGTAGATAGGAGATCAACTAAGTGCCCAAACATGTAAACTTGGTGAACTACCCCAAACAGCGTTCAAACATCATGCTAGACAACATGTAACTTTGTGTACATTTTAGTTCAGAGTTGCAGCGGTTCACAAGTTACAAAAGAGCATGCGAGTGGTTATCCACATTTGCCTTGCCTTACTAATCAACCATGTCAAGCCTATGCATGTGAGCAATCAGAAGCTTAAGACAATGGTCTGGGTCAAACACAATGAAGTCCAAGTTCATTCAAAAGTGCAATTGAAAGCAGTCTCGAACTTCAAAGTGTGGCAAAATGGACCCACTCGATCTTTTCATCACTTTGACTTTAGACTTCATGTTTTAGCATGGTATTATCATTATAATCTAAGCAAGTGAGAGAATCAAAGAATGAGACATAGCTACCAAGAGTACACATAAAAGCTCAAAGGATCTCAACATCCTACTCATGATAGAAGCTAGCTCAAAGGTGAACCAAGATTGAGTTTCATCATTCATTAGTCAAGTTCACATTTTGAAAAACATTGCTCAACTCATAACATACATCACATGATTAAGAAGAGCTCAAGCTAGAGACACCATCAAACTCATACTACTAAGAGCACAACCTTATTCAAATCGATATAAAGATGAAGCTCATGATATGCAAGTATGATACAAAAGACAAAAACAAACCTAGCACTAAAACTTTACATCAACTACAAAACTACCCCTCGGAAGGGATAGCAAACTCCCAACTCCCCACGAAGCTTAGCAAAGCGGACTTGGTCTAGTGGTTTCGTGAAAATGTCCGCAATCTGTTGCTCCGTGTAAACATGCTGGACATCTATGTCCCCTTTCTCCTGGTGATCTCTCAGGAAGTGGTACCTAACCTCTATGTGTTTGGTGCGGGAGTGCAAAACAGGGTTCTTGGCTACACTCACAGCTCCCATGCTATCACACAACAAAGGTACACGTGAAAAGCTCAAGCCAAAGTCTCTCAAAGTGGCAACCATCCACAGCAATTTGGGAACAACAAGCGGGCGGCAGCAACATACTCTGCCTCAACGGTCGGTGGCGACACGGACTGCTTCCTAGGCGACCAAGACACAAGAGAAGTACCAAGAAACCGACAAGTACCAGAAGTGGACTTCCTATGCGGGCGATCACCAAGATAATCGAATCGAATAGCCAACCAGGGGAAAGGGTGGAAGAAGCCGAGTACCATAGGCCAAACTCAAGAGTAAAGCGCAAGTACACGAAGATCCTCTTCGCGGCACGATAGTGAGAGGTGCGTGGCGATGATCGAAAGCGTCTGCAGAGGCACACCGCAAAAACCGGATGTCGGGGGCGTCGCCCGTCAGTCAAGCCGGTGAACCGATCATGCTCCGGTACTCCCTTTGGTCCACGGCTTCTCCATCCTTGTCTTCGTCCGGGGCGTGCCGTCGTCGACATGGGCGTCGAAAGAGGCTTGGCCTCACCCATGCAAAACTTGCGGATCATGTCCTTCGTGTACTTGCCCCGGTGTACGAAGATCCCATCCTTGGTTTGCTTGATTTGAAGTCCAAGGAAGTAGGTCAACTCGCCTATCATGCTCATCTCGAACTCCCTGCTCATAATCTACGCAAAACTTCGTCACGATAGCATGTGAAGAGCCACCAAAGATGATATCATCCACATATATACGAAACCAGGAGAATGTCACTTTGCCCTTCCTAAGCAAGAACAAGGTCTTGTCTACGGCTCCCATCACAAAACCCTTAGCTAACAGGGAAGGCTTTCAACCTCTCGTACCACGCTCGGGGGCTTGTTTGAGGCCATACAAAGCCTTGTACAACTTGTACACATAGTCTGGGTGTTTGGGATGCTCAAATCCCGGGGGTTGCCTCACATAAACCTCCTCCTCTATGAACCCATTTAGGAAAGCACTCTTGACATCCATGCGGAAGAGCTTAAAACCCTTTGAGGCTGCAAAGGCAAGTAAAATCCTAATGGCTTCTATGCGGGCTACATGAGCAAAGGTTTCCTCATAGTCTATACCCTCTTTCTGACAAAACCCCTCGGCAACTAATCTGGCTTTGTTTCTCACCACAACTCCATCCTCACTCTGTTTGTTCTTAAACACCCACTTGGTACCTATGGGATGACACTTTCGGTGGTGGTGGAACTAACACCCAAACTTGGTTTCTCTCAAAGTTACGCAACTCCTCATGCATGGCATTGACCCAATCGAATCGGATAATGCGGTGGTAACATCTTTGGGCTCAATGGTGGAAACAAATGCGAGAATGAGCAAAATGACACATGGCATAAGATTTGGAGCGAGTTACCCTTTGATCAAGTTCTCCAATCATGGTCTCAGGGGATGGTGTATTTGAATGAGTCGAGGCGCAGGCGCGAAGATGTCACCTCCCCTCGACAGGGAACCTCCTCAGTGCGGTTGTCTGCCATACGAGGGAGCTGCCCACTTGGACCCGGGGAAGTAGTGGAAGTAGGGTGCAGTCCGTGGGGTCGTCGTCGTCGCGAGGGGTGGTTGGGGCAAGCGGTGGAGTCGCCGGGATCACCCGGCCAACATCTTCCTGCTCCTCCTCCACAAAGATGCTTTGCTCCATCTCCTCCTTTCCCGCACACTCAAACACGGAAGAGGAACAAGGCGCTGAGTCTCATCGAAGGTAACCTCACATGTCTCTACAACACGGTTAGTCTCAAGATTGAGAACCACAGTAGGCATGTGAGTGTAAAAAGCATAACCAAGAAATATGCCATCGGTGATCGAGACTCAAACTTATCAAGATTACCTTGCTTGAGAATGAAGCACCTGCATCCAAACACACGGAAGTGACTCACCTTGGGCAATCTCCCAAACCGCAACTCATAAGATGTCTTCTTGGTGAAAGCACGGAGGAAAATGCGGTTGGAGACATGGCATGCAGTATTGATTGCCTCAGCCCAATACTTCCTTGGCGTCTTGTGTTCATCGAGCATGGTCCTCGCCATCTCCACAAGAGTCTGATTCTTCCGCTCAACAATCTCGTTCTGCTGCGGAACATAAGGGCTAGAGAACTGGTGCTCGACACCCAAGTTAGCACAAAGAGACTCGAACTGAGAGTTCTTGAATTCTGTGCCATTGTCACTGCGAATCGCTCGAATGGCTGTATCTGTCAACTCAGTTCTCAGTCTCAAAATCAAGTCGCGAGCAAAACCGAAAGCCTCATCCTTGCCCTCCATGAAAAAAACCCAAGAATATCTCGAAAAAATCGTCAACGATCACTAGACAATACCACTTCCCACCCACTCGACCTCACCCGAGATGGACCAACTGTGTCCATGTGAAGGATCTCTCGGGGTCTCGAGGTCATGATCCGAGTGACCGAAGCGGTGGGAAGCGAGATACCATCTTCCCGTGGCGGCGGGGATGGCAAACCAAATCCTTCTCAAATTTGAGTTTAGGCAATCCTCGGATCAGATCCATTGAACTTCGACCTCGCAAAGGAGATCAAAGCTCAAGTGACCTAGTCTCCTATGCCACTTCCACAAATCGAGAGGAGGACCCGGCCAACAAGCAACACGAAGTGCCAAAGCCACGAGAAAAATCAGCTCGAAAGACTTGCCCAAATGGCACGATCCAGCCAAATAAGATCATCACGAGAGTCCAAAACTCGAGAACATCCAACCTTACAAAGCGTACCTCATACCCATACGCCATGAGCCGGGAGACGTAAAGTAGGTTGAAGTGCAGGTTGGAGACGAGCGCCACATCCTTGAGCACGAAATGGTCGTTGATCCTAATCGACCCTCGAGATAGAATCCTCCCTACGTTCTTTGTCCCCGAAAGTGATGTACTCTCTCGTCTTCATCGGGGTGAGGTGGAGAACCACTTGGAGTTTCCGGTCATGTGGCGAGAACAACCGGAGTCAATGAGCCACATGTCCTCCGGCCTTCCGGCTGTATCGACAATAGAACATGGGATGAGCATATGGCACAACAGGGGTTAGTAAACTTGGAAGAGTACGGTGTTGACCATCATGCCCCAAATATGCATCGGGTAAAACATACATCCCACGCCCCATCTTGCCAAACTTCTCACCACGCACAACAAAGCGCGATGCACTCCTCTTCTCAACCTCAAAGCTCCCAAAGCGAGGATCTATGTCCACTCGCGGAGCACGACCACCAAACGGTCTCACAAAGCTGTGGCCCAAACCTCACGAGGCCTCCTACCTTCAGGCCTAGCAAACCGCCTCTGAGGCGGGCCGCACACCCTCTCATATATGCCAAGTGGTGGGTGATACAAGTCACGGTTCTCAAACTCCACTCGGCGCCTAGCATCCCTCTTCCTCCCTGTAGCAAAAACTCAACTAAGTGACCATCCCTCCGATAGTACTCGCAGTGATACCTCACTCTCTCTTGGGTGGTGGTTGGTTCACTCTCTTGGGTGGATGGTTCACTCTTTGTTGTGGTCTTGGCCTTAGGAAGGGTTTCCTCGAGGATCTGGGTAGAGTGTCAAGTGGGTTCCTGAGATGGTTCGGTTTGGGAAGCCACACTTGTTTGGGAGGTGGAGTCTTTGGGGTTTCTTGGAGAATGTTATTTTGCACAATAGGCTTGGGAGGCTCGGGTGGGGTAATCTTGGTCAACTTGGGAGTGTTTGTGGGTTTCTCACTCGAGCTCAAACCACTACCTTGACCAACCTTTCCATAGATAACTTCACCCTTCCCACCTATAGCAAAGCCTAACCCCGATGTGTCAGTTCCCCTCTTGAACTGACTCATCATCATGCCAAGCTGCGGCTCTCCACTAGACACCCAACTCAGGATAGAGCGAAGGTATGTGTTCTCCTCTTCGACTCTCCCCTTGTCATGTCTACAAGACATGACCTCCAACTCCAAAGCTTCACACTTAGCACAACTCGGCAAGATGGTGCTATCTGAGCTGGCTTTCTCAAGCACAGCAAGCTTGGCATCCTTCTCTACCAACTCAGATTGCAAGCCTGGACAAGACTTGCACGCACCCAACAGCATCGGCCTAGACTTCAACTCAACGTGCTCGTCTAGCAAAGCCGAAAACTTGGACTGCAAGGTCATGATGCTAGACATGTGCACCGCACAAGCATCACACTCAGTCTCCTCAGACACCTCCACAGGCTTCCTAAGAAGCTCTATCTCTGTCACAGCCATCTCCCACTTCTCCTTGAACTCCTTCCTCTCTCTAGCGGCACGCCTAAGCAACTTCTCTTGGCAAACAAGTGCATCGCCCAAAGATTCAACCTCATCGAGAGATTCGATCGTAGGGAAGTACCTCGGGAGAAGAAGAATCATTTGTCTTGTGGCTTGACGGCGTCGGTCACCGCTCCATTGAGGGCCATGGTGCAGAAGCCCCCGGGCTTGGAGTCGGCGAAGAAGCAGAGTCCATTCAGCCTATCATTGACCTTGCACTCGGGCTCCTCGTCGCTTGAGGAAGATCGCCCGTCTGAGGAGTCGTTGTCGAGGTCGCTGAGGGAAGCAAGGAAAGCGTGCTCGTGCTGCTTGGCACGCTTGAGGTACTTCTTCTTGATCGCCTCCTTGTCGAATCCCTTCTTGGACTTGTGCTTGCCGAAGGTGTACTCGCGCTTGTCCTGCGCTTGTCGGAGTCGCACTTGAGTAGTACTTTCGCTGGAGTACTTGTCCTTGTTCTTCTTGGGGCAGCGGCGACGAAGTGGTCCGGATCTCTCGCACCGAAGCATCCGCCCTTGATGGGCCGCCACGCCGACGGTTCAAACGGTTGTTGTGAAACCGCGAGAATCGGTGATGACTAAGCGCAAGCTCATCATCCCCAAGACTTTCCATCTGCTCCTCATCACGGACACCAAAGAAGACAAAGGCGAAAGAAATGCGTGATGGGTTAGCAGAGGAACTGGAACCACTCTTACGAGATGAGGGCGGCGTTCGGTATGAGATGGGTTCTTCGGCCGCTGGATCACGGGCCTCGACCTCCGAAGACTTGAGCTTCTTTGTAAAGCTCGTCGGTGTGAGGGTGTCGTAGTTGGCGGACTCAATGATCGCCGACACCTTCACATCCCACACCTTCCGATCCAAGGTGTACGGCAGCCGCATCGCCTTCGTGCTCGTCCAACCTCTCGGATGGCTTGTTCGCCCGAAGCTTGTTGCAGATCGCTGAAACCTAGCAAAGAGAGAATCGATGGACTCACCATCAATTTGGATGAGGTTGTTGTACTCTCTCTTGCAGGTCTCGTATAGGCGGGCTTTTACTTGTGGGGTTCCTCGTGGTAGCTCTCAAGCGTCTTCCACACCTCACGGCGGTCTCACAAGTGGCAACTCTCTCAAACTTCGGTATCCTTGAGGCTAGAGAACAACACGCTCCTCGCTTCGGTTGTTGGCATTGTGTTGGGCAATTTGTTCCTCACCCACTCGGCGGCTAGCACTTGGTAGTTCTCGTCCTCAACGATTTCCCAAACTCTCAATCCATCCCCATAAGATGTGCTTGCATCTTAATCTTCCAAGAGGGATAGTTGGTGCCATCGAACTCGGAGGTTTGCCACCAAAGTGACCGTACCTCTCCATGTCGCCTTACGTGGATCAAGAACCGGTTAAGGTGGATTTGATCCTTAACCTGCTTTCGATACCAATTGAAGGACCAAATAGGCGACCGGAGGGGGTGAATGGGAGCCTCAACTAAATTCTTTCGAATTAGTGAACGTGTAGCTCTCACGACCCCCTGAGCAAATCGAACAATCCTCGGTATGATCACGACCTTGTTTGCAAGGTGGATGACCTAGGACTGGCCTAGAGTCACGGCGGATCAACAGGAAACACCCACGTAACGATCACACGAACAATCGAGAAAATCTGCGACCCTTCAGCAAATACCGGACATGTCGGGTTGAATACCAGACTTGTCCGGTATGGAAACCAGTTCTCGGCAAATACCGGACATGTCGGGTTGAATACCGGACTTGTCCGGGTTGAACTCAAGCCCAAAATCACCTCTCGGAAAAATCGAAAAACCAACCAAAAGACCTTCTAAAATCATAAGAATTTAACCCTAGCCTTTTGGAACCATATGAAATCTCTCCACAAAGTTCTAGCCCCAAACTCGAAGTTTAGGAATACCGGACTTGTCGGGTTGCATACCGGACATGTCCGATATTGTCGAATTTGAAGAACTGCTCGAACTCAACAACGAAAATCGATCGGAACTCCTCTACGCTTGATCTTTGGTCACGAAATTTAAGCCATAGAGTCACGGCATGTAGGTGACAAGATTCCCCTATGAAATTTCAAGTTTGTGAGCGAATCGAGAGGAATTTCGGATCTCACGAAGAACACACCAAAAACCGAGTTTGATCCAAAACTTGCCCGATCTCCGTGCTCGTGAGGAATTAGAGTAAATCCTTTGGTGGAAAGGATCCTCTCACGTCCTAGCACGAATCAAGACAAGAAAACGAGATCAAACGAGCGAGAACGAAGAAATCGCGAAGAGTAGAGAGGGGGAAAGGATGAACTCGGGAAGAACACAAGATGAACAAAATCACAGCACAAGATCAACAAAGAACACCGATCCAATCAACCCAAAAGCCACCATGGCACAGGCTACTCAGAGCTAGCCCTTGCTCAAATAGATTCGATACAAATCGGTGGACCTCTCACACCTCTGTCTGGAAACACTAACTAGAAACTGGAAAATGAGAGGCAAGGGAGGATGAAGGGGTATGCCTCTGCTAAATAGCCCCAATTCCCTCTGCCTAAACTACCCCTAGATACATGAGTCGATTTTCTTAACCCTAACGCTATTTCCGTCGACTCGGGTAATATCTCGATCCGGACGGCCACCGCGCCTTCCTCATCGGTAGCCTTGCCTCCACGCAACCCCCCCGATGCCGCCACGTGCCGATCCTTCCGTCCGCCGAACACTCCGGGTTTTGAGGCCCAAACCCGCTGAAACCCGCGCCCTGTGGTTTTGAGGCCCAAACCACCAAACCAGCGCCCGATGGTTTTGAGGACAAACCACCAAACCTCCTCGAACACGTGTCACCACCGTCTTGACCGCCCGAGTTGCCAAGTCATCCGAGCTCCCCGCTCGCACGCTGCGCACGCCCGTCTTGACTCGATCGACACGGTCCCGCCACGTCCTCTTGCATCCGTCGATGTCCCGGATGTCAGCCTCTATGGCTAGCCACCCGGCACCCGGTCCCTCGGTCCAAGCCTCACGTCCGTCCTTCACCTCGCGGTCCGTCGGCCCGGCACGCCCCTCCTTGGTACCTTCACCTCTCCGTCGGCTACCATCTCCGAGCTCAACACCCGCACAACACGAACCAAGAGACCGTCTTCGACACACTCCACGTGTGCCGGTGAACATAGCCGAAGCATAGAATAAAAGATAAATGAAAATAGAAGGAGAATGTTGATCGTTGACAATCACTACATCACAAAACTAAACACATGCGACCTAGATCAACCATGTGTTCGCAATGTAGTCCAAATTGAACATTCTACACATTGGAGTAAATTCGCCTGCTAGCTATAGCCATGGTTATTGTACCATGGATGCAATTTACTTATATCAGGTATTGACCTTAACCCTTAGTTCTAGAAGTCATTTCATTGCTTTTATCTTTTTTGAACATTTTACATGGTGTAATTGCCCAGGGAACTACAAGATACGGGGTACATGTGAACTCTGTACGTGGAGTACATAAGAGGAGCTAGAAGATGTACAGTGCTACATGAGGAACTCTTCTTCCAAGGCATAAGTCCAAATTGTCTTGCTTCGCTGGACAACAGAACCCAAATTCTTAGTCTTGAAATTTGAGAAGTGTACATTGTTGGTGGCAGAGTAAAGGACCAAAAACGGCAACCAAAGGTGAGTGAATGGGATCTCTAAATTTTATTTCGAAAGACTTAGGCTACTATCCCAAAGTTTACTGCCAAAACGCGAACCAAACCCCATGATATCCATAAGTCAAACAATTGGGTGGATGTTCCCTTAGAACACAGCAAATGAGACCTGGTGCAACAAGCATGGTACATGGCAAGAAACACTTTTCGAACCGAAGGACAGAACATGAGATACTCAACTCCTATAGAGAAGCGAGTTCCCGAATCTAAAATACTCAACCCATCACAAAAATGATTGCAATTGAGCACAAACAAGCCAACTACGGACAAAACAACACGCAGAGAAGAGGAACAGAAAATTCAAGCTTGCTGTCACAGTACAAGAAAGGAGCCCCAAATGGGCCCTTGCGCGGAAGGGAGGGCAGCAGCCCAGCGGCCGCCGCTGTCGTCGTCATGCCTTCACCATTAAGAGTTATTTAGGAAATAAATTAATAGAAGATTTATTTAGATGCAAGTCTTCCTTGGACTATAAATACAAGAGACCTGTAATCATTTGGGATCAATGAGAATATAATTATAGGGGTAATAGCCGAAAGCTCCGGTCTTCAGGCTCTCCCGCTCTCGCTCTCCCAACCCTAACCGCTGCCGCCTGCGCCACCATCAGCGCCGCCACCTCCAGCGGCTGCACGCACGACCCCGCATCACGCGTGCGCTGCCCTCCACCACCGCCGCTGGCATTCTACGCGGCGCAGTCGCCGGAATCCGTTCTGGCTGTGACACTTGTAAACCAAAAATTCGATCGGAAAAGTCGACCAAAGATCCAACAGAAGTACTAATCCCATGCATAGGGGAGCTACTGCCTTCACCGGTGACTACCGGAGCTTATGCTGAAGAAAATAACAACCACACGGTACACTCCAGTGCTGCACTGATGGAAACTGAGCAGTTAAAGAACTTTGGCACAGTTGTTTAGCACAGCTCAATGAATCCTATTGCACCAGATCGAAAGATAAAGATATCAGAAAAACAAGCAACCAGCCAACTAAGAAAATCAGAAATACGCTAAAGAGACAAGTGCAAAAAAGATTGCTTCGTACATCACCATAAAAAAATGAAGAACCAAACAAAGCTTTGCTCTTGTAGTTCCTAACTGGCTACTAACAACTTGATTGACCAGGTACTTCGGATGCACTTGCTGCCTATCCGGTTCCTGATAGGGTTCGAACAGTAAAACTGAAAAGCAGAACACAGCTATACTGCAAGCAGACTGACCACAACAAACGCCCTCCTTCTGAGGGACTCGATCCATCCGATTGACTCGGCCTTTGTTGCTGATGCATCCCATTACCATCCTTGCTATTAGACATCTTTTCAGTTGTCACCATTGAATTTCTATATATGTCAGCGCGCCCATCGAACTCATCGTCCATTCCAAATTGTCTTGCTTCGCTGGACGACAGAACCCAAATTCTTAGTCTTGAAATTCGAGAAGTGTACATTGTTGGTGGCAGAGTAAAGGACTGAAAACGGCAACCAAAGGTGAGTGAATGGGAGCTCTAAATTTTATTTCGAAAGACTTAGGCTACTATCCCAAAGTTTACTGCCAAACCGCGAACCAAACCCCATGATATCCATAACTCAAACAATTGGGTGGATGTTCCCTTAGAACACAGCAAATGAGACCTGGTGCAACAAGCATGGTACATGGCAAGAAACACTTTTCGAACCGAAGGACAGAACATGAGATACTCAACTCCTATAGAGAAGCGAGTTCCCGAATCTAAAATACTCAACCCATCACAAAAATGATTGCAATTCGGAGCACAAACAAGCCAACTACGGACAAAACAACACGCAGAGAAGAGGAACAGAAAATTTAAGCTTGCTGTCACAGTACAAGAAAGGAGCCCCAAATGGGCCTCTTGGCGGAAGGGAGGGCAGCAGCCCAGCGGACGCCGCTGTCGTCGTCATGCCTTCGCCATTAAGAGTTATTTAGGAAATAAATTAATAGAAGATTTATTTAGATGCAAGTCTTCCTCGGACTATAAATACAAGAGACCTGTAATCATTTGGGATCAATGAGAATATAATTAAAGGGGTAATAGCCGAAAGCTCTGGTCTTCAGGCTCTCCCGCTCTCGCTCTCCCAACCCTAGCTGCTGCCGCCTGCGCCACCATCAGCGCCGCCACCTCCAGCCGCTGCACGCACGACTCAGCGTCACATGTGCCGCCGCCCTCCACCACCGCTCGCCGGCGTTCTACGCCCGCGCAGTCGCCGGAATCCGTTCGGGCTGTGACACTTGCAAACCAAAAATTCGATCGGGAAAAGTCAACCAAAGATCCAACAGAAGTACTGATCCCATGCATAGGGGAGCTACTGCCTTCACCGGTGACTACCAGAGCTTATGCTGAAGAAAATAACAACCACACGGTACACTCCAGTGCTGCACTGATGGAAACTGAGCAGTTAAAGAACTTTGGCACAGTTGTTTAGCACAGCTCAACGAATCATATTGCACCAGATCGAAAGATAAAGATATCAGAAAAACAAGCAACCAGCCAACTAAGAAAATCAGAAATACGTTGAACAGACAAGTGCAAAAAGATTGCTTCGTACATCACCGTAAAAAATTGAAGAACCAAACAAAGCTTTGCTCCTGTAGTTCCTAACTGGCTACTAACAACCTGATTGACCAGGTACTTCGGATGCACTTGCTGCCTATCCAGTTCCTGATAGGGTTCGAACAGCAAAACTGAAAAGCAGAACACAGCTACACTGCAAGCTGACTGACCACAACAAACGCCCTCCTTCTGAGGGACTCGATCCATCCGATTGACTCGGTCTTTATTGCTGATGCATCCCATTACCATCCTTGCTATTAGACATCTTTTCAATTGTCACCATTGAATTTCTATATATGTCAGCGCGCCCATCGAACTCATCGTCCATTCCATGTATGGTGTCTGAATTCTAGTTTTCTCATGTGTTTTCACTTTGCACCAGGAAGCAGCAAACCTGATTTTGTTTCCTCGAAATGGCGCACCTATATATAGAGTGTGACCCTTGAGGCCGTGTAAAGAGGAAATTAGAGCCCTTTGAATGTTCCTGGACTACGATTGTTGAGTTGAGAGCATGATGATGTAGCCTAGAGACTTTGGGTGTTTGCCTTACCGGCCTTACCTAGTCTATAAATAGGATGATAATTTATATGATCTGACATATGAGTGAAAATAAATCCCTTATTTGCAGAATGTATCATTTTACCTGTTAACCCCACGCAACTGAATGTTTACGCTTGTTTCATATTTGAAACATGCACATAGTCCACTACCGGACAGCGGCTCGTTGTCGAAGCGGTATTTTTTTTGCCGAGCGCTGAAAACCAAACGCTTCGGCAATGGTTCCTTTCAACTATTTTTTTTAAAAAAGGTATGAACATAAAGTTAACCACAGGTACTATGATTATTTTTGCGGCTGTGAAGAAAATTGTATAAAGATAAATTTAATCTAGACAAGTGTTGACAAATGCTACTACAACATGTAATCAAACTATATGTTTGTAATTCATGGTGACAAAAAAACAAAAAAAGATATTTTTGAGTCACCAGTATTTGTAATCTTTCTATGTCAGAGTGACATGTCCACAGCTACCAGTACGACAAATTTATTCAGCCTGATTGGTTCTGATTTTTTTATGAGCTGCAGGTACAACTGCACATGGTGTTATAGAAACAGTATAAATCTGTTTCCTGTTTGCAGCCACGTGTGTAGTTGTAAAAACCTGCAGGCAGCAGATCCATTCTTTAGTAGTGTCAAACTCATTATTTCAGTCTATATGAAAGCACAAGAACCAAATTCAAGCCTGCAAATTCCAGAAACATGGAACTGTGTAACTGGTAGCATATCATGCAAATGCATACAGGGATAGAGTGAACAGTAGTGTCTAAAGTGTCATGAAAATTGCTAATTAACTTGTTACCCATGGTCATTAAAGTTTTAAATCATGACCTTGGCACAATTGCAGAGCAAACAGAACAAATGTTCAAACCGAGGTATGGCCAGAACAACGACTGAGTCCTTGGTCTTCTGCGGTTTCTTCACTCGATAACTGAGACAATTTCCCCAAGCCAACAAACGCACAATGGTCAGTGCTGGCACGGGAGGTCAACCACAGACTCGATCCTTAACTTCTGATGCATCCCTTTCCCATCGCTATTGAAATCTTATGTCAGCCCTCTCCTGTTTCGGACTATAGTTTTTCCATACGTGCAGTGGTGCCCCAACTATTTTTTTTCTTTTGTGTTTACAATTTGCAACCAGGAAGTAGAAAATGTGCTTTTGCTGTCCTCGAAATAGCACAGCTATATATAGAGTTTAGGGTGTTTTGCCTTGAGGGTGTTTTTGTACAGCTATATATAGAGTATAGAGTGATACCCTTGAGGTTGTGTAAAGGCCAAATTAAAGTCCCTCAAATATTCCTGGAATATGATTGTGTTGAGACGACAACAAGATGTAGTTTAGACAATGGGTGTTTTGCCTTACGTAGGCTATAATTAGTACCTGAAATCTAAAAAAATACTTATTCCCAATGTCCCATTTTACTTGTTATATGGCCTAATTAAACTTCTCTATTATTTAACATAGGCTTTCCCTCTCGGTGCTAACAAGCACGTAGTCTTGTTTGCTTCAGATTGTTGCCCATCCACCAACAGAGTGATGACAACAACCTACTAATCTACTAGCTAATCAATGTCAGCAGCAGGAAACAGGCAAGAAAAGAAGAAAGTGGACTTACACTATATATTGCCAGAAAAAGAGGAAATGGAAGATGCACAGAATAACATGAATAAATATACATATAATGTAAGGTACTAGTCCTCTGGCGAAATACCATATATCTTCTCAATTGCTTCGCAGGACAGCGCAATACCATACTTAACAGTCACAATATTGGAATAACGGCAGACCCAACATGCACATATTGGTTAATTACCGCTGGCAAGTGGAGTACCACAGCAAACCCAACTCTTGATGCATCCCATCCCTATCATTAGACATTTATTCAATGGTCACCATTGAATTCCCTAGGTGGCCCCATCATGCTCATCCCACTCTTGTGTTGCATTGTGTTGCAATAGTTTTCTTCTGTGTCTCTACTTTGCACCGGGTAGCTATTTAAAAGTGTTACCCTTGAGGATGTGTAAAGACCAAATGGCGCTCGAATATTCCTGGAATATGATTGTTTACCCTACCTACCTTTAGGTAGGCTATAAATGGTATGTCACTGTTTTTGATTTGACACATTAAATAATACAACTCTTATATTTCCAATGCCGCACCATGTTCACATGGGTTTGAGTCTCTAACTCAACATAGATGATCACATATTTTGCTAATTGATAGTTAAATACTAGATTACACGTTTGTTAACTGGCAGTGACTTTGAAAGATTATGCGGATTAGGTATCCAATCAATTAATCCTCCAAACCAACTAAACCGGGAAGTTGAAGCGGAAATGCAATTCTCGGGTGAGGGAAGGGGAAGCTCCAGGAAGGCTTCGCCGCTCGTAGCAAAACCGAGTGGACCATTCCTACGAATTCTTTTCAAATTCGTTGATGGTTATATGTGTAATATATGAAGTGGTCCATCCCTGCGAATTCATTACAAAACTGTTGATGATGATGGTTCGATGGATTGAGGAACCTATATGTACAAACCACATGAGAATGGTTGAGCAGGTAACAACACCATAAAGAGATAGGCACCACGTACACCCATCATGCAAAATGAAGTATACCTTGCCGGAGAAATTAAAGGAAGCTGGTAAATATGATAGCCACATGCAGATTGTTGAACAATATACTCCGTCCATACTCGACCCCAACATCTCACGACGACATCTTTTGTGAAAATAGACATAGAGCCCACAACGTCAACAATTTCAAGTATGGAGGGAGTATCTATTTTTTCTCAGAAGATACAGGAGTCTTGCATATCATTGCATATTGAGACAATAGAAAATTTGGCTATTAAAGGCAAACAACATACATACACAAAAAGAGAGATCTAAATAACCACACCACAAGGTTTGACAGAACTAAACACGCACCCACAATCACAACAACACGACCAATTGCCTGAACGAGATATCTATGCACAACATTGAACTCTACTACAACACACACATTTTCTGCCCATGCACGTTCAGCTAAAATTCCCAGTGTTTCACATTCCGATGCCAATGAACACCCATGCAGACAACACACTATTCACTGCAATCTTCGTGAGTCATAAGTACTAACCTATCCAATTTGGATGTTGTCACCCCACCCCGTATAGAAGAGATGTCATTCCTAAAAGAACATGAATTCGTGGCTCAGCCCCCTCAGCTATATATAATGTAGGAAGTCTTGGGGGTTTGTGTGTAAGAAAGATGTATGGAGCTTTATTGTTGTCCTTCTATTGCTTCACCAATTGAACATCCGGTTCTAACTTTTGGGCACATTTAACATTAGCCCCACTATATAAACAAAAGTGTTGGCATGTGTTTAATTTGTGATGATTAAACAAAAGTGTTGGCATGTGTTCAATTGATCTATGTTAGCACAATATATAGTTGGAAGACGAATTTGGAGAACTATGGACCCAAAGCATTCAGGCCCCGACATTCACAAGTGATGTATATAACCTAAAAGATCTGACAACGGTATAGATGACCACGCACTGCGCTAAATATAGCTCACACCCAAATTCCAGCAGAAAAACAAGAAAAAGACACCCATCACGCACAACACACAACTAGAGAGCAAATGAATCTTGAATCCACACAATATTCCCAAGAATTCTAACAACATCACTTCCACTACTACAAAAATAATTTTACAAGACACATTGTAATAATTAACCGTAGCTGATTAACTGTGGCGGTCCTTTTAAAGAAGTCCGCCACCAAAAGTCAGCCCATTTATGTTGGCGATCATGTTAAAGATGGGTGACTTGGTTAATCAGGCGGAGCCCATTTAGGCCCTTGTTGGCCCGATATCATCGTCTAGATATAAATATGGACACTTAGGGTTTCCTCTCATCCTCACTCACACTCCTCGACTCCTCTTGCCTTGATCCATCAGCGTGCCATGCCCGATGTTTTCGCACCTGACGCTTCCTCCCTTCACTGTGCACGACCCCTCCTCAAGCAGCCGTGTCGGCACTCCTCCTCCCTCCGCTCTCTCTCCTCTCCCCTCACCTCTGCGACACCGCTCTTTCTCACGATGGCGCTCCTTTCCGCGGCCAGATCCCGTCCCAGCGGTGGTGTGAGGGACTCTAGCTTGCAAGACGGTGGCGGCATGCATCGGGCACAAGGAGGAGGTGCCCTAGTCCTCTCTCTTAGATCGGTGTGAATCCATCACCGACCCAAGCTCCCTTGCAGATTCCGTGATGGCATTGGTCCTTTGGAATACATTGTGGAATATTTCCCTTTGTTACCAGAATATATGGTCTGTTTATGTCAGTAGGGCAAATTTATTCAACCTAGTTGGTTTTGATTTTCCCTGAGCTGCGGCAACAATAGGTGCAGCTGTAAATGTCTTTTATTCGAAACAATCGGTGTAAATATGTGCGGGGAGAACATCCATCCATTATTCATCACAATTATTATTGCCATAGTCTATGCACGCAGTTCATGGACCCCCCAAAGAACCAAATTTATGCTAAAAAAAGGAACCAAATTTAAGCCAGACAAATACCAGAAACTTGGAAAAGTAACTAGTAGCATGTATATTATTTGAACGCATACAACCATCTCGCGAACAAGAATTTGTGAATCATCATAACAAAGGATAACTTGGCATCCATCATCGCAAAAGATCTAAATCGAGACCTTGCCCCGTTAAGAATGCTTACTGAGCATAACCATTCTGATCTGGCCTTTTTTTTACATAAAAATCCCAAATTGGTATCATCCTTCCATGAAAGTAGAAGTGGAGGCAAAGACATATTACTTGTGGCAGGAACTGAAGTTTATGAGTTAAGACAAGGGATAAAAATCCTTCCATGGTTACCGGATCTTGTGATCACTGGTGCAACACCGGCCATTAGTTGCATCGACAAAAACCCTCCACTGTCAGTGTTATATTGGTTGGAACAGATCATGCAAAAATTGCTACATACTCACATGGACCCTGAGATCGTGTAGAGCACATGGTGGAATAAGCCAGCCGTGCCAACATGCAACACACCAAACAGAGGTGCAAGCCATGGCAAGGGCAAAGCAGATGAATACACTCTGTTTCATCAAATTAAGCATTTCAAGTCATTGGGATAATATTAATTTACCTCAATCCTCAACTGCTGAAGTTGTTTCATTGTTCTCTTTTCCAGACAAGAGATGTCTACGGTGCATGAGTAATTGCAGGGAAATCTACAAACGTGTTACTAGGCAAAGATCAATAGTTCACACAGTACAGTTGCTAAGCAAGGAAGAAGTGGAAGATGCATAGTGCTACATGAATAACTCTACATCAGGGCCAGGACTTTTGTGTTGCCTCGCTGATTAACGGAACCCAAGTTCCCAGCCACATTGGTTATCAATCACACTCGGGGACGGTGCGGTAACTCGATGTTTAACTGCTGATGCATCCCATCCCTATTATTCGAGATCTCTCTTTGGTGGTCACCATGAATTCCTATGTCAGCCCATGTGCCCATGTATATGTTATAGTTTCTCGTGTATTCCTACTTTGCACCAGGAAGCAAATGTGGTTTTGATGCCCTCGAAATGATGCACCTATATATACAATGTTCCGAAAGGACCTACAATAGTCCTGAAATATCATTGTTTAATCGAAAGCCAGATGTAGTCAAGATTTAGACTATGGGCGTTTGCCTTACCGGACATACCATGGCTATAAATAGGACATCTGAGAAAATAGAACTGTTATTTCCATTTGGCATAGCACAACACTGTTTTTTCTTTTTGGTAAAGAGCATTACAATCAGCTTTATTGGTGAACATGTTCTCAAAAGAAAACTTTATTGGTGAAGATAACCTGTTTTGAAAAGGTTATTTGGCAAAACAGCTTCATATGATTGACCAAATGAAAGAAATTACTAAAATTCCCTTTGAATTTAGGTACTATTTTGCTTTGGAACACATTGCTAGCTAGGGAGATTGTCTTCAGCTCTTGCGGGAATCAGCAAAAGCCAACTATGAAGGGGGGTGGAGACCTAGCACCGATGTACTGTTCTGGCCTAGTTGACAGCTGTGGTAGTTGCACCAATACTACCCTAGTTGTTTCACTCCAGATGCAATTACTCTGAATTATTTGATTGCTTTTTTGCTTGCGAACAAGAGATGAACATGCCTCGCAGGAAATTGCAGCATTGCAGGGAAATGACAAACTAGATACATATGGAACAGATCGTCCTATCAACCAATCATACTAGTGCTAAGTGATTAAATTTTGTCTTAAATATCAGAATTGTCAACCAATACAGAGATGGAATAACAGCCAGATCCTATTTTAGCATAGAGTGTGCTATTTCGTTCATAGTTGCTCAGGTATCGCTGGCCAAGAAAGCAAATATCTCAGATCATGGGACCCTACATAAATCCAATGGGGGCCTTGCAGGCATAGAGATGACAACAATGGCCAGATCAGCCGAGACTCAGCCTCCTGATGTATCACATTCCCAGCAGGAATGAACATCACTAATAATTTCCATTGATTTAACATGCTACTGCCAGTCTGCCACAATATATTTCAGCATACTCATATAAAGCATCCCCTCCTGAGTTTGAGCATACGAACCATTGCACACAAAAAAAGGAATTTAATTTTTTTTCTTTGGGTGTTACCACTATTGCTTCAGAAAGCAATTGATTTCTTCTATCCCTTTATAGGAGAGCATGTGTGTCTTACGGCACTCACACAATTCTATACCATTGACATGCTATATATGATGCTATTAAAAAAAATAATGCGACCCAACCAAGGAGGAACTAGGGGGCTTTGTTTTAAGCAGAAAATGGGACGATAAGTCCGTCCCGATGGGGATCGAACCCAAGAGCGGTTGCTTCCACACCTGGGAAGCTAACCATCTGGACTATATGATGCTATTCGACTCACTCTTACTACAAGGCCTTCGATTGCTGTAGCTTTATAGGCATGCACAGTTAATAATTCGGCATTTAATTTACACATGGATTCACCAGCCAGGTAGGTATATTATATAGAGTGAAATACACTTGCGGTCATATATGTTGTGAACTTTTGATAAACAATTTGGGTCATCAAATCTCTTGTGTGGTTTCTTTGTTCGCTTGTTTCTTTCCCTGGTTGAGATTCCTGCCTGCTAGGATGAGTGATGCAGTCTCCCAAATGGTTGGTTTTGGGCCTAGTTTCAACTTAAAAAACTGCAGGGCACTTGTACTTTTATTTTCTGTGCATAATGAAAATTGTGGCAAAACCTTTTCTGTCCCTTCAGAAAAAAATACTTTGTTCGAGTTCCTTGCTATGATTTTTCTGTACAAATTACATAAGCCAGTGAATGGAGTCATTTGGTCTGTCCAGAAGACAAGTTGAAGAAGTTCAAAACCCAACGACAAGGCTGTGCTCAACTCATGTAAGAGAAATTACAGTGCTTGAAAAAAAACTAGAGTCATCCATTTTGATGGATCTAATGGCAAGAAAAATCAATGCAGAGGAACTTAAGGGCCAGAACCTAAACTAATAAACCAGGCCACAAGTGAGCGGCATGGACTACATATCTGAGATGTCGACTACAAACAATTTCACCCTCAAGAACAAGAAGCTATATACCGATGAAAACTATTCTGGTCAAGCTCAACTGTGGCCTCCACAACAAGCAACTATATATACCGACCTTATAGTTTCATGGAAGATATGATTCATGAAACGAAGAGGGAAGTGGATGCAAATTGATAAAAGAGCAGACACAACAAAGATAAAATTGGCTGTCAAACATGATGTTACAATTGATCTCCAGCCTATCCTAGGCTTCAAAATATCTTTCAAATTCCTACAAAATGTATAGGAATGAAGTTAAGTCAAGTTGGTTCCATGTTCCATCACAAGGCGTAAACGGTTTTAAAACATTTTCTATTGTCTATAACCCAGAGGGAAGGAGACCAGTTAAGTCTGGTCCATTGCATGCTGATTTTGATTATGCCGCTAAAGTCACTGCTAAACTCTTCCATGCTTAGTCTTTGTTTTGAATGGAGGAAATCAAATTACTAATCTTGAAGGAGCACCAAACACAGATGTGTTCAGTGCAGTGCAAAACCCCTTTCACAAACAAGCCCTATATACTCCTTCGTCGCTCAGGAAAGTACTCTCTGGGCACTATCTTCCATTCTACATCTGAATCTAAAACTCCTGATGTGTCCCATACCCACTAAAAGAACTCTTTCATGACTATATTATCGTGCTCATCAACATCTTGAATATTTGGGATGCTATGTCCGTTGAACCATGAAGCTAATGATTTCACCTACACCCCTTCAAAGAATGTGCAGCCAGATAGCTATATATAGCCGTAAGAAGTAATCTGAGAATTTAGGCTCTCATTTATGCACCAACCTACTTGTCAGGTTACACTCAGACCACGTTGTATATGAAGCACGTTGCTAAAAAAGATTGGTCATTATAACTTGCACCTGAGGCATATACATTTTTTTTTTGAACCCAGGCATATACATTTTTGACAAAGAGAGTATTACATACTCCCTCTGTATTGGTAAAAGAAGTCATTTTGGATAAGGTTTTGGTTAAACATTGGGAATACAAAAGGAATATAAATCATCAATAACTTTTAAGGAGGTGAAGATTTGTCTTTAAAAATACTTTCATAAAAGTATAAATATATCACATTTCCATAAATCTTTTTATAATAACAAGAGGTCTAAGTTGTGTTTTGGAGACCGTGTCGCTGTCCTAAACGACTTCTTTTACCAATACGGAGGGACTAATTCAAAAGAAGTGGAAATAGTATGTTGTACCCGGAATACCTCAAGCGCTTGTAACACTACTTTTTATCAAGACTTAAAGTTCACTAAACATGGAAACAATTTTGAATTTTGAATATAATATCACCAATAGAAGTTGGTGGTAATATGATAGATATATTTTATTTATCAATGTAGGGTAGGCAATTATTTTAATTTAAGATTTCTAAAATAGGAGATTACGAAAGATTATTTTTGTTAAACCAACATGTATGAATATATGCAAATTAATGGGATTTCATTATATTTTTTATTTTATTGCCATTACCAATGCCCATGTGGCCCTAGAACATTTTACTGGGTGAAAGATTAACTTTAAACAATAAATAACTATTGCGCTTGGACGCTTGGTTCATGAATCTTGAATATACACTTGTGAATTTCGTTAATAGATGTGTCACGGCACCGGACTGGCCCAGCCCAAAGGGGGTGAAGATGGGCGAACGGCCAAGCAGGCCCCATGAGGGCGGGCGTCAACGCCCAGGGCAGGGGGCTGCCGCCGCCACCGCCCCCCTCTCCGTCGCCCGCATCATCACCACATCGGATTAGGATTAGGACTTTTGTGTGTGCGAAGGTATTCCAATCTACAAGGAAATCTCCTATTAGAGAAAAGTAGAGTTTGCTTGTAAAAAGTTATTCCAGGAATATAAGAAAAACTTTATAAATTGCTTGAGATACAAGTCCCGTAGGAAGGCTATATAAATAAGGAGGATGTAGTCTTTTTAGGGAAAAGCAAATAAAGAACTATTCCATGCCCTTTCTCCAGCCCTAGCCGCCACCCTCCCCTCCTGCCTCGCCGCCGCTGCCAGCCCGCCTGCCCACCGCGCCGCCGTGACAGGACAGCATGGCCTCCATGGGCCATGCATGTGCGAAGAAGCGCATCGCTGTCGCTGCCAAGAGTGGCGGTGGGTCCGTGCTCACACGCTTTATGATCAGCGAACCACTCCTAGTAACTCGGTGACCGACCACAATCCACACCCTACCTGCCGTGATCGCACACGGCCTGGTTGTCATCCCCTTCCTCACCGCTGCTGCTGCTCTGCGCCATCAAGCAACGACAGCGCGAGGCATGGCAATGACGTGGGCGCTCGTGGCCTCCATAAATGCCTGCTTGGTGTCAATGGCTCACATGGTGAAGGAGCAAGCGCGTGGTTGCAAATACGTCCAATGTCATCCCCGAGGCCAACTTCTTTTTGTGTTTGCACGATGAGGAACTAAACAGTTGATTCATGGCGTTTTGCTTCAAATCGTTCTCAGCCTGCTCACGCTGAAGGTCATCGATGTGCATTGCCCCATCACTTTGCATCAACCAAGACCCTCCTAGCCTCCACTACGTTGATGTCTAATAATCCAGATTTAAGGCCAGCACCCTACTGAATAAGTTGGTCAAAGCTAAATGGCTTAAGTTCCATGAGCTTAGGTAGAAAATAAGAAATTAAGAAATTCCGTATGTACAACTTCCTATGTCCACTTCGACATACAGAGTAGTTGCTAAGCAAGGAGGAAATAAAAAATGCACAGTGACTTCTGCATTTCTTCAATGGATAACTGAACCATATTCCCGTTCTCGAAATTCCAGCAAATTAAGCCAACATGCGCACATTGGTCAGTGCTGGCACCAAGCATCGTCACAACAACTCCACCTTTAACTGCTGACGCATCCCACCCACATCCCTATTGCTAGATATCTCTTCAAGAGGAACACCGTATTACTCGATCAAATCCTCCTATGTGAGCCCATCCTACTAATCCATGCACGTTTGCACACAAGGCACACCAGTCTTGTGACGCCGGCAGTGCACGGAGGTGAGGCAGCTGCTGCATGATGAAGAGAGTCTCAATCTTTTACTGCTGATGCATCCCATCCCTATTATTTGACAAATCTTCTGTCGTGGCCACTGAATATTCCTAGTGTCAGCCCATCATATACTCATCACCATCTCTAGTTTCGGACTAGCGGATTCTACGTGTGGTGTCTGAATTATAGTTTTTCTTGTGTGTTAATATTTTGCACCAACAAACAAACTGGTGCAGCTACATATTGCTGTCCTCGAAATGCGGCTGCTATATATGGAGTGCTACCGTTGAGGTCGTGTAAAAGACCAAAAGGCCCTTGAGTATTCTGGAATATCATTACTGAGTCGAGGCATGATGCAGTTTAGACCATTAGTGTTGGCCTTACCTAGGCTATAAATAAGATATTGTATATGATTTCACATTTTAGAAAATCAAACCTTTCTTGGAAATGTCTTGTTTTATTACTTGTTGATCACAGCACCCTACTGAATAAGTTGCTTGGTCAATATTCCAATCCCATGTGGTCCTTGGTTGGGGGTGCATCTAAACAAAACAGGGCGTGTATGTGCGTATATTGGATGGAAGTGTGGAATAAATATGCAAGATTGTTGTGTACTCAGCATGTTGTGTACTCACATGCTGGGATATCAGCCAGCTCTGTGCCGACGCGCTAGCAAAGCTGAACACGCTAGGAATGCAATATGGCCCTTGGCAGCATGATGAGTGAACGAACATGCACCAGTTCCCTAGTAGATTCTTAATCAAATTAAACATTTTACATGTTGGGGGTAATTTGCATCTACTAGCCTAGTTGTTGACTATGTACATGTACCATGATGCAGTTCACTCATATTAAATATTCGCCTTAATCCTGGATTGCAGAAATCTTGTCATTGTTTTCCCTTTTTGAAACAAGGCAACTCTGTCCGTGGAGTAATTGCAAGGGAAACTAGAAACAGTTGCTACACAAAGAAGCAATGGAAAATATGCACAGTGCTAAATGAATAACAGTAGCTGCTCAGGCAGAATGCATAACCCCAGGTCTTCTGTGTTCCTTTGCTGGATAATTTCACACAAATTCCCAGGCTCAAAACGCCGAGGAATAACTACTAGCACCACCCGGCGAACTGCCACTCGATCTTTCACTGCTGATGCATCCCATCCCTATTATTAGACATCTCTTCAGTGCTCGCCATTGAATTCCTAGTTTCAGCCAATCATACTCATCACCCTCTCTGGTTTCAGTTCTAGAAGCAAAATGGTGCGCAGCTACACATGTTGCTGTCCTCGAAAGGCTGCTGCTATATATGGAGCTAGTATTGCCCTTGAGGTCTTGTAAACGTGAAAAGGCCCTCGACTATTCTGGAAGATAATTTTTGGGTCGAGGCAATGTTGGACAATGGGTGTTTTCCTTACGTAGGCTATAAATAAGATAACATTGCATATGACTTGATATCAGAGAAAATCAAACCCTTCTTTGCAATGTCTTGTTTTACATGTTAACCCCCCACGCTACTGAATAAGTTGCTTGGTCAATATTTAAATCATGTAGTCCCTCTTCCTCTCAACAAGGTCGTGCGAGACTTCTCATCCAAACATCATGTTCACATAGATATGTATGAGTCTCCAACTCTCAACCCAATACATGAAAATGGCTAAGCAAGTGAACAACACTATAAAGTGGTAGAGACCACACCTATCATCCACTGGTTAATTACAACAGCTAGTCAATCCCTAATCCTTATATTATAGTAAAGAGTGTGATGAGATTAAAAATGATTACCATCACTTTTGTTGTGTCAAAAGTGACGGATCGAATGCACTAAATACATAACATTGACAGATGGGAAAAAAAATGTTTGTAGGGGGTGGACTGCAGATCCGCCTTTGGCAAAGGTCTCTATTCAAAAAAATTAACAGAGAGGGAATGCGAGAGAAAAGGGAACAGACGCGAGAGAAGAGTTAACTGGAACCAATAAAAATTTCAGGCCCGATACTTTAGGTCACTGGCGGGTTTACAAATACACACGACACCGATGGAAATCAGTGTCGGTGTTTTTATATCAACCGGTAGTGATTTGTATTTTACTGCGGATCTTGACCAGTGTCAACTATTTTTCTGATTTTAAAGCCACGAAAGGGTGTTCACTGTCGATTTTTTTAATTCCGGCAATGATAGGGACGGCATTGATGTAAGAATTTGTAGTATTGTGCCTTTGGCAAAGGTCTCTATTCAAAAGAATTAACAGAGGTGGTTGAG
Source organism: Hyparrhenia diplandra (assembly GCA_015847255.1). NCBI lineage: Eukaryota > Viridiplantae > Streptophyta > Magnoliopsida > Poales > Poaceae > Hyparrhenia > Hyparrhenia diplandra. The sequence continues at coordinate 1,120,855 of JADLZK010001918.1, forward strand.
CTTGCCTCTCTCTGTAAAACAAAAGAAAATTAACAAAGGTTTTCGTAAATCCCATTCACACACCATCCTTCATGAAAATAGAAATAAAGGCTAAAATATATTACCGGCGTGAAGAACTGAACGTGTCAATACAAGGACATATATTGGACACTTGCCATATTCACGAGGAGTGGTGCCTGATTCTCTGTGACGAGGCTTCACAGTCAGCAGATTAGGTGATCGATAGTGCAATAGCTGGCCTAGCAGCGACCAAAATTGTCCTCCGTGTGGCACCGTCTAGATTTAGCATCTACCAAAACTGCTTGTAAACGATCGTACATGATCGTTGTATACTCAAATCGAAGAAGGGGAGATCGGGTAGAGAGCACATGCTGAAATCAGCCCGCCATGCTGGCGTGCAAGCCAATCCGAATACATCATTTGGAAACCGGGCCAAAGCCAAAACAGATGGATACCCCTGCCATTGGCAGCTTGACGAGAGAACATGGAGAGGTTTGCTAGATTGTTCAATGCATTTTACAGTGAACCTACTACCCTAGTTGTTGTACCCTGGATGAAATTTATTCATGTTGGTTGACCTCACCTCCGCCAAGTGAACTCTTTATACCAAGTAATTAAATTGCACGGGAAACTGCAAACATCCAGTTCACAAATTGCTAACTTGGAACACCCCTCTGGCGGAATCCCATACTTAACCCGATACCGTTCTTCACCATCGATGGAACCTAAATTTTGAAACATGTAGGGGATGTTCGGTTCCTCGCCACCGCTGCCACAACTAATGTTAGGTACGCCACATGATTTTTGTGGGCGTTTGGTTCGTGATACAGCCTAGGCACACCATCGCCACGCCATAGAATTTCGCCCCAGAAGTGTGGTGGACAATTTCACCGCCACAACTCCCATGGCCGCCAAACTCGCTAGTGAAAATCCCGTCACCGCCATAGACTCTCACTCGCTCCGTGAAAATCCTGTCCGCCCATTCCCGCACGCAGGGGGCCGTGCTCATCCTGTCTAGCCGCTGCACCGGGGGCCCACCGCCGCAGCGCCAAGGGTGAGCTCGGGGCGACGAGCATGGTGGCCGCCCATGGCTGAGCACAGAGGCGTCGGCGTGCTCATTGCCGCGGGTGCGGCTGCTACCACCGCTCTGCTCTAGAATAGTCGATTCAGATCTCTAGGACTTAAAAGGGCACTAGGCTGTGAGGGGTGTGAGGCCCACCGCCGCCGGGCCGCCGGGCGTCGGAACGCGCGACGCATGGCCATCTGGCTGCCTCGGCACATCGCGTGGAGCTGCCATCGTGTGGAAGTGGAAGGAAGAAGATAAAGTTGTGTGTGGTGGATGGGGTAGAACCAGAGAAGAGTTTTTTTTATTGTTTTTACATTAACTGTAGAAGAGATACTCCAAACGGAAATCAAAAATAATAATAAGTACGGTCCTTGCATGCATCAGCGGTGGATGAGATAAAATAGAAGCGATGGGCTTTCTATAAGCTGGGTTTATCCTCCATACGAAAAATACAAGGAAAAAAGCTGGATTATCCCCCATAAAAAATAGATGAGAAAATAAAGTAAGTGAAAAAAAAGAAAAGTATAAGGGTATTCTATACTACTGCTTATCTGTATAAGTCTTAATTTTCATGTTTATTCTTATTTGATTAGGAACATCATACAAATTTGTGATGTATCTTAACATAACGTGATCTAAATCATGTAGGGCAAGTTTGTCAATTTTTTGTGGCAACCATCCAAACACTAGCTATACAATTTTGCCAAAGCTTAGTAACGAACCAAACACCTTAGTTTTGCCATGCAGTGTGGCAAGCCACAATGTGCCAAATACCTAACGTTAGGCGTGGCAAAGTGTGGCGGCAACTAAACAGCCCCGTAATTCTAGCAATGGCAGCATGCACAAAATAGTTACTGCTGGCACTCGCAGTGAGGGTTGCACTCAGTCTTGAACTGCTGATGCATCCCATTCCTATATGTTTTTCCATTGAATTCCTATGCGCTTTCTGGATAATTGTATAGTTTTTCTTGTGTGTTATACATTGCACCAGGAAGCGGTGCAGCTATATATGTAGATTGTTACCCCTGAGGCGGTGTAAAAGGCCAAAAGGATCTCAAATATTATTTCCTGGAATATGGTTCTTAAGTGAGTCTAAACTATGGCTTACACGGCCTTCCCTAGGCTATAAAATAAGGTGGCGCGCATTCAATATGATTTGACATCTGAGAAGATAAAATCCATTAATTGCAATATCTCATTTAACTTGTTAACCTGACCCTACTGAATAACAATTTGAACTACGGCCACCAACATCAAGTTGTAGTTGTTGGAGTATGATCCAAATTCTAACGTGAGTCTTGCAAGGACGTCTGGAGGACCTGCCGTTTGGGTTATATTATCAACAAATTTGTTTCTGTATTTGACTGCATTCAGTCCGTCCTAAAACATATCTAACTAGCGTTGTAAGTAGCACGGGGAAGAGTTGAGACGACTCATTGTATTCCCCATTTCTCCTAAACTCTCTCCATAGAGTGAAAATCACTAGATGTGCCTATGGTTTTTTCCCGTAAGGATTTTCCACATAAAAATCTATGTCTCGTGTTCGATATATTTTTTAGCATTATTTTCTAACACAAGCAATAAGCAAAGCACCACGGCGAGGTGACGAACACAACCTGCCCCGGCTATGCCCGAGCAAGCTATTATTTTGTTCGAGCTTCGTAGTCAAGGTTGTGGCCACGTAGCTCTGGCGAAACCCTAGCTCATGGCGGGGGGAGAGGCTGGATCAGTGATAGCTGTTTTTTTTTTCGACGTCGAGCAGGCCGGGTGGTTTACGTGGTCCAACCAATAATTTCAGACCACCCCGCTCGAGTCCCCAGCCTTCCGCTTCTCAATTCCCCTCGCCCTCCGCCCTCGCCCTCTTTGCCCTCGTCGTGTCGGCGGCCTCACCGACGGCGGGTCCTCGTGGCCCGTCCCCCCTCCTCGGCCTCGATCATCAAGTGCAGAGCGCAGCGCCGAGCCCACACCCACCCTGGCCTGACCTGCGCCTCGAATTATTCTCCGTTGTTCGTTCGTTTGCCCTCCCCCCCGCTTCCCTCCTCGACAAGTACCGGCGCCGTGGATCTATGAGGACTTCGGCTTACGTATTTTACCTCGCTGGTAAAGAGTTCATCTCGGTTATCCTTTTCCCATTTCCGTTTATGCCAATTTTTCCGCTCTCCCTTTCTTGCGTGCTTTGTGGAGTTTATTTATTTCCTTTTTTTTTTAGCGTTGAGCTCGGAGGCGCCACTGATTCATTGCATTTTTCCTTTTTTTTTTTTTTTTGATTTGCAGGGGATGGAGGTGCGGTGTTGGATTTGTCTTCCGACTCCGAGGGCGGGTGTCGGCGCGCTAGCCCGATCCACAGGCTCCCCTCTCGGCAGCTAGTTAGAGACCCAATCGCGGGGTTGGCGACACTGGTTCCAGCGCCATGGACATTGAGCAACCAGGCGGCGTGGCGTGGCTAGTACCCAATGACGCTGAAGAAAGGGAAGGAGAAGGTCATTGAGTTGAGGGGGAAGCACAGTGGAGAATTGCTCGGTGCTGCTGGCCGCCGCATCCTAGGAGCTGGGACTGGGAGTGATCCTTGGACCGCACTGGTGAACAAGTACAAGGCAGGGGACAGTGGGAGTAATGGAGCTGGGTGTTGGGGTACTTGGGGTGATCAGCTTCACGGTGATTCTGCAGCATCTATTGACAGGTGGAACGGTATTCTTGGTGCAAGGCCTGCCGATCCTGTCAACCCACTGCGGTGCTCCTGGGATGCTGAGTTGCTGACATGAAAGACGATGAGGATGAAACCTTCTCTCAAAAGTCTGTGGCTGCTCGTGGAACTAATAGCTGTGATGATTTTCTGATGGAAGATAGCTCATCATGGCTGTCGAGGATCAAAGGGCTGAACTTCCCACTGCCTGATGAATATCAGTTGAGAGCCAGGCAGATTGAAAATGATGAGGCATTTGCCCGCAGACTTCAAGAGCAGCTCAATCAGGAACAACCAGGCTCTCAGCATTCTGAAGCGGTACAGTGTTAATATTTCTGTTTCCTTTTGGTGTCTTTTCCCACTGATTTTTGTTTCTTAATTGATTTTGCCTTTTGTGTGTATGCTTCTGATTTGATTAGTTGATGTCAATGTAACCAATAACACTTTTTCATTGCTGACATCGTGTAGGTTGATTCAACAATAGCCTGGACATTACATGAGCAAGATGCTGAGCATGCCAGGTTTGCTGCAAGAGAAGGCCAATCTAGTTCTGTAAGCTGTCACATGGTCTGAGGGTACTTTCTCGCCTGCAAAATCAATGTAGATATGTTTATGCATAGCCGGATCTTTTATTTATGAATTGTTATGCTGATACCTATAGTTTTGTTTGAAAAACAAAGTTGGCCAAGAGCTATGTGCTGAAACTGAAGATGATGGCATAGTATCGTATCTGCCTGTAACCATCTGAAATTCAACACTTGGTGGATTCACTAATTAGAAAACAAAGTCTCAAAACTAAGACAAAACTACATGCATTAACAAAAACATTATATATAACTTAAAAATATCTCATCCTGACCACCATTATTGGCTTACTTGTAGTTTTGTCCTGTATTGGCTCTGACATTTCATATTTATTGCCCATTGCCATTCGGTTATATAAAGTATCCCATTCTCATTTATATGAATATGCATCCTGTTTTCCATACTGTTTTCTGAATTTCCCTAGCATCCTTTCTTTTTCTAAACGTACTTTTGTTCTCCTCAGAGCCAGAGGGACAGATCAATGGCACACCTATATTCTTATGGATGTCACTCACCCGTTCAAAGTTTTGCTTCTTGGCCATCCAATCGTATTCCAAATCCAATGCCAAGCAGAAGAAGTTTGCAAAGAAACGCCAACCGCCCTCAAGTGGAGCAACGCGATGTGAGAAACTTTTAATTTATTTCCTCACTTCTGTCACGTGCACTGATATTTGCTCGATTTGCTCATTGTCAGATGCTTATCAATCAGTTAACCAAGGGATGCTTCGGAGAAGACATGGATCTAGAAATGGTTAGAACTTAATCTGTATGCTAGAGAGGGTCATGCTTTGTTGGGATTTATTTTCGGAAGGGGGCTTTGGCTAGAGCCTTCTTATCAAGTATGATATTAAAATGTATGTACACTAACTTGCATATACTAAAATATTCACATCCTCCCTAATGTTGATAGTAACAGATAAAGTATGGGGAGAAAACTTATTCCGGATCCCAAACTGGATATGAAGAGGATATTTCTCAAACATTTGAATATCTACAGCACAATAATCATGCTGAGTTCTTTGTTTGGTAACATGTAGAGAATGGCTGTACTGGACTCGCTTTCTGAAGCATTTAGCAACTGTGAGGACACAATGTTTCCAGATTCTGATGAGTAAGCATTTACTGTTCTCTAGCATTTTTTTCCATAACACAATTTTTTTTTTTTTCCCCCAATACAATGTTTGTTTATATGGATATTTCCACAACCATTTGTTCTCTTATTTTGATAAATTCATACCTGATATCATTTTTGGTTGATTGTGTGCTTACCGTGTAATACATTTTGCATAGTTTCGTATACCGAAGTGTGAATGCTCCAAACAGCTGTGTGCTCTGTAGCAGAGAGTAGGTGCCTGAAATGGGGCCCTATTTTGAATGGGATCCTGTTGATGGTTAAATCCATTCTTACTAATCAACTTTTTATCGCTTAAAGTGATGATTATGAGGACCTAATAGCACGTGACGTTGACATCCTGCCCAAAGGTGCTTCTGATGTTCAAATAAACAGCCTCCCACTATCAGTATTGTTGAGGTATGAATTCAGCATAACTAAAGATGGATCATGCATCCCCTTCTCATATATAATTTGACTCCAATCCTTTCATTTGTCAAGGTTGAAAGTTGTCCACACGAACCCTGTAATATATGCTTGGATTGCGCTGCTGCTGGTGATTCCATCCAGCATTTGCCATGCTTGCACAAGTTTCACAAACAAGTACACACCCAACAGTTGAATGATTCAGAACTCTTTTTTTCCTGTTCCAACATCCCAGTCTAATGTGTTCATTGGATTCAACTCTTACGTAGTGCATTGACAGGTGGCTTGGGATGAGCATAAAGTGTCAAATGTATTCTCCCAGTAGGCCGTGCCGCCGTGGGCATCTCTTATATTTTGGAGTCGCATCTATTATACTTCTAAGAGTAGTATTGAAGATAGATTATTGCTGACTAATAGGAGGCATTGGTACAGCCGTGATGTGTACACTGTGTTTATCTTAAGGGGGGAGCATCTAAATGCTGTGTTTTTCTGGTGTGGGAGGAAGAATGGAAAAGCTCCTGTTCTGCTATTCCTGTATACCTTATTGTAGGCTGTACATGCATAAGTATCTAGAAGTACGTCAGTTTTGGGCGGTGGGTATGAAGGGCTGAATTGGACTTTTGCAATCTCGTAGTTCCAACTTCCAGTTACAATCGTTCTTCACCTTTGTGTCTATGATAACATGCATAATAAGTTGATTTTTTTTCCCTCTACTAAATTGATTTTCGTAGTCTTTCTACTTCCCGTCAACTCTTGATGGAGTTCGTGCTTCAGTCAAATACATCTCAGCCGAACAAGCTCGCGGGAGGTCGCTAAACAGGCGACGGCGAGGACGAGTGCTTCTCGGTAGTGGTGGCGTCAATTCATGATGCGGTTCGCATGGTAAACAATAGAAACGTACCGTAATACTGAACGGAACTGAAGAACATGAGTGGTCGCGCAAAGGGAAGGGAATGTCGGGCCTGCTCTCCTGATTACCTGTTCTCGTGATTCGGTATGTCCTGTTATCTTGATGGAAAACGTGAAAATAATAGCATATATGGTGGTAAATATATATATACACTTTATAAAAAAAATTCCTATTTTAGGGATTCTCAAGCCAAGAGCTCTCTATACAGTATCTGATGCGCCTTTCATAAGAGTACTTAGTATATGTATACGAAGAAGAACCTCCACCCCTATATCCAAGCAATATGGTACTAAATTGATCTCGTAGCTTTCACCTCCATTAGCGGGCTTAAATATTAAGTCCATTTGAGAACACTGATAAATAGCCTCTGATATTTTATTAGAATTTTTGCATTTAGGTTTAGGAGACTTTTTTTAGCAAAGGAGAGAACTGTATCAATTGAGCGGAAGGCTGCCAGCATGCAAATTCGAGGCCCATTTAGGTCCAGCAGCTCTCCAAGGGATTCTCGATGATCATGCCACCTTATCTAGCTGGCCGATTTTTGTTCAAAAAAAAAATACCTGGTCGATTCAGTTGCTCGAAAATCTCTTTATTCTGTTGGAATCAAGACTTCCGTTATGCAAAAATGTAAATTTGATGATACTGCAAACTGATAAGAGTTTGTATGTTCCATTTACAGTCAAGGTTTAAGTGCTTCAAAATTTTCTATCCAAATTTAACGCAACTTAAACCTCAGACGACTCCACATTAACTCAAATGGAAGAATAAAGGCCGCACCGACGGAGCCACACTAAACTGAGCCGTTATATTAGATAACCAAATGAGTGAACACAACCAAAAGTTAAAACATTTCTTCATTCACCCAGCAAGTTAAGAGCCAAGGGCCTATTTTAACTTTGGATCATTGCACTCCTAAACGGGTGGCTCCAGTTTAACAAGTGGGCAATATGCATGCAAACAACACGGAACTAAACTTTTAGTCGTGTATATAATCACCTAATTTTCTTGTTGTTTACCAAGTAGCAACTGATCTAGATAAGTTGTTACAGGGAATATAATGTTGTTTAGCAGAAACATTTTCTTGTCTAAGAAGGATAGCACATTATTCTTCTCTACTGGTTATACGTAACTAGACTATTTGCCTTCTATGTCGGACTGCGCACCAAGGGGAATCAAGTTTCTTTGCTCTCGGATCCAGCAAAGGTTGCTGGATCCTATAGATGGTTAGTCTTAAAGGCCTATGGTGCCATGGCGAGCATTCAAGGACTGTAATAACGTTAAGCCTCGCAAAAGGAGGCTTGCCGAGAGCTTGACCCTCGGCAAAGAGCTCCTTATTTGCCGACCACCACCATCCTTTGGCGTAGTCAAGACTCTCGGCAGAGCTCCGTCGAAGCGTGACGCCGTCCATCACGTGGACTTTGCCGAGGGCCGTCCGTGAGACCCTTGTATGGGAACTATGCCGAGGGCCACCACTAGGGCGCTCTCAACAAAGACGCTCATGGGAAAATCAATGTTTGTCGGGAGTACGGTGTTTTACCAAGCGTCCAAAACTAGCCGCTCAGCAAAGCTATCCTTTGCCGACGGCCTCGCTCGAAACTTTAACCCTCAACAAAGGATGCTTTGCCGAGAGCTCGACCCTCGGCAAAGCTGGCCTCCATGCAAAGAGCTCTTTTGCCGAGCACCATCCTTCGGCATAGTCAAGACCCTCGGCAAAGCCGTCGAACGACACCATCCATCACATGGACTTTGTCGTGGGCTGGCCGCATGATACCCTCGGCAAAGTATGGGATCTTTACCGGCGCCACCACCGGGATGCTCTCAGCAAAGACGCTCATGGGAAAATCGATGTATGCTGAGAGTATAGTGTTTTGTTGAGCGCCAAAAACTAGCCGCTCGGCAAAGCTATCATTTGTCGACGGCCTCGCTCACGAAACTTTAACCCTCAATAAAGGAGGCTTTGCCAAGAGCTCGACCCTCGGTAGCTGGCCCCTCGGCAAAGAGCTCCTTTGCCGAGCACCATCATTCGGCATAGTCAAGACCCACAGAAGTGGACCGTCGAACCTAACGCCGTCCATCACATGGACTTTGCCGAGGGCGGTCGTGAGACCCTCGGCAAAGTATGGGATCTTTGCCGAGGGCCACCACTAGGGATGCTCTCGGTAAAGATTTGGTTTTAAAAAAAAATCTAGAAAATGTCACTACACATGCCACATGTCCTACCCTTTGTCGAGAATCGTGGCGACGGAGCTCGGCAAAGATTTTTTAGGGAAAAAGTCCAAATTACTACCCTGTGTTTTCACTTAAGTCCGGATAACCCCCTAAGGTATTGTTTTGTTTATTTTACTCCGGTGGTTTTGCAAACCGGTGCATTTAACACCTTTTGGCACTATTTCAATCCGGTTTTGGTGACGTGAAGGTGGTTTCGCAATTATTCATGCCACACAAGCAAGCTGACATGGTGTTAAGTGCACCGGGTTGCAATGTGCACCGGTTAATCCACTCAAGCTGATGATTTCATTTTATTGCCTCTGAAATGTTCGCAGGAGACCACCAGTCCGTCGACCACATCCCGACGCGTGCAAGGACGCCGTGGTGATCCTGTACATGTTCGATCTCACGAGCCGTTGCACGCTTAATAAGTTAGTCTTTAGATCGGTTCCAAACAACTCAATTCCAGAATTTCACTACAAATTCTTATCTGGTGCTCTTTATTGTTTTCGTTTGGTTGATGCAGCATTGTAGATTGGTATGAGAGCGCGAGGAAATGGAATAAGGTTGGTGCATTCCTCTGTGCTGAGGATGTACATCTCACGTTTTTTTTTCGGTAGCTTCTGGTGTTATAGCTGAAACATTTAGTGCTCACTGAACATATGGAAAAACTATTACAAATTGCTACGAACAGTAATAACAGATGGGCTGGCCATGTCTGCTTGCTTGTGTGGCATAACTAATTGTGAAACCACCTCCAAGTCACAAAAACCGGATTGGATTAGTGTCAAAAGGTGTTAAGTGTACCGGTTTGCAAAACCACTGGAGTAAACTAAACTAAACAATACCTTAGGCGGTTTTCTGGACTTGAGTGAAAAAACACACGGTAGTAATTTGGACTTTTTTTTTAAAAAAAAAAATGTAATGAGAGCCGACATTTGGCTCTCGCCAAATAACTTCTTTCCTGAGAGCCACAAGTCAGGCTTTATTTTTTCTAATTTTGGCTTCACAAATTTTCTGTACCTACAGTAATGAGAGCTCCATGTTGAAGTTTGGAATTTTTTTTTGAACTTTTTACTATATTTCACTTGTATAATGTCCGTGCTAACCCTACAGCTTTATTTTACGGGGTGCACATGAAAATAACCAAATAATTATTTTTTTCTATAGTTAAACTTACACAATTGTATGACCATGTTCAAAAACAAACAATTATGGATAACAAGCATAACAAACTGTTGTCACCGACGCTAGTGCTGTCACCGACCAGTACATGAAAAAAAAAACAAGCATATTTTTTTATACATTTTTTTTTTTTTTTTTGATTTTGGCTTGCCGACGCTAGTGCTGTAACCGACGCCAACGCCGCCGCCAAGACGACGACGACCACGATATACCTACCACCACTACCAAGGGCACCAGCGAGATCACCACAGAGACCTCTTCATCAACCTCCCATGACAGTGTGTCGGTCACAGCTAGCGGCGTCCTCTTGTTTTCGTGCACAGCTGAAGCGTGGGTTTTTGCTTGCAGCCGACCTCCCTTATTCCGCTGTTGTTACAGTTAATTGATTTTCTGTACCTACAGTTTTGGAACGAAGAGTAGAAAGAAAGACATCAACAGTACTAATGATCTTGTGTTTATATTGCTAAACAGCAAGACGAATGGAACCAATCGAACCAAGCACGTAGGGTTAACACAGATGCAAACTATAGTCCTTGAATGTTCCAGTCATATTAATGTGGGTGCGTGGTATATATTGTAAGAGGTAGTAAAATGTTATAGTACCATACAGGAAAATCAACACTTGATTGTGTTCAGCGACTCTGGGATGTTCAATGAGACAGGTCTTGTGCCTATTCTAACTATTGCTATTGCGTAGGTGGACACAAGTTCATAGCAGGGCATATTTGGATCCGCTAGAACTAGTGACTAATTGGTAGTCAAAATTAGTTGAGATTAGCTTGTTAGTCGGCTAACTAGTTATAAGCTTATCTAAAATATTCATCCCACATATTATCCCTTGGATGAAGGATTAAAAATTTAGCTAGCTACCACTACCAATTAGCAATATGCATCCACCAGCCCTTGCATGCATGGCGCTATCAATCCAGGTTCGCTATCAATCCAGGTTTTGTGTTGATGCATACTCAATGTCTCAGACTGATTCCATGAATCTATGGTCTCCAATGGCTTCATCATTCTAATAAGATGCCTTTGTAAAATAAAGGTACTAAAATGGAATAAATAATAAGTTAATCAAACAATGGAAGATAAATACTACCTGTGGTGTAATAGATAGATAAAAATTTGTGTGTCATCCCCTTTTAAAGTGTCGAACCAAATTTGCCCTATGTTAAATAAACCAGCTTCAACCTATCATCCCCTGACCCCTAGCCATATATATATCCAGCTATGGATGTATTGCCTTGACTATTAGCTTACTGCCAGATATTATATTTGCATTCTATTAAGGTCCATCAATTCTTCGAGATGTTAAGGAGTCAAGTCGTGAGGTGCATTGGAGTATTAAGGAGTTATACATCTAAAAGAGGTCGAGTGTTCTTCCATAACCAGTCACGAGACTCGCCACTCAACAAAGGGGAAACCTGCAAACATTGTGAATGTTTTAGGAGGCCAGTGATTTCAATAAGATATCTTACTGGAGGAACTCGGAAGGCATTATGATGATTACAAAGCATAAACACATTGATCATAAAAAAAGATAAACACATTCACAGAGAATTTATGATGACTCACAGCCTGTGAACCAGAAGATCCCATGAAAACATACAGAAGGGAGCCATTTAATCAATTAAAATAACCTTGCCCTAAGCATCATCAATGGTGTACAAATAGGCAAGTGCATCAAGGTCAAGGATATAAAAGCTCACCTTTTCCCAGACTTCTTTGTGGTAATCATTGACCCAATTGATCTCCGAAGGTGACAGCAAGGATGACTCAATAAGCTTGCTCTAAAGATGCGAAGAAAAAAAAAATGAAATCATCAGTACTTAATGAATTATGTGTTTACTACAAACAAGAAACAAACTAGCAGTACAACAATCCAATATATGTTAGTGAAAAGTGTCATCCACTGAAACATAACAATAAGATAATATTCCATTCGTATGTACCTGAATCGGAACAAAAGTTAGTTTCTCAAAACCAAGGTATGAAATTCCACCAAATGAATTTGCTAGATTAAGCTCCTTTACTAGAAGTAAATTCTGCAGAATTCAACGAAAAAAATTAGGGAGAAAAATGGCTAATTGCAACTCCTAGTAGAGTGGAAAAAACTACCTCAATACGAATGCCAAATGAATTGTCCTCATAATAACCAGGTTCGTTGCTGACAATCATGCCCTTCTGTAAGGCTGTCAAATTTCCATATCGATAGCTAATGCTCTGAGGGCCCTCGTGGACATTTAGTGCAGCTCCAACTCCATGGCCTGTGCCTGGATAAGGAACGAACATGAAAATGAACTTACATTGCACATGATATCTTCAAGGGAAGACTAAAGCAATCCTTCTCTTTAGAGAAAATTATTTTACGTAGTTAAAAAAGGTACTACCATGTCTATAATCCAGTCCAATCTTCCACAAAGATGACCGTGCCAGAACATCAAGCACAAAGCCTGGAGTTCTCTCAGGGAACACTGCTTGATCGAGAGCTATATGGCCCTGCCACAATATATTATAACTTCCATCAGGCAGAAATATATCTTGATGAAAAACTTAAATGTCTCTAAAATGTATGGCCAACATCATAACCTAATTGAATACCTGCAAAACTCTGGTGAAGCATTCCTTTTGCCTTGGGGAAGGCTGACCAAAATGCACTGTTCTTGTTATATCAGTAGTTCCATCAACGTATTGAGCACCACTATCTAACAAAAACAGATTGTCACTTCCAACAGAGCTGCAGCTCTCTGGTGTTGGTCTGTAGTGTATAATTGCACCATTTGCACCATAACCTGTGTGGGAAAATTGACTATAAGTAATAGAAGTCAAGAGCTCTACACATAATACTTTGGGAAGAATTGCAGTCATGCAATATATGAAATGTCTGTTTTCATTGATTGTTCCGCCTAAAAACAAAGCTAAGTATGCATTAAAACATTAACACAAAATTACAAAAATACAATGATTTTGATAAAGTCCTGAAACTACCATTGCTTTCATACAGATAAAAATTTTACAAAATAGGAAAAAATTGTTAAAGAAAACAGGATATTCCATCCTAGCTAACCCAGATCCATCTATCCTGTCAGAAAGTGTCTCGAGATAAGAAAAATATAGTCTGAAGGGCTATCTTGATACACTGAATCTCTAAGTGTCTCAAGATATTATCATCATACTTATCTATGACATAAGAGATTAGCCAAGTAAAAAGTTTCTATGTGATTTAATAGTATTTCCTTAAAGTACAAATCAAACAAATTATACCACTTATAGTGTCAAAGCTTGTCTCTATAAATCCCTCTTGCTTTTCGACGAAACTCAAGAAGCTTTTCAGCAATTTGGACCTCTGTAAGGGGCACATTTTACAGATTTCCTCCTCTAGCCAGCACCAGAATTCTGCTAAAGCAGCAGCATCTCTACAAATGTGTCATGTGGCAGCAAAGAAATATAGCTGTCAAGTTGAATGGAAGTGAAGGTAGCAGTAATACAAGACAAAAATATGGACCTAAGTCATGATAAGTAATGCTGGATACAGCGGCCGGCCCAGAGATATTCTTTTAAATGATATCCACATGAGACATGACTAAAGAACACTTCAACTCCCAATGTCAAAAAATGATAACAAAATAATGCTTCCCAAGCACAAATAAAAGCAGAGTGTATACAGTAAATAGAATGTCATGGCCACCAGTGATTATTCCAATAGATCACATACAGACTAGTTCCTGTTTGTCAACATAACAAAACATGTCAAAACATTGCTATTTTTCCCAACAGTCTAATAGTTAATCCATTATGTTTCGTTACCGAGAGAAAATTTAATAATCTAGTTGTAAAATTCCTGCTGGGCTGCCCTAGGTGCCTAGATACCTTTTACTTTGTAGAGCTACAGGAAATAAAAAAATTTGATGTTTATTCAGGCAATCCTCAGAAGAGAAAAGAACACTAGCTCAAAAGCACTTCAATACACTACCTTAGGTGTGAATTCTTCATTCCCTCAATTTCTGCATCATTTTTAACTGACTTGGCAAGTGTAACCGGTGAAACATTGAATACAGCACTTATTACTCCATTCTGGAGACCAGGATGTCCAGTTATTGGGTCATCTGAAGATGCTTCATTCTCTCCAACTTTTCCCCCTGCTTTTCCTCTCTCTTTCTTGCAGCTGTTGCAACTTGATTTAAATGCAGTAACTATGGCTGCATTCACACTTGAAGAATCCAGCCAGAGCTTTGCACCTTTTTCTGCCAGTCTTGACAACCCAATCAATGTTTTAGTCGTCAGCAACATTATTATTGACTATGACCCTGTTTAGCAGAGCTCTAGCTCTAGGAAATGGTAGGGCTGCAGGAATGTTAAGTGCATTTACAATTACATGACCCGTTTCGTGAATATTTTGTGTTAAATAAAAATATTTAAACAACTTTAATTTAGCCAACAAACTACAAATTCAGCATATATCTTAGAGCTAGAGCTGTGCCAAGTGTATTTAGTAAAAATATTTGCTTTGAATTTGGAGATAAAGAAATATGTTAATTGACAGCAACAATAGAAAAGTTATGTTTTCCCTAATGAATTGTTGCAAGATCTGATTTTTTTTTTTCTCAAATACTTTATTAAACAAAGCATAGATGCTGTACATAGTAACATCCGAAAAAATTTACTAGTAAACCTGGACTCACATTTTATTTACAAAAAAAAAAAATGTTTATGATAAAACAAACAGAAACTCCAGCAAATCCATGGCAGTGATGCATTTGCACAGGTAAGGCCATATAAGCAATCCAATTGATTAAATTTGATATGGAAGAACCATGGACCCCAATGGGACTGTTAAATCAATATATTTTGTTTTGACCGTGATGTTTGTCTTGCTATAGAAACAAAGGACTACATCAACTGATCAGCAATGAAACAAAAAAAGATGCTTGCAGAACTGCGTATTTGAATCGAGAAAGAAATGATTTTAAAGATTAATGTTTTTGATCCATTTACCTTTCTACTTCAGAAATAATTGCTTCATATGGCTTAACTTTTTACACCAGCTTGCTCAAGGTGTTCCAGAACATCTTTAGAAACTTTGCTGCTATCTACAAATAGTGTAGCAGTGGTAACCTCCACAATGAGGTAGCTATAAAATACTGGTGAATGTGGGACATCACTTCCTCTCTGCATTTAAATGTGAGACGAACCCATCAGATTCATGAACAATGCTGCTATGTTCTCTACGTAGTCACTGCTCGAGCTATGAATTCAGGCATGGCAGAATAATCAACAAAAGGAAACATACTCCCAAGTAGAATGTTTCATGGAAACTCAGGAAATATTAACTATAAACCAGCTAGGAACAAAAGAAATAATAAAACTAAGACAATATTATTTGCTAAGAACATTCAAACATATGATGCTTTTGACTGAAAGCACATGGAGATTGAGGGATTGGTCACACGCATGATCCAAATACACCAAAATGGATTTATAAATTGAAGGAAAAAAATGAAAATCGCACCTTGGTTTAAACGGTAGCAATTCCACAATACTCATAAGAAACAATCAATCAAAAAATGTAAAAGAACCAAGATTTTACCATGTTCAACAACCAAGCAACTTCATCGAGCATTGAAATTACCACAGCATCACACCCATTTTCAGAGAGTTGTGACCTAATGAAGGACAACTTTGATGGCACATCAATACCAGCATATTTGATGTCATGCACCCTAGTTGGTTCTTTTGGCGGATTTGGCCTTGCATCTCCCCAAATCTCATCAACTAGGTTCATGCCCTCAACCAAAACTAATTCATGATTCTTATTGGCAATTGAATCCTTCAGATCTTCAGCAGCATCAAATGAGAAAAGAAACTGCATCCTTCAAAAAATGAAGGAAACAAGATTAGACTGAGAATACGATAAACATAACTATCCAGAAAAGAAATATAATAAATAATAGGAAACGCTAAATAAAACTGAAAATTGAAATGACTGCCATTATCACACCATTTCCATGTGGAACATACATAACAAGCTTCCAGATAAAAAATGTAAGATTTTATTCTAAACTACATGATTTCTTTATGGATAATAATTAACCCACGGTTTATTTATTACTCTGTTTTGAAAGAGATATCCATAAGTCTAATAATAGTAACAGAGTCGTGATGCCTAACATCTCATTGGAAGAAGCAGATCAGATAACAAATTTGAACATAGACAGTTTATGATGAAGTGGATCCAAGGGAATGTACTGCAGTTCCAGTCATACATATAAAATTTGTGCTAATCACTAATCATCTAACTGCGGTGTCGTTTCTGAGTTGTGACATTCACAAATCACATTGTGGTGACATGACCATGAAAGAACGTAAACCCCCAAACTACACACTTAATTTGGGTATCAAATAAAGTGTATAAACTATCGTCACTCAACCCACTACCTAGTATTAAATATATAAATTCTTGAATATAGCATATTAAAGAAAAATTCACGGATCAATGCCAACTCGGCAACCAGATGGTAAAACATCATTCAACCACTCACTAGTAGTTGGAACACCATGATTCCCACTTCGCATGAGTGTCCAGTGATGGCCTAATTCCTTCTCTGCCTACCAAACAAAAGAATTGATCATGAAATCAATAACTAACAGAACTAAATGTGCGAACATATCGGCCAGTGAGCATTAAGTGAGAGTACCTGAAGAAAATAGCGGCCATCAGTCCAAAGAGCAGCCTTATTTTTTGTGACTACAGCTGTGCCAGCACTGCCAGTGAAGCCAGTCAAATACGCACGCCTCGTGAAGCATTCTGCAATGAATTCGCTCTGGAACAGAAGTAGTGAATAAAATCATATAAGTGGAGACAATAGTTGATTCAATTTCGTCACTTCACTAAGTAATGCATTGAAAGTGTTCTACATCATTTACACTGGGCAGCAGTATTAGGACAACAGTTCATCACAGCTGGGAAAACTCTGTATCAGATGCAGTAACAAGCTCACCCTGAGCATAGGTGTCATGATTTTGTAAAGCTTAAGCCAAACTTAAAGCATGTTTAAATTTAAAAGCAGAATAAAGAAAACATATGTGCTTCATGACTTCAGTAGCAGTGGACATTGATGCTTTGGCTTCAGAATGGACGTGTCAAATTTTATTTACATGTGTTTGTGCCTTGCACATGAGACGATTGACCACTGGACTGTTATGGAAATGCTGTTTTTAAATGAAACTACATCATGACATAATCAGAGCACACCTTGTTAGAAATTACAAGAAACTACAGCAGAAAAATTGTTTTGTTCTGCTAACACATATCTTCCCAGTACCTCCCAATCCTCTGTGTTATAACAAGAAAACAAAAGGATAAAAAAAATGATGGTCTGCCATTTGTTTCAATATACTGCCTCTACAATACATATGAACAAACTCATGACACTGTAGGGAAAGAAGGTATCATAGGGTCCATTTAAACTATCGCACGCCATGCGTTGCCCAGATGGCTTATATTGATTCAACTAAGAGCAGTTTACTAGTATGTAAAGGTACTTTGCTTGTGCTCCTACTGATTTGTGAATTGTCAATAGTATGTTTCACAGGTACTTTAGAGAATGGGTGTATCAGTACCATCACATACATCCAACACAGTGGGAAACTATTGAAGAAGTATCAGAGTATATTTGTATCAAACTAAAAGTGATCCTGATAACTGCCCGTACTGTACAAACACTTCCCTATAATTCACAACCATACCATCTCAATATATAATCTCAGCCATGCCAATGTCAAATTTACCTCCTCACTCCCACACATCACAGCAGCCAAGCAACCCCAAAGCGCCCTGGCCTCCACAGCCCCAGTTTCACCAACCTGCTCGCGACCTCCTCTCACTTTCCGTACTCCTACCTCTATGAGTCCTACGCAAGTCAGGGCCAAGAATGAGACATATTGCAACACATTTGTCACACACAGTGCGGTACTCCACAAGCAGTGGGGACTACCATGCGTGTAGCGCCCAAATTCAATATATATGTCCCCCAATAACACTAATAGTTCGAGTAACTATCTACCAGTTTTGTTCATCTAGGTATATCAAAACCAAATCAATCATATATCGACTTGGGACTAGGGAGGAGAGGGCGGGCCGACCTGGTGTGCGTCCTGTGAGGGGACGATGTAGGCGTCAATAGCAACATCAGGCCGCGCGAAGAGTCGACGCAGCGAGCGGAGCTTCTCATCCCCATCCGACGCAGAGTCCGCAGCCCCCAGGGGAGGAGGAGGAGGAGGAGGAGGAGGAGAGGCCTCGGCGCTTGCGGAGCTCAGACGAGGAGAGGGCGACGACGCGTCCGTCCCCGCCCGATGAGCTAGCGAGGACGCGGAGGAGGGGGAACCGGCGACGGAGGGAGGGGGGGAGAGCGCGGCAGGGGGCCGCCGGGCGAGGAAGGCGGCGGCGGCGAGGGACGGCGAGAGGCGCGCGGCTTCGATCGCCATGAGCGAGCAGCCGAGAGAAATGTGTGGGGGGAGTCTGGGGCGGAGGGATAAGGTAGAACCGGCCCATAAGTGTCCGCCCAGTTTCCGGGCTGGGCCTCAATCTGCTCTCTATGGAAAATATCTGTTTGACTTGGAGGAACATGTGTCCAAAAAGAAACTTGGTGGAACATTTTTCTCTTTTTTTCTATTAAAAGTTACACAATGTGATGCTTTTTTTTTTTTTAACCGAGCACACAATTTGATGTTATTATTAAAACTGTAAAAAAAATATCTCTATCTAACCTACTAAGACACTAGCTAGCATATTTTTCTATGTTATTGAGTCTACCAGAAAGATCTCCCCATTGAGATGGCTCTCCTCGATACACCTCTTTAGAGAAACAACGCTATAAATCATCTTTTAATCTTCTCTCTCCATACTCTGTCACACCCCAAATTTTACAATTTTTAAAAATAGGTTAAATTGATTTATTTATGCATTTTGTGAGCATCCCAATTTAGGTAAATAATAAAATTTTGAGAAATAAAATGAAATATAAGGTTTAGCTACATGTTTGTGCACTCATGCTGCTGCATTTGATTTTATCTGATGAGTGGTTTTGGCCAATTTTGAAAAGGCACTCAAATTCATTTGAAAAGCTCTTTTGAAATGGGTTCAAATAAAAGAAAAGACATTTCTTTTATCCCTCCTTCCTTTCCTTGGCTTTTGGCCCAGCAACCAAGTACCAGCCAGCCTGGCCTGCTCCCGCGTGCTCTTGGGCCGGCCCGGTTCGCTTCCCGGCCCAGCCAACAAGCGGCGGCCAGCGAGAGCGGCCAGCAGAAGCCCGCCCCGCTGCCGCGAGCCGCGCAAGTGGGCCCAGCGTGTTCGCCCGCCCCACCTGTCGGCGAGGGGAGGTCGTCCCTTTCCTCGGTTGGCAAGGGCGCAGCGCCGCCCGATTCATTGCGGAACCCGCGAGCGCGCACACCGAGGATCACCCGCGCCTATAAGAGGCGAGCTCCGGTGCCTGCTCTCCCCTTCGAAACCATAGGAAGAGCCGCGCCGCCACCCGGTGTCAGAAGCCCTAACCCTAGGTTGGCCGCCACCATAGCTTTCGAGATCGGTGAGCCGCGCGCGTCGATCTCCTCTCCGGTCCTCATCCGTCGTCAGAACCGGACCCGAGCTCCGCCGCTTGGTAAGGGAACACGCAGGGACCCCTACCGTCCTGTCTCTCCCTCTCTTTGTGTGGCCCATCGCAGCCATGGCGCCGCCATCGCCGCAAGCCCGCGCCGCCGCGTGCGGTCGCGTCTCGGCCCGGCGATAGCACACCCGTTCCTACGGCCAGTGTCCGCAAGGTCGCCGCTCCACTCTGTGCCGTTCGCGTGACCAAACGACCGCGGGCGCTTTTTCGGCGAGATTCCGGCGAACTCCGGCGAGTTCCGCCCGCCGCCGCCGCATGCGGCGTAGCTCCGGCGACCATATCGGACCGGTCACCCTAGCCGTCGAGATCGGCATCCAACGGCTCGGATCTCATCTTGAATACCGGTCAACCATGAGTCAACGGTGCCTAGTCAGCAGTCCACGTGTGCGCCCACGTAGGTGCCACGCGGCGCCACGTAAGCGCCTCGTCGGCAGTCAACCCAGTCCACGCGGTCAACACACGATCCGCCGGCTTTTTGCACGAATCACCTCGCGGTTTCGAGTTTTCTGAAAGAAAAGTCCACCACAGTTCAAAAGTAATTAGACTTTAGCCCTTGCCCATGCTGTTTTGTGAGTTAGACCTCATTGGCTATAGTTAATAGCAATCTTGCCCTGGATCCTCGCAGATATGCCCCTATAACCTTGTTTTGGCCATAACTAGCTCGTTTTTAAATCCGTTTTGATCCGTTCAAGTTGCGTTAGGTTCATAACAACGTAAGCTACGCGTTAGCGATGATGTTAACCGTGTTTTAAACTTTTTAAATTCAAAGTTTGATTTAAATTGTTTTACTAAAGGAAATCTTGTTTAATTCATAACTTTCACGTTCTAGCTCGATTTTTGTGATCTTTGCGTCTGCGCGTGATCGTAGTGAGACGTAGATTTGTTTTATAACCCTTTTGTCTTGTTTTTATACTGTTGGTGTAATGTTCTAATATAGTTCTATTGTTTGCTTTGTGTATGATTTCTCGGATGCTTGTGTGGTGCTTTGTGACGATGTCGGTCGGTGAGTTTTACGTTGGTGGTCTAGAAGAAGAAGTTGGTGATCAAGTTGCCAGTGAGCAGTTCGTGGAAGATCAGGAATTATTCAAAGATCAGGATCCTCAGGAGTTCTTTGAAGAATTAAATAAGAAGAAGGAATCTGAGTTTAAGGCAAGTATAGCATGGGACTATCCTTGTTACCTATACACTTTATAATCATGATTCATATGCATGTGTCCGCCTTGACAAACTTAGAGATTATAACATAGTTATTGTTATCTTGTACCTTGTTGCCTATGGGGATGTTTGCATATGGGTAGTATATTGCTAGTGCTCAACTTGTAATAAGCATGATCTGAAGATGGATATGATATATATACACAATGAGTTATATGAGATGGTGTTTACCAACCTGGACTATAGGGCAAGAGCTTATGCTTTTACATGATGCACTTGGCTCTCCATAAGGACGTATCCTTTAGCAAAAGTTGGGACTTACAGTGCAGTTGTGGGGGCTACGTGGCTCTGGCTTTAGTTGATCAAAGGACCTTCTCTATCTTGTTGAGGTTCCCGAAAGGCGCAAGTGGGGCTCGATTTGGTTTGATCCTCGGCCTTCCAAGGCGGTGCATGTTGGTGTTTTGTTAGTCACCCCTTGGAAGGGGATCCCGCCGGTCTAAGATGGAATCCGTAGCGGCCTTGACAGTTTAGAAAAACCTTTGAAAGGCTTCATAGTGGTTTCTTGTGTTTGGGCCTAATTAACCCATGCATTTAGAAAGCACGACTCACAGTGAAAGTGTACACCTCTGCGCAGAGTATAAACTGTTATAACAGCCGTGCTCACGGTCACGAGCGGCCTGGAAAACTCAAGGAATAGTGGTTCACTGGTTGATGTTGAGACATGGATTCAAGTTGATGGTGACTACGATGATGATGATGGAGACTTACGACAAATGTTGGTTACAACTATGATATGGGAATATATGGGGCTTAAGCTTAACTTCTTGCTTAATTGATGTTAAAATTTGACTTATTAAAATGCTAACCGCATTAAACCGGTGTCTAGCCTTTTGAGCTTCATAACCCCATGTTATATTTCTTTGAGTTCGACATGGACTCACCCTTGCAATTTCCCACTCAAACCAGGATGTTGCAAGTTTGCTAGAGTTTTGAAGGAGTCAGGCTTGTGATCAACCAGTCAGTTTGTCCCCTGTGGTGTCTGGAGGCTTCATCCCAAGATCGAAGTGTCTTTCCGTTGTTCGCGCTTTGAGGTTATCTTTTTGTATTAAGTTTGTTATATATTAAGCATTGTGTTTTGATATTTTCTTTAATTGTAACTATATGTGAGATTTGACTTCACGGGCTCACATATGGTGTGTATCCGGTTTTGTTCTTAAAACCAGATATGACATACTCACTCAAATCCACTATGGCGTGTATGGGTACTCTTTCATCCCATCCCCATGTCCACGCTCAAACACTCCAGGATCACGCCCCACAGCCATGGTTCAATCCTCTCAAATAGTTCAATCCCCATGTCCTTTTTCTCCATACTCACTCAGATATTCTTTTTTTAAGAAAAATCCTTGTTTGTAATATATTGGTCCCGATTTGATTAAGTTTGGAAATAAAATATTCTACTAACATATAACGTTGTAATCTTACTTTATATTGTTCTATTATTATAAATAAATTCACATCAATGTATCAAAACAATGATCAAGTACGTGCTTGTTCAATTTTTAGTTTACATGTTGTATTAGATTTGTCCTAAGTCAACCATTTCTATGGTTGACAACCAATTTTCTTCAAAAGTGTATTCTTTCACAACATTTCAACTATATATTGTGAAAGTATTTCTCATATTGAACTTAAAAAACATAAATCTTATGTAATTAACCTCTATACAATTTTTAAAATTTGATGGTCAAACATACAAATGTTTGACTTAGGACAAAGCTAACGTGACATCTAAAAAACAGGAGTATTAGTTTAGACAGCCAAGCAAACTATAAACAATTGTATTGTAACCTTCTATTTCAAAAGCGCTTCTCAGAAAGTTAGCCAAATAATTTTATCCAAAAAAAAAGATTTCCCTAAAGAATCAGAATCGGGAACTAAAGGTGGAGAATCGGAGGTCGAGGTCAACCAAAGCGGTACTTGGTATGTGATTGGAGAGACTCTACTTATATATCCTCTAGTAGTAGTGCCTGATGTGTGCCATTCTTTGAGCGCAAGAATCACCTTCATATCCTGTCTGGTTTGAGAGTTATGAAAATCACAAGATGATGCAAGCTCGCGCTGTCAGAAATCTGGAATAGATTCGGTTGTGTGCTGTTTTCGACCAACTTAAGTGCTTAATCTGGAAAAGTCTTCTATAAGAAAGTTGTAGAGGATTTCATGAGCTTTCCAACGGTGTATAGTACGGCCTTATTGGATTAACAGAACAGGAATTAGAGCTGTTTCTATATGCTGTTGTTATTCTACTAGAGAGAAATTTCAGGTTGTCTATTCTTACACATGCACTTGGATTTGATTTGGAAGTTAGAAGATCAAAAAAATGGACAACTCACATAAGAGGACATTCAAGCTACCCCTTGCTGGTCTCCCAAGTAAATCTTTTCTTAAGGGGGGTAGCCACATTGAAGAAGTCGCAAGCATGAAGATTTCATACACCTGGTTCTTAACTTCGGAATCATTAGCTATCTTTATGGTTGGGAAGTCAACATAAAGAGTAGGCATGCTTCACTTAAGATTGGTAATTTTTGGATCATCTACATGGGTCTTGTGTGTTCATTGTGACTGGCTTTTGTTTTGAGTTATCACTTTGAGGTTCACTTAGAACTCAAGACAAGTTAGCTTTGATGGCATGGGAACGAGAATGTTGGACTTCTCTGATTGTTCTATGATGTATCGGAAACTCCAATACTTACAACAAGCATCATGGTGAGTGAGTTTGGAGGAAGATCCCTTCTTAGGTATGACATCTCTAATAGTGGATTGCATCAAGTAACTTTCGAGTAAGGTTATTAAGATAAGCTAGCTAAGCAAAGGCAAAAATCATTACCGAGAAAATGGAATTACTCGAGAAGTGATAGCAATTGTAGACAGAGTATCTCAATCTCTTCGATCATTATCTTCGAATCTCGGGGACGAGATTCATCTTAGCGGGGTAGATTTGTAACACCCCAAACACTACCGGAATCGAGGGATATCCCGTGAGGAAATCTTTTCCCGTGAGCGGAACAAAATGCTCACGGGATAGGGGTTATAACCCGTGAGCTTATGATTCGGCTCACGGGATACAAAGCACTCACGGGATAGATCCTATCCCGTGGCGCCAACTCACGGGATAGATCGTGGGCGTATCCCGTGAGGCCCAGCTCACGGGATAGCTAACCGCCGTGAACACTAAACCCCCGTCCCGCTCGTTCACGATATCCCGTGAGCCCTACGTCGGGCTCACGGGATAGGTCCAACTTTTTTTAAATAAAGTCAACACTCACGCACTCTTTTCGACACACACGCACGCACGCGGTCGAGGCTGGGCAGGGGGGTGGGGCCGCACGGTCGGTATATCCGTGAGAGGCCTTTCCCGTGAGCCTAAACGAGGGGGCCCTGGGGAAAGAGGCCTCTATCCCGTGAGCGGCATTGCCGCTCACGGGATAGATCAAACCCTTTTTTTATTTTTTTCGTTTTTGGGACCCAAACTTTTTCTACATTCCCTACACATAATATGGAACTCTATGTTAAAGTTTGGTGAATTATTGAATTTATTTAGTATATTTAGAGAATTATTCTCTTTTCTTGTAATTTTTGAAAAAGAGGTCAAATTTGAACTGCAAGTGTTTGAAAATTTTGAAAAAAAAATAGTAGAAAAATTATAGTTCTCTTAATCAGCACATAGTAAGGCCTTGTATATAAAAAAACAAACTGGAATATCTTAATATGAAATTAGGAACGCTATTTTGTGCTCGTGTGGTTTAGAAATTATAGAAAATTAACCGTTGTGCAAAAAATCATGAAATTTGATAATATGTCATGATATCTTATGCCAAGGCTATGATAAAAAGATAGGAAACGTTTCGCACAAGTTGGCACATACGATGTTCACAAGCTCCAACATCTACGTAGAAGTTTCATGTTTGTTGAGAATGATCCAAAGTGTGATTTCATGTGGTTGTGGCGGTCAAGTTGTGGTTTGGCTATGAAACTTTTTTTCTACATGCAATGAGACATCAGAGATTGTGTCATGTAAAAGTTTGAGAATTTTCAAGATTAATTTGATAATTATTATAATTTTATGCCACAATTAGGTAAATAGAACTAGAGATAAAACCACATGAAATAATGGTCATTTTTTTCGCTAAAGCATCACTTATGTATGGATGAGTGAATATGACAAGGTATTTTTGAAGTAAAGTCGATCAAAGTTTACAAATATTTCTTTGGAAAAGAGAAAGGGAGGGAGAGGAAAATATTTTTGAGAAAATGACCTATCCCGTGAGCCGCTCACGGGATAGGGGTCGATATCCCGTGAGCATAACATTGGCTCACGGGATAGGCGTGGGACCCACCTCGGCCCACGACGCGGCAATTTTCCGCCCGTTGGGTAAGGGAATTTTTTCGGCGACCCTATCCCGTGAGCATATTTCGGCTCACGGGATGAGGTCGATATCCCGTGAGCATACCGGTGGCCCAGGGGAAAGGCCTAAACGTTTTTAAAAAAAGTCTACCTTATCCACCCCACCACCCACACTCACCCCCACACGCACGGACACACTCCACACACACACACACACGAAACGCCAGCGCCGCCGCCGCCGCCGCCGCGCTGCCTCGCCCGGCCCCGCGCGCCCGCCCGGCCCCCGTCCATTTGCCGGCCGCCCGTCGCCGGCCGCGCGGATCCGGCCGCTCCGCCCCGGCCGTGCCCGCCACCGCCGGGCGCCCGGCCACCCGTCCCGCCCGCCCCGGCCCGGCCACCCCGTCGCCCGCCCGGCCACCCCGTCCGCCCGGCGGGCTCGCCCATCCGCCCGCCCGCCCCGCCACCCGTCGCCGGCGGGGCCTCGCCCGTCGCCGCCGCCGCCCGGCCACCCGTCGCCCGGCGCGCCCGCCCGGCCGCGCGCCCGGCTACGCCCGTCCCGCGCCGAGCCCGTCCCGGCCGTGCCGCCCCCGTCCCAGCGGCGCCTCGCCCGTCAGGCGCCGCCCGTCGCCGCCCGCCCGCCCGGCCCCGGCCCGGCCCGGCCCCGCGCGCAGCCGCCCTCGCCCCCCGATTTGGGAGGAGCAGGAGGTGGAGGGAGGAGGAGCAGGGGAGGAGGAGGTGGTGGTGGGAGGAGAAGGAGAAGGGAGGTGGGGGGAAGGAGAAGGGAGGAGGAGGAAGGAGAAGGGAGTAGGGAGGGAGGAGGTGGTGGAGGAGGAGAAGGGAGAAGGAGGTGGGGAAGGAGAAGGAAGGAGGAGGGGGAACGAGGAGGAGGAGGGACCCGGCATTGTCACCCGGCGTGCCTCGACGCCGCTGCGCCGTCACGCCTTGACCTCACACCGCCGCCACCTGCCCGCCCGTCGTCTTCCGTCCGACCCACCGTCGTCTTCGACTTCGCCGCGGTATTGTAATGTGATTGTCGGCCATCGTGCCATGATGTGAATGTGGTTGTCGGCCATCGTGTCGTGATGTGAATGTGGTTGTCGGCCATCGTGCCGTTTGTTTAGTTTGCGGTATTGGAAACCTCCCGTGCAGGGGAGGGATTGTCGAAAATTTTCAAGCGAGCCCGTATGTTTATTTTTATGCGAGAGGAGCCATTTGGAGCGGAGCCGAGTGCCTTGCCGAGCTGGAGTGCCATGGCGGTCTTGTTCTTCTTCCTCGTCGGCTAGCCTGACTCCACCGCGAAGGTATAACCCCTCTTTCCGTATCATGGTCATAGTTAGATCGCGCAGCTTAGTTAGGCGTCTCCCGTTCGAAGGAGATACGGGTTTGGAAGTATGCAGATCCCCGCATACCAATAACCGTATCTGTTTGAATTGTCCACGTTTTTTGGACAGCCGAGGATGCGTAGATGAGGTCGGTTTCATGCTCCATTCTGTCGATTGAGTTTTGGTTGCATCTCTCTGTTGTTCTTCGAATACACAATCTCCCCGTCGGGACGTGTATTCGGAGAACACGTGGGAGGTGCTGCCGAAAATTCTGTCTTAGATAGGAGTGGAGCATGGAACTGACCTCATCTACGCATCCTCGGTGGGATTAGGACCTATCTTCACCTATTAGATGGTAGGATCCTTGTGTAGATGCCTTTGCATTCTTATATTCTCGCGCATATGATAGAGAATGGATGACCGGGCGTGGATATACGAGGGCTGGAGGAGTTTTGGAGATATTGACCCCGAGTGGATGAGGAAGAGTAGTGCTTTCGTGGACAAAGCTTTTCGAGAATCTTTGGAGGTGCGAGTAGGGTTTGGTGTCCATGCAAGAAATGTGCGAATCAAAAAAGGCAAAGTAAGGAAGACATGTCTAAACATCTTCCCGGATATGGATGGATGGAGGGCTATAAGCGGTGGATCTTCCATGGTGAAAGCGAGCGTATGAGAGACGAGGTGGTGAGACAACGCATAAATAATCTTGCTTCTGACGCCGGGATAGGAGACATGATAGATGACTTTCATGACGGAAACTTTGGTCAAGGACTTGAAGATGGGGTGGTGGAGGAGCCAGAAGAAACCGCGAAGGCCTATTATGACATGTTGGAGGCGTCACGTAAAACCCCTTCACGGCTATGTGGATGTCTCGACTAGATGCCATTTCACGCCTTATGGACTTGAAGGCCCGGTGCAAGATGAGTCGAGGCGGGTTTGGCGACATGTTGTCGAGTCATTGAGACCTTGCTTCCTCGAGGTCACGACCGCCAAAGAACATGTATGAGTCGCGAAAGTCCTCGCGGTACTTAAGATGCCATACGAGCGAGATACATGCTTGTAAGAACGGGTGTGTCTTATTTAGGAAAGACTACAAAGAGGACACACATTGTCCAAAGTGTAAATCCTCTAGGTTCATAGAGGTAGACTGCGGTGATGGTCAAAAAGAGGCCGCTTGACATCCCCGTGAAAATCCTACGGTACCTTCCCTTCGCACCGAGGTTACAACGGATGTACATGACCGAGGAGTCCGCGAAAGCGAGATGACATGGCACAAAGGCGGGCGTCGATACAATCCGAGATAAGATGGTACACCCTTCCGATGCGAAACATGGACCCATTTCGACCAGATTCATCCCGAGAAAGCTATGGAAGCTCGTAATGTTCGTGTTGCGCTGGCAACAGATGGGTTCAATCCTTATGGAATGATGGCTGCCCCATACACTTGTTGGCCTATATTTGTTATCCCGCTCAATCTCCCCGGGCGTTTGCTTTCAACCGAAGAACATCCTTTTGTCTTTGATAATTCACGGGGGCACCGGGAAATAAAATGGGTGTGTTCATAGAGCCTGTCATTGATGAATTGATCGAAGCTTGGAACGAAGGGTTTTGGACCTACGACCGAGCTTTGAGGAGCAATTTCGGGATGTACGTTTGGTACCACTACTCTGCATGATTTCTTGGCGTATGGGATATTACGTGGGTGGTGTGTTCATGGCAAGTTCCCTTGCCCGGTATGCAAGACGGCTCGAGGTTCATCCGGTTGAAGAAGGGTGGCAAGTATTCTGCGCGTTTGACAAGCATCGGCAGTTCCTCCCTCTTGACCATGCATTCGGGCTAGACAAGAAGAACTTTACGAAAGGTCTCCAAGTTATGGACCCTCCGTAGGTGATGATGGCAACCGCCGAGGTACATGCTCAAGTGGATGCTCTTGTGGGTGATGAAAATGGTGTCTTTGTGGGTTATGGCGAGGATCATGCATGGACTCACAAGTCGGGCTTAGAGAGGCTCCCCTATCACGATGACCTTCTTCTTCCACATAACCTAGACTTAATGCATCTTTTGAAAAGAATATCGCCGAGTATTTTTTGGAACATACATGGAAACTAGCAAGTCAAAGGACAATGTTAAGGCTAGAATTGATCCGGCGAGTTGTGTGTGAGGCCCAAGCAACAAATGAAGCCTCCTAGCAATGGCAAGAGATGGAAAAAACTAAGGCCGATTACGTGTTGAGCAGGCCCCAAAGGAAGGAAGTCTTTGCTATGGTTTCAAAGTTAATGTTCCACGACGGGTATGCGGCAAATCCGAGGAGGGGAGTGAACTTATCTACTATACGAATCAATGGGCTCAAGAGTCATGACTACCACATATGGATGGAGCGGCTTCTTCCGGTGATGCTTCGAGGCTATGTCCCCGAGCATGTCCGGCATGTGATGGCAGAGTGAGCAATTTCTTTCAACGACTTTGTGCTAAAGAGTTGTCTCGGAGCACACTTGAAGAAATGGAGAAAATGGCTTTTTGTGTTGGTCGTAAGTTGGAGAAGATATTTCCGCCCGGTCTTCTTCGTTCCGATGGTGCATTTGATTTTGCACCTTCCATATGAGGCACGGATGGGTGGCCCCCACACCGTTTATTTGGTGCTATGCTATTGAGAGAGTTACGAAGCATGTTCGGTCGATTTGTAAAAATAAGTGTAAGATTGAGGGTTCCATCGCGAAGCTAAGCCGGGCAGGAGGTGTCGAGACTTCACAACAAAATACTATGGTCCCAAACTTCCTAGCTCGCATTATCCACGCCCTCGTTATAATGTTGAAGAAAATGAATCAACCCTCAGCCTTTTCTAAGGACAACTAGGACGTGCAAGTGGTTCGAAATGGAAGACCTTGACACCTAAAGAGTGGCGGAGTATCATGAATTATCTACTTACCAACCTTGACGAAGTGCTGCCTTACGTACAGTAAGTCACAACTCTAAGCACACTTGTCTTCCAGTAGTTAATATTCTGCATCCAACCCAATTGTCTCTCGTTGGTACAGGAAATTTACACGGCAATTCTGGCATTCACGAAGTGACCCTGAACCGCATGAATTGGACACCCGCTAGCACAGCGGGGTCTTTGGTAATGGACAACCCGATTTCATTTGTTGGTTCAACGGCCAGGTACTTGCCCAATATATGCTAATGAACGTCTCGTTTCATATGCTAACGCACTGGCTCATTTCATATATCATGCTTGAGCTTGCAGGCACAAACCGATCGGCATATGCACCCCGAGGTCAAACAGGTTGCCAATGGCTTTTCCGCTAGGGTTAGGTCATGTACCGGTTATGGCGTGAATGGATATCGCTTCCACACAATGAGCCATGAGCAGAGTCGGCCAAACCGAAAAACCACAAATACCGGAGTTTTCACTAAAGGTGATGATGGAAGTAACATCAAAGATTATTATGGAAGGATTGAAGAAATATACGAACTCCAGTTCTCCGGTACTAAATGGGTTCATCCTGTCGTGTTTAAGTGCCATTGGTTTGATCCCGAAATAACGAAAGATGATGATAAACTTGGGATTGTTTAGATTCGACAAGATTCTTCCGATGCCAGAGATGATGTCTACATTGTGGCTCAACATGCCACACAAGTTTATTATCTCCCATGGTGTTGCCAATCCGACGGCGGCTAAAGGGTTGGGATGTTGTGCAGAAGGTATTGCCACACGGTAGACTACCTTTCCAAACAATGACGATTACCATTTTAATGCAAACACATATGAGGGAGAGTTCTTCCGGGAAGATGGGCTACAAGGTAAATTTGTGATAGACATAACCGGGCCCAACGAAATGGAAGTAGACAACGAAAGTGTTGTTGATGATGAGGAGGATGAGGAGGTTCGAGATGCGAAGGACTTGCGGTTACTAGATAAATTACTTAAGGACCTTAGTGTTGACGTCGCTCCTCCTCCCATGGATCCCGCCAATCTTCATATGTTGGAAGATGTAGACATGGATGATAGTGATCATGAGGATTATGATCCGACAAAGGCGACATCGTGACAATGATGAGGATTATTTCTAATACATGTAATACTATGCATCTCTTAATAATTTTGTTACGTTTATTGTTTTCCATTTAATTTTGCATATTCACTAATTATTTATATCTAATTGCGGTGGTTCGAAAGATGCCTCCATCGAAGATCCTCGAGGAAATTGTCAGGTATGGGGCGTAAATTCAAGACCTTGAACGAGCTAGGAGGGTCCTCAAGCACTCCGTCACCACGACACACACCAGGGGGGCGGGGGGCGGGGGGGGGCAAGGGCGGGGGGGCCGGGCCATTCAAGCACCACCGCCACCACCGGTGGGCGAGGAGGAGGAGGAGGGGGGGGAGGAGGAGCAGCGGCGGGACCACGACCTCTTGGCGTCGCGGGGCGTTGACCTCGGGGTCGTGTCACTTGCAGCCGGGGACGGTGTGGAGGAGGAGGAGGGAGGGCGAGGGGGACGCCCGGGGAGGAGGCCGAGGCGGCGATGAGCGGCAGTCGCGGGCGGCGTGATGCGGGGGGGTTCCTCTGCCGGCGCTAAGAGGAAACCCTACTTGCGAGGCCCCTCCGGACTCCCGGACCAAAAACCTCTTCCGCACCAACGTCCCATAATTATACCGGATCCTCCAAGGTAATTTACTTTACATCCGAGCACTACTTTCTTAATTGTTAGTATGAAAAGCATAATATGAACTAATAATTATTCTTGATCATTTGCGCAGGGCTTTTGTTGGTGAGGATGGCGCTAAGCGCCGCCTTCCCAATGGCATTCTTGGTGTTTTGGTCAGGAAGCACTACCCCGGCCACATTAGGACTCTTGGACGGAGAAGATATTCCCGCCACGTACTTTGGCCAAGACGCTGAATTTGAAGATACTTACGATGACCAAGGCAGAAAGTACGAAAACAAGGCACGACGTGTGATCCGTGGAGCGTGGGTAAGTTTATGTCGACCGTAGTGTAAAAATACATCGCTTCAATTTCACATTGTTTGAAATAATGACCGAATACATTGCTTCTATGTGCGGGGATTACTTCGGGCTCCCCGAGGGATACACCCGGAGCAGGGGGATGAAGTGGCTGCTCACGCCTGCTTCAAACTTGTGTCAAACATGTGGTACGAGGCACGCGGCCAGGCGGCCAGGTCATACTATGCTCTATACAAGAACACAACCCTCATTTAAGGCAGTATCAATCTACGATTCTGACCAGAGAACAATACATGATGGTAAATACTGAAAGTTCATACTAAGTTTAATTATGCTTCAGTTGATATTGTAATATTTTCAACTTGGTGTCCTGTAGGTATGTCCGGAGTGGCTTTTCAAGCATCAACGGTCCTGGGGAGCTGATGGTGGAAAGGTGGGTCGATAAAGATTGGGAGAAGATCCGCAAAGACTACTAAAGAACGGCGTGCCATGATGCCCGGTGTTTCACACCATCAAGGCAACCATAATCTCGACCTACAAAAAAAGATATGTGAGTATTACCCAATTCTTATTTACTGATGCGCAACTCTGAATACTTCCTAACCATCCTATCTTTTTTTCCATAGGAGAAAATACATGGCGTGTCACTGGGCACGCTCGAGGCCTTCACTCTCTCCCACCAAGGCAAGTCCTCGGATCCCAACCTCATCTACAACCACTCAGGCTCCGCTGAAAGCCTACCGCAGCGAGAGCGCCCTACGATAAGGTAATCTGTTTTTATTCAAGGTAAATTTATCTTTACATACCGTTCCTCACGTGTTCTAACTTTGTGTTGAAATAGGTCACCAAGTACACCGGCGTGGCGGGGAGCATTATGGAGACGGCTTCGATCCTCGCGGCCACAACATTGTGGGGACCTTTCCATGATCATTTGGAGGAGGGAAGAAGCACGAGGCGGTACTATGTGGGGATAGCGTCATCAACCGGCGCACCACAAAGACCCTACCTCGACTCAAAAAGCCGGGGGGGGCGGTGATACGGCGGACAACCACTTACCGGGCTACGGTCTCTAGACTCGAGGCAATCTATATTTTTATTCAAGGTTCATTTATCTTTACATATGTCTTTCTCTGTGTTCTAACTTTGTGTTCAAATAGGCCCGGATAGAGGAAGCGAACAGGTGATCCGCGGAGGGCGAGGAAAGGGAGAGGGAGAGGGAGCGGTTCTACCGTGAGGCGGAGGCACGGAGGGGCGAGCAGCACGAGAAAGAGCATGGAGGCTCTCCAACAAAGATCTCGCGCGCGTGTTGGAGGCAAGATTGGTGAAGAGCCGCCGCCGCCGGAGATCTTCTTCGCTCCACCACCACTTTGCCCGGTGTACCCTCCACCACCACCACCGATGTACGGTCCACCGCTCGGCGACGGCCAACCGTCGATCTTCTCTCCACCGCATGGTGCCTCTCCTGTGAGTTTCTCAAACTAAACTCCAAAATGAAATGGTATGGTGTTTGGAATGCACCATGAGATGTGCACTTGGACATGTGGTTGTCGGCCATCGAGCCGTTGTTTTGTTGCAGGTTTTAGAAACCCCCTACGTGCGGGGAGGTGCTGCCGAAATTTCTAACGAATTATCTTGTTTTTCTTTTTTTCAAGTCAATAGATCTACCTTTCATTTTGTCTCACAAATGCAATATCTTTGCCTACGTGCGGGATCAATCACATGCCTCGAACCCAATTTCGAATCGAACAATTGGGAGCGAGGTGCTTGGCGCAACAAGGGGGCGGGGCACTTGGTGCGAGGTTGTGATGGTCTAGGCGACAAACTAGTGAGGTTGTGAACTTGAAATTGTTGGATTTGAACTTGTGAACTAGTGAGGACGACAAACTTGTGACTCGTTGGATTTTATGTAATATATGTGTCGCTTTGTGCCATATATATATGTCAATTGTCTGCTGCAATAATCTGTGTTATATATGGATATATATGTGTGTCAATTGTCTGCTGTAACAAAAAAAAAGAAAAAATAAATGCATCTATCCCGTGAGCAGCACACGGGATATCGCCCAAAGGATATCCCGTGAGCATATAAACAGCACACGGGATATCGCCCAAAGATATCCCGTGAGCCATGCGCTCAACTCACGGGATATGGACCAAAGATATCCCATGAGCTTAGCATATAGCTCACGGGATATCGGGGTGGTGGGACCCCCCCGACCGTGGCGTGGCGGGGACACCTGGCCGTAGCGGGCACGCCTATCCCGTGAGCTACCCCGTTAGGCTCACGGGATAGAGGAGTCCGTAACGGGGTTATATCCTCCCCGTTGACGGCGCGAGAGGCACCCCGTTAAGTCTTGCCCGTGGCGTTATGCGCTCACGGGATAGGATATCCCGTGAGTATAGGCGGAGCTCACGGGATATCAGCTATCCCGCTGATTTTTATCCCGTGAAGGGTAGCCCGTGAGCAACTCACGGGATAGACGTTCCGTGGGTGGATGGGGCTATCCCGTGAGCAATGGCTCATGGGATAGCTCGTTTCGGTAGTGAAATTTTTACTTCTTTTTGAAAATAGGATAAAATGATTTATTTATGTATTTTTGTGCACATGAAATATAGAAAAATAATTATTTTTGACCAAATAAAATTTATCATAGGAGTTAACAACTTTGTGTGTGCATTCATGCTGCCTCATATGATTTATTGTGATGTGTGGTTTTGGTTAAATCTCAACAAGGTTTTAAAAGTATTTGGAATTTTTGTTTAAATAAAAGAAAAGGTTTTAGAATCTTTTGTCTTTGAAATGATTTGAATGTGCTTTGAAATAAAAGAAAATAGATTTCTTTTGAATTCTCCCTCTCTCTTGGCTTTGGCCGTGTGACCTGATCCCTCTCTTGGCCACTGCCGTAGTAGCCCAGCAACCTTCGTCTCTTTTCTCTTGGGCCGCCAGGCCGTGGTAGCATGGCTTCCCCTCTCTATCCGGCTGACTGCCCTGGCCTGCATGGCAACGTCGCCTTCAACCTGGTCGTGCTCAGGTTGGACTCTGCCCCCTTCCTTTGTTATCGCAATCCCCACGTCCTTTATATGCCGAGCAGGCACGACACGTCGTTCTTAACACCAAGCATATGTCTCTCGCCCGAGCCAGCAGCCACGAAACCCTAGCTCGCGCCGCCATCGCGATCTCGCCAAGCTCCACGGTCGCAGTCTGTTGCTGCCTTGCCGCGCGCCCTGTGAGCAGTACGTCGTCCATCTTCTCATCATGAGATCAGCTCTTCATCCGTGAAGACACGCCGCCCGGCACGATCCAACCGCTTCACCGACGTTCGCGGCACCCATGCCGAGGTTCCGATCCAACGGCCGTCGTATATCCATCATGTTAGATTGATCTCATCGACTCGGTCCAACGATCGAGCCGGACCACCTTGACCGCGCCCTGATCGGGGGACGCTTAACCGACTCTTAGTCGGTGGGCCTGTCACAAACACAATAAATAGAGAGGTGAGGGCCAGGGGGCGAGTATGAGATTTACCTTCACTTTGCCGCCACTATCCCACCAGAATATCCTAAGGCCCGATCCGATCATGGGCGTGCTACAAGTGATGGGAAGCTCCACCGACGCCATCGCCATTGCTCCACCTCTTCTCCGACCCGACCGCTGGCCGTGCCTGGACTCCATCAACGAACCCGAGAAGCCCATCAATGGTATGTACCTCTACCTCTCTCGTATCTCATTCCCTTAAGATCCAACACTTGTTTATCACAAACAGAGATTAGAGAACCCACTGATTTACACCTAGTGATCCCTATGGCTAACAATGGTGTCAAGAGCAAGGTCTAGCGTGTAGATTCAGATCGGGATTAAGAACTTAGAAAGAAAATCCAACCGATTTCAGATCGGGAAGCACAGATCGAAACCCTAACCATCAGCGAACCCTAAGTGCATATCGGATCGGAGCGGCGTAGGAAGGTCTTACCTTGACTTACCTTCGTCGCCACCGCAGACGCCTCACCGGTGTCGCGGAAGACCGCAGAGCGCGGCGTCAGTCGCCTTGGCTCGGGTTCAGGCCGCCATCGCGCGGCTTGCGGCACCGCAGCGAGGCCGCTTGACGGCATCGCTCGACCCAAAAGGAACACGAACACCGGCAGGGGGACCCGGCGGCGCCGGACTTTTCCTCCGTCGAGCATTTCGCCGGCGTCGTGGTCGCTCCGGCATTTTGCCGACCGGAAGAAGTCGAAGAGTAAGAGGCAGCTACCTTGTCCGGCCGTCGTCCTCCGCCGGCGTCGGGGCGGCGGCAACCAGCGTTGGTGGTCGAGCACCGCCGGCGTCCGTCCGGTGAGAACGCTCTTTGGGAGTTCAAGAATGAAATTAAGGTTAGGGTTTTGGGACGGCGGGTTTTTATCCCTCCGAATTTAGCTTCGGACCGTCGGATGAGATTGGATGGCCGAGATCGCCTCTCTGGTTTAGCTGGGCTGCGGCCGAAAAGGCCCATTCGGGGCGGGCACGCAGCCGCGCCTCGGGCCGCTTACGACTCCGAAAGGTTTCCCGTGCCCATTAAGCAAAGGAATTACTTTTCCATTTTCTTTTCAGAAATCAGTGATAAAAAAGGTCATTCTTGGCTGGGCCGTTTTAATTATTTGCACGCGACGAGTAATCTGGGGGCCGCATGCGTTCGCGGGCGGTCTTGATTCAGGCGAATTGTTTTCCGTTTGGCCCCGTTAGTAACTGATAAAGTTTTTACAATTTTTCTTTACAATTTCTGCAATATTTTGAGTTTTATTCTCTGTTAAATTTATGAACCAACGGGATTAAATTTTTCAAAGAGTAATTAAGATTATGGGAATTATTCTAAGATCATGTATTAGCTTCATTTGCTTTCGTAATATTTAGTTGTCTCTTTTAATTAAATTGAACCAACGGGAGAATTTAATTTTAAAGAGAAATTAGTAATTAAGATTCCAAAAATTGTTATAAGATTATTCATAAGTTTCATTTGCTAAGAATTTGAAGTACACTCATTTAGCTACGCGGGCTGTATGGGTAGCTTCGCAAAGGCCATTGGGCGAATAGAAATTATGCAATAGTTTAAGTTTTTTTTCTTTTATCCGAAAAGCGTAAATTTATATTTTGAGTATATTTGTCTCTCTATTCAAATTTGAACCAACGAGATAATTTGTTTTAGAGAGAAATTTAGTATTTTAGCATGTTTACGGACAAAGAAATTTTAATTTTAGTACACGTTTTCATTTGCTAAGTTAATTTAAGTTGTCTCTTTTAATTAAATTTCGAACCAACGGGAGAATTTAATTTAAAGAGCAATTTTTGTTTATTCGAGAAGAATAAGATTATGTTTATGTGAACTGATTTTCTTTTTTCATAAGCTATGTCTTTGATGTTTTTTTGAGTATAAGTTCAATCTCTATTCAAATTTGAACCAACGGGATAATTTGTTTAGAGAGAGAAATAAGTATTATGAGGCGCTTACGGTCAAAGAAACTTCAGATTTTAGTATATGTTTCGATGTGAAGAATTTCAGAAAAAATATTATTTGATGAGTTTAGTTAAAAGTCTTGTACTTCGAGAAAAGTGCACTAATGTGTGTTGACACTTGTTAACGTATACTTTTAATTGTCAACTAAACATGGAAAAAGGACTAAAATATAATTAGATAACCTTATTAGGAATTTATACTAATAATTTCCATGAGTTTTGGTAAAGTTGTGATTTGCGAGGGACTAAACAGAAAACGTGCAGAATTGGAGTGACATACGACTCCAAGGCGTGTCCCAATCGTACTCGATCCAACTCCTACAAAAGAGAAACATAGAAGTACTTCAAATGAAGAATCAAAAGTACAACATTGCGAAGAGCTCGTCGAGATGATGAAACGGATATATCATTTGCCATATTCGAGTCCGTAATCGAGAAGATATCAGTCGCAGAGCGGGGTTCGGTAAAACGGGCATAACTCCCTCATCCGGACTCCGTTTGACGCGAACAAATACAATTCGGAAACGGCACGACGACACGCATCGCACCCACAAAAGCTCAGCTCAGGTGGGGCCCATCTTGGGCCGATCGGCCCAATAATAGGGCCGATCGGCTCTGCGTGGCGGCCAAGTCAGCCCAGCTTTCGGAAGCTTCCTCCACCGCCTCTAAGACGCAATCAAAACCGGTTGTTCGATGTCGGTTTGATCCGAGGGCGTCGGTAGAAGGACGGGATGGATCAAGATCAAACACCGGATTAGTACCGCATCGCCTGCTGAAGCTGAAGGGACAGGAGAAGACCCATATATATAGACCCCTAGACCCCCTAGCTTCAATCATCAAATCTCAGATAAACAAGATGTAAAACTAGAAGCCTTAGATTAGAGTTGAGAGTAGAGCTTCAAGTTGAGAGAATTAGAGCGCGGTTGAGGCGGAGATGAAGGAAGGCCCGAAGCTGTCGGCGCCTCCATCTTCTTCTTCCTCTGGAGTTGGTGCCATTGGAGCGCAACTCTGAGATCTTATGGATTGTTCAACTTCCATTCGAGTAAGTGATATTGTTTATATTATTCTTAAGGTTTGTATTTGTGACACCCAGCCCAATTTGGATGTGGCCCATGAGGGGCCTATGAGTGCTGAGTGCACATGTTAGTACCACCTTGCTAGTTGAGCAAGGGTGGAGCCAACTTATAAGCCTTTGCCTTCCGGTCATATCACCTTCGGGTTAACCCTTTTACACGAAGCGAGGGCGAAAAGTGTAAGTAAGGTGCTATGTGTACGCGTCGTGCGCGCCCTCGGAAGGGTTGTGCGGTGCGGCTTTGGAGGGCGGGGTGTTACAAGTGGTATCAAAGCCGACCAGCCACGGGCGGGCGCGTGCGGGCCCTTTTTAGGCGCGGACATGGAGGTTCATTGCGCGTGTAGGCTCGTGGAGTGCACGGCATGGCACATGCCGGCCCAGGCGCCGCGGTCGCGTGTGCCAAGAGGGAGGTCTGGTTAAGTTGGCGCTCGACGAGGACGTCGAGTCCTTTGAGGGGTGTATGTGACACCCGGCCCATTTGGATGTGGCCCATGAGGGGCCTATGAGTCTTGAGTGCACATGTTAGTACCACCTTGCTAGTTGAGCAAGGGTGGAGCCAACTTATAAGCCTTTGCCTTCCAGTCATATCACCTTCGGGTTAACCCTTTTACACGAAGCGAGGACGAAAGTGTAAGTAAGGTGCTATGTGTACGCGTGCGCGCCCTCGGAAGGGTTGTGCGGTGCGGCTTTGGAGGGCGGGGGTGTTCTGATATTTCTTTGATAAGATTACTTTGATTCTGTCGCTCTTGAATTAAAGTTGTTAGATTAATGTAAGCGTGGTGCTTAGATTGACTAGCTCATTACGAATACCTTCTATAGGCGGGGTGTACTTTTTAGTTAATTTTCGTTGGTGGTGGTGGCAAACACCATTGAGTCCTTTGTATGCACTGCTCCCGTTTATAGAAATCGTAGGGAGACCTGCGTTGTTAGCGTAGAACCCCTTTATTAAGAGTTTCTTCATGACAACCCCTCTTAAGAATAATGTTGCAAATGATTTACTTGAAGTGAGAACAAGACCTTCCTAATGGAACTCCTTACCTCTCTTTTAGTCTAGTTATATAGCCACTCTGGATTTAGCTATACACCTTGACGTACCCTCTCACCTTCTCCCTCGTGGATTCGATATTTAAAGCCCTATTCGGGTGAAGTGCTCACCGGTATCCGTTAAACTGCGGATTATCCATCATAATATTCCGTAGGTTAACAAATACCAACAATGTGTAAGATTTTTAGAGAGAGCGGATGAGGAAAGTAAGATTGATTCAATTGTGAGTTAAGATCTTCATCCTCTATTTAAATTTTGGAACCAACGAGAAAATTTAAATAGAGAAGTAGAAAGTTTTTTGCTTTAAGTTATGTTATGGTATTGTTATCTTCTCGACCAACGTTGATGATAATAATATTATAATTTATAGTTTCAGTTTAAGTTTGAATCTCTTATAAACCTTTTGTGTCAAACTGACCAATTTTTTCGAGAGAGAAGATTAAGATAAAGTTTACGCTATAGTGACGTTGAGTACACGAGAATAATTGTGTATGTTACCAAAGTTATATTATGATGTTGTAATAGCAATATTATGAATTTAGCAAGGCACTAATTCTATTTTTGCCCAACGGTGATATAGAATTAGTGAAAAAAGAATGTTGTATTACTCATATTAGTATTGTTTAGACCAAAGTTGTATAAAGATATTATACTTGTTATTCATGAGATTCATGCATTAATTCTATTTACGCCCAACGGTGATATAGAATTGATGTAGAAGAATAATGTTCTATTCTATTTCGCTCAACGATTGTTATAGATAAAGTTTTGACTTCATGGATATTAATCCAATAAGATAGAGTAATAAAAGCAATAAAAGTTCAGGTTAAGCACTATGTAATGTACTCACTTTATTGAGCTTATTTTAGTTCAGTCCTTATGATAAGAGTTATAACAAGTTATATGCATGGTTATTCGACCAACGTCGGATTAAGCATGTGTATTATAGAAAATTCAGACTTGTTTCTAAATATGACAATAAGAGCCAATCTTGGCATTTAAGTCCCTTCAAGGGAACCATTTAGCTTTAGCGGGAAGAGTTTTAGTCAATACCAAAGATAACCCGCATGGTGGGGTAAAGTTGGTATACTACTTAAGTCATACTATCTTGATCGCGAGATAATTCATGTGCTTTCATTATATCTACATTGGGAGAGAAGTTTTAGAGTAGCTCTTATGCTATCCTAGTACTTCACCTCTATTGTGTAGTGATTATTATTCAGCACTCACCGAGTTTAAAGATTATAGAATGTTCAATAGAATCTAAAACACTAAGCTTAGTTTTTAAGTAAAATAAGAAAACAGTACTCCTATAAGAATTAAGAAATAAAATTTAGAATGATTTCGAATTGTGGCGAGAAAAATTCACGCCACATTTCGAGGGGGAGAAAAGTAAGATAATCGGGGAAAGATACTCCCTTATACTTCGGATAATATGAGATCTCAGATAATGCAAGTGCATTACATTGCATTGAAGCTAAGAGTGATCTATAAAGATAAATATGATCGTTATGGGAGTACAATGAGTGATCTATAAAGATAAATATGATCGTTGCAGGAGTACAATGATCATAAATAAGATAGATGCCCCTAAATATTGAGTTTAAGCTGTGCTCAAGACACTGTATGAGTTTAGTAGATTAATGAGTTTAATCGATTGCTTGAGGTACTACATGATTTTTAGCAGATTAAACCCAAAATAAGAAATTTGAGAATACACTATCTTTTATAAGATGGAGTAATCTGGGGAGCATGGTTTAAAGACCTAATTCCTCAAGTGAGAGCAATTAGGGGAGCAAGGTAGTACAAGAAATAAGTTTTAAGGAAAACGGGTACATGTGCCCACTCGGATGTTTAAGAACCATACTTTATGATACTTGCTCTTGCTGCACTAATAATGTCAAACATTGAAGTACCAACACCTGTTGTTAATTCTCCCTTGCCGATAAATAATGAGAATTTGGAACTTGCCCTTCGGGATCCTTAGAGCCTTATGTCGAGCAAGAGAAAGAGTAGAAATAGCCCCATAAGGCGCCAAATAATGAAGGTCAATTATATCAGATGATCATGAGGTTTATCGGACCAAAAGAATTACAAATAGAAGGTGATTCCACCTCGTTTGAATAAAGCCACAAGAAAATACCCCACTCTTTGAAGTGGCTAGTTGTTACGTAAGAATAAGATGAATGTCCCAATGGAGTCAAACCAAAGTAGGTCGTTATGGGTCTACAAGATAAGATGTGACTCTAAAGGGAATATGTTAAAGTATAAGAAGAGGATGTTCCTAATGGAGCCAAATCAGTAGGCTACATATGGGTCTACAAGGTGAAAAGTGACTCCAAAGGGAAATGTGTAAAAAGAACGACTTATAATGAAAAGATTTATGTGAAGAGGATGAGTATGCTACAAAGTAAGTATCGGTGGCGCATTGCAATTCAGAATTACATCAGATGGATGTATAGAAAATATTCCTCATTGGAGATTAGTATGAGATGGTTGCATAAGAATATAACACATAGGATAACATAAGAAGAAATACATTTATGGGTTGATGTAAGACACTAGACGGTGACATCTAAGGTTTAATGAGATATAATAAGAAAGTTTCAGTTAAGGAGAATATGATGACAATTGCATTAGTACAGAGTTATAGAATCAGAAATTTATTCCCCAGAATTAAATTAGAATGATCTTGGTAAAATGTCACTTCTTTAAGCAATTAGAACTCACTGAGATAAGGAAGGTGTATTAAAACTATCGCAAATGCATACTTAGAAAAGATTCCAAAGCAATAAGTTATGCATGCGAGAAAACCTACTTTGTTCTTCATGTCAAGGGCAATATCTTAGGAATTTTAGTGTGATCACAATCAGTAAGAAAGAGATTTTAGTGTGATTAGAATCATTAAGAAACAGATCATATAAAGATGGTACCATATGCTTCAGCTGTTGGAAGCTTAATAAATGCATAAGATTGCCCACGACTTAGTTCATCGGGTTGTTTTTGGCAAAGACCACTCCAGCTATAGATCACTGGAATGGAGTTATAAGTATCGGTCTCATGCTAACAAGAGAAAGGACAACTACTCACAAATAGATGTGGGTACATAGTCTCAAGTTATGGCAACAACTCCATAATTGTTGCTAATACTTACTGTTGGAGTTTTATCGTGGAAAAGCTCCAACGAAATAGTTTCAGTGCCATTAGTGATGCAAAGTTATGATATAGCATGTCATGAGGCTGAGGAACAGGCAAATGATTAAGGTATCCTTTACCCGAAATTGATAATGGTTGACAACAACAATAACCATATAAGCAATTTATTACTCACGAGACAACAGGTCAAAGTGTGCTGCCAAACACATTGACACTAAGTTATATGTTGTAAAGGGGAAAGTCGAGAATCATTATTAGATTATTAAGCATAAGTATTAAGTAAGTTCTTGCGGATCCGCTTACAAAGGCCTACCACCCAGTGTGTTCAGAGAATACACAGTCGACATGGGTTTATGGGAAAGCCAATGAGTTCTGGACGCTTAGGGCCCAATTAGAAGTAAGAACTCTGTTTCAACTTAGAGAGATGTACTGTAGCCGTTAAGTCCAATGGAAATTTTTCTGTGACGATGAAACGCGCTCTACGCATTTCTTTATAATGAGACGGAGCTAGGCACTAAGTATTTAAGTTAAGATTAAATGTAAGATGTAAGTTGAGATCAAGGGGGAGAATGTTAGATTGCTCTCATCTGACTCGGTCCAACGATCGAGCCAGACCACCTTGACCGCGTCCTGATCGGGGACGCTTAACCGACTCTTAGTCGGTGGGCCCCTGTCACACAGCACAATAAATAGAGAGGTGAGGGCCAGGGGCAGAGTATGAGATTTACCTTCACTGCTGCTACTATCCCACCAGAATATCCTAAGGCCCGATCCGATCATGGGCGTGCTACAAGTGATGGGAAGCTCCACCGACGCCATCGCCACTGCTCCACCTCTTCTCCGACCGTCGCTGGCCGTGCCCAGACTCCATCAACGAACCTGAGAAGCCCATCAATGGTATGTACCTCTACCTCTCTGTATCTCATTCCCCTTAAGATCCAACACTTGTTTATCACAAACAGAGATTAGAGAACCCACTGATTTACACCTAGTGATCCCTATGGCTAACACATCAAACCCAGAGCCGCTGCAGAGCTCCCTCCGTTTGCGTCGATCCTTAGGTAATCTTACCATGATCGCTACCTGCCGTGTTTTTATATCATCGATGCCGTACGTATATATATACACATATATATTCCGTGCACAACGTGTAGCGCCTTTAGCCATAGCTCTGTTTCATTGCCGTCCATGGAGAGCATCTAGCGCTCTATTATGCAAAGTTCATTTGGACACTGACGCTTCACGTTTAGTGGATGCAAGTCTTGGCTATTCAACATCAGTACACAGCTTCGAATCATGCTCTACACCGTGCATCGGTAGCTTGATGCCATCCTTGCTAACTCCATGACATCATACGATGACATCATATGGTCTCCTTGCCGATTTCCTTTGCATAAATAAATCCTAGAATACAATGGTAATACACGTACATCCAATAATCTTGAGCCATCCATTCTTCAATCTTTGGTCACCCAAACTTGCTGCATAGACCCTAAGCTACTCTAGTACCTGATCGTAGTCCATCCAGCAATCAAACCATATTTTATTTATTTTATTTCGAAATAAGTTCGGTTTATCTATAGATTTGCCACCAGTTTTCAAAAGCTCATAACTTCTTCATTTTAAATCAAAATCGATCCAATCAAGTTGCGTTAGATTCGTAATCTCGTAACCTACATGTTAGTATCACTGTTGGTCAGGTTTTAAACTTTTAAATTTCGAATCTGAATTAAGTTTATTATTTTATTAATATTAAACTTTTAAAATTCATATCTACGCCGTTTTAGCTCCGATTTCGGTGATTTTTACGTCTGTGCGATTGTAGTGACGTATAGAATAGTTTTATATACTTTTCAAACTGTTTTTCTACTGTTTGGTGTACTGTTATCTCATTATACCTATTGTTTGCTTCGCGTATGAATGCTTGGATGATTGTGTGCTGCTGATTGGATTCAAGTAGGCGATGAGCGTTATGTTGGAGATCGAGAAGAGTTGATGATCAAGGAGTTCTTTTGAAGTTTGGACTTGAAGAAGGATCTATATTTGAGGCAAGTATAGCATAGGACTATCCTTGTTAACTATTCACTTTTAATCACTTAATCATATGCATGTGTCTAGCTAGTTTGTCAACCTTAAGGACATCCTAGCCAGTTA
Organism: Hyparrhenia diplandra; assembly: GCA_015847255.1. Taxonomy (NCBI): domain Eukaryota; kingdom Viridiplantae; phylum Streptophyta; class Magnoliopsida; order Poales; family Poaceae; genus Hyparrhenia; species Hyparrhenia diplandra. The sequence goes on from JADLZK010001918.1 coordinate 1,165,444, forward strand.
TCTTGTTCATTGAATCCTATGGGTTATTGCATATGGGTAGTTCTTGCTAGTGCTCTAAATAAATAATTATGATATGAACTTTGATTGGATGAATACATGAAGTGATGTTCATAGACTTGGATGTTGGTAACATGGACTTTAGAGTCGGGCTCATGCTTTTTACATGATGCTCTGGACTCTCCGTAAGGACTTATCTGTCGTGATCATCCGGGATATACAGTACAACTATGGGGGCTACATGGCTCTGGCTCTAGTCATTCAGGGGATAGTGTTTACTTGTGTCGGTGGTTACCGAAACGGAAGAGAATGTGTTGTAGCCCTATCGCTATCCGGCATATTTAGATAACCCCTTTGAAAGGCTTTATATGATTTTTGGATGTTTTGGGCCTTGCTAACTCATGCATTTGAGGATCATGACTCGTAGTGAAAGTGTACACCTCTGCGCAGAGTATAAACTGTTATAACAGCCGTGTTCGCGGTCATGAACGGCCTTGGAGACATCACAGAATAGAGATGAAACTGAGACATGGTTAAGAGATGATGATGAGATATGGACATAAGATGAGGTTGGAACTGAACGATGATGATGGACTGTCATGAGAACGATATTGTTATGATGATAATGTGGGCTAGTGGGTTAAGCATAACTTATTGCTAATTAATTGCTAAAACTTTGACTTACTAAAATGCTTACCGCAGTTAAACCAGTGTCAAGCCTTTTGAGCCTCATAACCCCATGTTATGCTTGCGGAGTTCGACATGGACTCACCCTTGCTATTTCCCCTACACCTCAGGTGAAGTTTAGGCTTGTGATCAACCAGTCAGTCGGTCCCTGTGGAGTCTATACCAGAAGGTTAAAGAGTCTTTTCCGCTGTCTGCTAGCTGAGGTTATTTGCTTTTATATTATGTTAGTTATATTTTAAGCATTGTGAATTGATACTACTATTCATTTGTAAACTATATGTGAGATTTGACTTCCATGTCTCACATATAGCTTCATCTGGTTTTGCTCTTAAAACCGGGTGTTACAGCGCCCCATTTGAGCTAATCATTCGCTAAAAAAAATTGATATTTCAAATTAACTAGAATTAATATACAGTACCGAAAGAAAATATACTGGTAATACAATTAATTGAGCTAACTGATCTCTAGTTTCGGTCATCCTATGTCTTACAAGTTCAGTTTACTCATGCATTACCACATTTCTTGCTATTCAATGCGTACAGAAAGAATTAATAAGTAATAAGCTATTACTGAAAGAAAAATTGCAGAGAATCAACAAATAAGTTAACATTGTTTGGCAACTACAAATAAATTAACATCAAACAGTTTCACTGAATGCATTCACCTAAATTCGTCGTCATGGCTCCCTCAGCACCCAGTTCCCCCATAGTATATATAAGCTCCATATAGTGAAAGCCTCACTTAGCATATGCAAGAGTATGTGTGCTGCTTGTTGGTCTTACATGACTAAATAAATAGGAGGTATGTGGCTTATTGGATGATACATCATACAATACAATGCAGCATATAGGAATGAGAAGCATCAGGAAAGGAAAAATAGAATAGGTCATGTATGATATCCTCGAAGAGTTGCATATGATCACCGGTAGCATCAGTTCCACAAGCAGCACAAAGGGGGTGCTAACGAGTTGCCTCAGTTTGATAGTTGTTTCGCTCTTGGCCCTTGGCCCATAACACAGCCGTGGCACATCGGGTGATGGAAGGAGAACAACTCAACCATTACCAGTCAATTTTTTTTCAAAAGGGCTCTTAAGCCAACTCAGTTGCCGGTAGACGTTATTGTTGTGGATCCGACAAGAGGACGCCTCAGGCATTTCCAAATTCTACACCCGAAGGAACGCCAGACAGCTTAAACAACCATGATAAGTGGTGCCACCTAGTAGTTGCGCCACTAACAAAAGACTCATCAAGTACTAACGGATTTTTACAGGTGCGAGGGCAGCGTGGGTACCTCTGGTAAATGGATAGTGTGACAACCAGGTTGTTGGTCAGAGGATTTGTTCTCTGCTCATGCACAAATACATGGAAAGAATTGCTTTGTTGTAAGAACTGATTAACTCTATAACCACTTTTTTGGTTGGCCGTGGAATGTAATTGTTTCCGTCATAATACCACATCCTCCACAAGTTAGTGATAAGTATACGGATGAGGAATGGAACTATTAATTATTCCATCATAGTTTATAGGGACTCATGATGTATGACCTGATATAAGATATTGTATTAAGTAGTTCCTCAAGTCAAATTGTAATCTCATCGTAGCATATATTTATATATATATATAAGTTACATCTACTCCTGAATCTCATCTCTGCTGATCACCGGTGCTTTTTTCTTATTCGTAATTAATCAGCTTTCAAAACGAGACTTGTTGGTCGATTACGAGATGATTGCCATCATGGCATGCAGAGTGATTGAACGCATAGTATGCTTCTAAGACAGAGGTTGTAGCTGTATAGTATAGTGGGCTACAGTTGTGCTATTAATTGATGTTTCTAGTGGGGACTCAATGTCATCCATGATGCTGTCGTGCTTCAATTTGTCCAGTGCAACAAAATAGTTTGTTGGTTTAGAGATTAATTTTGCTGCTGATATGCAAGAGAGATGACCATGTATATATCCTTATATTTGCATAAAAGTGCCTGCAAAAAGGCAAATCAAAACAGGCTTTCATGTAATTGAGCCCGATCCATCTCTATGGGTCAAACCAATTCGTCATCACTGGCACTGCAACCAGTGTCCTTGACTCCTTTACTAATCGAGCATCAGAGTCCCCTCATCCCAGAGACAGTCAAGTGGTCTGATCCTCCAAGGCTGTAGTATCATTCTTCCTCATTACTGCCAGGCCCCTTTGTGCTGTTTCTCACATCGTGGGATTGAACCAATATGTGACGATTCGTGACTCTTCAAGGATTACATATTTTGCTCGGCCTGTTTTTTCTTTCCAGGTGTTTCTCATTCCCATTCCACAAGACACACATGCATTGTCTCTAGCAAGTGTGGCTTCAGACTACGATGTATCATTCTTGAATAACAGCTAGTGGGGCTTCAGACTACGATGCTTATATATACTGCTATACATAATCACAGGACGAGTGTAGGTGGAAGCGTTCCATGAAAACTGTTATTGGCTAGCACGTGTGTAGTGGTCAGTGTGTGTGTGTGCTTGTATGAGTGTTTAAACAGTAGTAGCTAGAATTAAGTAATACGCTACTAAATGAAAATTTGCAGAGAATCAACAAATAAATTAACTTTAAACAGTTTCATGTAATGCAGTCACCTAAATTCTTCATGGCTCCTTCAGTCCCCAATTCCACCATACTATATAATATAAGCAGATAGAGTGAAAACTACACTTACTACCAGGTGTAATAGTATGTGTGCAGCTTCTTGCTCTTATAGGAATTCTCAACATATATATAGGAGGTAGTAGTGAGGGTTATGGATGATACACCATACAATGCATGAGCATACAGATCTAGTTAGTGCATCTGTGTTTTGTGCAACATATATGAATGAGAAACATCTGGAAACGATAAATAGAATAGGTGAAGTATGATATCCTCGAAGAGTTGAATATCATCACTATCTTGGTTCCTTCCACACGCAGCACAAGGGATAGTTGCGTTGTTCGGCTCTTGGCCCTTGTCCCATAACATAACCTTGGAGCTTGGGATGATGCAAGGTGAAGAACCGCGAAGGATGGGATGACCGAAGAAGAACAATTGGCTTCGAGCCTGTGAACTTGAAGAACTCCCCGCCACTATACAACTTCTTTTCTGAAGGAAAATGGCAGCAGCTCGATCTGCGCTTGCATATATACAAGTAGGTTTAGAAAAAAAAAAGAACAGGGCACAACCATTGCACCGCCCGTCGCCTCGACTAGTAGGTCAATGTTTTCACCTAAGGAAGACAAACCACACAAAGGGAAGAGGCTCGAATGATTGACGCCCAAGGAAGAAAACAATGTCTAGAGGCGTCATCGTCATCGGCCTAAGAGGGCATAGCTTTCACCAGCACCTCGACCCCATGCACAATGTTAGGAACGACTTGCCTGCTGCACCACCGCCAAGATTGGCACCACGGCAACAAGGCGACCGTCCACTACCTCCGTGGCCCTGCTGTGGAAGGCCATGGCCCTAACCAAGAGGGGGTGTCTGTTGTGTGTTTGCGGTAGGCTTCAAGTCCATTGGCCACATGCATGTTGTGCTAATCATCCCAGATATTGCATCTAAGTTATTTACCAAATGGGAAAATGGGAAAAGCAATTTATATCTGTCTCTTGAAATTGCATTTCTTGCTAATCACGATTTGCTTACTTTAAACCATTTGGTAAGAGAACAAACGTGTAGTGGCGTGAGCTGCCTCTATGTACCTCTCGGCTTACTTCAAGGGCCAAATGGGCAATCTTGACTGCAGTCACAAAAGGGGTGACAACAAGCTAGTCTCTGCTCGTATGTGCTGCCTCGCTGTGCTTGCTCATGAGCACTGCCTAGTACTGGCTCCATTAACAAGACTTATCTAGCACGGATACCTTAGATATATAGTTTGACAACCAGGTTTGTCGGAGGATTTGTTCTCTATTCATGCACAACCCCGGGTTTGTCGAGGATTTGTTCTCTGTTCAATGTAAAATTTGTCAAAAACAAACCATTAACTGTTGGTTGTGCCTTGGAAAACGCATGCGCCATTGATTGCGAGGAGACGTCCATTGCTCGCAATCGGTCGTTGTTAACGTTTTCTCGAGGAGCCGTCTTTTAGGAAGCGGCAAGGCTGGTTACTATTGATACCCCGCCCTCCTCCCCATCATTTCGCTATCGAACACTAACTTCTCTTTCGTACCATTTCACAGGAAGCCGGATATGCCACCAACGACGATCAACAAGGCCGCCAACCGAGAGGAGATGAAGTTATTTGTGGGCGCCTCAAAGACCGTCCTCTACAAGCTCAACGATCGGGGCGATGATGTTGGCCTGCCAAGGGTGAATCGGCATTGCGAGGGAGAAGGCCAACTTCTCGCCCTCGGATCGACTCCTTGGCCGATATCTTATTTTGAGGGAATGGCCAAACTGGAGGAGATGGAGGAGGAGGCCAAGAAGGCGGCCAGGTGGGCCAAGAATTCGTCTTAGGTTATTTTTTGTTAATTTATCAATTATCTTATTTGTGTGGATTTATAAGATACAATACATTTGGTTTGTGTGGTTCATTAATGAATCAATTGTTTGTTAATCTACTGCATGCCAATCTTCTTTTTTTGTCGTTAATTTGTTCTACTGTTTCCTTGCATCTATCGGTTTAATATGATGCATGTGAATCTTGTAATGGCTAGTTGTTTTATTTCAATCCCGGTAGTCATCGATCCGTGTTCTAGTATGTTCTAATGAACGGTCGTTTCTTAATCTAATGCGTGTCAATCTTCATTTTCTATCATTTGTTTCACTGTTCCTTTGTCTTGAAATCGGTATTCGTCTTGGAAGGCGGAGGCATCGCAGGCCGCTTTCTTTTTAATTTTATTAGTTATCTAGTATTTTTATGTGTTTGTAAGATACTATGTATTATCTTCCAATGATTGAATCGCTTGTTATTTTGTTTTGCATCAATCTTCTTTTTCTATCATTTGTTTTTACTGTTACTTCGTTTTGAAACCTCTATCGGTTCTTATTTAAAGCCGGCAGTGATCTCGTGTCCATCGAGATCACTGGTTGGGAACTATTCAACCCAGTAGTGATTTAAATCTTAACTGCGGTTATGGCTAGTTTCATGGAGTTTATGATTTTGCTGGCGCTTTGAATTGGTCATCACTGCCGGTGGATTGGATTCTGGCGAGTATCTTTGCTGGCGATGATGAAGAAATGTGTAGTAGTGCCACCGGGGGTTCAAGTCACATGATTCCACAAATTATTCCAATTTTAAATATCTATCTGGGATGCACCACACAACCCTGCACACTACAATCTTTGCTCTGAGCCAGGAGGCTTGCATGGTTTCCTGTCTCGCCTAGAACAGTCTTAAACTTCATTTGAAGCCATTGCAATACTTGACTTATCATAACGATGGCACTAGTATAGAGCCGCCACTGTAGATCGATTTATAGTGATGACATTCTTAATTAAGAAACCATCTAGTGTCAATACTTACATGTTTTCAATGGCCTTTCACACTGGCTGTTTCTAAAGAAGTCAATAAAAATGAATAAGTACCTCCATTACAAATGTTTTCTATACTACTGCAGTAGAGCCTGACATGCCTGAGGCGATGTGGATCATAGACACTGATGCAACTACTGCTGGGGTACACCCGCCACTCGTGGCCTCTAGGACAAGCAAGTCATTCCCACTAAATCAATCTCTTAAAAAAACTGATATTTCAAATTAACTAGAATATACAGTCTCAAAGAAAATATACCGGTAATACAATTAATTGAGCTAACTGATCTCTAGTTCGGGTCATCCTTTTGTCTTTTGCATACAGACGCACAAACGCATAACAATTTTTGGAATTTGTTTTATAGAAAATGGTAAAAAAATCATGCAAACTAGAGATCTGTAAGAAATGACATGGGTTCTAGTCAAAGGGATGAGTCTTTATAGGTAATTCACCTGGCCATACTGTTGTGGCCAAGCCAGGTGCTCAAGCCAGCTATTTTCTTACCACACTTCTTCCTATTTAATGGGTGTAGAAATAATTAAGCAATACTCCTATGCTACTACTGAAAGAAAATTTAATGTACGAAGTCACCAAAATTCGACATGGCTCCCACAGCGCCCAGTTCCCCAATAGTAGTATATATATAAGGTTCATATAGTGAAACCCTCACTTACCGTATGCAAGAGTATGTGCAGGTTCTAGGTCTTACATGACAATATAAATAAAAATGAGGTAATGAGGCTTATGGGTGATACATAGGGTGATGCATCATACAATGCATGGGTATAGAGATATAGTCAATGTATGTGTGTTCTGTGCAACATATAGGAATGAGAAGCATCTGGGAAGGAAAAATAGAATAGGTGAAGAATGATATACAACAAAAGTTGCATATCATCACTGATGGCGCGCCTCAGTTCTAGGAGCAGCACAAAGGGGGCGTTAACAAAAGCGTGATGAGTTCCAGGAGAGTTTTATGTGGAACAATCCAGGTCGGATTCTTCCACAGCGACCTCCAGGCAGTTCTGATTATTAAATCCATGTCAAAAAAATGAGGATGAACAACACATTATCAAACACATATAGGGTGTCTGTTGTGTTTGCGATAGGCTTGATGTCCATCGGCCACATGCAAGCTGTGCTAATCATCCCAGATATCCCAGGTTCGTCGGCTGGAGAAAGAACTGTTATTTGTCAGAACTGATTTATTCAGTAATCATATTGTTTTGGTTAGTCGTGGAATGGAATTGTTTCCTTCATACTACCGAATCCATCACAAGTTAATGATAAGTATATACAGATGAGGAACATACTTATTATTTGATCATAGTTTGTAAGGACTCATGGTGTACGACCTGATATATATATTGCATTAAGTAGTTCCTCATATCCAATTGATTTGTGTCATGAGCATCATCAGATATAGTAATGACTTTTTATCGTTGCGTAGCATTAATCAGACCACTGGACTTTCATATTGTGATATTAATTAAGGTTTCTAGTGGGCACTCAGATGTCGTGCATTATGCTATATATCGGGCTTCAATTTGTCAAGTGCGACAAAATAGTTTGTCGATATAGAGGTTAATTTGCTGCTGATATGCAAGAGAGATGACCATTTATATATATCAAATCAAAACAGGCTTTCATGTAATTGAACTCGATCGATCTCTTTGGGTCATACCAATTCGTCATCACTGCTGCTGGTGTCCTTGACTAAATCCTCCAAGGCTGTGGTAGCACACTATCTTCCTTCCTCATTACTGCCTCCCCCCTTTGTGATGACTTTTCTCTCACACCGTGAGACTTGACTACTCCGTGATGATTTGTGACTCTTCAAGGGTAACATATTTTGCTCGGCCTGTTTTTTCTTTCCAGGTGTTTCTCATTCCCATTCCTCAAGACACACATGTATTGTCTAGATCTACATGTGCACATGTATGTGGCTTGTATCATTCTTGTCCCTTGCTTCGTAGCTCCTTCCACATATTCCTATAAGACAAACGAGAGGTCATTGACATGTAGAGTCTTGAATAATAGCAAGTGTGGCTTCAGCGACGCTGCTTTTATATAGTACTAATCAAAGCATGAGTGCAGGTAGAGTGGAAGCATTCAATCATAACAGTAATAGCTAGCAACTAGCCACGCCTGTTCCTGACCATCGTTGGCGCACACACTGCCACTTCCCGCCTTGGTAGTGCAAACAGAAGAGGAAGAGAATGGGCAGAACACATGTGGGAGGAAGCAGTAGACCGACACAAAGCCTCGGTGTCTGGTACTATATGGACATTTGTGGTTGGTTGGGTCTGTGTTAATTGTTTTTTGAGGCTCAGTTAAGTTAATTGTTTTTTGAGGCGGTTAATTTCCAGGTGCCTTTGTGTTAATCAGTCGTGCGCCTCCGAAAATAGGAAGCCTTTTTTTTAGAGACATGGAGATTTATCTCTAGTAATGAAATGAGATGGCATCTGATATCGTTATTGTAGTAGTGTGTTTTCACCAGTCAAAATGTTGAGATTTAAGTTTTAGCTGAATTTTGGCCAGAATTGGATCAAGGAGCTCGATGAGGCAAAACTAGAGCTTGATATGTTTGGGCTTTCTATGTTGAAAGGAAGAGCTTTGTCAGTTTGTTTAAATTAATTCTAGTGTATAAAGTCCAATTGTAACTGAATGTTGGCCAATATGGGGCCTCATTAAAATTTGTGAATTTCACTAAAATGTAACCACTTTTGATAGAATCCAAGAACCCTCTTACAAACTATGTCAGTGTGAGGGTATGATGTATAACATGTATGGGAATTTGAAGGGATAGATTAGAAATATCATGTACTTCCGCACGGAACCTAAGCATGGTTTAGCAACTTGTTTCCTGGCAGATACAAAGTCCTGAACAAATATTGTACTCTGCTTGATTACATTTGATCTAATCATTTGAGTAAAGGGCATTTTAATGCAAAGCCAAACAGAATACACAAATGTAATGTATTCTACAATTTCCACATATTAGAGAAACACAATCAACCACATCAATAACATTGTTTCCCATGTACAAATCAAAGTTTGAGAGCGAAGGCAAAGCAAATCATTAATTAATTACATAGCTCTGAGCTACGACTCTATGTAGGTTCCATTCCCTCACAAACACACTTCATGACATGAAATCAGCTGCCATTTTCCACACATTTTGTGCGGAAGGATCGGAAGTCCATGGTCTAGCCTTGTGTTTCGCATCACTTCCAAGTCACTGGAGAAAAAGAAAGTGGGTCGTCAAATACTTCCTCTTCTTACTGGGCATTGGGGTTCACTGATTACTACTTACATGAGATTTCCACTCAAAGCCACTCAAAGTCTCAATCTCGAACCCACTGCTCTAGAGTAATCCAAATAGTGCAATTGTCTCGCATAGTACATTATTTTGAGGTGAATACTTTGTTAGGATGTTCGTGCGCTCTGACCATGAGCTTCTCACGAGCTCCCATCTGCTGTTAGAAGCTACTACCAGTGTTGCTGGCTCCTTTCGTCTTCCTACTCGGCCTTGGCCTTGAGTTACCAGAATTAAGGCTAGAATAAGCAGTCACATTATCTGGACAGGAGCGAATTTGGTTTCTTCAGCTAACGAATATCTTCCCAGTACCTCGCAATCCTTGTGTATCAACAAGAAAACAAAACCATAAAAAAGCTTGAAGGTCTGCCATGATTTGTGTTCCATCATAATCCCTCTAGGGTAGATATGAATGATACTCATAGCACTAGTTTGTTTCGGAAGGTATCATAGAATCCATCTAAACTGTGCTTGCATGACACACAATGGATGGCTTATATTGATTCTAGTGAGAGTAGTCTACTAGTGCAAACGTCCTCCGTTTGCGCCATTCAAATATGTGTACCTTTTTCAATCCATTTTAATTTGGAATCTCAACTACTACTGAATGAATGCACTAATGATGTGCCACAGTGCACTAGTGACTGCTTGATCTCTTTACTTAGTCTACCAGAGGATTTAGCAATGGATATGTTAGTAGGTTCCATTATGAGCACCACCTAGGTCTCTGGCACCTTCCACAAGACTCATCGAACGCAAGCAGATTTTCAGAGGCAGCTAGCACAGCCATCACTCACAAATGTTCCCTAGATCAGGTTGGCCAGAGGATTTGTTGTTCTCTGCTCATGCACAAATAGCTGGAAAGAACTGCTTAGATGTAAGAGCTGATTAACTCTTATTGGTTTGGTCGTGGAATGGAAATGTTTCCTCCATATTACGGCATCCTCACATGTTAATAATCAGTATATGAATGAGGAACAGATTTGTTATTACTCCACCATAGTTTAATTGCGACTAGTTCCAAAACTCAAGTTAATAATATTTGATTTCAACTCAGTGTATCTGCTGCCACGTGCATGGACAATCAGGAGAATTCATAGCACAGAGGTGAGCCTGGCAATCGCAGTGAAGCTGAAGGTGGCACTCACGCCAATCCTATCACCATTCAGGTCCATCCATGGCTTGGTGAAGGCAACAAGGCGCAGGGGCCGATCTGGCCATGGGGCTGCACAACTTCCAGTCTTGGAGGATTATTGTAACATCCCAGATATTAAAAAGTAATGAAAATTTTAAATATGATCATCATCATGTGTAATTATCAAGTATCATGGTAATAATGCATTTCACGTTTCAAATTATATATGTCACATATCATGGTTGTGTTGGAATTCAAGTTCAAATTCAATTTCTAGGTAAAATTATTAAATGAATTTTTTTATGAATAAAATTGGTCCAATTTGTGCTCCATGGATATGTGTGAAGTTTGCTCTATGTAATTATAAAATTGGTTGATTTGGTTAATCATAGTTTAGTCCTTAATTAAATTCCCAATGGTTGCTAGTTAACAATTTTGTTAACACTAATTTGATTTCAATATTTGAAAATTCAAAATTCTACTTTCAAAACTACTTAGAATTTAGGGATGGTCATTAAAGCAAATTTGGAGATCTCGAGAAGTTGGACAACTTTCATTTTTGGTGTTTTTCAAGTTGCTACATGGATTTGGAAGTAATTTGAAGAAAATGGGGAAAAGGGTCACTGCTACAGTACCCGCGGAAATGGAGCTCGCTTGTTCACCATCACCGTGGCACGGCTGGACTTTTCTAGTTCACCAACTCATCCCTTCCTGCACCTTCTCCATCATGCCACCTCTCCCTCCATGTGTTAGGCTTAGATTGATTGAAGTGGAGTAATTTGTTTTTGCCTCTCTACTCTAGCTCCTTCTCCTTTTCTCTCTCCCATTCTCTGCTCTCTTTTGTTTCTCTGTGCCAGCAAGCAGAGCAGGGTCGAGCAGCAGCAGCAGCAGCCGCCCCTTTTCCTTTTCCTCTCTCTGCAGAGCAAGCAACAGTAGTAGCCATGGCCGTGGCAGGCCAGGCCGCCCATCTCTTCTCCTCCTTGCGCCGGGAAGCACAGCAGTAGTAGCTCCATGAGCAGCACCGCCGCCCTCACGTGGCTGGACCGCCACAGACCATTTTGGGCCGAGCCGCGACCATAATCGAACCGCCCAAGCGGTGATGCTTCCCGCCTTTCCCTTGCCACCGATTAGCCCCCCATTGCCGGAAATCGAAGCTCCCAGCTCCTCTGTTCTTGAACTCGCGCAGGGACCTTGCGCAGCAATTCGAAGGAAGCCAGGGGTCATCTGCGAAGTCATAGACTCAGGTGAATAGTGTTGCACAGTGTCATTTCTCTTTTTTTCTTTTTCAGGATATGTGCTGAATTTGTGAATTTCATAACTGATCATTGATGCATGCTAAATTCATGAAACTTTTTTGTGTAGCTTCCTTATGATGATATCTACGTAGGAAAGATATGAAACTTTGAGAATTGACAGTTTGGATATGATTAAAAATTACCTCTTTTAATTAAGAAATGCTTATTCCATGGTTTTTGTAGGCTAAAATAAATATCCAATGATCATGAAACTTCTTGTGTATCTGTTCATGCCAGTATCAACCTTCGTAGAAAGTTTGGGAATAGTTTGATGATGTTTAAGTATATCCTTAGTTATATGCCTTAATTATTAGTTAATGTTTATCAAATTGATTAGCATAAATCATTATATGATTTCGATTGGATTTTTGGAGTTGATTGTAGACCTGGGAACATGATCACCTATTGTTCCTCGACGGCTTAGTTGTTTGTGATGCTCGTAATCAACTTGTGCTAAATAACTAAAGTGTTCTATGCTCATTACTTGCTGTTGCATCGCTGAAGGAAAGACTTTCATAAGTTGCTTAAAGCTCTTTTTTATGCACTTGTATGCTTTTCATCATGCATCGTGGCATGCATTCCGTCATGTTAAGCAATGCATCATGTGTTACATGTAGTAAACGAAAAAAGGGAAAGGTTGGAAGCTGCAAGTACCAAGCGTGTGACGCTTTGTTCTCGTCAAAATTAAGGCAAGTGCATGACAAATCTTTGCTTTCGCTTTACACCTATGATTCGAGTTTTTTCTTTGCTTTCCAATGTTCAAGTATTATATTTACGTTCAAGTTCAAGTTTCTTGTTCATGAGATTCAAGTTTCAAGTTTTTCATTTACATTCAATTCCGGTGCCGGTTTATCGGAGGTGCAATTTGGTTCTTATATTCAAGTGCTCGTGAGTAAGTGTGGCCCCACTTGCTCGGCTTTTACGGTAAATGCTAAGGAGTATTCAAGTTCGTCCGTTTCGCACGGAAACTACTGTTTATTTGCTATTCTAGTAATTTGTTCGGTTTCCCATGAGATACAGTTCTTTTTGGTTCTAATTGTACTTGCCGAGTGTTTTTCACTCACCCTTGTGTTTATTTGGTTTTTAGGTGCTAAACCGTCACGACTTGCATGGGAACTCGGGAGTAGCACCATCATCACAAGTACTCACTTTTCGTTTACAAACGGCGCAATCTTTTCGCATAGCGGTTGTAATAGGTTTGTTTTAGTCTTAGTGAATGTGTTGAGGGGTAGCCCCGGTGGTGTTTCTAGCCAGGGGCGTTACATTTGGTACCGCAGAGCGGTTATAGATTCTCGAGAAAATAAGTTTTAAAAATAACACACTTTTGCACTATAGGATGGGTTGCATGGGTTACATTGCTTATGTGTTTCGCTGATTGTTAGTGGATGGTATCAAGAAATTTTCAACTCATCTTTTGAAAATCAAATGAAGAGTCGACTTCATCGACGAAATTCGGCCGGGAGCCATTCTTCTATCAAGTTCAGAGAAAATAGTTTATAAATATTGCCCTATACAAGTTATGTCCTGACTAACGTGATGAAGGCGTACAGGACGAGCATGCATTATGTTATACATATAATATAGTGTTGAAATATAATAATTATGTTGGAGACCTCCTCCATTCATCCCAGATAGCTGTTCTTCTTATAGCTATTCTATAAATTTTGTCAGGTACCAAGTTTTTGTCACTCGACTATTCTTTGATAATTCTTGCTCTAAAATTTCTGACCTTTGGGGAACTATTGATTGCACTCTAAATCACTTCGTCAACTTCGAACCTTGGTCTATTCCTTGACTACTCAAATTATGCATGTCATATCTTCGTTTCTTTTAACTCGACACATGTTATTTCCTTGACATTGCTTGGCGACATGTGTTGTGCGAGTCACTATAATTGTGTCCAATAGGGGAACCATGATCCGTGACCGGGAAATAGCGTCGAAACCTGGGGTCTCCTGTGGACTGCAGCCACAAGGAAATACTGCCGGGCGCGCTCGATATCGGGGTCTGTGGTCATGATTCACTATAGTCCACAATTAATGTGCTTTCACCTTCCTTGGAACCTCTTTTGAAAACTCATATCCGTACTCTGAATTTCTGAAAACCTCTTATTGATTGCAACCATCTTTGATTCCGATTGCAATCTTGATATCAATCTTTGATGTATTGCAAATATCTTGCAAGTCAAGGTGCTTGACACATTTTCTTTCCATTGCTTACCCCACGGGATTTGCCACTCCAAAATCTCGGGACGAGATTTCTTTTAGCGAAGACTGTAACATCCCGGATATTAAAAAGTAATGAAAATTTTAAATATGATCATCATCATGTGTAATTATCAAGTATCATGGTAATAATGCATTTCACGTTTCAAATTATATATGTCACATATCATGGTTGTGTTGGAATTCAAGTTCGTCCGTTTGGGCGGAAACTACTGTTTATTTGCTATTCTAGTAATTTGTTACGGTTTCCCATGAGATAACAGTTCTTTTTGGTTCTAATTGTACTTGCTGAGTGTTTTCACTCACCCTTGTGTTTATTTGGTTTTAGGTGCTAAACCGTCACGACTTGCATGGGGGCTGGGAGTAGCACCATCATCACAAGTACTCACTTTTTCGTTTACAAACGCGCAATCAATTTTCGCATAGCAGTTGTAATAGGTTTGTTTTAGTCTTAGTGAATGTGTTGAGGGGTAGCCCCCGGTGGTGTTTCTAGCCGGGCGTTACAATTATATCAGCTAAAGAGTAGAAAGCAGGGCCGTTTCAGCACTCCTTTAGTCCAGTTGGCCGGATCTTCTCCTTCCACGGTCCCAAGGTCGAAGCTCACGAAGTTATTTTGATGATATATGAAACTCTTTGAGCATATCCGTCTTCGTCAGATAGTCCCTTTCTCTTTCCTGGTACTTCACATTCCTATTGCATACAACAAATTCATTGTGTCCGGTGTCCCTCTATTATTCCTACGCAGCTGCGCACTTACTCTTGCATGATAATTCTTGCTTCCATATGCTAGCTAGATATTGGTGGCTTATATGGTAAGTGTTTTTTCCACAAGCCTCCTGGCTCAGAGGAAGATTGGTGGCTTACTGGGTTGGGTCGTGCATCTAGATATTTAAATTGAAATAATTTGCGGGATCGTCTGACTTTACAGTTATTTGTTTTTAAAAGGGAAACTAATATTCATATATTAGCAATCCCTCAAAAAATATTCATATATTAGCAGCAGTAAATAAATTAGTTTTTGTATGTCTCACATAGTCACAAACACTCTAAAAAAGGAAATTATATGCAGAAGCAGCCAGTAATTTGATATGACTAATAAGCAGTAGCAGTACGCCTACTGGACACGACGTCGCATCGGATGCGGATCGAACTTCCGCCAATTCTGTGGTGATGCGACAGCACACACAACCTATTTGTTGACACCCAAAAATGACTTGGTCTAAGATATGGTAAAATCCTAGACTTAGCTAAATTTGGCTTGGTCTAAGGCATAGCAAGGCATAGCAAATTTCCAGATTTAGTCATTTTGGAGGTCCAAGGCATGGTAAATTTCGGACAGCCAAATTTTGGAGGAAGATCAGAACAGTCAACCACATGCGCGTCCAGTCAAGAAGGTCGATTTCAGAGCTCTCTGGAATCGACCGGACGTTAGTGACCGGAGCATCTAGTCATGCATCCGGTCGGCCAGGCGTTTTCAACGCGATTTCGGAGCTCCCTAGAATCGACCGGACGCTACTGGTCGAAGCGTCCGGTCAGGCCGGTCCAGCGTCCAGTCAACCCGCAACAGGCCGTGTCCACACGATCCCGAACCGATCTCTTTCCTAATCGTGTTTGGGTCAGTTATTGGAGATTGGAAACATCCAAGGACAGTTTCCTAAAAGGACAAGAGCACCCTCCTCTATATAATAAAGAGGTTCATGATCAATTTTATCCCATCTACATCTAATTGAGAAACACATCTACTACCGTCTTTCTTGTAGGTCAACTTCCCCTCTACCCTGCTGTTCGTCGGTATTCTCCGCGAATTTTGTCGGCGTTCTAGGCGTTCTTGCTAGTCCTAGGGCATCCCCTCACGTACGTCCTCCCGACGGGTCTTTCCGGAGGTGCGTTCGGAGGTTCTTCCAGCCGTCACCGAGCTCTATATCGGCCCTAGCGATCTCTTGATCGTTCGTGGTCGATCACACCGCGGTGTTCGCTGCTTCAAGGTTGATTGCAACCTTCGTGGGCATCCAAGGCCCTCCCGGTGTGCTTGGCGTGGAACCCTAATTCTTCATCAACACTATATGTAGGCAACATCGCTACCGTCCTCCATGTACTTAGACTCCATCTCTCTAGGTCATACACAATTTCATCATCGCTATCGTGCTGCCGGTGTTCACTGATTCAGCACCAAGTCCCCCTTGTCCCTCAGGCAGTGCAGCCTCGTCTGATCGTCCTCCAAGGCAGTAAGCACAAACCTTTTATTTTCTTCTATCATCCCACGGCCATTTTCCACATTAGTGCCTCTGCGCTATTTCACAGACCGACTGTACCTGTGATGATATTGGAATCTTCAAGGATAACATACTTTGCTCGGCCTGTTCTTTCATTCCAGGTGTTTCTCATTCCCATTAACTGCACGAGACACATGAACTGTCTAGATCTATATGTCAACATAGATCTATATATCATTCTCAACCCTCACTCCCTCTAATTCTTCATAATCTTATATATGTATATAAGATGATGAGCTCGACCACACGAGTCATGAAAAATGGTAACTATGGTTTCCACTATGCTGGTTATATATAGTACTATCCGAGCAAGAATTAATGGAGGCGACAGTATTCAATGTGAACTGTTATTAGCTAGCTGGTTCTATGCAATACAATTTGGAAGAAAGATTTTTCATAACTTTAATAAATTAGTTACCTTAGACTACTTACGGAGGAACCTACCTAGCGCTGTAGGTTCAGCCTCATCTGAACATGGATGTTTCAGTTTATGGCTAACTAATTTATTATTATATTCTTTATCAAAATGACATTGCAAATATTAAGATGTAGGGGTAAGACGATGTACATTTTTTTTGTAGTACTGAGTGTGTGTATGCGCTTGTATATATGCGTTACAAAGTACCCTCCCCGTTCCAAATTATAAATCGCTTTGATTGTACCGAAGTTGGAGTGATCATTTATATGTAGTTATATATATATTTTTAATAAGAATGCCCTCGAAAAGGCTGAGCAGAACAGAATTTCAAGCATGTACTTCTACTCCATCTCTCTGGATCATACAAACTTGTCAACTGTGACGCCTATGCTGACAGATTTAGCATCACAGCCCCCTTGTCCCTTAGATAAGTACACTGGTACAGTCTGGTCATCAAGGCAGTAGGGCACAGTCTTCTCCATCAGTCATATCCACGCCCCTTTTTCTCATTAGTGCCCAATCTCTTTGCAATGTTTCTCAGACATAGAGACCCCAGTTGTTATAATATGCAACTCTTGAGGGATAAATTCTTTGCACGGCCTGTTTTTTCTTTCCTGGTGTTTCTCATTCCCATCACACGAGACAGATGCCCTGACTAGATCTATATGTGCACATGCATGCCATGTATGTAATCGTCCTTGGACGTTGTTCCTCACTCTCCCCGCTATCTATTCTCTTATGTAGTAAAAGATGACGAGCTCATCGATCTACACTACACTTGAATATATAATGGTAAGTGTGGCTTCCACTATATGCTGGTTATATATAGTATTAATCAAGGAACGAATGGAGGTGGCAGCATTCAATAGCTGGTTCCATATACAAAGGTTTTCCTAGTGATAGCCTCCAACATAACATGCATGTGTACCTGATAGCTTGCGTACAAATATATATTATCTTTTCCAAGATAGAAAAAAGAGGCATTGGATACGTACTCATCCAGCAAACAATATTATTCTGTATGGGTACCAGCTGATATATGGCACATATTTTGCTTTCTAAACTATATATGGCACATATTTTGCTTTCTAAACTTTAAAAAGAAAATATTATTGTATATGATAGCCATTCACAAATAAAGTAAATCATAGTTTAGTGCAGGGAATACCGAACTAGGGATTCCTAGTTACCAATAAGAAAGCACTACTAACACAACAATTGACTTATGAATATATTTGGAAATTTATTTAGCAAAACAATAAATGAGGGTTAAATTAGTGATGGGTGGACCCATATTCCACTGGTTTATGTTTGATCCACTGCTAACAATATTAATTCGCCACAGTATTAGCTGCAAATGTGCAGGTGCACAAATATTGGTGGACCCATATTTCTTGTTAATTGCCATGTTGTTGCGGGTCTTCCAAATTGTCCAGAGAGCGCCTGCACAAATTGTCAAAGTAACTTGTTGTTTAACTCTACTGCAGTTTTCCAAAAAACTCTATTAGAAAATCTGAGCAGGAAGTAGGTGATCTCTGCCACCCCCAAAGAAGATCTGATGAATGTCCACAGATACACAACAATAGGGCATTGAAATAGAATGTGGTCATTTGTTTCAGGAATATCACAACAAAAGCATTTTTTGATCCTGACCACTTCTTCTTTTTCAATTGAACCCCAGATTGAATATTGTCTTGTGTGGCCATCCAAATAAAGATTTTAACTTTTAATGGAATAGTGCATTATTTCCACAAATTGATCATTTGTCTATCATTTACTCCACGAAAAGTCATGAATCTGTGGAAAGATCTGGTTGAGTATCTCTTCGATTTCTCTAAAGCCCACTGCATCATATCTGTACCGGGTTCCAGTCTTATACGAGCGATTAAATTTGTAGCATTTGTATCGTCTTTGAAGCCCTTTTTCTCATTAGTGCCCAACCTCTTTGCAATGTTTCTCAGACATAGCGACTCCAGATGTCATAAGATTCCTTGCTCGGCCTGTTTTTTCTTTCCCAGTGTTTCTCATTCGCATCACACGAGACAGATGCCCTGACTAAGTGCACATGCATGCCATGTATTTATCCACTGCTAATAGTTAATTTGCCACATTATTAGCTGCAAATGTGCAGGTGCTCCATGGGGGATAAGCTAGCAGTTGGATGCCATGATTATAAAGCAATAATTGAATCAGCACTCCCTCTGTTAATTGCCTGCACGATAATGGTATTGTGGAGGTCATGTGGGGGCCCAAGAACCTAATGTCCATTTTAGTGCCTAAAGAAAAAACCGAGCTGGGTAAGCAGGACCGCTCTTATGCCACAGGCACTTCAAAATATATGTCATAGCACAGATGGTCAGCTCTGTGGCACGGTGAAGACAACAAGTTTCAGGGGCCACATATAGCGCTGCACCACTTCGAGTCTAGATGGATCTATCATCTAGAGAGTAGAGACCAGGGCCCTCCAGCACTCTATTAGTACGGCTGGCCCAACAAGCTACTGAGTAGCTGCTGAGTTATTTTGAGGATATGAAACTCTTTGACCATATCCTACTTCGTCAGCCAGTCCTTAGCTTTTCTCTTTCCTGGGTTGGGTCGTGCATCCTAGCTAGATATTTAAATTGGAATAGTTTTGGGAATCGTTTGACTTTAAAGTTATTTGTTTTTTAAAAAAGGAAATTAATACTCATATATTTGCAGTAGTAAATAATTTTTAAAAAGGGAAATTATATGCAAAAGAAGCCAGTAATTTGATATGATTTTTTTTTTTTGAGCATGTAATTTGATATGATTTATAAGCAGTAGCGTGGACAATCAGGAGAATCCATGCCTGAGCTCATCTGCTGCTCACCAGCTGTACTTTTCTTTCTTAGTTAATCAGCCGAGCAAGGTTTCTAGTTAGTGGTATGAGAAAGTAACAAAAGCATAGCCAGTGGTATTAATTAAGGTTTTTGGTGGGCACTCTGTCCTCAGTGATGCTATCTGGCCTCGATTAAGTAGTCAAGTGCCATTAACTAGTTCATTGAGTTGGAGGTGAATTTGGTGCTGATATGGAACAGAGATGACCTTCCTCTACAAAGCAGCACATCATATTGCACTCACACAAACATAGACGATCCTTGATTACTCTGCGGCATGTGGATAAAGCCAAAGTTAGAGTAACTATTTATATATAGTTAACTAATTATATTTGCACTAATATGTCTGAAAGAAGGCAAGGCAAAAAGGGCTTTCTGGTAATTGCAACTCCATCTCTGGATCATAAACAAGCTTGTTTTTACTATCGCAAGTGGGTGATACACAACACTTTTGTCCATTGTCTCTCAGGTAGTCTAGTGGTCTGGTCCTCCTAGAGAGTTAGCAATAGGCACACACTAATTTCCTTTTGTCATCCCACACTCCTTTTTTTCTCACTAGTGCCCCTTTGCTCTGTTTCTCGAACCAAGACTACCTATGATGATATGCGAATTTTCACGCATAGCATAGTTTGCTCGGCCAGTTGTTTCGTTCTAGGTGTTTCTCATTCCCATTGCACAAGGCGATATGCATAAGGCTTGTGTCATTCTTGTCCCTCACTCCCTCTATCTAGCTAGCTACATATTCTTATAATACGACGACAAGAGCTCATGCACGCATAGTTTTAAATAGTGGTAAGCGTGGCTTCAGACTACGCTGCTTATATATATCACTAACTAACCAATGAACGAATAGAAGTGGCAGCATTCATTGAAAACTCTTATTAGCTAGCTGCGAAGAAAAATGCTCATGGATGACGTTCACCTTTGGTCCTTTGTATGTGTCGAAACGTCACATAGTTTCGCCTGTGGCGACCTTGTGACCAAAATCATATGGTCACTGGGGTCGCGTCACATTTGTAAATGTGTGACGAAATACCAAAGTTGGTCATAGATGTTGTTCCATTCAATGACGATAAGTCCATCATAAAAAATGTGCAATCATTCTTTGCCGAGTATAATTGGTCACAGATTTGTCAATACAAATTGGTCACAGAATTTGGTCACCGGCTGTCAATAATATTGGTCATACAAATGCAGCTAAATAAATTAATTGCAGTTTGCAATTGGTTGTACAAAAACCACATAATATCATAGTTCAAATAAAACCAGTATTGTACTAAGTGCCCAGCACCACCACTTGAGCATCAACTGAGTTCACAACACACATTTAAATAAGTTTGCACAAACAAAACAGGAAATACTAAAAAGTTGGCACCACAGGCAACTTAAGTTTCGGGCTAGCCAAAATGAGCAGGCCAAACACAGCAACACTTGAGCAGCAGGCTTCATGTTGAAGGAGGAGCAGCACTAGAACGAGGAGCTTGGAGGTTCAAGATCTGCCTGAGGAGCATCCTATTCTCCTCCATCTCCTTCCTATTCTCCTCCGTCTCCTTCCTATTCTCCTCTGTAAGCTTCTTGTACTCCTCCAGTTCTTTTTTGTTGCCCTGAGCAGCCTTTCATCGACTTCTTCACTTTTTCTTCTTGAGTTCCTCGAGTTCACCTTCAACAGCAGCCCTTGCTTCATCTTTAAGTTGTTCGAAGCTCACTTTCATTTGTTGTTCCTGAATTGGAGGTGTTGTGGTGTATTGAGGCCAACACTCTTCAAGAATAGTTGAGAGCTGGTTTTGGGGAGCACAGATGGACCCACATTCACACTTGTCTTACGTTGTATAACCTGCAGCCTTAAGGTCCTGGTTCATAGCCTCCATTTCAGTCTGAAAAAACATGGGCACAAACTAGTTAGATGTTTTCCTAAGACTGCTATAGAATAAACACAAGACATGGCACAAGATGTTTATAATCAGTTAATGCAGACATTGATTCAGTTCATGCGGACATTGAGAAAATGATTGAACAATGAGAAGTAAAGACAGGCATGTTCATAACATTCAAAGTATTCAGGTCCTGCGTTATGAAGACAACACATTCTCGAATATTTATAAATGCAAGCATATGGCAGATTCATTTGGAACCTAAACCAGGCACCACGGTGAGCAGTCCACGCCACCTGCTT
Source organism: Hyparrhenia diplandra (assembly GCA_015847255.1). Taxonomy (NCBI): domain Eukaryota; kingdom Viridiplantae; phylum Streptophyta; class Magnoliopsida; order Poales; family Poaceae; genus Hyparrhenia; species Hyparrhenia diplandra. Next base: position 1,187,310 of record JADLZK010001918.1, read on the forward strand.
GCTCTCTCCCTTCTCCCTTGATCCAAGGTAGAAGAAGAGCAGGAGCTCTCTCTGCCTCTCCTCTCTAACCACCACGTTTCATTTGGCTGAAACTTGCGAGACGAATATGAGGCAATGAACTAACTTTATTCATGACATATGGGTACATATTTATAGCAGCACCTAGGTCAGTTTTCTTGGCTGTTACATTACAACTATACACTAGCCAAAATCAGAGTTGGCTATTACTGCCTGTTGTCATACAACTCATAGTACCGGTTTGACTACCACTATTTGTACAGCAGCAGCGGCTAGAGACTTCTTCTTTGGAGACTTTGCATAATATTCTACTAAGCGCAAGGATTACTTGTAATAGATTTCGACTCTTTGTTTGTATTATATGTTGAAGAACCACAGCATTTCTAGGGCGTACGTTTTTTTTCAAATTAAATCAGAAACTTGTGTTAGCTCTCGGTCAATAGCATGGAATAATAAATTGAATGCTCACCCTTCTTTTGTATTCTTAATGCTTGCTGACCATATTAGTTACTTATTTGACTACTAGGAGAAACCATGACACTTAGTTATCCGACTAGCATGACAAACCATGACTCATAGTCACAAAGATAAATAATGATTGTGCATCCAGTTTCTATGATAAGCCCAACACTGTATTTTGAAACCAATAATTCAGAGACACCAGACCACATGTAGTAACACTATGATAGTTTAAATATGTTTTATTTCATATCATGGCAAACCCAAATCCTTAGCTCAGTTCCTAAGTGCCCATTTCAGATATAACAATCAATTCGATTCCATTTCATCATCATTCCCATTCAGAACAATTTACTTCCTAAGACTTAAAAATGCATTGAATAAATCAAACTAATGATCTTACAAGTGCTTCTCTTGTGGTCACCGAGGCCACGTTTGGAGCTGGGTGTGGCAGGTCTTGAAGGCCTCCTTTGCATCTAACTCTTCAGTCCTATCTAAGCTGGGTTCTTCCTTTTTTTTCTCTTATGCTTCTGTTGCATGAATTCACGAAAAGGTGTCTAAAATGAAGTGCAAAGGCAGCTGATTCATGGAAATGTACAGGTAATCGTACAAGGAAATTTACACTTACATAATCATTTAGGTGTGCCTCGTCGCAACGAGAACCGGTAGTCTGATGATGCTTCACCTTACTGCGGTTTTGCTTGTTCTTTTCACATGTTTCCCTACAGGAGAAACTAGATGTCGATGAGATCGTAGATTCAAAATGAGAAGATCATGTGCAAACTGAATGTGAAAGAATAATATATGACAAGATACCCTTACCATGTTTTTGGATCAGTCCACTTTGCAACTAGATCCCTCCGCGTTCATCAGTCATGTAAGAAACAGGTGAAGTTGTCGGAATCTCATTTGCAGATACACCATTGAAGTATTTGGCCTTGAGCCGATAACGCTGGCTTTTTATTACAAAGGCATCGGTCGGTACAAGCTTCTTTTGTTGGCGTGTGTTTTAGTCTTAATGGCCAAGCACCCCTACACATTTGTCAAGTCCATATTTAGTTAGACAATTGAGGTAAAGCAGTATCAAAGTTTAGCTTAGAAATAGCACTTACACAAAGCTTTGACTCAAATTTGTTGTAGTATTTGTCGTCTTTCTTGTATTCTTTCCAATGTGGTAGGACAGGCATGCCTTCCAGAACGATGATGCCGCCCTCTGATGCAAACTTGGCTGCTTGAACAGGTTCGTGCGGCCTTTTTTTACCTTCCTCAACAGCGATGGGCAGTCTCGTTCCAATAGCTTTTGTCATCTTGTCCAGCTGTTTTCCCTTAGTTGGTGCCCTGGGTCTCCTTGGTGCTCGCTGTGCTGGAGCTACAAAATAGATATCATTTCATGAAATGGTTTACTTTCATTCAAATGAGCAAATTAGATGACATATTTTCTGAAACAATGCTGCATTATACACATACACAAGGGCTCGCACCAGCGGCTCCCTCCCTCTCCTTCCACTCGTCCTTCTCAGCAGCAGTGTGTGCGGTTGACAGCAGCAGGGTGGAGGCGATGGAGGCTCGTGCCATCGGTTGTGCTGGCGAGGAGGCAGAGATCGGCCTAATGTGACTCATGAGTGTACGCGAGCTCATATTGCACTAAATAGTTCCACGAATCTAGTTATAAGAGTAATAATTACTTTTATCTAATCTTACACTAGTACCCAAATTAACTTTAGTGGCGGGCAAAAAACTATGTTAGTGGCGGCACGGCTGCCCGTCACTAACGAAAGGTCACGGATAATCGTGGCCTTCAGCGTGTGGGCGGCGTGCCCGCCACTCAAAAGACTTAAGCCGTGGCGGGGGCGGCATAACGCGCCCGCCACGGTTAAGATTTTGCGTGGTGGGCGTGTTATGCTGCTGCCGCCACAACTTCATTTTTTTTAAAAAAATTAAAATACTATATATATATGTATATATATATGTGTGTATATATATATATATGTATATATATATGTGTGTATATATATACATATATATACACATGTATCAATCCATACACACATATATATAAGAAAAGACAGATACTCTAATATATATCATATATACATCGATTCATATATACAAGTTTCACCGATCGATCGATCCATTTGTTCGTATCCAACATGTAATAGTTATTTACAACTTTATACAAATATTGCGAGCTATATGTTGATTTGGATGAAGATAGTTCTTAAGACCTAGCTCTTCCCATCTCCTTAGCGGCCCAAACTCTAAAGACAGCCCCAGCTCTCTTTGTCCCGATTGAAATACGGCTGTTCTTCTTGAAATACCATGTCTAGAACAAACTTGCGGATAATGCGCTCTTTGTGCGCTGAGCGCATCTCTCGTCGATTGCCTTTTGTAGTACCCCCCGTGAACATGTTCCTTGAGTCTTTGAGCTGTCGGTAGCTGGATTTGTACCTTTTGCGAGCCCCGGAGGTACTCATAGGCGAAGAATCCACACAAGTTTGATTTGTCCGGTTGTTTGAGGCACTACACACAATAAAACCAGTGTTATTAGTAATATCGAAGCTATAGCTAGGTAGTGGTACTAAGATAAACTATGTTTCATTTACGTACCGGGGAAATTTCGCTTTTGATTTTTCAGTTTATCTCCATTGCGCTCCTTACACATACGGGATCGTCGATCCCGGCGAGTTCGATCCTTCAAGTATTTCTTGTAAGCGCTGTACGAAATACACGATATTGTCAACGATATATGATATTTGACTCTAGTAATTGAATAAGGAGTTCATCGATCACTTACAATCTCATGATTTTTGAATTCTCGATAGCCGAAAGCGGGTTTGAGCCTCGTAGTGAGTCAAAGATAACGGCCCTCCCGTCCCGAGGAAAGATCATGAAAGCAGATCAATGTCCCTACGAGCCCCATTCGTATTGGTAAGGCGCGAATACATCGATACTGTTGGCGTTTCTTAACGCGCACAGATAAATCTGCAAAGCGCCGCGGAATTGTCGTTATAGCTTTCACCGGAAGTATTGGGGTATCGTATTTTCCACGAGGGAAGCGGTTGCGCTCTAATCTTTGGCGGGGTCACCCTAGGATAACTATGGATAGCGAGGTATCTTTATGGGCTTAGGTTTCAGGCGGGGATTTCTAAAGTCATTTGTCTACTCACTACGGGCACCGGCCCGCTCCCAAATGGGTAGAGTCCAGGCAATTAGCTCTACGACACAGCCAAACGCGGGGGATTTCAAGGGGCCGGACAAGGCTTGTCACGACCAAGCCGCCTACCCCCTCAACCATGGGATGCACCGCAAAAGGTAGGTGAACGCTAGCCCAAACACCACGTTTGGACTACCATCCACAACTCTTGGGTTGATCAAGGTTCCCCGGTCAAAGAGTTCCTTCTCCAAGAGTTACGACCCGAAGGTACGACTACCAATCCCGTCCAAGTCCACAACAGCTAAGATAATATACTTGAAGAACAAAAAAGCCGAAAGATAATCACAAGCTTTCTCACCAAAGTGTAAGTAGCTTGTAGAGGTACAAAAGCGGTACCGACAACTCGACACACTCCGACTTCCTAGGAACGCGACACACTAGGGGCGGACCGACAACTCAGGTAGAAGGAACCAAACTTCCTTCTAGCCTTTCCTCTCTCACTCTCCATTAGAACTAAGAGGGGGAAGAAGAACAAGAATAGAACTCTCTCCTCTCTATTACATTGTGGCTCCTCCTTGTGTTGTATGGAATTGGTGTGTGTTGAATGAGGGGAGAGCCTCCTTTTATAGGTAGAGAGGAGGGGCTCTTTGGAAAATGGTCATCCTCATATGGAAGGATCCAAACCGACCTTGGAACACCTTCCTAATCAGCCCAAACTGACCAACCAACGTCGGCAACACACTTTTTGGGAAGTGATGAATCGCCTCGAGAAGGATGGGCCCGAACGCCTCTCGGACAGGGTGCGCGCAGCACCACTTGCGCGCCCCGCACCAAGATATGGGCCGTTTGGCCTGAAATTTTTGTAGGTGTGCGTGGGCCTCGAGTAAGCTTCGTTTTGATTTGTTAGATCACTGAAATCCGATTTTCGTATGAGAAAGTTATGCCCAAAATACTTAACCCATGTCCTCGCGGCCCCCGGTATGGTTTCATGTTGGATTTGGGCCTCGACTCTTGAGCTTGTTTTTGTGGATTTCTTCACCGGCCACACATTGAGCTGTACTCCTATGCACTTAATGTACCACCTCGCCAAGGTTGGGTCGGGTTTGGCACCAAAGTGGGTCTTTGCGCCCGCACTGGGCGTCGACTTCGACCGAGCTCGGGCTTTTGGGTGTGGGCTGTGTTGAGTCTCAAAAGTCATGCCATGCCATTTGCTTGGTTTGGTTTGCATCGTGTTGAGCTCATTTTCATTGGGGTGAAGGATGTTCTGAAGTATGCTTTCCTAGAAGGCATTTTGATGCCTTTTCCACTTGTTTCTTGCATAGATCTGCACAAAATAAATTGGACACTACAAGTGGAAATATGTGAGTTATAAATGTATATGAGTATGATAATGTATAGTTTCACCCCTTTATGGTAGGATGTTGACGTTAAAAATGTGTCGTTGGTGACCGTCAACAAACTCCCAAAAGCTTACCCTTTGTCGTCCTTGAGCAAAAAGATAAGTACTTGGTTGTTGATCGGGGAGTTGCTACAATGCCGATTACATTTCACAAGTGCGGGGGTTATAATAAGTTTTTCTACTAGAGTTTGAATAAAGTGGCACATCTTTTTTTTCTCACCCTTTATTACCTTTCATCGTGGCGGGGCTTCTTGGCTTTTTTCTCAAAGTCTTGGGCGGTTGCGGATAGAGCGGTTATAACAGAAATACTTATCATTCATCCTTTTTGATCAACTTTTTATCCGGGATTTATTTATTTAGATAAAATTTATTTTCAAGAAAGTATGGGCTTTTTTGCTATATATATATTTTTTTATCTTTAGAGAGGTGGGCTCTACTCGCCCTAGACTTTTGTCTTTTATTTCCTCTCTCTTTTTTTTTTCTTAGAGATGTGGGCTCTTCTCGCCCTCGGACACTTGTCCATTTTTCATCTCATTTTTCTTTTTTTTTTTTTTTAGCATAGCCCATATCATTTCTCTCTTTCTTTCTTTTTTTTTAGAAGATTCCCCGGATGTCAAGTTTCTCTTTTTGGACGAAATCATAGCAAATCTATTTGTACCATATCATATTTTTCAACAACTTAGACTAGATAGAGCCTATGCAACCCACATGAATCAGGTATTTTTTTAGGATGAGTTTTTTCGTTTTAAACTTAGCCACTAAACCCAAACTTTAGAGAAATTCGAATTATAAACTAGGTGCAAAGGGAAACATAAGAGCGAGCAACTATTCATCATTTCAACGAGGGACTAAAACTAAACATTTTCATAGCTCATATGTATAGGAATGGAATTTTTGTCTCCCTTTTTTTTTTTATAGCATAACTCATCATTTCATAAGATAGAGAATATAATCAAAATGTGAGATACACGTTACCTTTCTTGGAGTCCTCCCCAAGCTAGCTCTTTACTTACCTTTCATGGTTGTGCTAGCTAGCTTGGCATAATGATTTGAGTTGTGATTGGTCGCGTGGTTGGAGGCTCCCCCAAGCTTGCCTTTTGATGTCATCACAAAAAAAAAAAAATAGGACAAAGAACTTGGGGTTGAAAGGTATATCCCCTCTTTTCTCATTTCTCCTCCTTACCTTCTCTCCCCTTTCTTTTATTATTATTATTGTGAGATGTGAGAGTGAGAGTTTTGCACAAACCACCGTTTGAAGAGGAAGGAGTTAATGGTAGTTGTTCGTCTTGTCCTTCTCCATCGTGAATTGCTTGGTGCTCGTGCATTTGTGTTGGGGAGATTTCGGATAGGTGTGCTTATATGCTTGAGAGATCTCCCCCACACTTATTCTTGTACTGTTTTATTCAAACAAAGAAAACAAAACAAAACAACAACATGGCCCTATCGGCAAGAATACCGTGGAGCCTTTATTATGAGAATTTTATTTTATTTTATTATTTTATTTTATTTTATTTTTATTTGTTCACCTCATCATTACTCAAGCAAGGCTCATAAAAGAGGTAGTGTAAGCATAGCCTTGATTCATCTCCAACATAAGATACTCCCAAAGATCATGATAGCAAAGCTCTAAGTTCATTAACCTAGCTCGACACCAAGTCAAAGTTCGATTAAAAGGAGATCTTTTTAACCTAAGCACCACGCTCCATTTTAAAAGACCTATGGATGTACCTATAGAATACACCCAAACTCAAAGCATGTGTCATAACAAGAGAAGCATGAAGTTTTATTTTCATGGAGACAAGAAATGAGTGAGGAGATGGTGAACATTACCTTTGCATACCTGAGTGTAAATACCGTCGGCATTTATGGATGAAGCATCGAGGTTGTTGCGGCGGTTTTGCTTGATAGCTCAGGCCAGGTCCATCTCAAGGTTATGCCACACACACGCACAAAGCGTGTGTGTGGGCCATGGGCCTTGATGATAGTAGCAAAGAATGAGAGGCAAGCCCTTCTTGCTTGTTGAAGCAATGATGGGTGGAGTCAGGCAGCTCTTTGGTATGTATCTTGACCATCTTGAGGGCTAACCTGCTCCTCTCTCTTATTATTATTATTCTATTTTTTTTTCAACAACATTCTTATATATATATTTTTTTCATCCTTTTTTTTTACCTCTCTCTCTCTTTTTTTTTTTTTTCATTTTTTTTCACATTTTTTTTTCATCTCTCTCTTTTTTTTTTTTTTAGCAAGGCAGGGGCTGACATCATCTTTTATTCACCCTTATTTTTTTTTTATGATCCCTTAGAGGATGGAACTTGGGATTGTCACCATCTTCCCCACACTTAGACTTTTTGTGTAAAAAAGTTAAGTGTGCAAGGTCCAGGTCTCCTCTTGAGCATGTCCCGTCACCCATGAGCATCATAATTTTTTTTTTCGATGTAGCCCTCATGTTCTCGGCGTCGCATGCCTCTTTGTTCTTCTTAATCGATCTCCACACGAAATGGTTAGCGACAAGAATACCCAAAGGTGCATACTAACTTGATAACATGTTCTTGCTTTTATTAATAAGAAGAGAGAAAGACTTTTTGTGCTTTTTTTTTAAGATAGTCGAGGGTATCTCTGGCGGTGCTTTCTTTATGGTCATAATCTTGACCGTGGGGAGAACATCCTACGGTGATGGTGGTGAAGTTCCCGGTTTCAACACTAAGAATTTAGCATTATGCTCAAGCCGCAAGGTTAGCGTCATCATGCTACTACGGGGCTTGCAACCATTGTTAAAAAGGTTTACAAAAAGAACCAAGAGATGGTTGTAATTTTCGTCGAAGCACTTTCGGCTAGAAGCAAGAGAAACTCAAGAAGACCCAAAGGTGAGCATGTGAGAAGTCTCAAGTGACAACTTGTTATGCTCAAAAAACAAATTTCTGCTTGGTCTCAAGAGTTGTCGCTTCATGCATGTCCATGGCACATGAGGTTTTACCCTCAAAAGATTTGTCATGAAGGACGAACGTTGAATCTTGACCATTGTCAAGAACAACGTTTTGTTGGCAGAGGGACATGACTTGTGTTCGAGAGTGAGGGCGACGGGTAATTCGTTTCACTAAGATGTGGAAGCAACTTGGGTGAAGCAAATAGAGTTATGAACTTCGCCTCCTCGGATAGGGTTGGTTGGGAAGATGCTTCGCTTTGGGATGTCTAGGTGTGAGAGGCGGAAACAATCTTTCCCAATCTTCTCATCATGGATCCCCTCTATAGGTCTTTCGTAATTTTTTTTTCTAGAGGGTAGCCTATGAGAAGATTGAAGTCAAGGATGAGAGAGATATGGAAGTCTAAGTGCACCTCGGTTTTACGAGGTTACGCCATCATCCTTGAATTCAATCGCGAACTCCGAAGGGACGAAGCATTCCTTCCCGGTGTTAGGTGGTGGTTCGAGAGAGGGCTCAACGGTCGGTTCCAATGGCGGTACTTTGGAAAATGGCTCGGTGATGAGGGCTCCTCAATACTTGACATGCCATTAATGTGGAGGGAAAATGTTCTACAACGGGAGAAGCAAGCTTCTCTTGGATGTGTTCAAGGGTTTTCGAAGTTCCGTTGTAGGTTTACGTGCAAACAACCCTCCAAACGGTCATGTCAAGGCATAGGGCAACATCTATGTCAAGACCCAAAAACATATGCAAAGGCACACTATCGGGTAATGACAAGTCTAGGCCAACATGTTTAAACATTATAAATCGGCCTAGGCTACACCTATGGACTCCTTCTCATCCTACTCGAAATCGAGGATTGTCCTTGGTAGGATGTTGATGGGGAAGAATGCTAGACAAAAATTGTCTTTGAGTTCTTCTCGGCCCCCATTCAAATTTCCCTACGACAATAGTGTACTATTGTTTTGCTTTCCCCTATGAGGGAGAGCGTAAACAAATTCCACATGTGAATTTCTTGGATCATGCTAGGAATTTGAGGCATGATCATAATTCCTCGAAATCTCCTAGGTGGTAACATAGATATTCAAAATGGTCACCGAGAGATGGAGTGCCCGAACCAAAAAGTTTTTTTTTTAATTAGGGTGAGTTCATAGCGGATAAAAAAATTTGGTTTTCAAAAGATTGTGGCTCTTGTGAACTCCCCATTGAAGCGAAGGGTTTTTTAAAATGGAGTAGGCTTCAATTTGAAAAAAAAAAAAAAAATAAGTAACTATTTATGATTTTTTTGGATACAACACACGTGTGCTCTAGGCTCGAGAGAATTACGACAACCATTCCCTGCAGCGGCGCCCGAGAAAGCTTGTTGGCGTTTCTTAACGCACACGGATAAATCCATAAGCGCGCGGAATTGTCGTTATAGCTTTCACCCAGGAAGTATTGAGGGTATCGTATTTTCCACGAGGAACGGTTGCGCTCTAATCTTTGAGAAAGGTCACCCTAGGATAACTATGGATAGCGAGGTATCTTTACGGGCTTAGGTTTTGAGGCATGGATTTCTAAAAGTCCATTTTGTCTACTCACCGGGCACCGGCCCGCTCCCAAATGGGTAGAGTCCGGCAATTAGCTCTACGATGAAATGCGAACGTGGGGGGATTTCAAGGGGACGGACAAGGCTTGTCACGACCAAGCCCGCCTACCCCCTCAACCGTGGGATGCCTTAAAAGGTAGGTGAACGCTAGCCCAAACACCATGTTTGCACTACCATCCACAACTCTTGGGTTGATCAAGGTTCCCCATCAAAGAGTTCCTTCTCCAAGAGTTACGACCCGAAGGTACGACTACCAATCCCGCAAGTCTACAACAGCTAAGACAATATACTTGAAGAACAAAAAAGCGAAAGATAATCACAAGCTTTCTCACCAAAGTGTAAGTAGCTTGTAGAGGTACAAAGCGAAGTGGTACCGACAACTCCGGCACTCGACTTCCTAGGAGGCTACTGCGGCACACTAGGGGCGGATCGATAACTCTAGGTAGAAGGAACCAAACTTCCTTCTAGCCTTTCTCTCTCACTCTCCATTAGAACTAAGAGGGGAAGAAGAACAAGAATGGAACTCTCTCCTCTCTATTGCATTGTGGCTCCTCCTTGTGTTGTATGGAATTGGTGTGTGTTGAATGAGGGGAGAGAGCCTCCTTTTATAGGTAGAGAGGAGGGGGCTCTTTGGAAAATGGTCATCCTCACATGGAAGGATCCAAACCGACCTTGGAACACCTTCCTAATCAGCCCAAACCGACCAACCAACGTCGGCAACACACTTTTTGGAAAGTGATGAACCGCCTCGAGAAGGATGGGCCTGAACCGCCTCCAGATGGGTGCGCGCGCACTACTTGGTGCGCCCGCACCAAGATATGGGCCGTTTGGCCTGAAATTTTGTAGGTGTGCGTGGGCCTCGGAGTAAGCTTCGTTTTGACTGTTAGATCACGGAAATCTAATTTCGTATGAGAAAGTTATGCCCAAAATACTAAGCCCATGTCCTGCGGCCCGGTATGGTTTCATGTTGGATTTGGGCCTCGACTTCTTGGGCTTGTTTTGTGGATTTCTTCACCGGCCACACATTGAGATGTACTCCTATGCACTTAATGTACCCTTTGTTGACACATATTAACATATACTTTTAATTGTCAAATAAACATGAAAAAGGACTAAAATATAATTAGACAACCTTATTAGGGGTTTATACTAATGATTTCCACGAGTTTTGGTAAAGTTGTGATTTGCGGGGGTCTTAACGGGGAAAACAATACAATTTGTGCGCAATCCAACTCCAAAGCAAGACTAGAAGGCTCACGGAATACACCGATGTGAGCGAACTCGGAACCAAGAAATACATCATCTAGAAGACTCCAGAGCGCGACCCACGGCGGGACCCGAGGAGGGGCCCACCCCCTGGGCCGATGGGCCCATCTTGGCGGCCAAGTCAGCCCAGCTTCGGGAAGCTTCCTCCACCGCCTCTAAGACGCAATCAAAACCGGTTGCTTAACGTCGGTTTGATCCGAGGGCGTCGGTAAAAGCAGGATGAATCAAGATCAAACACCGGATTAGTACCGCCGCCTTTCTGGCGGCTGAAGGGGACGAGAGGAAGACCCATATATAAAGATCCCTAGACCCCCTCCTTCAGATCATCAAGTTGAGTATCTCAGTTCAATCTTCAATTCAATCAGATCATCCACGACAACAAGAGATAGAAGCTCTAGATTAGAATTAGATTGAGAGTTAGTAAGTTGAGAGAATTAGAGTGCGGTTGAGGCGGAGTAGAAGGAAGGCCCGGAGCTGTCGGGCGCCTCCATCTTCTTCCTCCTCTGGAGTTGCTGCCATTGGAGCACGACTCTGAGATCTTGTGGATTGTTCGAATTCCATTCAAGTAAGTGATATTGTTTCTATTATTCTTAAGGTTCGTATTTCTTTTATAAGATTACTTTGATTCCTGTCGCTCTTGAATTAAAGTTGTTAGATTAATGTAAGCGTGGTGCTTAGATTGACTAGCTCATTACGAATACCTTCTATAAGCCGGAGTGAAACACCAACCGTTAAGGGTGATCGTAGTGGTGACAGCACTATTGAGTCCTTTGTATCCCTTCTCCCGTTTATAGAAATCGTAGGAGACCCCCGTTGTTAGCGTAGAACCCCTTTATTAAGAGTTTCTTCATGACAACCCCTCTTAAGAATAATGTGCAAATGATTTATTTGAAGTGAGAACAAGACCTTCCTACTAGAACTCCTTACCTTTATTATCTATCTAGTTTTAATAAACCACTTTCAGAGATCGAGTAGTAAATCTCAAGAACCCTTTCTCTACATTTTCCCCGTGGATTCGATATTTAAAACCCATTACCCGGGTGAAGTGCTCACCGGTATCCGTCTTGATTGCGGATTATCCATCATAATATTCCTGTGAGGCTTATCAAATACCAACAAGCATTTCTCGGCGGATTTAGGAGAACGGTTTAGAGATTTCTTGAGTATACATTTATCTTTTTAGTTTAAATTCTTATCCTTTCTTTATCATGGATACTACATCCATTAAAGATTTTTCGGCGCCACGAGACTACGCCTTAGGCCTATACCATCATCAAGCCAATTCTATCCGAGGCCTATGAGCTACGCCCTTGATTAATAGAGATGGTCCAAACCAACACTTTCTTAGGAATAGAAGGCGAAGACCCTTATCATCATCTCCAACAATTTGAGCAAACATGTGTGTGCCTTCATATAGAGGGTATGTCCGACGAGACTATCCGTTGGAAACTTTTCCCTTCACTTTGAAAAGGAAAAGCTCGCCAATGGTATGACGAGAACCAAGGAGAAGAAGAAAGGCGATTAGGGGAACACTTTCGGTGCAGATTTTACGCTTTGGATTTCTACCCCGTTTCTAAAGTAGTCAACCTTAGAACTCGGATCATGACCTTCAAACGGGGAGGATATTGAATCGTTGAGTTCATCCTAGGAACGTTTTGAACTTCTTTGCAAATCTGGACCAGACCTAGGCCTTCAAGACCAAATTCTACTTCAACATTTTTATATTGGTCTAAATAAAGAATCTAGAATCTATTTAAATACTTCTTCACATGGATCTTTCATCCATCTCACATCTAGTGAAGCTAGAACCATTTTAGACAACATTCTAGCCAGCACTAATGATGATCCAAAGAGAAGAGAAATATTTAGAAGAAGAAATCCCGAAATAG